>CM035838.1:484570511-485170511 GCA_020510985.1 Pholidichthys leucotaenia | reverse complement strand
AGAACACTCCACCATCACCATCTCTACTCATCACTCCCTCACTCTCGCTTACGCTCGTACCTATGCATTTGGCAGCACGCAGTGATTTTGACAACATGATGGCCCCAGGCCTCCCGCCAGGCACCCAGGGCCCTGGCAGAAGAAGGGTAGCAGGGGTGGGGGAAGACCCCCGTCCCCCATTTACCATGCACAAATCATGATGGGTGTGTGTTAGTTGTGTGATGTGATTGTGTGCAGGTGTGTGAACTACCAGAGTGCAGTTAAAATTGGAGGAATGGTGGTTGGAGCATCGCTTGCCACTGCTATAGGCAGTGGGGCTCCCATCCCCCCCAATTAAAATTGAGGTGAGGGATTCCCTTCACCGACACAGAACAGCACACCCCCACCCCAAAACCCTCAGTGTATCCAATAACATGTATGTTCCACCCAGAATCGGGGGGGAGGGGGTGTAAGACTGGGAGGGAGGTGGTCCAAAAGGGAGCCCGTCCCCTCTATAAACCAGCTCGCAAACTGGCTCAGGAGGTCACCCACTGCCCAGATCCCAACCCAGGGCGAGGGCCACCAGTCTGAGCAGCCCAGTACCCACCAGCATCGCACCACCCGTGCTCCCAGCACCACAGGCATGATGCAGCAGCCACACCCACACCCACTCCCACACATCTTGCACACACGAACACATACAACAATAATAACAATAATGAACAATGAGCCAGACCCATTTGGCGCCCCACATGCTAAGCGACACCCCAGAGTGTCTATCACAAGCCCACCAACCACCCACCCCATACACACACCAACAGCAGCAGGCCGCCCCGGGGCAAACTGATGGCAACACAGCCGCCAAACCATGCCACGCCCCCTGGCCACCCCCGAGCACCCACACACACCCACACCCGACACCAAGGACACCAGAGGCAATGCAACAAATCGCCCCACCCCATGACACAATGGCAGGATGGCCGGGAAAAGCAGGCTCCGAGCCACCAACCCCCAGGCCACCAGATGAGCCACCCCACCCCCGCCACCCAACAAGGTCCCCCCACCCCCACACACACCCTCCACCCCCGCATGTCCACCCATAGGTACCCGCACCCACCCCCACACACACACGCCCACCCTCATGTAAGATAAGATAAGATAAGCCTTTATTAGTCCCACAACGGGGAAATTCCAGGATTGCAACAGCACAGGGATAGCAACACTCAGAGCAACAATCAGAAGGCAAGAAAAAAACAAGCAAGCAAGAGCAGCTAATATACATATGTACATATTACTATAAAATATTATATACACACACACACACAGACACACAGTGCAGAGCATTGTAGCTGGATGGAATAAATATATGAATATATGAACACACAGTGCAGAGCATTGTAGCTAGATGGAATAAATATGTAAATATATAAACACCCACAGTACGGAGCATTGCAGCTAGGTGGAATAAATATGCAAGTATATAAACACACACAGTGCGGAGCAATGTAGCTAGATGGAATAATATGTAGATATATAAAAACACAGTGCGGAGCATTGTAGCTAGATGGAATAAATATATAGATATATAAATATAAACACACCCAGTGCTGAGCATTGTAGCTAGATGGAATAAATATGTAAATATATAAACACACACAGTGCAGAGCATTGTTGCTAGATGGGATGAAACAGCATAACCGTCTACTTAGTTATCCTACATGGTATGATTATGTGCCCATACATATTCTCACCCTCCATAGCGACCGGTATGTTCCTAGTTGTATGCCGGAACATACAACTATGTGCACACACACTAACCATCACACATGTGCACCTACACCCACACATAACCCCACATGCCCACACACAACACATACACTCACACGCCCACACACACACACATATGAACCCACACACACCCACGCTCACGCACACATGCATGTGTACAGACATGTACGTGTACACACATACACACACGCACACCCACAGGCCCCGGAGAACGGGGGCCAAATCCCCCAGGATGCAGGCACCAGCCCCTGGAGTGCCGCCACAGCCTCGGGGAGGGCACAACTGGCGCAGCCACCCCGGCACAGGCTCCCTAGACACTGGCCCCAGTGGGTCACAGAAACCCCTTGTGGTTAGGGTGCAGCCAGCTGCCACAGGTGCCAAGGAGAGTGAACCACCGCCCACCACCCCTCAGGTGAAAGAATTAATAAGCAGGAACCAGAGAAAATAGAATTCGGCCTATTGGTTTTTAGAGGAGGCAGACATTCGCTCCAGGCTAATATAATCTGATAGTAGGTTATTATAGTGAGTTGTACATAAATTATTTCTTGATTTCCAATACATGAGGATAGTTTTCTTTGTGATGCATAAGGCAGTGTGAACCATGTGTGACATCCTTACCTCTATGTTCATTTCACTTAAATCACCTAGTATGCAAAGTGTGGGAGAGGATGGGCTGTGGTACCCAAGCCATGCCGGTAAAGCTTCACATGTCTTCTGCCAGACTTTTTGGACCGGTGCACAGGACCACATAGCATTGATATAAGCAGCAATTTAAAAGAGCCATAAAAACTGTTAAAGAGCTGGTGTGTGAGGTGGTTTGTGTTGGGTATTTGAGTTAATTTTGACATGGTTCTTATGGTTCACTCCATCAGTCTGAATCCTGCGTGGTCTATTGTTGAATGTGGGAAATGGGGTAGGTGGATGGCGAGGGAGGACTGGTGCAGGGGGTGGTGAAGTGTGGTGGAGAGGAGGGTGCAACTTGTGAGTAAAATGTACCTATAGGGGGAGACAGTCAGGCTGAGGGAGCAGTTGAAACAGAATAAAATGTATTGTCTGTAAAAATGCGAGCACCCAGCCTGCTCGGCTAAAACAGCTGATGCCTTGGCCTAGTGGAGGCAACGGTCTGGGAGGTAAATACATGCCTACCAGACCTTGGAGTGCACGGAGAAGACTGGTGAAGTCACCGCTTCAAAACCTCAGACACCTGGCTGGTAACATCATTGCAGCCAGCATGGATCACAACGTTCTTAGCTGAGGGGTGTTTGGCCAGGAGACCAGGAATTTTATCCAGGAGGTCCATCACTCTGGCGCCAGAAAAGAAGCAGGTCTCCACAGCTCGTCTCTGAACATACAGTATCTCACTGTAGAATCTCCGATGATCAGGGTGGTAGGAGAAGAAGATGATGGTGGTTGAGAAGGTGCACTCTGGGTGGAGATTGGGGGTGGATGACGTATGTCAGAAGAGCGCCACGGAGTCAGTGTCAGATTTGGCTATGCCCGGTGGAAGGCTCTTGGACAGGGGAGCTGTTACGGTTTATATTGTCGAGGAGATCGAGAGTGGAACTCCCTGAGGCACCCTCGGAGACTTGAAGAGTGAAGGCGGAGGCTCCAAGTCCCCGGGCAGCGGAGGAAATTCAAGTAAATTCAGAATGCAGCTGCATGTATCCTTACTAGAGCAGGGAGAAGAGATCACATTACTCCAGTTTTAGCTTCTTTACATTGGCTCCCAATAAAATATAGAATTAAATTCAAGATATTGCTCTTATCCTATAAAGCCCTTAATGATATGGCTCCTTCTTACCTGCAAGAACTCTTAGTTCCTTATCATCCAACCAGAGCTCTGCGGTCCCAAAAATCCAAACTACTAGTGGTCCCCAAGGTATCTAGAAGTAGATTGGGAGGTAGAGCTTTCAGCTATCAGGCTCCCTTCCTGTGGAACCATCTTCCCAGTTCAGTTCGGGAGGCAGACACTCTCTCTTTATTCAAGAGCAAGTTGAAATCTTTTCCTTTTGATAAGGCCTTTAGTTAGGAATGCTGTCCCTGCCAGGCCTTCGCTTGCATGTACAGCCTGGCCAGGCTTGGGACTGGACTGTTTGGCTTTGAATGTTGTATTTGTATGTTTATTTTGAATGTAGCTACTCAACCCAACTGGTCGAGGCGGATGGCCATCCTCTACGAACTATGGTTCCGCCCGAGGTTTCTGCCCATTAAAGGGAAGTTTTTCACCACCTGTGTCGCCGCAGTGCTTGCTCTTAGGGGTCTCTGCTGGGTTCTATAAACTAAGAGTGTGGCCTAAACCCACTCTTTTCTGTAAAGTGCCTTGAGACAACTTGTATTGTGATTTGGCGCTATATAAATAAAATAGAATTGAATTGAAATTAAATCCAGGATGGATTAAGTGGAAGAAGATGGATGGATGGATGCTAAAATGGTTCTTGAGCTGGAGGACAGGGCTCTGTTTTCTTCTTCCGGCATTCAGAGAGAGCAGACACTTTTCTCCCTCCTTTCCCTCCTAATCCTCTCCCTTCTGATCCCAGCTTTCAATGTTGCGTTTTTGTCTGTGTTTAGTCGCTCTTCTTCTGCTGAATCTTAATCTAAACGGAAATTATGGATCTGGAAAGCGGCTTAAATGTGATTGTCACCACTTTAAAAGAAGATCGGGTCAGGGGGGACCCAAGGGGAAGACTCATGGACATTGGGAACTCATGCGTCTGTATGATTCGACTGGAGATGCAGAAGACATCTATTGGCTATGATCACAGGACTTCTACTTTGGCTTTGGAGTTTCCTGATGTTTCAGAAATTGAGGAAGGTGGAGAGCTGTTCAAAATGCGGACCCAGGAAAGCTTCTTCACCAAATTCGACCAGTTTTTTAAGCCTGTACATGGAAATTATGAAGCACAGAATCGCATGAGAGAGGAAAATTCTATTCTCTGAGTGCACTGTGCAGATTTGACCTTGTTTGGTGCCCTGTTTACATTCCTCCTCGATGAAGATAAGGTGGAAGAGGCGGCTCTGCTAACCCAAACAATCGACAAACAATTGCTGTTGTTTCAGCAGACTGAACTCTTCAAGGACAGTGTTACCATGTGTCTTCAAACTCTGCCATCTGCAAGCACGAGAGAGATAGACTCTGGACTTGCTTATAGATCACATGATTATAACATCCATCCACTGCCAGGAGAAGCCCTCTGCTGTTCACTAGCAACTGACACACCCACACTACACACTGCTTACAACATCACATGATGTCACTTTTGTTTTTGTGTGATCTATGGTCTGCTAATTGTGCATTGGAGAGTTTTTTTCTATGTAATCACAATTTTGGTCATAAAATGAGCTTTATTTTGATTAACAATGCTTTTTTTATCTCTGCCCATTGTGTCACTTCCCTTTCCCCTCATTCCCTTCTTTACCCTCTACTGCTAACAGGCGCCTCCATGGCTGCCGCGTCATTGAGATGCGCTTATTCAGCGCGCCCAATGTCAAGTCAAATTCCTCATATGTTTATGTTTTTTTATGTAAACATGCTTGGCAATAAAGCTTTCTGATTCTGATTCTGATTCTCGGTGCTCTCAACACAGGGGGACGAGCTCTTCCCTTTTCTCTAACAGTTGCTGGCAACAACCCACAGCTCTGGATGGTATGGTGTGGGGCTGAATGGTACCTCCGGTTCAGCTCCAGGCTGGACCCAGAGGTGCTCCCGAGAAGCACCTGGAAAGGGAGTGACATCGGAGGATGACGTCGGACCGGTGGCCGAG
This sequence comes from Pholidichthys leucotaenia, assembly GCA_020510985.1. Classification (NCBI taxonomy): domain Eukaryota; kingdom Metazoa; phylum Chordata; class Actinopteri; order Cichliformes; family Pholidichthyidae; genus Pholidichthys; species Pholidichthys leucotaenia. The sequence continues at coordinate 485,164,983 of CM035838.1, read as the reverse complement.
GTGACCGCAGCAGCAGGTGAAGATGATCCAGAGCCAGAAACAGTGGGACCTTGGACTCGGCCAAGAACTATTGTTTCTAGATGTCTTTCCGCTTCCTCAATTTTATAAAGATTGGAGATACGCTGCCCCAGTTCAGCAATCTTAAGATAAGATAACATAACATAACATAAGCATTTATTAGTCCCACACTGGGGAAATTCCAGGATTGCAACAGCACAGGGATAGCAACACTCAGAGCAATAATTAAGAAGATAAGAAAATAAGAGCAGTGAATATACATATGTACACATAAATATATAAATATACTATATACACAGGGCGGAGCATTGTAGCTAGATGGAATAAACAGCATAACCGTCTATTTAGTTATCCCACATAGTATGAATATGTACCCAAACATATTGTCACCCTCCGTAGCGACTGATATTGTCCTAGTTGTATACTGGAGGGGACCATTTTGTGTAAGTCTGTTGCGTCTTTTGCATTCAATACTATTAGGTCGTCACGTTTTTTTGCTATCTCTGCGCACAGCTTTGCTTTGGTTATAAAGTCTGACAGCTGGTGGTAGGAAGGACCTGCGAAACCTCTCGGTCGCACACCTAGGATGATGTAGCCTACTGCTAAATGAGCTCCTCAGTGCGTTCAGTATGTCCTGCATAGGGTGGGACTCGGACTCCAGCAGAGATGACAGCTTAACCACCATCCTTCTCTCTCCTATCTCCTCCACTGGGTCAAGGCGTTGCCCCAGGACAGATCTAGCTTTCTTGATCCGTTTGTTCAGTCTCTTCCTATCAGCTGCTGTGATGCCACTGCCCCAGCAGACCACTCCGAAAGTGATGGCTGATGCCACCACCGAGTCATAGAATGTCTTCAGGAGCACCCCTTGTACACCAAAAGACCTGAGTCTCCTCAGTAGGAACAGCCTGCGCTGTCCCTTCTTGTAGAGTGCGTCGGTATTGTGTGACCAGTCCAGTTTATTATTCAAATGAACACCCAGGTACTTGTAGGATATCACCATCTCAATGTCTGTTCCCTGGATGTTTACTGGTGCTGTGAGGGGTTGTCCTTGTCTGCGGCAGTCCACCACCAGCTCCTTAGTTTTCCTCGCATTGATCTGGAGGCAGTTCCTATGGCACAAGTCCACGAAGTCCTGGATGAGTCCTCTGTACTCAGCTTCATCTCCGTTGGAGATGAGGCCGACGATCACAGAGTCGTCAGAGAACTTCTGTAGATGGCAGTGTGTTGTGTTGTGTGAGAAGTCCGCAGTATAAAGGGTGAACAGGAAGGGAGCCAAAACCATTCCCTGGGGGGCCCCCGTGCTGCCGATGATCGTGTCTGACACACAATCCCGAGTTCTCACAAACTGTGGCCGGTTTGTGAGGTAGTCCAGGATCCATGATGACAGGTGCTGGTCCACCCCTGCGCACAGCAGCTTGTCCCTCAGGATCATCGGTTGGATGGTGTTGAAAGCACTGGAGAAGTCAAAGTACATGATCCTCACCGCGTTTCCAGGCTTCTCCAGGTGGGACAGGGAACGGTGAAGGAGGAAGATCACTGCATCCTCCACCCCAATGCCATGCTGGTAGACGAACTGGAGTGGATCCATCGCTGGTCCCACCAGGGGGCGGAGGTGAGCAAGGAGCAGTTTCTCCAGGGTTTTCATTAGGTGAGACGTCAGGGCCACTGATCTGTAGCTGTTCAGATCTCTGGGGTGGGAAGTCTTTGGTACGGGTACCACACAAGATGTTTTCCACAACTGTGGTACCCTCCCCAGCTTCAGGCTCAGGTTGAAGATGTGCTCCACAATCTCGCACAGTTGGTCTGAGCAGGACTTGAGGAGCTTCACGCTGATGCCATCCGGTCCCGAGGCCTTCCTTGACTTGATCTTCCTCAGCTCCGTCCTCACCTGGGTCTTAGTGAGAGTCAGGTTGGGGGGCTGCGTGCTGGTAGTGGGGGGGGGGTTGGTGGAGTGGGGTGTGGACGGCAGGTCTTGATGACTGTAGAGGTAGCACTGATTGTTGTGCAGTCGGGTGGGAGGGCAGATGGTCAAACCTATTAAAGAACAGGTTCAGATTGTTCACCCACTTCCTTCCCCCTGTGGCCTGGGAGGAGGAATTCTGGAGCCCAGAGATGGTTTTAAGGTTTCTCCAGACCCCGCCGATGTCGCTCTGTTGCAGCTTGTCCTCCATCTTCTTCCTGAAGCTGTCCTTGCCTTCTCTGATCTTCCTCCTTAGCTCCCTCTGTACGGACTTCAGCATCTCCCTGTTCCCCGACCTGAAGATCCTCTTCACTCTCAGAAGTGTTTTTATCTCAGGGTTGATCTAGGGTTTGTTGTTCGAGCAACACCGTATGATCTTGGTGGGTATGGTGTTGTCCACACAGAAGCTGATGTAGTCTGTGATTTTGTGACTGAGGCCATCAATGTCCTCACCATGTTGATCGCAGAGCTGCTCCCAGGCAGTGATTTCAAAACAGTCCTTTAGCGCGTCCATTGCCTCCTCAGATCATAACTTCACTGTGCGCATAACCGGAGGTTGTCTGTGTACTAGGGGTTTATACACTGGTAGGAGATGAACCAAGTTGTGATCCGACCTCCCAAGTGGGGGTGGTGGTGATGAGGTGTACACCTCTTTAGTGTTTGCATAGAATAAGTCCAGTGTTTTATTGTCTCTGGTGTGGCATGTGACATACTGGGTGAACGTGTGCAGAATGGGGGACAGTGAAATATGGTTGAAATCACCGGAGACGAGGAGAAGAGCATCTGGGTGTTCTGTCTGCAGCCTGCCAGTTACTGAGTGGATGACGTCACGCGCTGTCCCAGCGTTCGCCGTCGGATTTGCATAAATAACAATGCAGATCACATGTAAGTATTCCCTTGGGAGATAAGCAGGCCGCATGCTAACAGCTAGCAACTCAATGTCTTTGCTGCAATGTTGCTCTTTAACAGTGATATGTCCCGGTCTGCACCAGTTGTTATTGACATACATTATCACTCCTCCGCCCCTTGCCTTCCCACTGTCTGGTGTCCAGTCTGCCTGTATTGCGTGGGAACCCTCCAGTTCGATGTTAGCATCTGTTGCTAGTTCTGTTAGCCACGTCTCAGTAAACAACATCATGCTAATCTTTCTGAAGGCACTTTCATAGCAGGAGATAGCTGCTAGCTCGTCAGTCTTATTGAGTAGTGATCGGATGTTCCCCAGAATAACGGATGGTAGGACGGGTCTGTACCTTATATTCCTCGCTCACCGTCTTACTCCAGCTCAACATCCACACCGTTTTCGTCTTATTTCTCCCGGTATGTTGAGTTTTTGTGTTAGCATCGTGGGCCGGTTAAGTGCTAACAGCTGGTCCCTGTTGTATCATATCCTGCCTTAAACATTGGCTCCGTCCACCGGCTCAAGAGACATTTGGAGCAGTCTATGTGTCTGTTATTGATAAGAGGTCGCCGGATTAGAAAGTTTAGCAAGAGAAGCCAGATAGTAAATAAGAAATAGGAAGAAATTGAGCCGTTGTTGCAAAAAGGCAGCCGACTCATGTGGCACCAGAAGTCAAAGTCAAGGCAAAGGTGGCACAGTTTTGACAGCCAGCTGACGGGGTAAGTGGTGCCATGACAGACATGAAACACTCTCAACGTATAAGTCAATTAAGAGCTCAGGTCTAATTTAAAAGATAAACATGAAGTTAAAAATGTCCAGGGTTTAAAATGATAAGAATAAAATGAGCAAAAGTAAAACAGATTGATATAAAAGTTTGTGATCTGTGGCTCGTCAGAGTTCTCCACATCAGAGTTCTCCGTATGCCTACGCTGCCTTTGTGCCAAGGCATAAAAATACAGAAGCACAAGAATGAAATTAGGAACACAAAGAAAAAAGCTGGAGTGTCAGATTTTATTAATTGAATGCATGTACAGTTACATGATGGCGTGCAATAGCAGGTAAACATTAAAATTTCCATAAGTTAAAGCATAATTATGAATATTAAATCAGAACAATTTGGAATGTTTCTCGCTGATGTGTAATGGATGCCGACAGTTTCTTAAATAATCTTGCAAAAAACTAAGTTTGTCCAAACATAAATGTATTGAAATACAGTAGCAGTTTCTGGTCTAAACGGTGAAGCTTTAATCTTCTTATTTAGCTTCCAGCCTGTTGTCTTCACAGCTGCTCTGACTGCTGACCCTCAGCTTCACCATTGTGGACCTCAGACAGACAAAGAGGAGAGAAAAGCACCAGAAAAATGTGATTATTCTTACAGATGTGATAGATATAAAAATACAGATGTCTGTCTCTCCTCAGCTTAATAAATTGCTTGGTTTAGTGAATGAATCATTTTAAAGTGAGTGAAGCATGTCACACCCTGGTGTTTTTATATGACTGACATTAGTATTAAGACTTAAAAAAACTCAGCTGAACTTTAGAGAAAACAATTTAGAAAACAGGTAAAATTCCATTAATGGAACCAAACAGTCCCCATGCAGGAAAATAAATCAGACATTGGGGAAAAAAAAGTGACATAACTTAAGCTTTAAGAATCAAATACTGCACTTGTAGGAGTTACTGGTGTTTAAATATTGAAATCGCTGCATAATTTAAGCCCAAATCTTACTCCACGCAGGCGTCTGCTGCAGTGGTCTGCTGTGGAGAGACAGTCAGATGGAAAAGTGGCCAATAGTAGGCCGGTCTCAGCAGAGCAGCAAATGCTGATTCTCCACCAGCAAACAGCACTTTTCCACCAGTTGGCACTTTAGTTCAGCAGTTGGATACAGTTGTCATACAGTTGTTACTCCCCAAGTAACTGTATGAAAAACAAATATAAATAATTACAACACAAACGTTTGTCAGAGACTTTATATACATTTGCTTAATTTTGGACAGGCATCAAAATATGTCCATACAATGATACAAGCCTTTACTTGCACTTAATTTTGACTGGGCGAGCTGAACTGCTGGTAATAGACAGACAGATGGACAGATACAACCACACACACAGACACATTAAGTGACTGATTACTGTATACCTCTGTTTTCACCGAGGCATAATAAGAACACAACCAGATTCCAGAGAGCTGTCAGTAATGCTGGCCAGAGAGGTACCTACAGCGCTGATCACCTGCTTCACGTGGGAGTGGGTACCAAGTCTAGCGTGCAGGAGGAGGACTTCATGGAGCCCACCAGTTCTGACAAGCCCTCAAAAGAAATTAATGAAAAGGAATAGGCCATTTTGGGGAAGACTGAGGGTGAAGGCAAACAGTTCACAAAATTTCGCCTCACAGTTGCAGCTTTGTCCACAAAACAGGACAGAAACTTATTGAGGTCATCGACTGATTGAACAGGAGGAAAAGATGGAGCAGGGCTGACTGTGGAATTAATTGTGTCAAAGAGTCTTAGATTTTTCCTGTTGATGGAGATCAAATTGGAGAAGTAGGAAGTCCTTGCTCCTTTCACCGTGGTATTAAGATCCATTAAAAGTTCTTTCAGATACAGTCGCTGTACCTCAAGTTTAGTGGTTTTCCACAGTCTTTCCACCTTTCGACATTTTCGTCTGAAACGACGTATGACCTCATTTAACCAGGGAGAAGACTTAACAGCACGGACAGTCCCGGTTGTCAGAGGAGCAGCTTTGTCCATGATGGCACGGCAGGACGTGTTAAAGGATTGAACCACGTTTTTTTATATAAAATCACAGCGCTGTCAAACACTTCAGAACATTTTGCAGCAGAGCGATGATCAATGACATGAAAGCATTTCACATGCTTGTTAACAAAACTGTCCAATATAAAAGATAAATTACAAAGAACCCAAAAATGTCCGACGCAGGAAGCACCTGAGTCGTAACATTATTCACAATAAGATCAAGAGTGAAAACAAGACCAAGAGTATTTCCTTTACAGTGTGTGCGACCAGAAAGACATGAAGTAAAATTAAATGATTTAGTAACATTTAAAAACTTAAGAGCAAAAGAGTCATTTGGCCATTAATATGAAAATGAAAATCTCCAGGTAACAAAATACGTTCAAGTTTAACAATAGAAGTTAAGAAATCATTAAAATCTGATTAAAAGGAATTATTAACTCCAGGGGTTCGGTTAATTAAAACACAATAAAATGGAGATGAAGAACCAGTTTTAACCATCATCAGTTCAAATGAGGGAAAGGAATTAGTTCTCACCGTGTTTTGTCATGTACCTCGTTGACGATGGCTGAGCCGCCACCGCGGCCCGTAGATCAGGGAAGACAGCTGTAAGCCTGGTGGACAAAGTTCATTAAGAGACTTAAATCCCTGACTTCTTTTTTCTTCATTTATCAGAGTCAGGCAGTTAATAATGATAAATTGAATCTGATTATCCTGACTCTCCATATCCAGGATTCATTCTAGCAACATAAACATGAACGCCTCTGCTTCCTCCTCCGTGGGTCTCCGGCTGTGTTCTATTCTGGGCTGAGGAGCTTTTGTTCTGCTACCTGCCTTCAGGTGTGTAATTAGAGGCGATTTTCTCCCCATGGAGAGTCAAATGGCTTCATCATGTCACGCTGTCAGTCAGGAGGAGGAGGTGACGGATCTCCACCGTATTTAAGCTTCCTTCTGTGCTTTCTCCTCGGTGGTTCAGAACCATGTCACCTTCACTCTTCAGGACTTTCTACTGATGTCACGTCAAACACAATCAGAGCTGCACTTCCTCTGTTGTTCACTAGAGCGTCTCCATCATTAAGACTTTAGCAGTGAAACATCTACAGCAGCAGAAGAAAAACAGATTACAGTAGACCAGGCCCACACCAGAGCACCACGACTGTAAGCAGTGGAGACCAGGACCATGGTGGATGGAGGTCTGGGTCTCCACTTGAGGAAAAAAAGAGAGAATATCATCATAAACCCTTTATATCCTGTTACAGAACTGAAGAACATCACTTTGAACCACCAATTCTAAGCAGAAATGCAAAAATATCATAAATTTGCTACTTTTTCCTATAAATTTGTGTTTTTTTCTTTTTCAAATTTGTACTTTTTTCTTGTAAATTTTCAGCTTTCAACATTTCATTTTTTTAATCATAAATTTGTGTTTTTTCCCTGTAAATTTTCAAGTTTTTCTTGTAAATTTTTAGTTTTTCTTTTGTAAATTTGCTACTTTTTTCTCTAAATTTTCAATTTTTTTCCTGGAAATTTTCAACTATTTTTCTCTTAAAACTTCCACCTTGCTGGTGGAAGGATGCTTTATTAAGATAAGATAAGATAAGATAAGATAAGATAAGATAAGATAAGATAAGCCTTTATTAGTCCCACAATGGGGAAATTCCAGTCTTCACTCTTCTCTCTGCTTTCACTTTTCTGTCAATATTCATTCAGGATTCAAAGGCTTTATTATCATGTGCACAGTTAAGAAAGGCTACATTTCCTGAACAATGAAATTCTTGCCTATGAATGCCAAGGTAAAAGGCACAGACACGACAATTCTAATAAGGTCATGACACACTAACACAGTGACTCAATCCTAATACTAATGGATGCTAAAAACACACACACCAACACACAGTTGGGCAGTTAGGACTCCTTAGGCACACCTTGATACTAAATACTAAAACTAATGAGTACTAATAACACACACTAGGCAGTTAAAGCAGTTAAAGCAGTTATTCATATTTTCCTCTGCAAGAAATTTATGGGCAGAACCTACTGGATACTCATAAATCACTGGGACTATATTTCGCTGAAGATATAGCTCACTATTACCATCATCTAACACTTTTTTTTTTTATCTTAGTGCTACGTGAGCGTGGCCTACAACCAGCTGAAGCCTGAACTCCAGCAACTGACAAGCTAAAGCTAAGTGTAGTGAGCAAATTTATCCTTATGCCACCACAATAACTTCTGGTCTGCTAACTGTACACTATGTCCACAATAACCAGGACAAGAGGCTGTCTTCTTTGATAAAGAATATCCAAGTTTATTAAAAAGTACTAAGTGTCATTAAAAAACTGGGCACAGAATAAACCAGAAATGATAAATAGTGCCAAAACCAAAACCACGGGCAATTTCAGGCTCTCTGTACCAATAAACCAAAATTAGGGATTATAGACCTTATTTAAAACCCAGCACACATTAAAAAGCAACACTACAAATCAAAGCTTATTTTTAAAATAGCCAATGAAGAAAACCGTATTTGCAATTTACAAGGGGGTCATGCTACAAGTCCAAACCCTTTCACTGGACTGAGCCCAAATATTGCACCTGCCCGAACATTATTGCACTATGCCCCAAACAAAATAAAATATAAAAGAAAAAGGTCCACACACGATTTAAAAGGGGGAAGCAAAAACAGCGACAGTGAAGACAGTTCACTCCTAAAAAAGATAACATTCAGATTTAGAACAGTCTGATAAAACATGTCTTCATGTTTCAGTGTGCATTAAACATGACCAGCATACCTCAGAGCTATCCATAAATGCACGTCTTAAGTGCTGATGACAGTTCCTGATGCACGTGAGCGGGTGACTCAAACCAAAAAAGAAACCCTATAACGCAGCCAAATAAACGTTCATCAAACAATGTGGTAAATACAAAACTCAGTTTTGTCCTGTTTTCTGCCCCAAGCATCTCCTTCCTGTCTCGAGGCATATAGCAGCACACCGTTTGTCAACACGGCATCAAAGCCGATGTCCTTCAAACCAGACAAAGCATACTACTGATACAGTGCCTTCACATTGCAATTAAAGGGCTACCAGCTTACTTTTTTTTGACTAATACACAAGGTCATGTTGCCCACCTCAAAAGTTTAAAGGCTTTACAGCCACACCGTGTCGTGTCCACACCACACTTCCGTGAAGCAGAGCCAGGAGCGCATGCTCACTACATTCTGTTTCTATAGGCCTGAGGCACCTCCTGGGTCCTAAAGCCCTGGCCACTACAATGATCCCCATTCTGAAAGGTCACCGTCCCATTGACAAATTATAATCACGGTGGAAACACATTCAGACAACAGTACGAGCCGTGTGTATATTTACAGTCGAATTAACAGACCGCAGGAGATGAAACAAATTTGGATGACGTCCAGCAGTGCTTAGTTTAAAACATCTAAACACGACATTCGTCTGTTCAGTTCCCTCCCCACTGACACCACAAAAGGAACTACTTCCAGAATCATGATCTGTAACCAGCAGTGGAACACAACGGCTCTGCCTATCCATCTCAGTGGTCAAACACTTTGATTAATTGCAGGCAAGCATGAAGTCCTGACTGGCTGGTAGTGGGATTCTACAAGAAGTAGCACACCCTCTGAATCACTGTCATCAACATTTTCTGGTTCCCTCTCTGGGGGTGAATAGATAATCAAGCCCGGATCAGATTGTGGTTGAGTCTGACACACAGGCATAGGGCCCGAACCTTTTGGCACTACTCTAAGCGTGGATCTATTAATTATTTGTTCATGGCCTGCAACATCTCTAGGGCATACCTTATACATCTTTCCTTCTCCATCCATGTTTTCCACAACCTGTGTCGTGCTGTTTGCTCTCTGCATGTCTGTTCTTTTCATCTTCTCTATCCCCTCACCCCCCAGCCAGTCGCAGCAGATGACTGCCCCTCCCTGAGCCTGGTTCTGGTTTCAACTTTTAACAGGTTTCTTCCTGTTAAAAGGGAGTTTTTCATCTCCACCGTCGCCAAGCGCTGCTCACAGCCTGATTGCTGGGGTCTTTCTGCAATTGTGGGGGTTTCCCCTCCAGTTGAAAGTGCTATGAGATGACTGTTGTTGTGAAATGGCGCTATATAAATAAAGTTTAATTGAATTAAATTGAACTGAACCTCATACACAGTCGGATCCCAGACATCATGAATCTTGTGCCACCCAACAGGATCACATCTTTTGTACACAAAGGTACCACAAGGCAGCAGACATAACAGTTGTCTGATAATGCCGATTCCTATTCTCCATTGCCTGTTGGAGCTGCTTCTTCACATACAAATAGACTTCACTCAAACAATTTTGATGTTCTCCAACCCAATCCTGCACCGTTTTGGAGTGAGGTTCTTCCTCAGAGGCCCCCAACAGAAAATCTACAGGCAACTGGGCTTTCTGACCAAACATAAGTTCATATAGTGAATAACCTGTAGACTGGTGTGCTGTAGTATTGTATGCATACAGCACTTGGGGAAGATATTGGGGCCAGTTTCACTTTTTGTCAAGTGGGAGGGTACACAGCAAATCATGCAAAGTTCTATTTAATCTTTCACATTGCCCATTCCCTTCTGGATGGTATGGTGTGGTTCTGCTTTTCTCAATTCCATACAGGCCACACAAATGCCTCAAAAGCTGTCCCTCAACCCCCCCCCGGTTGCTATGAATACGCTTGAGCACCCCATAGGTGTAGAACCACTTTTCTGTAAGTATTCTAGCTGGCTCGCTGATCTGGAGTAGGATATGCCTGAGAAAATGTGAAAAATATGTCAATAATAATCAGTACATTCTCCCGCCCATCAGTGGCCTTGTCCAGTATTGTAAAGTCCATAGCAATTACCTCCAGAGGCTTTGAAGCCACCAAAGTTCCCCTAAATGTGCGAACCTTTGGTTGTACAGCTTTAGAGAGAGTGCAGCCCTGACACTCTTGGCACTGTCGTTCAGTGTCACCTCCCATAAATGGCCAAAAACACCTTTTCCTCACCAGGCTGCTCATACGTGTGATGCTTTGATGTCCATGACCATCATGGAGGCTCTTCAGGACTTCTGTCTGTAAACGTTTTGGCAATAAAAGTTGCAATACTACTTCTATTAGTAGAAGGTCTCTTCAGACCTTGTGCCCTTACTATAAGTAAGGGCACAAGGTCTGAAGAGACAACTTGCGGGACAACGAATCAGCATTGCGATTAGCTGGACCTAGTCTATATTTGATCTCAAAGTCGAAAACCGCCAACTCTGAAGCTCACCGTTGTTCTGTAGCCCCCAGTTTAGCTGACTTCAAATAACTGAGGGGGTTATTATCAGTATAGGCTAAGGACAGAGCTGTGGGGCGGAATCTGATCAGACCTAAATGAAAGTCATTGTCGTCCACGACAGACTGCTATGATGATGATGATGAGACCACAAACTTATTCCCCAACAAATACTCTCTGAATTTCTGTGTCACAGCCCACTTCAGTGCCAAAAATTCCAGTTTTCAAGAACTATAATTAGACATGTTCCTCTCTGCAGGCTTCAGACCCCTGCTTGCAAAAGCAATTAGTCTTCATTTACCTTCCTGCTCTTGGGACAACACAGCCCCTAGTCCAGCATGGCTTGCATCAATTTCAAGAACAAAAGGTCTTGTAAAGTCAACATATCCCAAAACAGGTGCAGTAACCAAGAGATTTTTTAGTGTGTGAATTGCATTTTCACACTCCTCAGTCCAGCATTCACCTATGATTCCTTTCCCAGATGTTAAACATTTCTTCTTGGTGCTGTCCAACTCTGCCACCAGTCGGTGGAGGGGCACAGCATGACGAGCAAAACCCTCCATAGAACGACGGAAATAAGAAGCAATCTGGGATCGTCACTTCCTTGTGGTAACGTATCGTCACTTCCTGTTTTGCTGTCTGCCTGTGTGGTTTGCTCTCCAGCCACTAGCTAGCCACTAGCTATGGCTACTAGCTCTCTTTCCTCTCCTCCTCTGGTGTGCTCTCTCTGTCAGATGTTTAGCTACACCTCTGCCTCTTTTACTGATAACGGTAAATGTAATAAATGTTGTCTTTTTGAGGCGCTCGAGGCGAGGTTGTCTGATTTGGAATCCCGGCTCCGCTGCATTGAAACACTGTCTGCGCCAGTTAATCTTGTTGGACGCCCCTTAGCTGCAGCGGAGCTAGCTAGCTTAGGCCCCCCTGTCAGCGGTTCCCCGGCTCTCCTCAGCAGCGAGGAGACTGGGTGGGTGACGGTGAGAAGGAAGCCTAGTCGCAAAGCCCCGGTACACCACCAACCTGTTCACGTTTCTAATCGTTTTTCCCCGCTCAGCGACACACCCGCTGAGGAAAAAACTCTGATCATTGGCGACTCTGTAGTCAGAAACGTGAACCTAGAGACTCCAGCGGCCATAGTCAAATGCATTCCTGGGGCCAGAGCAGATGACATCGAGTCAAATTTGAAAATGCTGGCTAAAAGTAACTGTAAATATTCCACAATTGTTATCCACGCCGGCATTAATGACATCCGTCTCCGGCAGTCGGAAGTCACGAAACTTAATATAGAATCAGTGTGTGACTTTGCAAAAACGATGTCTGTGACTGTAGTATTCTCTGGGCCCCTCCCCAATCTGACCAGTGATGACATGTTTAGCCGCTCGTCATCCTTGAACCGCTGGCTGTCTGTGTGGTGTCCTAAAAATGACGTGGGCTACATTGACAATTGGAGCTCTTTTTGGGGAAAACCTGGTCTTATGAGACGAGACAGCATTCATCCCACTTTGGATGGTGCTTCTCATTTATCTAACAATCTGGCATCTTTTTTATCCAAATTTCCCAAACCCTGACTACTCAGAGTTGGGACCAGGAAGCAGAGTCGTAGTCTTACACGCCTCTCTGCAGCTCCTCTTCATCCGCCACCCCTCAGCTTAGCCCCTGACTTCCCCATCAGAGAATCATTGTCTGCTCCCTCCAAAGTAAATAAAAATATAATGCATAAGCATCCCAAAGTGATGAAGCAAAATATTGGTAAAACTCAAATTAAACATAAAGCCTCTAAATTGAATGAATTGGCCTCTGTTCCTCCTCATAATTTAAAAATTAAATGTGGTTTATTAAATATTAGGTCTCTAACTCCCAAGTCTCTGTTAGTCCATGATCTGTTAATTGATCATCAGATTGATTTAATTTCCCTTACAGAGACTTGGTTAGGGCAAGAGGATTATGTTGGTTTGAATGAATCAACTCCCTCTGGTTATTTAAACTGTCAAAATCCCAGAAGTTCTGGTCGTGGAGGAGGAGTAGCAACAATTTACCATTCCAAATTACTAGTTAATGTAAAGCAAAAAACATGTTATAATTCCTTTGAGGGCCTGGAACTCAGTATTGGGAACTTTAGCAATTTTAGGTTAAACCCAATTTTATTTGCCATAGTTTATCGTCCCCCATCAACCTTCTCAGAATTTTTATCCGAATTTGCTGATTTCTTAGCTGATTTAGTGCTGAAATCTGATAGAATAATTATAGTAGGGGACTTTAATATACATGTGGATGTAGATAGTGACTGCCTTAATGTGGCATTTAATTCAATATTAGACTCGATTGGGTTTTCTCAGAAAGTAGGAAATTCTACTCATTACCTCCACCATACATTGGACCTTGTTCTGACATATGGCATAGAAATAGAAAATCTTGTAGTGTCTCCTCATAACCTTGTACTGTCAGACCATTGTCTGTTAACCTTTGATTTTACTATTTCTGACTATTTGGCTCCTAAAGAAAAATATTATTACAGTAGATGCCTCTCAGATGATGCTGTTACCAAATTTATGCAGATTGTTTCCTCTATGCCATGTGTCAACACAACAGAAATAAGCTATAGACAGCTTGCTCCTTCTGTAATTGATAACATGGTGGATAGTGTTTCAGCTTCTCTGCATCAGACTCTAGACTTGGTGGCCCCCTTAAAAAAGAAAAAGTCTAATCAGAGATTTCTAACTCCTTGGTTCAACACAGAAACTCGTAGCTTAAAACAGAAGACTCGTCAATTAGAAAGAAAATGGCGCTCCACTAATTTAGATGAAATCTATTTAGCTTGGAGAAATCATCTTTTAATTTATAAAAAATCTCTTAGAAAAGCTAGAACGAGTTATTACTCTGCATTAATAGAAGAGAACAAGAATAATCTCAGGTTTCTTTTCAGTACTGTAGCCAGGTTGACAAAGAGTCAGGACTCTGTCAATCCTAGCATTCCCTTAGAGCTTACTAGTCAGGACTTTATGAACTTTTTCAATAATAAAATTTCATCCATCAGAGATAAAATCAATCAGATTCTTCCCACAGTTAACTTAAATACTGTAACTACTACAACTCCTTCTATTGATGTCTGTCTTGATGAGTTTACTCCAATCGACCTTTGTGAGTTAGACACAATAGTTTCCTCATCCAAACCTTCAACTTGTCTTTCAGACCCTATTCCTACCAGGTTATTTAAAGAAGTCTTCACACTTATTGGTAGCCTTATTCTTCATATAATCAATTCTTCATTAACTTTAGGCCATGTACCGCAGGCTTTTAAAACGGCTGTAATTAAACCCTTACTCAAAAAGCCAACGCTAGATCCAGGAGCTTTAGCTAACTATAGACCAATCTCTAATCTCCCTTTCATTTCAAAAATCTTAGAAAGAGTTGTTGCTACGCAATTATTTGACCACCTTCAGGGAAATGGTTTACTTGAAGAGTTTCAGTCTGGGTTTAGAATCCATCATAGTACTGGAACATGTCAAACATTACATGTCCTGCCAGTTGCAGCAAGAAGTTGCTTGACAAAAATGTGTGGCCATCTGGTTTATACCTCCGACAGTTTTTTGAGAGGAAATGATCAACATGTGACTCATTATTGTGTTTGTTATTGTGTTTGTCATTATACGCATTCAATAGTAGGACCAACCTTAGAATATGTTCATTTAACTGCAAGAATGTAAAAACTTCATTTAATGAGATCTCCAGATTATGTGATAACCATGACATTGTGTTGTTGCAGGAACACTGGTTATTCAAAAACGAATTGTCTATTCTGAGTAGATTACATGGTGACTTTATAGGACAAGGTGTCTCCTTTATGGATACGGAAGAACGTGTTATTTTAGGTCGCCCCTATGGCGGCGTCGGTATCCTATGGCGGAAGTCACTTGCGAACAGTTGTGTTGTGAAAACTTACGATTGCTTAAGAGTTATAGGTATTGAAGTCAACTTGGGTGACTTTCACTGTCTTATATTATGTGTATATTTCCCCTATGACAATGTTGAAAACTTGGATGAATACTTGCACTGCCTGAGTCTTGTTAAACGTATCACCGAGGACTTTCCAACTCCATATGTGTTCACAATTGGTGACTTCAACGCTAATACAGTACGTTCTAGTTGTTTTGGAAACGAACTGGTGTCTCTCTGTGAGAGTTACTCCCTACACATCTCGGACAGGATTATCCTACCAAGTGATGCCTTTACTCATGTTAGCTTGGCCCACGGCTCTACATCATGGCTTGATCACTGTGTGACTACATCCTCAGGCCATGATAACGTATCCAATATCAAAGTTCTGCTTGACTATGTGAGTTCTGATCATGTACCCTTATCCATAGATATTGAGGTATCTAGTGCTGTAAACGGCCCCCGGGAAGCTCCCTCAGCCACAACGAGCAGTAGAACATACAAATGGCGTGATGCCACAGCGTCAGACCTGTCCAGATATAAGAAACTTACTCGTAGGAAACTCTGTAACATCCGTGCTCCTATGGACGCCATCAGGTGTCACGACCGTAATCATGCGGCACACAGGGACGATATTGACAGGTTCTACAGTGATATTGTTGATGCCCTAAATTACTGTGTGAGTGAATGCATTCCTAGTCACAGTGTGGCCACCCAATATAACGTCACAGGCTGGAATGATGTAGTTAGCGAGGCTCACACAGCTGCCCGGGATGCTTTTTTGTGGTGGAGGAGTAATAGCAAACCGCGCTCTGGTCCAATATTTGAAAACATGAAAAATTGCAGGGCTAGGATCAAATATGCTCTACGAGCATGCAGGTGCAATGAAGAAAGTATCAAATGTGACCAGCTAGCTAATCACATGAGTGAACTGAACATGGTAGAATTCTGGAAACAAATGAAGGCTATGAGCTCCCACCGGTCTGTCAGATCAAACACTATTGATGGTGTGACTGGTGACGTTAATATTGCTGAAAAGTGGAAATGTCATTATGAAGCTATTTTCAACTCAGTCAAGAATGTTTCAATGAAGGATTCTGTTATGCATGATATTCGTCTGTACAACGATATGTTTGATGCCTCTGATATTTCTGCTGTTACTCCTGTTGAAGTTGATTCACTGATCAAAGTTCTTAAGAAAGGCAAATCAGCTGGCCCTGACTGTCTCACCAGTGAATACCTCATCAACGCCGATTTCAACTTGTGTATTTTGTTGTCATTGTGTTTTAACTGTATGTTTGTTCATGGTTACATGCCAGACATGTTGATGGACTCTGTTATTATTCCTTTGGTGAAAAACAAGTGTGCCAGTCTTTCTGACATGAACAACTACAGACCTATAGCTATTGCTAATGTTATATCTAAACTGTTAGAGGGTTTATTTCTGAACAGAACTGAGGATTATCTGTGGACAAACGACAATCAGTTTGGTTTCAAATCCGCTCTTTCAACTGACAAGGCCGTTTACCTACTCCATGAATTTGTTGACTACTTCAGAAGCCACTCCACTAGTGTTTATGCTACGTTCCTAGATGCTAGCAAAGCTTTTGACAGGATTAACCACTGGGGTTTGTTCAGAAAATTGATCGATCGAGGTATCCCTATTTACATTGTTAGCATCCTGCTATACTGGTACAGAAGGCAGTCTATGGTTGTTAGATGGGGCAATGTCACCTCATCCAAATTTCATGTGACCAACGGTGTTAAACAAGGTGGTATACTGTCACCCTTGTTGTTTAATGTCTATGTTGATGATCTCAGCATACTGTTGAACAATACTAATGTGGGCGGCTCCTTTAACGGTGCACTGTTAAATCACATTTTCTACGCTGATGACCTCCGTTTGTTAAGTTTATCTACCGCAGCGATGCAACATCTCCTTTCTGTATGTGAAAAATTTGGTAAAAAAAAATGACATCCTGTTCAACTGTACTAAATCTATGTATGGCTTTCAAACCAAAGGGCGTCAATACGTCGAATCCTGTTATGTCACTTTGTGGTAATAGCTTGAACTTTGTCGAAAAAGTCAAATACCTAGGTGTGTGGATTGAATCTGATAAGACCAATGCTGATTGTAACAGGCATCTCAGGAAACTGTACGCTAAAACCAATTTACTGTTGCGTAATTTCCATAGATGTTCTCCTGAAGTCAAATGTATGTTGTTCAAGACCTTCTGTACCTCAATGTACTGCTCGCCGTTATGGTTTAATAGCAATGTTGCTGTTAGGAACAAAATCCGCATTGCATATAATAACTCCCTAAGAAGGTTGTTAAATGTACCACGAAGGTCGAGTGCAAGCAAGCTGTTTGTGTCTGTGAACATTCCGTCTTTTGGAGAATTGATACGTAAGAATGTTTACAGTTTTTTGAGAAGACTGCTGGAATGTAACAATCATCTTATATCAGCAATTGTCAACTCGTCACTCACACTTCATTCCAGCATTTGGAAGTGGTGGCGTTCCATTTTACACTGAGCCCATTATGTTTTTTTTGTTGTTACAAGAGCACCGAGTGTCTGCTAATCTGTATATACTTTATTTATTTATCTATTTGTAATATGAACCCTGAGTTTGAAATAAACGTTTGAATTTGAATTTGAATTTGAATTTGAAACAGCCTTAGCGAAGGTCACTAACGACCTCCTCATTGCATCTGATAATGGACTAGTTTCTGTACTTGTCCTTTTAGACCTTAGTGCAGCTTTTGATACTATCGATCATAATATTCTACTTGATAGATTAGAACACTATGTTGGACTTAATGGAACTTCGTTGCAGTGGTTTAGATCTTATTTATCTGATAGGTTCCAGTTTGTTCATGTAAATAATGAGTTTTCTTTCAACTCAAAGCTCAGTCATGGAGTTCCACAGGGATCTGTGCTAGGCCCTACTCTTTTTAGTTTATATATGCTTCCATTAGGCAACATTATTAGAAAGCACTGTATACATTTTCATTGTTATGCTGATGACACACAATTATACCTGTCAATGAAGCCAGATGATAGTAATCAATTAGCCAAGTTAGAAGCCTGTCTTAAGGAAATCAAAGCTTGGATGACTTGTAATTTCCTGCTATTAAATTCAGATAAGACTGAAGTCATTCTTGTCGGTCCAAAAAACCTTAGAAATTCCTTTCCAAATCAAACTTTCAGTTTGGATGCGGTTACTCTTTCTCTTAATAGCTCTGTGAGGAACCTTGGAGTTATTTTTGATCAGGATTTGTCCTTCAATTCACATATTAAATTTGTTTCTAAGACTGCCTTCTATCATTTGCGTAATATTGCCAAGATTAGGAGCATCTTGTCTCAGAGTGATGCTGAGAAACTGATCCATGCTTTTGTTAGCTCGAGATTAGATTATTGTAATTCTTTATTATCAGGCTGTCCTAAAACATCTTTAAAAAGTCTTCAGCTGATCCAAAATGCTGCAGCAAGAGTTTTAACAGGTACTAGAAAGAGAGATCATATCTCTCCGGTTCTGGCCTCCCTTCATTGGCTTCCCATAGAGTTTAGAATTAAGTTTAAAATCCTTCTTCTTACTTACAAAGCTCAAAACAATCAGGCTCCTTTTTATTTAAAAGATCTGATACTACCGTATTGTCCTAACAGAGCACTACGCTCCCAAAATGCAGGATTACTTGTAATACCTAGAATCTCCAAAAGTACAATGGGAGGCAGAGCCTTCAGTTATCAAGCTCCTCTCCTGTGGAATCAGCTGCCAATCTGGATTCGGGAGTCAGACTCGATCTCTGTTTTTAAGAATAGGGCTAAAACCTACCTTTTTGATATAGCCTACAATTAGGGAGGGATCATGTGTTTCTGAACCCTCCCTTAGTTATGCTGCTAATAGGTTTAGTCAGCCGGGGGACCTCCAGTAATACACTGGGCCTCACTCCTTTCCTCACTCTCAATGAAATATTTTTTTTGCTGGTCATTAACATTTGTTTGTTCTCTCCCATAGATTGAGTCCCCATCGTGATGTTTGCTCTCTACATGTCTGTTCTTTTCTTCTTCTCTATCCCCTCACCCCCCAGCCAGTCGCAGCAGATGACTGCCCCTCCCTGAGCCTGGTTCTGCTGGAGGTTTCTTCCTGTTAAAAGGGAGTTTTTCCTCTCCACCGTCGCCAAGTGCTTGCTCACAGGGGATCGCCTGATTGCTGGGGTCTTTCTGCAACTGTGGGGGTTCCCCCTACAGTTGATAGTGCTATGAGATGACTGTTGTTGTGAAATGGTGCTATATAAATAAAGTTGAATTGAATTGAATTCAAAACCCAAAAATGACTGCAACTCCGTACAAGTTGTGGCCCGTGCCCATTCAGCTACAGCACTGATTTTAGAGGGATCAGTAGCCACTCCACAAGCAGAAATTACATGCCCCAAGTATCTAACCTCAGGCTGAAAAAAAATTACATTTTTGCAATTTCAATTTCAAATTGTGCTCTCTCAACCAGCCCAAAACAAGGTCAAGGTGTTTAAAATGTTGATCAAAAGATGACAATGTCATTAAATACAGCAACAAGGTCTGAAGGCTCTGATCTCCAAAGATCTGCTCCATCAACCTTTGAAAGGTGCTTGGAGCATTGCACAACCCAAATGGCATTCAATTGAATTCAAAAAGTCCAAATCGTGTACAAAAAGCTGTTTTTGCTTTGTCTTTCTCTGCTATGGGCACCTGATTGTACCCACTAGCAAGGTCTAAAGTTGAAAACAAACGGGCACCTGTAAGAGCATCCAGGGATTCCTCAATTCTAGGCAAGGGATATGCGTCTTTCCTTGTTTGGGCACTGAGCGACCTATAGTCCATGCACAGTCTGATTTCTCCAGATTTTTTAAACACAACCACAGTTGGTGAGGCGTAAGGACTGAAACTTTGCCGCTCCACCCCTTGGTCCAATAGTTCCTGAATATGAGCTTTCACTTGTTCATACTGTGAGGGTGGCAGTCTGCGATAGCACTGCCGCACTGGAGAATCATCCAATAAAGGAATTTCATGCTCCACCAATGTAGTACAACCTAAATCTCCTTCCCCCAGACTGAAAATGACATTGTGTTTTTGTAGAAGCTCAAATGCTTTTTGTGTTTATTCAGGAGATAAATTGGGCCGTGACAGACTGGACAGGTCCACAGGGATGGCAGTGACTGCAGATACTTCTTGAATTACAGCCACATTATCACAATCCTCTCCATCTGCAATCAAAATAGAGCTCCCCTTCTGGGGAAGCTCAACAACATGCAACTCTCCTAACTGGATTGAAGGCCACAGCCAAACATCTTCGGTGCTCACATTAACCACAGTGATATCAACAATACCACAATGGACTGAAAGAAGAGCAAGTGATACAAGTACACCAGCCGGGAGAGGATTTCCTCCAGCAAGAGGTTCAAGGAGGACTGAGGGTAGACTTAAGCCTGTTTTCCACTAGCCCAGCACACCTCGGTACGGCTCGATTCACTTCAGTACGGCTCGGAATGCTTCTGTCTCCATTAGCACGATGTTGTGCTTGTGCTGTGATGGTTTGTGTTAGGAGGTTTTAGAAGCGGGGCAGCAGCAGATTCTCAGCGAGGCGGGGCCACACTCCCGTGACGTTACGCACCGGACTGAGTCCTTATTTACACGAGACAAAAAATGGAGGATCCAAGGATTATTGCCTTGCTCGCTCTGTGGTTTTATCTCACAATTAATTTTATCTCATAATTAAGCTGCAACAACACAAGTCACTTTTGTTTTGAATTAACTGCCAAATGACCTAGAAATAATGAGCTGAAACTTGTTTTTATTCGTATTAAATAATGAGACGGTGGCACACTGTCCAACACCACATCCTAGGGCATTTTGGATGTACTGAATTAAAAAAATTCATGTTTTTCACCTTCAGGTCAACGTTTGGAACAACAGTATTATTATTTTCCGTTTAGATGATGCTACACTCCTTCTAAAGTATTGTAAATCTCTGAATTTGGAATGCCGATAGAACATTCAATTTACATATACTTGTACCTTTGACTTGGTGCTAATTTTTTATGATATTTCAATAAAAAGAACAGAAAGCTTACAAAAAGATTTCTTTTTTGGTCTAGTTAAAAATTACATTACCTTTACAATGGTTGACCCTCAGCATCATTTTGATCAGACTAGGCAATGGAATTTCTATGTAATTATACTGTTTTATAATTCAGTGTTATAACAGACAAACCACACTTTCCAAAACAATTCCATTTTATTATATACAAAATATTAAAATAAAAAAAAACTTTGCAACACAACATGAAGGTTAATCGACATTTTATACACGCCGACCACTGAGTGCTGAGGCTCAGTAGAATGAAGGCGTCTCTGCCAGCTCTGGTTCAGGAAGGCTCGGTTGAATAATCCGTGCGGGCTGTCGCGGCGGACGCGTGGGATGATTCTACAAGGAAAATGCACACAATAAAATACAGCACGAAAGTGCAATATATACAGAAAAGACAATAGTTTTTAACAAGAATACATAAGCTTATTTCAGCGTATTGTTCACATGAATAATTACAATAAAAGCTTTAGTCCGCAGTGTGCTGCAATAAAGCAGCGATCCATCCACAAATGAACAGCTTTTTTATTGCATAAATAAACTGAGCGTCTTACCGAATATATTTGCGAAAAAACGCACAATAAAAAAAAATTAAAACTCACCGTTAAAGGACTCCGATGTCGAGACCTCCCGGTATATTTTTTCATTCCGGGTGGCTCCGTCTAACTCGCGCTGAATACGTTCGTGTGACAATGCAGTGAGCAGACACTGAAGCTCCTTATTGGTCCATGGAACACCCTTATTACGCGAAGCCATTTTTGATAGAGAATAAATGAAAATAGCACAGCAATACACTGAAAAGGAACCGCCAACAGTGGTTGCGTGCTGAGTAAAAGCGGTCGTGAAGATTCTTTTTTCTTTTTTTTTTTTTTCAAAAACTTTATTGAGAAGGTCGTGAAGATTTGGTAGATGAGGAGGAGGAGAGGGCCGGTTACAACCTGACCAATCAGCGGCGACCAGTCTGTTAACGTCACAACACGGCACAGCTCAGCACTGCTGTACCCTGCCCTGGAGCGGGGCTGAGAATCGCGGCTGTTAAACCGTGTTGGGGCTTGTGGAAAAGCGCGCAAAGCGTGCTGAGCCATCCCGTGTCGCACTAAAGCGTGCTAGTGGAAAAGGCCCTTAACATTTGCAGCAGAAGGGCAAGTAGTATGGATCAACTTCAACAAACCAGCAGGAAAATGTATCGCTTGACCATGAACTGTGACTTTGCCTAGATACCCCTGCCTTTCTAAAGCTTCAATGTGTCGACAAATTGAAAAAGGGTCCCTCCACCCTTTCTTGCCTGTCTGAAGGGCTATTGAGTCAAAAAAGACCAGAACCCAACCGCTCTAAGAGCAGATGATAGCAATGATTTATGACATTCATCCCTAAAAGTCCAGGCACACACTGCTGCTGAGGTTCTTCCAACGAGTCCTCTACAACCAGAACATCCATGCTTGCCAAAGTTTGACCCAAGACTGTAATCTCAAGCTCCATATACCCCTCATAGGGAATATTTTGCCCATTAGCTGCATTAAGATGCAGCCAATGACATTTCTTCAGCTGACCCAAACCCTGTGACCTGAGAAGTTTTTCAAAAAAACTTTCCTTAATGGTAGTGACCATTGACCCAGTGTCTACAAGAGAGGGCACCAACACACACCCCATACTAATCTCCATTGCTGGGCAACTGCCAATCAATCGAGAGGACTCTTCCATTGATTCAAAAGGTGAGCCTACAAACCCCATTTCCTGATGCCTGGCATGCTACAACAGAGGGGCTTAGTTTTCCGACAGCTAACTAACTAACCTGCACTTATATAGCGCTTTTCTAGTCATAAAGATCACTCAAAGCGAGACTTCCGGGAAGATGGCGGAGAGACATAACACTTAAACAAAGAGCTCTCCCTAGCCGGATTAAAAATCATCGGTAAATGGCCAACTCGACATAAACGAATCAATAAACTAAGGGATGAAAACACGAAGGAACCGGGCACAAGGACAAAAACAGGGTAAAATTGAAGAATTCCTCTCCAACAACGCAGGAAAAACCGCTGTACGCAAAGCCCAAAAAAACGAGATGTCCACAGCAGAGAAAATGGAGGACACCAGACTCGACAACATGAACGCTGGCATCGCCAGTTTGGGTGAAGAGTTGAGAGAATTCAAGCGACAGCTACAACAGGATTTAGCGGCTCTTAAGGAGGAACTGAAAAAAGAAATTAAGGAGGAAATCATGGACCTCCGAAGAGAAATGGAGCGTAAATTAACGGAAAACATGGAGGAGCTGCGCTCCCAGCGGGCGTGTATGACAGAAGCGCAGACCCGAATTTCGGAACTAGAAGATTGGAAAAGCGAGGCAAACGAACAACTACAGACCCTGACGACGCAAACGCAGAGGATGCAGGAGAAAATAAACGACTTGGAGAGCAGATCCCGACGAAGCAATATGCGCATCTTTGGAATTCCGGAGGGCATTGAAGGCAACTCGATGACAAAATTCATGGATCAGTTCTTAAAAAAAGAACTGGAAATACCCGGAGAAACGGATCTGCAGATTCAACGGGCGCACAGAACACCGGCACAGAACCCGAAAACAAACTCTCCACCCAGGTCAGTTGTGGTAAACTTTGTGAAATATGACATAAAGGAAAGAATCCTGACGCAAGCATGGAAAAAAAAGATACGAATCGGCGACAAACAGGTATTTTTTGACCATGACTACCCGACAGAAATCGTGCAGCAGCGGAAGAAATATGCCAATATTAAAAAAACGCTGAAAGAGAAAAAAAATTAGATTCCAAACGCCGCTAACGAAAATGAGGATTCATTGGGAGGAAGGCACAAGAACCTACAACACGGCCGAAGAGGCAGCGCGGGATATGATGGAGCGGGGCCTTGAGGTGAGCGTGCCGAAGGAGACGGCTGGAGCAGCGGCGGCCCTGAACGCACCACGACAGACGGAGTGGAGACGAGTGAACGGCGGAAGAAGGGGGAGAGACGTAGAGCAGCGGGCCCAGGACAAGCTACAAGGCTTTCAACTGAAAGCCTAGATCATAACAAAGATTAAGAAAGGCACAGAAGAAATGAAGGCCAAGAAGACAAGGTAAAAGAGAAACAGACGGCTAGGAGAGGTTTAAGTGATATTTGTTGGACATTTCTAGACTTATGACTATTACTTTGATAGTAATTAGAAGTCTAGGGAGGGCCCTTCACTCTGTGAAGACAAACCCCCCACCCACCAACAGGGACCAGTGGGCAGAAGAAAGGCCCAAAGTACGGAGGTCGAGTTTTTTTAATGTGTTTTTATATAAATATGTGTTATTTTTGTTGTTAAAGGGGCTAGGAGCACAAGTTAAAAAAATGGAAAAACATGAATATGGGTAAAAATCTTAAGATAATGACACTAAACGTGAATGGTCTGAACTCACCTGTTAAAAGGGAAAGAATAATAAGAAAATTCAAGAAGGAAAAAGCTGAAATTATATTTATGCAAGAGACACATTTGAGCAAGGCAGAACATGTGAAACTAAAGAGATTTGGCTATAAGAACTCCTACTACAGTTCATTTAAGGGAGGAGCAAAAAGGGGGGTTATGATACTAATCTCAAACAAAATACAATTTGAAAGTGAACAGGAAATCCAGGATAAAGAAGGCAGGTATGTAATAATAAAGGGAAGAATAGATGGTATGCAGATCACATTAGTGAACATCTATGCCCCACCAGAAAGTGACAAGGGTTTTTTTCAACATCTGTTTGATCTCATAGCAACACACAGTGAAGGAGTCCTAATTTGTGGAGGAGACTTAAATGCTGTCATGGATCATGAAGTTGACACAACAAGTGTTAAGAAGACAAAAAAACATGTAACAAAGTTCATAAGAACCTCACTGGCAGAAATGGGTATGGTAGACATATGGAGGGACCTACACCCACTCGAAAAAGACTATACACATTATTCAGCAGCCCATAAAGTACACTCTAGAATAGATTACTTCCTTATGAATGAAGGTGACAGACACAGGGTGAGAAATTGTTGGATTGGAGGGGCAGAAATATCAGATCATAATCCTATATACATGGAAATATATTTAAACAATAGAAAACGACAAACAACATGGAAACTTAACGTAGGACTGTTAAATGATGAGAAAATGAAAGAAAGAATAAAAATAAACATAAACGAATATATCCAAGAGAATGACAATGAAGAAGTGGACCCAACAATACTATGGGACGCACTAAAAGCCGTGTTAAGGGGTAAATTAATTGTTGAAACAGGAAAAGCAAATAAGACTAAACTGGAAGCGTATGAACAAAGATGTGAGAGACTGAGGGAATTAGAACGTAAACATCAAAGCACAAATGATCCAAAAATATATCAAGAAATTAAAGAAGAAAAAACAAAGATAAAAGAAACACAAATGGATGAAATTGAAAGGAAAAATAGATATCTAAAGCAAAAATATTATGAAACGGGGCCAAAAGCCACAAAACTGCTGGCAAAACGGTTAAGAAAACAACAAACAATGAATAATGTATACAAGATTAAAGACCCCACCACAAATAAAACCACAGTTAACCCAGAAAACATCGAAGAAATTTTCCATAATTTCTACCAAGAACTATACTCGCAACCTGAAGAAACAAATACTAAAGATATCAAAAAATTTCTAGACACATTGGACTTGCCATCAATAGGAAATCAACAAAATGAAAAACTAACAGCAGAAATAACAACACAAGAGATCAGAGATGTGATTAAGTCACTTAAAAACGGTAAATCACCAGGTAGTGATGGATACCCATCTGAGTTTTATAAACTGTTTATAGAAGAACTCATGCCACAACTCCTAAAGTCATTTAATTGGACGCTGAACAACAACAAAATACCTCCAACATGGAACGAAGCAATCATTTCAGTTATTTTAAAACCAGGGAAAGATAAAGAACAATGCGGAAACTATAGACCAATCTCTTTATTAAATGTAGATTATAAAATATACACAACAATTATATGTAAACGAATAAAGACATTCTTGACGGAATTGATAGAAGATGATCAAACTGGATTCATAGAGGGACGCCAAACACATGACAATATCAGGAGAACAATACATATAATTAACCAAATACATAAAGAAAAGAAAAGCGCAGTAATAATGAGTTTAGACGCAGAAAAAGCATTTGACAGGGTTAACTGGAAATTCCTATATAGTGTACTGGAGCGCTTTGGATTTAACGAAAAATCAGTACAATGCATAAGGACGCTATATCAAGAACCTGTGGCAAGAATCAAGATAAACGGTAGCTTAACAGACAAAGTAAATATACAAAGATCAACTAGGCAGGGATGCTGCTTATCGCCCACCTTGTTTGCTCTGTTCATAGAACCATTGGCTCAAGCGATACGACAAAATAAGAAATTAAAAGGTGTAACAATAAAGGGGGCGGAACACAAGATTGGGCTATTTGCAGACGATATTATAGTTTACCTTGAACAACCAGATAAATCAATAATGGAAATGATGAACTTGATAGAAAATTTTGGAAAATTATCAGGATACAAGATAAACATAACAAAAACACAAATACTGACATTCCACTATAACCCTCTAAACCAGATAACTGATAAGATCAAACTAAACTGGAAGCAAAAAGAAATAAAATACCTTGGAGTGAACATACCTAAAGACCTAAGCAAAATATATAAAGCAAACTATGATAGGTTGGAACAAGAAATAAAAAAAGATATTGATAGATGGTCAATCTTAAATATGGATCTGAATTCAAAAATTGAGACAGTCAAAATCAGCATACAACCTAGATTACTTTACCTCTTCCAGGCTATACCAACAGAGATTCCAGATGCCCAATTCTCAAAGTGGGACAGGATGATATCGAGATTTGTTTGGGGAGGTAAAAAACCAAGAGTGAAATATAAAACTCTCCAGTTACCAAAAGAGAAAGGAGGCATGGGCCTACCGAGTCTAAAGGAATATTACTACTCAGCACAAATAAGATATATCATATGTTGGTGCGACGAGGGATATGAGGCAAAATGGAAAGAAATGGAAAAGGAAATTGAGGGACTCCCAGTACAAAGCATAATAGGGGATAAAGATGCATATAAGCAAATCAAACAAATAGACCCAATCACTAAATTTACTTTAGAACTGTGGTATAAAATAGTACAAAAATATAATATAAGGGAAGACATAAAACTATTGAAATGGGTAGCATTTGACAGTCAGTTTGAACCGGCAAAACAAGATAGGGGATACAAAAATCTGGTGAACAAGGGAATCACAGCATGGGGCAATATCGGAAAAAAAAATCTCGGGAGCTTTGTAAATATCAGGAGAAAATTTAAATTAGAAAGATCGGAATTTTTCAGATATCTGCAGATGAGAGATTACTATATGAAGAAGATTAGGCATAACCTCCAAACAGATGTGAACGAGATTATACAACTTATTTTAAGCTCATATGCAGGAAATAAAATAAGAATTATTTCAAAACTATATCAGAAACTTATGACAAACAATCATACAAGTAACTATATAAAGGAGAAATGGGAGAAAGAGCTCAATTTAAACATAACAGAAGAAAGCTGGCAGGAAATATGGAAAACACAACACACATCAACAAATTCAAGGGCATGGAGGGAATTTGGATGGAAAAACCTGATTCGCTTTTTCATTACACCACAGATTCAAGGAAAATATACAAATACCCAATCTTTATGCTGGAGGGGATGTGGGGCTCAAAATGCAGACCACTCACATATGTTTTGGAAATGCTACAAAATATCATCATTTTGGAAATCTATGCATGTGACAATACAGAGGATATTAGGATATAATATACCAATGAACTGTAACCTGATGTACTTATGTGATCTTAAAAAAGACAGTGTTATACAGGCTGAGGACAGATATCTAGTTAAAATCTTGTTGATTGCATGTAAAAAAACTATCACAAAAAAATGGCGATCAGAAGTTCTTCCTGACCAAGAACAATGGACTGACATTGTTGAGGACATACGTATGATGGAAAAACTAACATATCGACGAAGAATGCAAGAAGGAATATGGGAGAAAAAATGGCGGAAATGGACACACTACAAAGTGCAACAACGAGGCAGAAATTGAAAGAATAACCAAAGACACTGAAAAAACCAGAAGAATTAAGAGATGGAAACTAAAAACTTGATGCTCCAACATTTGTCCCCCCCCCTTTTATTTTTTATTTTTTTTTATTTTTTATTTTTATTTTGTTTATTTTTTTTTTATTTTTCCCTACCCTAACCCCTTTGTTTTTTAAATGTAGAATGTGATCTGAATGCATTATATATGATGAAAAATGAATAAAAATCTAAGTTACAAAAAAAAAGATCACTCAAAGCGCTTTCACTAATACTAACCCTCTATTCTAAGGGCCTATAGGAAACAGATATCTAGGGACAATTTAGAACAGCCAGTTAACCTAACATGCATGTCTTTGGATTGTGGGAGGAAACCGGAGCCCCCGGATTAAACCCACGCAGCACAGGGAGAACATGCAAACTCCACACAGAAAGGTTCCAACCCCTGCCAACCTGGGGATTCGAACCAGGAACCTTAGATAGATAGATAGATAGATAGTTTATTTCGAACACAAAAAATATAACAAAAAACAAGCAAATAGCAAATGCAATAAAGTTACAGTATACACTGTTCGAAAGGGAGAAGGAAGAAGTGAACACTTATTAATTCCAACTCCTCTTTTCCATCGATACACCCATGTGAATTTTATACAAATTACTACCTTTAATACCCCAAGTAAACAATTTACTGTATTTTTTTCAGATCAACATTAACACCTGTCCATTCTAACATACAATGAAGTCTATATTTCAAAACCAGTCTCAAACGACACAGACACACACAGTGCTGTCACACCCACCATTCCATAGTGTCCCATAATGTCCCAGAGTGAACATAATGAATCGTACATATAAATTCTACCCTTCTAACATATATCCTTTCAACAAATGGTGCTTATACCTCTTTTTAAATTGATTTCTGTTTGTACATAGTTTCAGTTCCGGCTCCAGACTGTTCCACAAATCCACCCCACAGACAGATATACACAGACTTTTCTTGGTTGTACGTATCTTGGGTTTTGTGAAGTTTAAGTCTCCTCTCAAATTATGATCATTGTCTCTTTTTTTAAATATTTTTTGTATATTAGTTGGGAGTTGATTGTTAATTGCCCTGTACATTACTTGTGCTGTCTTAAATTTAACTAAATCGATGAACTTTATGACATGTGACTTCAAGAACAACGAATTGGTATGGTCTCTATATCCTGCATTGTTTATTATCCTTATAGCTCTTTTTTGTAATGTACATATTGTTTGTAGGTTGGTCTTGTAGGTGTTTCCCCAGACTTCTACACAGTAGTTAAGATAAGGTAAAAACAGTGAATTGTACAATAAGACCAATGATTTATAGTCCACGATGTGTCTTGTCTTCCCCAGTATGCCTATACATTTTGCTAATTTAGCCCGGATGTGACTGATGTGAGGTTTCCAGCAGATTTTACTGTCTAGCGTCACCCCCAGAAACTTATTTTCCTGTACTGTTTGTATTCTGGTATCATCTATCGTTATCATTATTTCATGATTTATTTTATAATTTCCAAACAACATAATCTTTGTTTTTTTTAGATTTAGAGATAATTTATTTTTGTTGAACCACTGCGTTAATTTTTCCATTTCAGTTGTGACCACCTCTAAAACCTGCTGCAAATTCTCACCAGTGCAAAGGATATTTGTGTCATCCGCAAACAAAATAAATTTCAGAATTTTTGATACTTGGCATATGTCATTTATATACAAGATAAAGAGTTTGGGTCCCAAAACTGACCCCTGGGGCACACCACAAGTGATGTCCATGCAGGGTGATTTGTGCTCTCCAATTTGTACAAATTGTTGTCTGTTACTTAAATAACTTTCCACCCAACTCAGTCCTACCCCTCTTATCCCATACCTTTCCAGTTTCCTTAGAAGTATTCTGTGGTCAATGGTGTCAAAAGCTTTCTTTAAGTCTATAAATACTCCTACAGCAACCTTTTTTTTGTCTATACAACTAGTAATTTCTTCTATAAGTTCGATCAGTGCCAAAGATGTAGATTTATCTGCTCTAAAACCATACTGGCTATCTGTAAGGAGGTTGTGTTTTTCAATGAAATCATCCAGTCTCTTAGTGAATATTTTTTCAAGTATTTTGGAGAATTGTGAGAGTAAAGAGACTGGCCTGTAATTTGTGAAACAATGACTGTCTCCTGTTTTGTATAGAGGTGTTACTTTTGCTATTTTCATTTTGTCTGGAAATGTACCAGTTTGAAATGACAGGTTACAGATGTGGGTGAGTGGCTTAACAATTCCCTCAATTACTTTTTTCACTATTGTCATGTCAATTTCATTCCAGTCCGTTGATTTTTTGTTCTTAAATTTACTCACAGTCTCGATAATTTCCTTTTCAGTAACTGCACCCAAAAAGATTGTGTTTGGGTTTCTATCCTCTATTTCATTCACAGACCCACTGTGGTTTGTTTCTGGAGTCACTATTGATTTTGCTAATTCAGGACCAACGTTTACAAAAAATTTATTGAAACCACTGACCACATCTTCCATATTATTAATCAAACTGTCGTTTTCGATAAAATATTCTGGATAATTAGCATTCTTAGGACGATTACTAATAATCCCCTTGAGTACTTGCCATATTCCTCTTATGTTATTTTTGTTATCCTCTAGTATTCTGTTGTAATATTCTTTCTTACAGGTCCTCATTATAGTGGTAAGCTTATTTTTATATCTTTTATATTTGATCTCAGCTTCCACCTTTCTGCATTTAATGAATTGTTTATATAATGTATTCTTTTTACATGCATTTATTAACCCCTTGGTGATCCAAGGAATATTTTTTTTTTGTTGTCTGTCACTGTATTGTTTTATAGGACAGTATTTATTGTACAATGATTGAAATATTTGTAAAAATTTATCATATGCTTCATTTATGTCATTTTCATCATAAACTATCTTCCAATCTTGTATTAATAATTCCTTTGTCAGTAAATACATTGATTCTTCGGTTCTTATTCTTTTATATTTAATATTTTTGGTATACTTTTTCTTCCTATAATCACATTGATAGACAACAAAAATCGGCAGGTGGTCGCTGATATCATTCAATAAAAGCCCACTCCTGATATTATTTTCCATAATGTTTGTGAATATATTATCTGTAAGGTAACAGTGCTAACCACTGCACCACCGTGCTGCCCACGGTGACAGTCAGGACCCTCACTCACCTGCTGGGTGTACACTTGCACTTCAGAACTAGATCTGCCGTGACTGTTAGACGTAGTTAAATTGACACAACAGAATCTAGCAATATGACCAGCTTCATTACAGCGGTTACAAATTGGCTTACCATCAGCTTGGAAACAAAATTATTTAGTGGAGGTTGAAGCAACATTACCTTGTGTAGTCTGCGCTGACTGTGTCAATACATGCTTCATAATGGTGTCTAATTGGGGCTGCTGTTTGCGGAGACACTCCTTAATATCTGCAATCTCATCCTGAGGTTTATCCTTTACAGCATTTGCACTTATCTCTCGACTGTCCACTACCTGTGAATATGAATCACAAGAAAAGGCTCGGGACCTTTTTTTCCGCCCGGCCTGGTTGCTTCTGCCCACGTAATCGCCACTGCTGGGAGGTCAACGAAGGAGATGCCAGGTTCCTGAATAACACGCTGTTTCAACTCTCTTCGCAACATGTCATCAAGCACATTTTCAATAAACTGATCACGCAACAACAAGTCAGAGTTGGGAAGGCCGCCAGGTGTCTTACTAATCACCACATCCATCAGAGACTTCAATGAATGAAAATAATCTCTTAAAGATTCTCTCTCCCTCTGCACCTGTTGGTAGAATTGTAACTGGGTAGCCATATATGACTGAGAGCAGCTATAATTTTCAATGAGGATAGTAAAAATCTTTTCTGGTGTGTCTCTGTCAGCAATGGAGTGGAAATTAACCTTGGCCTTCACACCTCCCTCCAAATGATCGATGATAAATAACAACTGTTCAGATCTAGGCATGTGTCTTATTTCAAGACATCTATGCACCTCCTCAACCCACTGTTCAACAGTTAACAGATCTACAGATGGTTTACCAGTAAATTTTGTACATTTGCAATCTCTTGGAGCATAGATGTAACAAAAGTTCGTAGCCACACCCTCCGAACTGCCAGCTGGGCTCAAACCAGAATCAGTTGATGGTCCTGGGTCAGATGTGTCATGGGCGGCAGGAGCACACCCCTCCCCTCTGGTCTCACCTTCTCAAACTCATCACTGCATCTGAGGCAGAAGACACACCTGTGCCTGCTCATTAGCCAGCGTACATAAGGAGGCTTTATCCACGCAGTCAACACTGGCTCGTCTGGGTATACTGCCCATGTTCAGGCAAGCAAATTAACAAGTTTAAGCATTAACACGCCGTTAACCTTTATTCTCTTCTCTTTCTCAGGTTGCTGCCACCGTATAGGTGCGTCACGGGGACTGCGTGTACTCTCCTGCCCCACCACACCATCCTTCAGCAATCTCATCCACCCGGTCAGGCACCATTAGCTCAACATCCCCTCTTTACTCTACTGGTTCGTCTATTCCCCATTGGGTCCTGCCGGTCCTCTCTGGATTTCCCAAGTAAGTGGCAATTTAGCTCGCCCATTTCCCCTTACTCTACTCCTCAGCTCACTGATCTCGTCTCTCCCCACAGGTCCTTTCCTCTGGTGAGTGACTGTTTCTGTTGCTGTGCACTTTGGATCTTGCTATTAATAAAATTGTCAGACGTGCCCTTCTGTGTGGTTCCTTCCTGTGTTTGAAATCGTGCACATGAGCTGTCAAAACTTAATATGTCATAACAGAACGAGCCAGCCAGGACGGTAGCTCAGCCAGTGCCTCACCGCAGGAGCTGTCCGCTATGGATCGTCTAGCGGCGACAGAGCAACAGCTCGCTGCGCTGACGCAGCAGGTATCCAATATGATGATGTTGTAGTCCGCAGCGCATCCCACGGTTGCGCCCCCTCAGTCTGCTCCATGCACTACGGTGCGCTGTACGACCTCCATTCCCATGCCTTCCCCATACGCAGGGGAGGTGGGGAAATGCAAGGCTTTTCTTCTCCAAGTGCAAATGTACCTAGAGCAGGTCGGGGAGGAGTATCCAGGGGATGTCACTAGGATTCAGTTTTTCACTCTGTTGCTCAGGGATCGAGCCCTGGAGTGGGCTCAGTCCACTCTAGACAACCCCGAAGGGCGCCGTTATACATTTGACCAATTTGTGGCCGCTTTCACTTGTGCGTTTTGCTAGACCGAGAGTCAGGGCAATGTAATGAGCCACCTGATGACCTTCCGCCAGAGTACCCAGTCTGCAGCCGAATACTCGGCGGAGTTCCGGGTTGTGGCGTCTGATTCGGGGTGGAATGATACTGCATTACGCAACGTGTTCCTCCACGGATTGAACGACCAACTCTGTGACAATCTGGAGGTCCACCCTGTCCCGGAGACGCTCGATGGCCTCATAGATCAGGTAGTGGGATTGGACGATCGGTACCGTGAGTGTGCGAAGGAGCGCAGCCCCACCCTTCACCCGCCTGCCAAGCGTGTATGCGCTGTGGTTATTGGCACTGGCGGCACCGGCTGTTCGCCTGAACCGATAGAACTCTCTCGGTGCCTAACCGATGATGAGCGCCGGCGAAGGCGGAGGGCTGGCGCGTGCATGTACTGTGGTTTATCTAACCACAGTCTGGACAAGTGCCGCCAGCGGCCAAAAGACATGGCCCATCAGTAACCATGGGGGGTCTGGTGGGCGGGACCAAATCTACTCCCCCCGGTAATTTTTTAATTTCAGCCCTCATACAATTGCCGGGGGTCGAGAAGAGGGTTATGGTGCTGATTGATTCAGGGTCGGAGGGTAATTTCGTGTCTGCTGCTTTCGTGAAGCAGGTGGGCATTCCCACACGTAAATTGCCCTGTGATCAGAGAATCACAACCATATCTGGCAGTGAGGTCGCGGTGGTCACTCTTAGCACAGTGCCCATATCCTTCCTTCTTTCCGGGAGCCACCGGGAGGAACTATCATTCCCGGTTCTTCCCGTTTCATCATCCCCGGTGGTTCTAGGTTATCCATGGCTCCAGAGGCATAACCCAACAATCAATTTGGCCAAAAATACCATCTCTGCCTGGAGCCCATTTTGTATGGCCCACTATATGTGTTCAGCTGAATGCTTCCCTTCTCTGTTGGTTCCTCCCTCTCGGACCAAGCCGCCGAACCTCAGCCTCGTCCCTCGGGCATATCACGATT
Organism: Pholidichthys leucotaenia; assembly: GCA_020510985.1. Lineage (NCBI taxonomy): Eukaryota > Metazoa > Chordata > Actinopteri > Cichliformes > Pholidichthyidae > Pholidichthys > Pholidichthys leucotaenia. Next base: position 485,130,611 of record CM035838.1, on the reverse strand, counting down.
TGGGCGAGGTCTTTAGCAAGTCAAGAGCGTTGTCGCTGCCGCCTCACCGCTCTTACGACTGTGCTATAGACCTCATCCCGGGGGCGAGGCTGCCATCCAGCCAGCTGTATAGCATTTCTAGCCCAGAGAGAGAGAGGCGATGGAGCAGTACATTAAGGAGTCGTTGAATGCCTGCCTTATTCGATCATCTTCAGCTCTTCTCGGGGCCGGGTTCTTCTTCGTCGGAAAGAAGGATCGCTCGTTGCACCCGTGCATTCACTACCGGGAGGTACACTATTACCATCAAAGACAAGTACCCTCTACCATTGATCAATTCAGCGTTCGAGCTCCTTCAGCGCTCACAGGTTTTCACGAAGTTAGATCTTAGGAATGCATATCATTTGGTCCGCATTTGCGAGGGTGATGAGTGGACGATGGCCTTTAAAACACACCAGAGCCAATTTGAATACTTAGTGATGCCATTCGGGCTCACTAACACCCCCGCCGTCTTCCAGCGGTTAATAAATGACGTCCTCCATGATGTGCTATACCAAGTCGTGCTTGTCTATCTTGATGATATTATTTTCTCCCGCTCACCAGAGGAACATGAGGTCCGCATAAGGGCCGTTTTACAATGGCTCTTGGAGTACCAGCTTTACATTAAAGCCAAGAAGTGTGAGTTCTCCACAACATCCACCATCTTCTTGGGCTTCATTGTGGATGAGAGGGAGCTGATTGCCAACCCCGCCAAGATAAAGGCAGTATTAGATTGGCCAACACCCCACTCCCATAGGGAGCTCCAATGCTTCCTCGGGTTCGCAAACTTTTACCGCAGGTTCATCAGGAACTATAGTGGGGTCGCACTGCCTCTCACACAGCTGACCTCCGATAAAGTCCCCTTTTGGTAGACTGAGGCAGTTGAACTGGCGTTTACCAAATTAAAACGCAAGTTCACGGAAGCACCAATCTTGGCTCAGGTCGACATGCAGCTTCCATTTGTCCTCGCTGATTAGGGGGTTGGCACTGTGCTGTCGCAGCACATGCCCCCGATCAGAAGCTTCACCCGTGGGCATATTTCTCTTGACAGCTCGCGCCAGCCAAGAGGAACTATGACATAGGGGACAGAGAGCTGCTGGCCATTAAGTTGGCCTTAGAGGAGTGGAGGCATTTTTTTTAGAGGGGGCCATTCATCCCATCGTCGTGTGGACTGACCACAAGAACCTCGAGTACTTGCGGTCGGCCTGCCAACTGAATGCCAGGCAGGCTCGCTGGTCGTTATTCTTCCAGCGATTTAACTTCACCATCACTTACTGACCTTGTACCTGGAATACCCAACCCCAAACACACTCTCGTGCCAGTTTGATTCCAAGGATGTAGCCCCCCCTCCCCCCAAACCATCATACCACCTTCATGTGTCCTTGGAGCCCTTACTTGGGATATCAAGCGGAGGGTCTGCCAGGCCCAGTCCCAGGAACCTGTGCCAGCAGGGTGCGCCCGGAACTGTCTGTACGTCCCAGCCGCCCTCCGCAGTTATGTCATCCAATGGGGTCACACCAGTCACTTCGTCTGCCACCCTGGAATCTCTCAGACCATCGACTTTGTTCAACGGGTGTACTGGTGGCCCACGCTGCGGCGGGATGTCTGGGAGTATGTCAGAGCCTGCCAGTTGTGTGACCGGGATAAGACTGACTCCTCCCCTCCATCGGGACTCCTCCATCCCCTTCCCATCCCTGGTCGGCCGTGGTCCCACATTGCCGTATACATTGTGACTGGGTTGCCTTCCTCCCATGGCAAGACTGTTATTCTGACCATCCTGGATCGCTTCTCCAAGGCGGTCCATCTGGTCACCCTCCCTAAACTTCTGTCAGACTTGGAGACAGCGGTCCTCCTCACAGATCACGTCATCCCTATCGACATTGTGTCTAACCGGGGTCCACAATTTACGTCCCAGGTCTGGAGGGCCTTTTGCCGGACCCTGGGAACTACTGTGAGCCTCTTGTCTTGAAATCATCCCTAGTGTAATGGACAGGTGTAGCGTGCCAATCAGTCCCTGGAGGCTGCCTTGCGGTGCTTAGCAGCCGATAATCCCCCATCCTGGAGCACAAACCTGACCTGGGTGGAGTATTCCATGAACTCTGCGGTGTCCTCCGCCACCAGACTGACCCCCTTTGAGGCATTGTTGGGGTACACGCCGCCTCTTCTCCCTATGGCCGAGAGGGAGGATTCAGTTCCATCCATAGGGGCCCACGCCCAGCGCTGCTGGCATGTCTGGGATTTCTACTCGGGCTGCCCTGGCCCGCGCCATGGAACGCACCCAGGCTGCTGCTGAAAGGAAGTGGGTTCCGGCCCTGAAGTACATCGTGGGACAGTAAGTCTGGCTGACGGCTAGCCAGATTCCTCCTAAGGAGAAGTCGAAGAAACTGTCTCCCCGCTTCCTTGGGCCCTATCCCATCTCCTGGGTGATTAACGGCGCATCGGTCCAGCTTAAGCTGCCCCCATCCCTACGGGTGAACCCAACCTTCCACGTCAGTCACATCAAGCCCCTCTCGGCCAGTCCCCTTTGCCACCCCCCCCCAAAGCCGCCTCCTCCACCCCGCATCATTGACGGCCACCCTGCCCACACGGTTTGGTGGATTCTGGATGTTCGCTGCTGGGGCCGGGGCTTACAGTACCTTGTCGACTGGGAGGGTTATGGCCCAAAGGAACAATCCTGGACTCCCTCATCACTGATACTGGACAAAGGGATGCTCCGGGCTTTTCACCATGCTCACCCGGAAAAGCCCTCCGGACCGCCAGGAGGTGTTCCTAGAAGGGGGGCCCTGTCATGGGCGGCAGGAGCGTGCCCCTCCCCTCTGGTCTCACCTTCTCAAACTCATCACTGCACCTGAGGCAGAAGACACACCTGTGCCCGCTCATCAGCCAGCGTACATAAGGAGGCTTCCTCCATGCAGTCAATGCTGGCTCGTCTGGGTATACTGCCCGTGTTCAAGCAAGCAAATTAACAAGTTTAAGCGTTAACACGCCGTTAACCTTTATTCTCTTCTCTTCCTCAGGTTGCTGCCACCATGTAGGTGTGTCACCGGGACTGCACGCGCTCTCCTGTCCCACCACCCTGACCTTCAGCAGTCTCATCCACCCGGTCAGGAACCATCAGCTCAATTTCCCCTCCTTACCCTACTGGTTCATCTATTCCCCGCTGGGTCCTGCTGGTCCTCTCTGGATTTCCCAAGTAAGTGGCAATTTGGCTCGCCCATTTCCCCTTACTCTACTCCTCAGCTCACAGGTCCTGTCCTCTGGCAAGTGACTGTTTATGTAGCTGTGCTCTTTGGGATCTTGCTATTAATAAAATTGTCAAACGTGCCCTTCTGTGTGGTTCCTTCCTGTGTTTGGCATTGTGCACGTGAGCTGTCAAAACTTAATATGTCATGACAAGATGCTTGTGGCCGATCCTTTACTTGCCCCTCAACAGTTCGTTTGCAGCTTGAAGCTGCTGCAGCTGTGTCCAGAGGCCCTGAAGATCGTCCATTTCTCCAGGGGTTAGAGCGGTGACTTAGAGTCCCACACCGGGTCAGCGGCTCCCTCATTGCTGCCAGCCTGTCACTTTTTCTTCCTCTCAATCCTCAAAAAATAAAGGGCTACCACACAAAAATTCCAGCCTCTAGGGCCTGCCAACAATGCCAATTCTGTAGTGACCAAATTTATCCTTATGCCACCACAATAACTTCTGGTCCGCTAACTATACACTATGTCCAGAATAACCAGGACAAGAGGCTGTCTTCTTTGATAAAGAATATCCAAGTTTATTAAAAAGTACCAAGTGTCATTTAAAAATTGGGCACAGAATAAACCAGAAATGATAAATAGTGCAAAACCAAAACCATGGGCACTTTCAGGCTTGCCGTACCAATAAACATTTGACTTTGACTTTGACGTTAAACTAAAATAAGGGATTATAGACCTTATTTAAAACCCAACACACATTAAAAAGCCACACCACAAATCAAAGCTTATTATTAAAATAGCCAATGAAGAAAACCGTATTTACAATACAATTTACAAGGGGTTCATGATATAAAGGTTAGTTTAGGATCAGACCGCCAAGGTCTTCGCCTTTGACCGCCACCTGATCCACATAGCACCGGGCCCCCATGGTCCCTCTTGCAGGTGGTGAGCCCACTGGAGGGCAGACCCATGCAACTTCTTCGGACTGAGCCCAGCCGGGTCCCATGGGCAGAAACCCGGCCACCAGACGTGAGTCACTGAGCCCCTTCCCCAGGCCTGGCTCCAGGGTGGGGCCCCCGTAACCCCATACCAGGTGGGGTACACTGAATCCTTGTTCTAGCATTCATCATGAGAGTCTGTTGGATTGTTCTTAGTCTTCACCCAGGACCAGTTCGTCTTGGGTGACCCTACAAGAGGCAAATTGCCCCGGACAACATAGCTCCTGGGATCACTAGAGCACGCAACCCCCCCACCATGATAAGGTGACGATTCATGAAGGGGCTCACCTCCCCCCCCCCCAAAAAAAACCCTTTCACTGGACTGAGTCCAAATATTGCACCTGGCCCAAACATTATTGCACTATGCCTCAAACAAAATAAAATATAAAAGAAAAAGGCCCACACACAATTTAAAAGGGGGAAGAAAAAAGCAGCGACAGTGAAGACAGTTCACTCGTAAAAAAGATAACATTCAGATTTAGAATAGTGTGATAAAACATGTCTTCAATACAGTGTGCATTAAACATGACCAGCATACCTCAGAGCTATCCATAAATGCACGTCTTAAGTGCTGATGACAGTTCCTGATGCACATGAGCGGGTGACTCAAACCAAAAAAGAAACCCTATAACGCAGTCAAATAAACGTTCATCAAACAATGTGGTAAATACAAAACTCAGTTTTGTCCTGTTTTCTGCCCCAAGCATCTCCTTCCTGTCTCGAGGCATATAGCAGCACACCGTTTGTCAACACGGCATCAAAGCCGATGTCCTTCAAACCAGACAAAGCATACTACTGATACAGTGCCTTCACATTGCAATTAAAGGGCTACCAGCTTACTTTTTTTAAACTAATACACAAGATTATGTTGCTCACCTCAAAAGCTTAAAGGCTTTATAGCCACACCGTGTCATGTCCACACCACACTTCCGTGAAACAGAGCCAGGAACGCATGCGCACTACATTCTGTTTCTATAGGCCTGAGGCACCTCCTGGGTCCTAAAGCCCTGCCTGCTACATAAATATCAACAAGATGCCTCCCCTTTCTACAGATGACTACCACAAACTTCTACAGAAGATTACCATGCTGGAAACTAAAATCCATCAGCTAGAAGTTAATCTGGAAGTAAATGGATTCGTTGAAAACGATACAGCCCTGCCAGTGACTTAATGCAGTGGAGAAGACCCTGCTAACTCAAAGCTATCCAGTGTTATTATGGCTGACAGGAGACGGGAGGATTGTGTACAGAGAAAAAAATTCTCAAGTCATAGTCCTCCCTGGAATGGCCTTGGTGCAAATCCCAAGAATAAATCATCACACAGGGTGAGGGGAGGACAAGTAACAGCCCAACTTGGTGAGATCTGTGATACAAATAGCTGGTCTGCATTACCAGCCAGACCAACAGCCTTCTAAACCCCGACTGTCAGCAAGAAACAGTTGTGGATAGCTGTCTAAGGAAAGCCTAAAAACAAACCCCCTCCACAACAACCAAATATGCCACTTCAGAACAGATTTGTGCCACTACTGCAGGACCCTGGATCTCCATCTGATGACTTGGATAAAATCTCCCCCACACGCAGCAAGGTAAATCAGAACAACTCAGAAGGTAAAAGGCTACAGAGAAATTTATCCTTTCAATGAACCTGTTTGACGGGCTACAGAGAAAGCTAACAGCTGGGCCAGAAACTCTAACTGTTGGTGACTCCACTGTGGAGGATGTGAGAAACATATGTGGGAAACACAGAAATAATGTGGTTTCCCAGGCATATGGTGTCTGATGTGAGAGACAAAATCTTGCAAATTATGGCTGATCATCCCACAGTGAAGAGTCTCATATTACATGTAGGCTCAAATGATGTTGTGAAACAGCAGTCTGAGGTACTGAAATGGGACTTTAAGGAACTGCTGGATGTAATCAGCAATCTGAATACTGAAGTGTTTATTAGTGGCCCATGACCACTGGTCAGAGGAGGAGTTGAGAGATTCAGCAGACTGCTCAGTTTAAATGGATGGCTATCAGAAGCTTGTACAAACAAATTACTCAATTTTATTGACAATTTCAACTTTTTTCTGGGACCACAGGCACTTTTTTAAGGCAGATGGACTCAGCCTCAGCAGGTCAGGCATGAGGCTGTTTACCTCCAATCTGTTCTATTTTCTGCATCGCCTTTCTGCTCCCCAGGACAAGGACAAGAGATAAGAGGAACCAAAACAACAGGAGAGCTACAGCCCAGCAGAACGCATACCCCCTCCAGGTCATCGTCCTCTTCAGTTTCTTCTTCCCCATCCTTCCCACTCCTCGACTTCACTGACCAGATGAAGAAGCTGGTCACTGTGGCCACAAAACAGATCCCACGCTCTAGTCCAATTTTCTCACCCCAAAACCTCCCACTTCATCCTCACCCCATCTCCTGCCCCCAGCAATTCCTCAGCGAGCTCTGACACAACTGCCAAAGCCACGGCACCCACCTCCAGCAATTCCTCAGCAAGCTCTGACACAACTGAAAAAGCCACAGTGCCCACCCCCACCCCCACCCTCACAGCTGAACCAAAATCCACAGCCTGATAACCACACAAGCTGGGTTTGATGTACTGGGCCCAGGCTCTGATACCACTGGTACTCATGGCTCTTTCCAAGACAAGCCAGGTCCCGGTACGGAAGTAGGTTCCTTAATTCCTGTTTTAATAGGTAGCAGAAAAAAGTTGGTAAATTTACAGATAAACAAGATCCATCCTACACATCCTGTAAATTGATAAAAATCTAGTGTTCATTTCTCACCAGTCACAGCCTAAACAAAATAAAAATCTGGCAGATGATGTTCTCAACACACTGAAACTAGCTTTATTAAATATTAAGTCTTTGGCAGGAAAAACATTTAATAAATGATCTCATTATAAAACACAAACTGGATTTTACATTTTAACAGAGACTTGGTTAGATGATAACGATGGATCTCTTCTGATCCAAGCAGCCCCTCCCAACTACAGCTTTATAAGTGAACCCAGGCTGCATAAGAAAGGAGGAGGAGTAGCTGTTTTAATGATTCCCTCCAATGCAAGCAGATGTCTTATATGTTTACTTTGTTTGAATATGTGGTTCTTCAGCTGAATTCCTCCTCCCATGTGTTGTTCCTTAATGTTTACAGACCACCTAAATACCATGCAACCTTTTTTGATGATTTTACAAAGCTGCTGTCTATTATCTGTGTTGACTTTGACTGTGTAGTTATTGTTGGTGATTTTAACATCCATGTTGACAACCCTCACTCCAGAGGGACCAAAGAATTGAGTTGTGTCCTTGATAATTTTGGACTGACTCAGCATGTAAGGGAAAAACATACAACAGAGGACACAGTCTGGACTTGGTCATCTCCAAAGGTCTGAACATCTCTAAGGTTATGGTGATGGATGTTGCTCTGTCTGACCATGCTTGTGTTTTCTTTGAGAGTTCTATTAATGTCAACAGAAATATCCAGACAGAGGTCATCAAAAATGGTACATTCAATTCAATTCAATTCAAATTTATTTATATAGCACCATATCACAACAATAGTCATCTCATAGCACTTTCAAATGTAGGGGAAACCCCTACAATTGCAGAAAGACCCCAGCAATCAGGTGATCCCCTGTGGGCAAGCACTTGGCGACGGTGGAGAGGAAAAACTCCCTTTTAACAGGAAGAAACCTCCAGCAGAACCAGGCTCAGGGAGGGGCAGTCATCTCCTGCGACTGGCTGGGGGGTGAGGGGATAGAGAAGATGAAAAGAACAGACATAAAGAGAGCAAACATAAAGGAGTGAACCCAAGTAATTATTGGAGGTCACCTGACAGTCTAAATCTATTAACAGCAAAACTAAGGGAGAGTTAAGAGACACATGATCCATCCCTAATTGTAGGCTATATCAAAAAGGAAGGTTTTAACCCTATTCTTAAAAACAGAGATCGAGTCTGACTCCCAAACCCACACTGGTAATTGGTTCCACAGGAAAGGAGCTTGATAGCTGAAGGCTCTGCCTCCCATTGGACTTTTGGAGATTCTAGGTATTACAAGTAATCCTGCATTTTGGGAGAGTAGTGCTCTGTTAGGATGATAGGGTAATATCAGATCTTTTATATATAAAGGGGCCTGATTATTAAGAGCTTTGTAATTGAGAAGAAGGATTTTAAAGTTAATTCTAAACTCTATGGGAAACCAATGAAGTGAGGCCAGAACCGGAGAGATATGATCTCTCTTTCTAGTACCTGTTAAAACGCTTGCAGCAGCATTTTGGATCAACTGAAGACTTTTAAAAGATATTTTAGGACAACCTGATAATAACGAGTTACAATAATCTAATCTCGAGCTAACAAAAGCGTGGATCAGTTTCTCAGCATCACTCTGAGACAAGATGCTCCTAATCTTGGCAATATTACGCAAATGATAGAAGGCAGTCTTAGAAACAAATTTAATATGTGAATTGAAGGACAAATCCTGATCAAAAATAACTCCAAGGTTCCTCACAGAGCTATTAAGAGAAAGAGTAACTGCATCCAAACTGAAAGTTTGATTTGGAAAGGAATTTCTAAGGTTTTTTGGACCAACAAGAATGACTTCAGTCTTATCTGAATTTAATAGCAGGAAATTACAAGTCATCCAAGCTTTGATTTCCTTAAGACAGGCTTCTAACTTGGCTAATTGATTACTATCATCTGGCTTCATTGACAGGTATAATTGTGTGTCATCTGCATAACAATGAAAATGTATACAGTGCTTTCTAATAATGTTGCCTAACGGAAGCATATATAAACTAAAAAGAGTAGGGCCTAGCACAGATCCCTGTGGAACTCCATGACTAAGCTTTGAGCTGAAAGAAAACTCATTATTTACATGAACAAACTGGAACCTATCAGATAAGATCTAAACCACTGCAACGAAGTTCCATTAAGTCCAACAAAGTGTTCTAATCTATCAAGTAGAATATTATGATCGATAGTATCAAAAGCTGCACTAAGGTCTAAAAGGACAAGTACAGAAACTAGTCCATTATCAGATGCAATGAGGAGGTCGTTAGTGACCTTCGCTAAGGCTGTTTCAGTACTATGATGGATTCTAAACCCAGATTGAAACTCTTCGAGTAAACCATTTCCTGACATATTGCACGGCTCAGGAGACGCACACACACAGGCTTAGAGTAGTTCAAAGAGTTTATTAACAGCAGGGGTGAATGAGTGCGTGTCTTAAAAACAAATTTAATATGTGAATTATAAAACAGATCTTGATCAAAAATAACTCCAAGGTTCCTCACAGAACTATTCAGAGAAAGAGTAGCCACATCCAAATTAAGAGTTTGATTTGGAAAGGTATTTCTAAGATTTTTTTGACCAACAAGAATGACTTCAGTTTTATCTGGGTTTAATAGCAGAAAATTACAAGTCATCCAAGCTTTGATTTCCTTAAGACAGGCGTCTAACTTGGCTAATTGATTACTATCATCTGGCTTCATTGACAAGTATAATTGTGTGTCATCTGCGTAACAATGAAAATGTATTTTGTTTTGGCGTTTTTGTTAGCTCGAGATTAGATTATTGTAATTCTTTATTATCAGGCTGTCCTAAAACATCTTTAAAAAGTCTTCAGCTGATCCAAAATGCTGCAGCAAGAGTTTTAACAGGTACTAGAAAGAGAGATCATATCTCTCCGGTTCTGGCCTCCCTTCATTGGCTTCCCATAGAGTTTAGAATTAAGTTTAAAATCCTTCTTCTTACTTACAAAGCTCTAAACAATCAGGCTCCTTTTTATTTAAAAGATCTGATACTACCGTATTGTCCTAACAGAGCACTACGCTCCCAAAATGCAGGATTACTTGTAATACCTAGAATCTCCAAAAGTACAATGGGAGGTAGAGCCTTCAGTTATCAAGCTCCTCTCCTGTGGAATCAGCTGCCAATCTGGATTCGGGAGTCAGACTCGATCTCTGTTTTTAAGAATAGGGCTAAAACCTACCTTTTTGATATAGCCTACAATTAGGGAGGGATCATGTGTTTCTGAACCCTCCCTTAGTTATGCTGCTAATAGGTTTAGTCAGCCGGGGGACCTCCAGTAATACACTGGGCCTCACTCCTTTCCTCACTCTCAATGAAATATTTTTTTTGCTGGTCATTAACATTTGTTTGTTCTCTCCCATAGATTGAGTCCCCATCGTGCTGTTTGCTCTCTACATGTCTGTTCTTTTCTTCTTCTCTATCCCCTCACCCCCCAGCCAGTCGCAACAGATGACTGCCCCTCCCTGAGCCTGGTTCTGCTGGAGGTTTCTTCCTGTTAAAAGGGAGTTTTTCCTCTCCACCGTCGCCAAGTGCTTGCTCACAGGGGATCGCCTGATTGCTGGGGTCTTTCTGCAACTGTGGGGGTTCCCCCTACAGTTGATAGTGCTATGAGATGACTGTTGTTGTGAAATGGCGCTATATAAATAAAGTTGAAATGAAATGAAATGAAATATACAGTGCTTTCGAATGATGTTGCCTAACAGAATCAGAATCAGAATCAGAATGAGCTTTATTGCCAAGCATGTTTACAAGTAAACATACAAGGAATTTGACTTGACATTGGGCGCACACGATAGGCGCATCCCAATGACGCGGCAGCCATGACACGGCGCCTGTCATACAGTGGAGGGTAAAGAGGGGGAGGGGGAGGGGGAGAACACAATAGGCAGAGAGAAAAAACATAGTTATCAAAATAACACTCGTATAAGCTCATATAAAGCTCGAATGAGCCAAATTGTGATTACACAGAAAAAAACCCTCTATGCACAATTAGCAGACAATGGATCACACATTAACAAACAGCAAGTTGAGAGAGGCAGTGTGAGTGTATGATAGTCAGTGTATGTGTATCAGTCATGTGGTGTTGTGAGCAGTGTGTGTATCAGACTGGTGAACAGCAAAAATCCTCTCTCAGCAGATGTTATGACTTAGTGTCTGAAACTTAGAGCATGTCCTCCAGAGATCAACTCTCAGTGCATGTCCGATGGAATTTCTAAGCCAGTCACATGGCGCTGTCCTTGAGAGTTCAGATTACTGTACGCCAGGTTGTTTATGTTAGAGAGAAGTCAAGCCAAAACTTTCTACTGCCTTATCTTCATCCAGGAGGAGTGAGTGCTGCAGGGAGCCGAAACAAGGTCAAATAAGCACAGTTCACTCAGAGTAGGAATTTTCATCTCTCGTGCGATTCAGTGCTTCATAATTTCCATGTACATTTCCAGGCTTTAAAATCATTTCCTGGAGAGCTCCTAGTGACATCGAGATGTTACCAATCTTCCTGTTCAGTTCGCCATTAGCCGCTATCAGAGCCCTCCCCAACTGGTCAAATTGATGAAAGAGCTTCGCTGGGTCAGCATTTTGATTAGCTCTGTCCATCTTCTTTAGTTTTCGATACACCAGGACCACACCAAAGCCGATCAGTAGTAGTCCTGAGATCATGATGCCAAACAGGTAGATGTCTTCCACATCTTCGATCGAAAGGTCACACAGACACATAAGTTTCCAATTGTATGTGTCCCTCACATAACCCGCAGCAGCAGTACCTGCAGGACAGTTGGGCTCCCCCGGGCCCGATTTCCTAGTTGAAAAGACGGTGTCAATTGTATTCAAAGCCCAGCTTAGCAAATCCATAATTTCCGTTTGGATCAAGAATCAGCCAATAGAAGAGCGACGCAGACACAGACAGTACAGCAAGCTGGGATTCAGTCAGTCAGGGAGGGAGAAGGAGGAGAGGAGAGAAAAAGTGTCTGCTCTCTCTGAAAGCTGGAAGAAGAAGAAGCATATATAAAGCATATATACGGAAGCATATAACGGAAGCATATATAAAGTAAAAAGAGTAGGGCCTAGCACAGATCCCTGTGGAACTCCATGACTGAGCTTAGAGTTGGAAGAAAACTCATTATTGATATGAACAAACTGAAGCCTATTGGACAAATAAGATCTAAACCATTGCAGCAAAGTTCCATTTAGTCCAACATAGTGTTCTAATCTATCAAGTAGAATATCACGGTCAGTAGTATCAAAGGCTGCACTAAGATCTAAAAGGACAAGTACAGAAATGAGTCCATTATCAGATGCGATAAGGAGGTCATTAGTGACCTTCACTAAGGCTGTTTCTGTTATGGTGCAGCCCTCGTGGACCGCAATGAGACGCTATAGGCGACCAGTGAGTTTGTGTATTTATTTGACAAGGGACAAGGTACAAAATAATGAGCCACGTGGGGCAAAACACAAACAAGGACTATGGTTAAGGCACACAGACAATAAACACAGGCAAAGGAATAAACTTACAAAAAATGGCGAGGAACTGGATGATGACTGGAGCCGGGATGTAGGGACTCCAGTCTAACATTGGGGAGACCAGCGTTATTCATACATGAATGAGGTCGCAGCCCGGAGTAACCCAAGCTGCTCCCTTAAGTAGGGCGAGATAATTAATCAGCTGATGAGGTGTTAACAGCTGAATCAGATCAAGGCCAGCTGTCACTGCTGAGCTCGGCTCCTGACAGCCGGAAGCCCCACAGAGGCGCTGTCAAAATGAGGGCTCAGAGAGCCCACAAGGAATTACTAAAGAATGGGAAGGAAACACTGCATAACCCGAGCGCGGACGAGATCGGCGCTCAGACCATGACAGTACCCCCCCCCGAAGGACGCACTATGGGTGTAAACATAACATCCAAGCCTCCCCCCCACCCAGAAGGCTACGAAATCCCACCAGGGCAGGTGGAGGGAGGAAAAGGCTTGGCGGGCGAGAGTAACAAAAAGAAAACACACCAAAAAACGACCAGGGCCAATACAGAACAAATATTAGCATGGTCCACAACAGAGCAAGGAAAAAAAAAAACACAAATATACTCCATAATGCCCATGTAAAAGACCAAACCAAAAAAAACAAACAGATACATGGTTAACACTAGAAGTCCCAGAGAGGGGCCATTTGGCCTTTTTGGCTAGAAAACCCATAGGGGGACCATCAAGTGGCCACAAGAGGGCTAATGTCTGGGTCTTCTAGTGTTAAACAACCATAATACGCAGTCTCCCAGGCGGCCGACCCGCGTCACTCAGCCACCAGGACCGCAGGGGAGAACTTGGAAACGGCCCCCCTATAGAGAGGGAAAACGAGGAAGGGCCGGACCAATAATGGATAGCTCCAGCGGGCCCCGATGGAAGGGGAAAAAGAATGGGGGAAGGATGAGGGACCAGTCCGGCATTGCTCAGCGGAGGATCTGCAGCTCAACCTCCGAACTTCACCAGATTAGGCACTGTCCTCCAGTCGGATCCCACGTGAGCCCGAGCTGCACCCACGATGGACCCCGATTGGGTCGGAAAAGCACCAGGAATGGCCTCCGACCCCAAGCCCAGATCCTCCAGAACAGAGACCAGGACCGACTCATCACCGGCGACCCTGGGAGAAGGCTCATGAGAGGGAACAGAACCGGAATCAGGATCACCGGCAGTGACAGAACCCGGCGAGACAAGCTCGGATGCAGCGGACGGCTGCACCCGGCTCGTCTCCCCGAGAGACAGGCAAAAATGCTTGAGAGTAGAAAGGAGAAAGACAAAATAGAGCACTTGCCTGATCTCGAGTTCTGTCGCCGCCCAGGACTTCAGCGATCCGGGTTCAGGATGAAGAAAGACGTCCTCCGGCTCCCACTCGGCTACGGTGGGCTCCACAGCCGGCATGATGGTCTCCACAATCTGAGGACCCTCCAACGCTGATGTCCACACCGACGACCTGCACGGCGTGGTGGCAGGAGATCCTCGACCTGCTGGGTCAAACCGCTCCTCCATGGAGACCCAGGGACGCTTTGTCGTCGGCGCAGGCTCCAAGTTGTAGTCCGAGTTCCTCCTCTGCCCATGACGTGGTTGCAGGGCTGGATCCAAACTCTCCACGGCCGCAGTCTCCTTCCTCATCCGGCGGTGTAGTCCTGACCGCGGGGAACACTCAGGGGAAGGAGACACAGAAGCAGCAGGGTCACTATTAATTACTGCAGCAGGTGGAGGGAGCTCGGGGACTGTAAACCCCGAGCTCCACCCCTAGGAATCAGACAAGGCAATTCACTCAGAGAGGGAAAAGAATGAACGTGCACTTGCCTGCTTCGCCGAGGACCGATGGGACCCGCTGCAGTGGACTTGGTTCTCCTCTTCCCCCGCTGGATGGAGACAGAGGGCCCCACCGGAAGATGAGAAGGAGCCACTCACACCGGATCAGGAACGGGAGCAGCCGGAGACGGACTCAAGGAGTTCACAGCAGCTGGAGGGGACGTCGAGGAGGAGGGAGGAACAGCCAAGGCAAACCGGGATCAAGGAGCTGACGGAACAGCGGGGACAGATGACCCGGAGGCGGAGGCGACTGTCTTACTCCTCCGACGAGACACGGAGGCTGCAGCTGGCTGGGAGACAGAGTTTGTGCGGCTACCCGGAACTGGATCCAGACGAGGTTCTCGCTGAGGCTTGCAATCTGCATGGAGATGACGTTTACTGGCAGAGGGTGAGGTGAAGGTGAGATTAGGGAAACGCCGCTCCTGCGCAGAAACAGAGGTGAGCAGGTCGGCGTATTTGGGGTAATCATACAGCTCTGGATTCCTCTCCACCAGCCTGACCACCGCGGTCACATGCTTTATTATCAGTGTAGGATGGGAGGTGGAGCGAGCTGCAGCCACTCAGTCCTGGTGGAAATCACTGTCAGCTGTAAATCCTCCGGGGGAATCTTGACTGACGTCTCACTCCATTGGGGAAGACCTCTGGGTGGTGCGAACTCCTGGACTGGATGAGGGACAGGAATGGGATCCTGATGCGAGGAGTGAGGATGCCTCCTCTTCGGCTTCCTGCCGGAGTTTCCCTCCAGCCCAAGGAGCTTCTCCCGGTGTGCAGAGATGTCCGCCATCCTCGCCGTGATTTCAGGATGGTCAGCGTAGCGAGGATGGCGATTAATGGTCGCCTCAGCGAAGTATGGGTACCAGCGTGCATCGCTGGGAGTGTTGTAGAGGCGAGCAGTGAAGAGGATTGCATCAATTTCCTCAAGGGCCCTCACTAGCTCGTAGCTCAGGCTCCTAGCATAGCCCCTGAGCGGCGCCATCTCCCAGCACACCGGTACACGGTAAGTGGAAAATCAAGTCCAAACAAACTCACGGTCACCGGCGTCTCAGTCTGGCTGCGACCTACTGTTATGGTGCGGCCCTCGTGGACCGCAATGAGATGCTATAGGTGACCAGTGAGTTTGCGTATTTATTTAACAAGGGAAAAGGTACAAAATAATGAGCCACGTGTGGTAAAACACAAACAAGGACTATGGTTAAGGCACACAGACGATAAACACAGGCTAAGGAATAAACTTACAGAGAATGGCGAGGAACAGGAGGATGACTGGAGCCGGGACATAGGGACTCCAGTCTAACGTTGGGGAGACCAGCATTATTCATACACGAATGAGGTCGCAGCCTGGAGTAACCTAAGCTGCTCCGTTAAGTAGGGCAAGATAATTAATCAGATGATGAGGCGTTAACAGCTGAATCAGATCAAGGCCAGCTATCACTGCTGAGCTTGGCTCCTGACAGCCGGACGCCCCACAGAGGCGCTGTCAAAATGAGGGCTCAGAGAGCCCACAAGGAATTACTAAAGAATGGGAAGGAAACACTGCATGACCCAAGCGTGGACGAGATCAGCGCTCAGACCATGACAGTTTCAGTACTACGATGGATTCTGAACCCAGATTGAAACTCTTCAAATAAACCATTTCCTTGTAAGTGGTCAAATAATTGCGTAGCAACAACTAAGATTTTTGAAATGAAAAGCAGACTAGAGATTGGTCGATAGTTAGCTAAAACTTCTGGATCGAGCATTGGCTTTTTGAGTAAGGGTTTAATTACAGCAATTTTAAAAGCCTGCGGTACATGACCTAAAGTTAAAGAAGAAGTGATTATTTGAAGAATACAGCTACCAATAAATGGGAAGACTTCTTTAAATAACCTGGTAGGAATAGGGTCTAAAAGACAAGTTGAAGACTTGGATGAGGAGATTATCTTATCTAACTCTAAAAGGTCAATTGGAGTAAACTTATCCAAACAGATATCAATTGAAGGAATTGTAGTAGTTGCTATACTTAAGTTTACGGTGGGAAGAATCTGACTGATTATATCTCTAATAGATAAAAGTTTATGATTGAAAAAGTTCAAGAAGTCCTGACTAGTAAGCTCTAGGGGGATGCGAGGATTGACAGAGTCCTGACTCTTAGTGTATTAAATCAGGACTATAAGCTTTTTACCATTATCCTTGCCAAAAGGTTAGAAAACATACTGACAGACTTAATTCACTTAGACCAAACAGGTTTTATAAGACAAAGACAGACACAAGACAACATTCGACGCACTTTACACATAATTCATCATATAAAAAAATATAACTTAAATGCAGTCATATTGGGATTAGATGCTGAAAAAGCATTTGATTCGGTTGACTGGTCTTTCCTATATAGAATCTTATCCAGTTTCAATTTTCATAACAACTTCATTAGAACTATACAGGCATTATATAAAAAACCAACAGCTAAAATAAGGATTAACGGTAATTTATCATCATCTTTTGAGCTGGAAAGAGGATGTCGTCAAGGCTGCCCCCTGTCTTTACTGCTCTTTGCAATCTTCATAGAACCTCTGAGCCAATGGATAAGACAAAATCAAAAAATTCAAGGTATTACACTTGGTCAGAAGGAACATAAAATAGCACTCTTTGCTGATGACATTTTAATATACCTAGGGCAACCAGACACTTCTTTACCAGAACTAATCTCAGTTTTTTCAGACTATGGAGATTTATCGGGGTACAAATTAAACATGCATAAAACCCAAGTTTTAACATTCAACTATGACCCAAATCATTATTCTCTAAGTGAACTCAAAACTAACTGGGAGCTGGAATCTATGAAATATCTGGGGATCAATGTCCCGAAACAACTCAACAAAATTATAACACTAAACTATGATCCACTGGTGACAAAAATAAAATCTGACCTAGCAAGATGGAATATGATACCATTCTTAGGTACTGCACAAAGAATTGAAGCAGTCAAAATGAATATACTCCCACGTCTTCTATACCTTTTCCAAACAATACCGGTAGAACCCCCCAAAAAAACATGGCAGGAGCTAGACAGAAGGATCTCAAGATTCATATGGCAGGGCAAGAGACCTAGAATCAGATATAGAATCCTACAGCTAAACAAAGACAAAGGTGGGCTTGCACTGCCAAATATCAGGGACTATTTTATAGCTGCACAAATTAAAACTTTAGTAGAGATATGTAACCCAGTCTACACTGCACAATGGAAGGAGATGGAATGCCAAATAACAAGTGACATCCCCCTACAGGCGATAATAGGGAACATCGAGATGGTGACATCCTATAAGTACCTGGGTATTCATCTGAACAATAAACTAGACTGGTCACACAATACTGATGCACTCTACAAGAAGGGACAGCGCAGGCTGTTCCTGCTGAGGAGACTCAGGTCTTTTGGTGTACAAGGGGCGCTGCTGAAGTCATTCTATGACACGGTGGTGGCATCAGCCATCACTTTTGGAGTGGTCTGCTGGGGCAGTGGCATTACTGCAGCCGATAGGAAGAGACTGAACAAACTGATTAAGAAAGCTAGCTCTGTCCTGGGGCAGCGCCTTGATCCGATGGAGGAGATAGGAGAGAGAAGGACGGTGGCTAAACTGTCATCTCTGCTGGAGTCCGAGTTCCACCCTATGCAGGACATACTGAATGCACTGAGGAGCTCATTTAGCAGCAGACTACATCATCCCAGGTGCACAACCGAGAGGTTTCGTAGGTCCTTCCTACCAACGGCTGTCAGACTGTACAACCTAAGCAGGGCTGCTCGCAGAGATAGCAAAAAGACGTAACAAACTAATAGTTTTTTGAATGCAAAAGATGCAATAGACTTACACAATGGTCCTCTCCGGCATACAACTAGGAACATACCGGTCGCTATGGAGGGTGAGAATATGTATGGGCACATAATCATACCATGTAGGATAACTAAGTAGACGGTTATGCTGTTTCATTCCATCTAGCAACAATGCTCTGCACTGTGTGTGTTTATATATTTGCATATTTATTCCATCTAGCTACAATGCTCCGTACTGTGGGTGTTTATATATTTATATATCTACATATTATTCCATCTAGCTACATTGCTCCGCACTGTGTGTGTTTATATACTTGCATATTTATTCCACCTAGCTGCAATGCTCCGTACTGTGGGTGTTTATATATTTACATATTTATTCCATCTAGCTACAATGCTCTGCACTGTGTGTTCATATATTCATATATTTATTCCATCCAGCTACAATGCTCTGCACTGTGTGTCTGTGTGTGTGTGTATATATATATATTTTATAGTAATACGTACATATGTTTATTAGCTGCTCTTGCTTGCTTGTTTTTTTTCTTGCCTTCTGATTGTTGCTCTGAGTGTTGCTATCCCTGTGCTGTTGCAATCCTGGAATTTCCCCGTTGTGGGACTAATAAAGGCTTATCTTATCTTATCTTATCTTATCTTATCTTAAAACAAATTTACCCATAAGAGGTTGAACTGTTGGCGCTTGTGTGGTGAAAAGACTGCAAATCATTTTCATGTGTTTTGGTCATGCCCAGTTATCCACCAATATTGGACCAATGTACAGACAATATTGAGGAAAATATTCAAAATAACAGTTCCCTTTTCTTTTATAACTTTGTATTTGGGTTTACTACCGGACTCACTGGAAAGACGAGGAGATAAATACTTATTCAATGTTTTAATATTGGCAAGTAAAAAAGCCCTAACTAAAAAATGGATGCTGAAAGACTGCCCTACACCTGAAGATTGGATTAACGTGATTCAAGACATTTACTCGATGGAAAAGTTGACATTCGCACTGAGACAGGACATGGATGGGTTCATGAACTTTTGGCAACCCTGGATCGCATATGTGTCTTCCATTAGATCTAATCTTCGACAAATACCATTTCAATGATGGTCCCACTCTTTGTTCCAACGCTACTCAGATGCTCTTTTACTTTTAATTACTTAATTTTCTGTTTGTTTGTTTTTTGCTGTTCTGTTTGTTTATTCGTTTTTGTTTGTTTGTTTGTTTTTTTAATTTAATTCTCTTTAATTTCACTTTTTCTTTCACTTTAAAAAAAAGGGGGGTGTTGTAATAACTATTCTACCAATGTTGTCAAATAGCAAAATATAAGGGAACGTGCAATGAAAATGTAAACAATGCAATGCTGTAATGACCTGTATACCCTTTACAAAAACTTAAAAAAAAAAAAAAAAAAAAGAACAGAAAGCTTACAAAAACATTTGTTTTTTGGTCTAGTTAAAAATGACATTACCTTTACAATGGTTGACCCCTGACAGGATGATCAGCATCATTTTCATCAGACTAGGCAATGGAATTTCTATGTAATTATACTGTTTTATACAGTGATCCCTCACTTATCGCGGTTAATGGGTTCCAGAACCGACCGCGAAAAGTGAAAAACCGTGAAGTAGCGTCACCCCTAATGACGTCACCCATAAATAATACGTACGTTCATTCTCTCACTCTCTCTCTCATATGATATGTGTGTGTGTGTGTGTGTGTGTGTAAGTGTACATACATACGTAGATGTAAATAAAGTGTACATAAATATGTTTTTAGAACTCTTTTATTCTTATAACAAGATACGTAACTCAAGATGAAGATGATTTACTGCACAGGTTAATGAGAGCTTTACTGCTCCTCAGGTGACGCCTCATCGTGAGGTGCTAGAGGCGCAGCATCGTCGAGGGCAGCTTCCGACAGAGCTGGAGAAGCTGCAGGAGGCGGCGTAGTGGCTCGACGGGAAGACTATTTTGCACAAAATGGCACAAGAGAACAGCAAAAAGTTCCACGCGGCGAGACTAAGCAACACGAGCGATAAAGAGCAATGAATGCGGTCTTCCTTCGATGCATGGGCGTTCGGCAGGGAGAGAAGGTGGGTGAAACGTCTCGGCCAATCAGCTTGCGAGATTTCCGAGCCGAGCCAACAATAATTACATTCAACATAGACACAAACACAGGCACATACATGAAGCTGACTATAAACATGATAAAAATACTCAAGGCTCCATCAAACAGGGTATAAAAAGACAAAGAGATGAGGGAGAAACCAGAGGTAAGAGAGAAGGGTCATATTAAAGTTAAAAGTTAAAAACTAGTCAGAGGTTAAAAAACTCAAAGGTCTAAAACCCAATAAAATATTTAGAACCCAAGTGACATCATACAAAATAAGTAAATATAAAATATGTACATTATATTTTTATAGCTTGTTCAACTCTTTGACAGCAGCAGGGACAAAGCTGTTTTTGTAGCGCTGGGTTTTACATTGTGGGACAGCAAACCTCCGTCTGGAGGGAAGAAGCTGAAAGTTGCAGTGCAAAGGGTGGGAGTCATCATTTAAAATGGAGGTAGCAATCCTCTGTACTTGGCTGGTGTACAGGGATGTCAGGCTCAGCTGTGACTCACCAAGCAAACGACTGGACCATCTAACTACCTGATCCAAGGATTTCCTCTGTTTCAGTTTTATCTGACCAAACCATGACACTAAAGAAAAGGATAAAACAGATTCAATAAAAGCCTAATAAAACATTGTCATTATGGTTCGGTCAGTTTGGAAGCGTGCAAGTTTCCTCAAACAATGCAAATTTTGCTGACCCTTTTTGCACACCCTTTCACAGTTCACTTCAAAGTTTAAATTACTATCAATAATCGTCCCAAGATATTTGTAGGATTGTACACATTCGGTGGTCTGGCCTTTTAGTACGGTGACTTTGTGCCTGGGAGTTTTCCTCCTAAAGTCAATAATCATATCTTTCGTTTTTGTTGTATTCAGCTGCAGGTAGGAATCCTCACACCAGTGAACAAAATCATCAACTACTGGGCCGTGGCCACTCTCACCATCCTGGAGGAGACTGACAATGACTGAGTCATCAGCATAATGTGTCTGTTAAGAAAATCACAGAAATCCAGAAAATCACATTGAAGGATTTTTAATGAATTAATTGGTAAATTCCTTGGTAAAATAAGTATTTGGTCAATTACAAAAGTTCATCTCAATACTTTGTTATATACCCTTTGTTGGCAATGACAGAGGTCAAACATTTTCTGTAAGTCTTCACAAGGTTTTCACACACTGTTGCCGGTATTTTGGCCCATTCCTCCATGCAGATCTCCTCTAGAGCAGTGATGTTTTGGGGCTGTCGCTGGGCAACACAGACTTTCAACTCCCTCCAAAGATTTTCTATGGGGTTGAGATCTGGAGACTGGCTAGGCCACTCCAGGACCTTGAAATGCTTCTTACGAAGCCACTCCTTCGTTGCCTGGGCGGTGTGTTCTTGCGTGGAGCCCCAGATCAAGGGAGATTATCAGTGGTCTTGTATGTCTTCCATTTTCTAATAATTGCTCCCACAGTTGATTTCTTCACACCAAGCTGCTTACCTATTGCAGATTCAGTCTTCCCAGCCTGGTGCAGGTCTACAATTTTGTTTCTGGTGTCCTTTGACAGCTCTTTGGTCTTGGCCATAGTGGAGTTTGGAGTCTGACTGTTTGAGGTTGTGGACAGGTGTCTTTTATACTGATAACGAGTTCAAACAGATGCCATTAATACAGGTAACGAGTGGAGGACAGAGGAGCCTCTTAAAGAAGAAGTTACAGGTCTGTGAGAGCCAGAAATCTCGCTTGTTTGTAGGTGACCAAATACTTATTTTACTGAGGAATTTACCAATTAATTCATTAAAAATCATTCAATATGATTTTCTGGATTTTTTTTTCTCATTTTGTCTCTCATAGTTGAGGTATACCTATGATGAAAATTGGAGACTTCTCTCATCTTTTAAGTGGGAGAACTTGCACAATTAGTGGCTGACTAAATACTTTTTTGCCCCACTGTATACTCAAAGACGCTTTACAAATAGGTACATTATTCATTCACTCCAGACAAACAATGGTAGTGGCAAGCTACTTCTGCAGCCACAGCTGCCCTGGGGCAGGCTGACCGAAATGTGGCAGCCAATCTGCACCAACGGCCTTTCCGGCCACCACCGAACATTTTATACATTTATACACATTCATACCCAGTGTTATGGGCACTGGAGGCAATGCGGGTGAAGTGTCTTGCCCAGGGACACAACGGCAGGAAATCTGGGGAGAGCAGGATTCGAACCGCCAACCATCAGGTTATTAGACGACCTGCTCTATCTCCTGAGCCACTGCCGCTCCGAATCTTAGGGACGGCAGGGGCCCCGAATCTTAGGTTTCACAACAGAGGAGAAAGTCTGCTGAAATTTGTACTTTGGGAAACCTTCTACTAGTTTACATGCCTCAGGGTAGCTAATTTTCTTAGTATATTTGACAGTTTGAATTTCCTTTTCCTTGATCCAACAAGGACATTCCTTCAATGATGCTGCATGATTGCCTAAACAGTTACTACATTTGGGAGGTGTTGTACTGGCCAACTCATGCCTTTCCTCTCCACATTTGCAGCAGACTGGTTTATTCCTACATCCTGCGGAGCCATGGCCAAACTTTTTGGCAGTTAAAACATCTCAATGGGTTTGGAATAAAGGTATCAACAGTTACACTCAGATATCCTATATGGATTCTTTCTGGGAGTTGATGCCAGTTGAACGTCAGAATGTAAGTGCCAGTTTTTACTGTTCGGTCATCTTTTTTAATGGTTATCCTCTTCACATGTGTTTTTCCTTGTTGTTGCAGTTCTGAGGCTATTTCATCCTCTTCCATATCATGGAGTTCTCTAGTACGAATTACTCCTTTGCAGCTGTTTAGAGAAGGGTGAGGAAAAGCCTTCATTGGAACACCAGCCAGCACATTACACCATAACAAATTTTTAGAATGGGATTTCTTTAAGCATTCCACCAAAATCTGTCCAGACCTCAGTTTTTTAACATCCTTAACTGACCCTGCAATACCTGAAATTCCTTTCTGTATAGCAAAAGGGGACAGCTTAGGAAGAAGTATATCTGACGACAGTGACTGTCAGGAATCTAGAAACTCATAAAAGTGATCGTATATTAGTTCGTTACCTCAATAAAGATTCAAGACACAAAATTCTATTTCTCATGAGCTTTTGTTTACTTGCAATGCAAGGAGCACAAATCCTGGTTACAGGAGATCAGTACTAAAGACAATCATCAGAGTTCAGACAATTTATACACAGCAGTTTGCATGATCAAACAGAAACATCTATCATATACTCCCTTATACAATCATGATGAAATATGCTGACATCAAAGAAAAAGGAACAGTTTCACTTTATCAGAGTCCACCTTGTGCTCTAAGGAGTAACAGTTTCTTAGGGCAGGTCATACTGTGCAGCCCAGGTCATCATGTGCCTTAAGCTAAATCTACCATGAAAGGAGAACTGGAATTTCAACATAATTAAAATAAGAAAAAACAACTTCAATCTTCATGCATCATGTACAAAACTTCTAATACACAGACAGTTTTAGTATTTTTCAGCAGACAGTTACATACAGTTATATATACTTGATTGGATTATATAAAAATGATAATATGCATACACATAATTTTTCTGACATTCCCTCCTGTTTATCATTTTTATCAATTTAAATCACATGCAATCATCAGTACAATGTATCTTCTCACGATTTTCTACATTGACATTCATTGAGCATCACTTCCAAATCTAAACAGTGGTTCTGTCATCACAATCACCATTACTTTGTTGTCTCAAGTCAGTATATTGTACAGGAACTTCCCGTTGGAGCATAACAGATTGTAACATGTAAGTGTGTTGAGCAAGAGCTCTATTTATTATGGACCTTATACAGGGAATGACACACATGAAAAGCACACAGAATAAGATTAATATCACAATCAATGGGGTTAACTATTTCAAAAGAATCTGCCACCAAGTTCTACTTTGAAACCAATCCCAGGAGCCCCAACCTTTATCTTCATCTAACCCATGCTGTAAGTGTAAAATATCATTCAAATGGCTAATTTTTGTTCTTCATTTAAAGTTGTGAATCCTTGCTCCATTAATACAGTCAGATTTTCCATTGTCCATGCTAATGCATTTATGTGGTGTATAGCTAGAGCACTGCCATACATTGGAAAAAGAGTACTCATAATACCTTTAAAATCACTAATTCTCTGTTTTCCAGATAGTTTACCCACTAACCAATGTCCAACATTATTGCTTGTATTAAACAGAGAGTTCATCGCTATTGTCGCTCCGGGTGTTTCCTCTTCACTCAGTGGAGCAGGGATCATGGGTATTGCAGTCTTGTGTGAATGGGGTAGCAGTGAACACACATAGCAAGAAGTATTGATTCCCAGTCCTCTCACTGAAACCACCATGGTACCACAAGTTATGCATATAATCCACGTATTGTTCATTGTCCGTGCTTCGTGGGTTCCTTGTCCTTGAATCAGAAAGAGATTACCACCCCACTGTCAGGAGAAGTGCTGAACACAGAGTCATCAATAATTTTGGTGCCATGCTTCCACCTGAGAGAGTACCCCTCCGGGCCTCTTTCTTCACCAGGGTTGAGACGGCCTTGTCCTTAAAAGGACACGCCCCCTTTGTAACTGGACTTACTCAGGGAAACAGGTTAGTTAGTTCCCTTACAGGCACCCGTAGTCTTTTAACGTGAATCCAAGATGGTCATTCAGCAATACGTACTGCAGTGGGAGTGGGAGTGTCCAGTGTTGTCGGTGGTGGTTCTTTACATAGCCTCCAAGTTGCAACGGGTTATCCGCTTTTTTCTGTGGAGGAGAGAGAGCTTCTGACAGGATCAAAACATTCCCTGAGATGTTCACCAAGATCTGTGTATTTGTTAGGCGTGGTTAGTGGTGAGAGGTCAGGTAATACATAAGGACAGTGAAAAACACATTCAAAAGGTGATAATCCTGTCTTTAGGTCTAGTATAGAGTTAATGGTTAGTCTGACTAATTTCAGGGCTTCTGGCCAAGTAATACCCTTTCCATGTATAGTTTTTTCCAGCATTTGTTTGATTGTACCATTTTTCTTTTTACAAAACCTGTACTTTGTGGGTGGTAGATACTATGAAATTTGATCTTACAGCTTAGATTAAGTCTTGAACTGTTTGTGCTGTAAAATGAGTTTTATTATCTGCATAAATCAGTTCTGGAACCCCAAAAACAGAAAAACATAATTTACTAGAGTTTTACACACAAATGCGGCATTTGCTGAGGATGTGGGACAAATTTCTGTCCACTTTGTGAAGGTGTTAATCAACACCAAGCAATATTGTAGCTTTCCATTGCTCCTTGAGCATTATTTTATAAACAAATGATGCACTTTTGGCATGTTTTTGTTACTTCTTTCAAAATATTAGGACAGTTTTTCCAACATCCTCATCATTCATTGATTTCCCTCCTGTTGGCACATGATTGGCCATGTGCCACCAGGACAGCTCATTTATATAATGTGGGTGGCAGAGCAAATTTTCGTCAGGCAAGCCAAATGTATATCTAATTATTTACATATGAAACAGGAGGAAGGTCCATATTATTTTAACAATATTTTAAAACATCAACATTATTAATAAAACAGATGGTTCCTAAAAGATTAATAGCAGTACAGTGAGCAGTGTTATCAGCCAAGCGATTACTGCAGTTAAACAAGTCAGTGCCATTAGTGTGGGCAGGGCAGTGAATAACTGCCACATAACGTGGTAGCATCAAAACATTACGTAGCTGCAATAATTGCTATCGATATTTACTGGTTTTCCTGTGGTGGTGACAAACCCCCGCAGATTCAAGGTAACAGTATGCAGGTGGCATGCGTTATAAGCATATTTACTGTCTGTACAGATAAGTTACATTCAGGTTAGTAGCCAATAGTTCAGCTGTTGGAGGTGATGCAGGTTGTGGAATTTTTACACAATCAGGACCCCAGACAACATTGTTACAGCATAAGCACACTTCTATTTTTTACTAAGCAAGCCTGTCGCTCGCTTTTTCCCTTGCTAAGTAGAGAGAGAGAGCTGCCGTTCACCCCCCCCCCCTTGCTGATGGGAGAGAGAACCACCGCTCGCTCCTCTGTTGCCCCCTTTTTTTTTTTTTTTTTTTTTTTTTTTAAATGAGCCATCAGTAAATAACCACAAGGAATTTGGTACAAGCTTAAGGTGTGGCTGTGACAACAAGGTTATAGTGTACGACAATAGTCTAGCTGGTAACAATATGGAATGGTTGTCCTGCTGCAAAACCCCCTTCACAACATAATAGAGGGCATGATCTTCTTATTTGTATTATCCCATGAATAATAAAAAGTGGTCTGTATTGCCCAGCATGTATTTTAGTTATAACTGTAGCCATATGTTTATCCTGGGTACTACAGAAAATGAAATGAGAAGCGCTTATGTACATAAAGTTGAATTGAATTCATCATCAATCATTTATTGATAATTTTTTTTTATGCATTATCTATTTTTCTGAGGATTGCTAATTATTTGTTAATTAATTTCTTTGATACCCCCTGTTTTGATACATGGAGACTCACATGCAGCAAAGTTACAGGGTATTTGTTTGATTTTACTGAAAGGAAGTGTGCTAACAATTTTAATTTTAAATAAAATTTGCAGGTAGCCCAGTTCCTTCAAAAATAAGATTTCAATAATTATAGCTTCTTTTTGTGACATCTCTTGAAATAGTTTACAAATTCTACTTAAGAAAAAGAAAAAGAAAATAACTATCTGTGCATTTTTGATATGCTTCAACATTGATAAATAAGATCAGTTTGTCCAGTTGAACACAGATAGGTTGAATTTGAAATATTGTGTCACACCCTTTCAGTCAAAGGAAAGGCGGACGTTTTGCCCAATTAGAATTTGATTTAATATTTTACAAGGAATGCCCCTATTTCATAGATTCCTTGGTAAATTATGGAGTGCAATGTAGTTCATCCTGACCCAGCTTGGCCACCGCTGAATCAGGAGAAGCACATTCCTCATTGCTAACACATTTCTGAAATATGATGTTGTTACACCATTATAAATGTATCCTGCAGTGCAAAATCATATAAACATCACATCTGTAAAGTCAGAATCCTTTAAATCAGTGTAGTCATCCTTCTTTTATTTTTTAAATTTGGGCCTAATGTAATGTCAAGTTTGAATAATACATCTCTCCCGAGTAAATTTACTGGGCAG
The DNA here is from genome assembly GCA_020510985.1 of Pholidichthys leucotaenia. Taxonomy (NCBI): domain Eukaryota; kingdom Metazoa; phylum Chordata; class Actinopteri; order Cichliformes; family Pholidichthyidae; genus Pholidichthys; species Pholidichthys leucotaenia. Next base: position 485,103,161 of record CM035838.1, on the reverse strand, counting down.
GAGAGTGCCACAACCACTTCTGAAATACATACTTTGCCTGTGGAGGAGTCTGTTAATGTAATTGGGCCATAAAGGCTCTCAGTTGTTGTTCCACCTCCTGCATTTTGAACCTTAATAGTTCTTCCAGTAAATTTAGCACCTTTGGGGATTTTGCAAACAGTAGTGCGTGTGGCTCCTGTGTCACAAAGAAATTCAACCTCTTTTCCATTTACTAGTAACCATATTGTAGGGGCAGACAACGCACTGCTGTACATAGCCAAGTCCAAAGTCTCATTAGGCCTTGTCAACACTTCAGATAGTCTTTTCTGTTGGTCCAGTACTGTCTGTTTGTCCTCAGAAGAGAGTTCATCACAGTCGGTTAGTCATGCTCTTCTGTCTGAGGGTCCTTGTCTATTCTCACCTCCATAATCATTTTGATTTCCACCTCCTCTGCCTTGCTGAAACCTGCCTCTCTGATCATTCTGAAATCTTCATCTACCTCTACTTGGTCCCCTGCCTCCAAATCCACCTCTTTGGCCAAACCTGCAGTCACGGGCCCAGTGACCAGGTTTGCCACAATTAAAACAAACATCCTGATTTCCATCATTCACTTGCATTGACCTGCCTGTCTTGGGTCTAGCCCCACCTTGCACCATCCGTGCAACAAACACTTCCTCCTCACCCTCTACACTGCTCAGGAGCAGTGGAACTGTCCTACTTTTAACTTTTTTCTTCTGCATCAACGTGTCCCCTGCATGTAACATATGCTCTTTAAATTCAGCCAATGTACATGTTTTCAAATTAATGCAAGTTGACCTTACCATTGTGGACAGATCAGTAGGTAACGCTTCTAGAAAACTGTATTTAAACAAGTCCCTATAGGGCTCGTCTTCCATGGCAGCATTAGGCAGTCCCCCCATAGTTTTCTTAAATTTTGTCATAAATCTGGCCCAAAATTCGCCTAGATCTTCATCCTTTTTCATGCGCAACCCTGCCGTTTCATTTAATGAGGATGGTGTAGCATAGTATTTTTGAACATCTTCAATGACCTTCAACATTTTACCTTTATATTCTTTCCACATGTCCTTTAAAAATGTTACCCCAGCAATTTTATCTTCATAATCAGGGTCAAAATGTTCATTTATATATTCATTCACTTTTTCACCACACACAGTTCTCAGTATTTTAAAAATTTCTGAGGGACCTAAATAGTGTATTAACAACAAATCTTTAAGCTCCTGAATGCACCTGGTCAAATCCTCTTCAGGATTTGGTATGCTCTTGGCCGCCTGAATTATTTCTTGGGGGGTCCAAGGTTTAAAATACAGCCTGTCTTGTTTTGGCTGTCCCTCTTCCACCTTTACAGATTTGACAATTACTGGAAAAGCTGATGTGTGTTCACTGTTTTGAGGGAGATACTTTTGTTCAACTTCTCTGGCCTCTTTCATTAATGCATTATAAGGACCCTCCTTAGGATCAGAAGTTGAGTGAGACAGGGGAGGATGTGCTTCCTCCTCCCCGTGACTTAAGGGCTCCTCGCTGTTTTGACTCTTACACCTTGGTTTTTTGTTTTTTTCTTTTTCATCATTTTTTCTCCCTTGATCTGATTTGGCTTTGGCGTCTATAGCCGCCATTGCCCAGAGATTGGCACATTTAAGTTCAGAACTTAGCTTACTTTTCCCTTTCTTATTGCCTTTAGTTATAAGTTTTACAGTTGATACTAGGACTGCACATTCATCCACATTCAGTGTAGGTTTGAAAGAGTAATCTTTTTCCCATTTATTTAAATATTTTTCAGGATCCTTTATTTGCTCTTTTTCCTTTAAACGGTAATTATAATTTTTAACTGTTCGGCATGCCGTTTCTTCTTTTTTCTTTTGTTTAGATTTTTTCTTGTTTTCTGTTTTTCCTGCGCAATTACCCATTTTTAGCCTTTGTTAATTCCACAGGAATTAAAGTATTTTACCAGGAAAAGTGTGTTATTTCGGTTCAACACACTACCATTACGTCCCAGACGACCCGATATTCTTTTTTGGTCCCAGACCAGGTATCACAACCTAAATAAACCTTTTATCTACCATTACACTCTTTTCAGACTTATGAGCAACACTCACTTATTGATTTTTAAAAAAGGTTCTTGTGGCTCTTTGTTACATTACTCACTCAGGATGGATTAGGAGATTCTTGTAACGTATTGAGTGTATACTGACTTTTATGGTCCCTGACCGTAATATAGGAAACTCACTGTATCCTTACACTTAATAACAAAACACGTCACTTACTTTATGATTGCTTTCTCTTTATTATTGAGGATGGACGTCAACTAGGGAGAGCCAGGGCGCCGGTCCTCCTCCGGAGTTCCCAGAAGGCGGGTTTCCAAAGCTGACCAGTGGTCAGACCGTGCGCACGGATTTCAACCCAGAGAAGGCGTCGCTTCTGGCACCCTCTAGCCTGTTGTCCATCCGGGTCACCGGCACCACGTATGTCAGGAATCTAGAAACTCATAAAAGTGATCGTATATTAGTTCGTTACCTCAATAAAGATTCAAGACACAAAATTCTATTTCTCATGAGCTTTTGTTTACTTGCAGTGCAAGGAGCACAAATCCTGGTTACAGGAGATCAGTACTAAAGACAATCATCAGAGTTCAGACAATTTATACACAGCAGTTTGCATGATCAAACAGAAACATCTATCATATACTCCCTTATACAATCATGATGAAATATGCTGACATCAAAGAAAAAGGAACAGTTTCACTTTATCAGAGTCCACCTTGTGTTCTAAGGAGTAACAGTTTCTTAGGGCAGGTCATACTGTGCAGCCCAGGTCATCATGTGCCTTAAGCTAAATCTACCATGAAAGGAGAACTGGAATTTCAACATAATTAAAATAAGAAAAAACAACTTCAATCTTCATGCATCATGTACAAAACTTCTAATACACAGACAGTTTTAGTATTTTTCAGCAGACAGTTACATACAGTTATATATACTTGATTGGATTATATAAAAATGATAATATGCATACACATAATTTTTCTGACAGCGACTCTAAAACAATAAGCCTTGGCCAATTATCACTATTTGAAAGAGCCATCCTGCTAATTTCTGGGTCATCCACATCATTTTCCAACATTTGTTTTTTAGGGGTTTGTTTAGTAGCCATATTTTGTAGAGTATGATTCATCATCCCTGCTCCCCACCCTACTCGGAGCCCTACAAAGGGATGCACAGAGCCGCGGACTTCCTGCAGGTTACGCACCAGGAATACAGGGATGGTATACTCGAGCAATAAAGCACAAAAGTGCAAATTACTCAATTGACTCTCTGCCATAGGCTTCTGGAACTAGGAGATGTTATACTGCCAAAAGACATCCCAGAGTAGACCTTGACAAGCCAATTGATTTGATCGGGCCCTTCCAATCTCCCGTGTAAGTGAAGTAGGAGCCAAAGCACTGTGTTGGACTTGTGAAAGCCGCAGCAAGACACATTCCTCAAGAACCAGGATCTCTTCCTCTACTGACATGGATCGCAACTCACTGCAAACAAGTTGCCCCATTTGTCACCTCATATGCTCAGCAAGGGGGTGCTCTGAACCACTTTAACCCTTGGTCCCCTTAGTTGATTATAATGCACAAAATTGTTGGAGAGTTTTACCGTAACTCTGGTAAGGGAGGCTAACAGGTACTAGTCCTTGCCCAAGGGACACCTGGGAGTATCAGCGAGGGTTAAGAAGCACTCCATCATCCTCCTAGTCCAACACACCCCCTCATCCGGATGCAATTTAACGTCATACCCAGGATGGCCGTCGACCATAACAACTTACTAGACCGGCTGAAAAAGTGGGTGGGACTTTCTGGTACAGCACTTAGCTGGTTTGAGTCCTGTTTAAAAGACAGGGACTATTTTGTGTCAATGGGTAACTATAAATCTGAGTGAACAAAATTGACCTGTGGAGTTCCATAAGGATCCATTTTGGGACCTTTGCTTTTTCAACATTGATCTGCTTCCACTAGCTCAAATCATAAAAAACAACAAATTATATTACCATAATTATGCAGATGATACACAAATCTATATAACCGTCTCACCAGGAGACTATGGTCCAATTAAAACCCTGATCAAATGCATTGGTCAAATTAAAGAGTGGATGTGCAAGAATCTTCTTCAGTTTGCAGCACAGTGGCACAGTGGTTACCACTGTGGCAGCACAGCAACTCATGCTTCGCCATGGGATCTTGGGTTCGATCCCACCCCCTGACCAACAGTGAGCTTTCTGTGTGGAGTTTGCATGTTCTCCCCATGTCTGCGTGGGTCTACTCTGGGATTTCTCCAGTTTCCTCCCACAGGGGCCAAAAACATGCAAGTTGCATTAATTGGCATCAACTGGGGGAGGGGTATGAATGTGAGTTGCCCTTGCCCCTTCCCCCCAGACCACAGTTGTAAATAATAGTGTGTTCTTAATCTGTTCTGCCTGGTTAAATAAAGGTTAAATAAAATAAAATAAAGTTAAATGAAGACAAAAACAAAATAATAGTTTTCGGAGCCAAAGAATAAAGACTCAAAGTTACTACTCAGCCTCAATCAATGATACTAAAAAACAACAGCCAATCCAGAAATCTGGGTGTAGTTCTGGACTCAGACCTGAATTTTAAGATAAGATAAGATAAGATAAGATAAGCCTTTATTAGTCCCACAATGGGGAAATTCCAGGATTGCAACAGCACAAGGATAGCAACACTCAGTGCAATAATTAAGAAGATACGAAAAATATAAATAAGCGCAGTGGATATACATAAGTGATGATGATGATGATGGAGTCTTGCGTCACTGGCGATGCATGAGTATCTTGCGAAGTGTAGTTCACCGATGTGTCTTCTGGTGGGAGATGAGTCCAATCTTGGGCAAACAAACTCTGTTGCAGACACTGCAGATGACAGTTGTGTTACTGCTGGAAGATGGCATAGCTGAAGCTTTCCTTCGAGCTCTCTTCTCAATTAAGTGTGTGGTCCTGGACTGTTCAAAGTGCTTGATGCCCTGCATACACAGATGGTGCCATGCAAATCGATCTTGGGCATTATGTTGCCAAGAGTTGATATCCATGTCACAGGATTTAAAGGTAGCTTTAAAGATGTCTTTGTAACGGAGACGGGGTCTGCCGACTGACCTCTTTCCTTGCTGCAGTTGGCTGAAGAACATTGCCTTTGGGATCCTAATGTCCTCCATCCTGGCCAGATGTCCAGTCCAACGCAGCTGGGCCTTGATGATCAGGCTTTCAATGCTGGGTAACTTGCATTTGTCCAATACCTCTATATTGGTCACTCTATCCTGCCACTTGATACCGCATATGGATCTCAGGCATCACTGTTGGAACTGTTCAAGGAGCTTGATATGTCAGCGATATGGTGTCCACGTCTCACAACCATATAGGAGGGAGGCAAGAACAACAGCCTTGAACACTTTAATCTTGGTGTGGAGCTTGATACCACGTTCATCCCACAACCTCCTTCTAAAGCATGCCAAAGGAACCACTTGCCTTGGCTAATCGCTGGTTGATCTCTTTGTCAAGGGTTGCAGAGTAAGAGAGGGTGCTTCCGAGGTAACAAATCTTCTCTACGGACTTGAGCAGGCTGTTGTTGATAGTTACCACGGGGTGAACATGGCATTTTCCATGGGCTGGCTGGTACATGACCTCCGTCTTCTTAATACTGATGGTAAAACCATATTTCTCTGATGCCGTGACAAATTTGTCAGTGATGACAAAGTGACAAAGTGACTTGAGCTGACTATCTTCCAGTGTGTGTGCAACTAGGGCACAGTCATCAGCGAACAGAAGGTCTCTGACTAGCATTGACATGGTCTTCGTCCGAGCTTGTAAACGTCTCAGATCGAATAGGCTGCCATCTGTTCTAAACTGAATGTGCACTCCTTTATCCAGGTTGCGAAAAGCCTCCATGAGCATGAAAGAAAAGGCAATGGAGAAGAGTGTTGGGGCCAGGACACAGCCTTGCTTGGTACCATTTGTCACTGGAAATGGGTCAGAGGTATCTCCATTCCCTTGGGACTTTTGCTTGCATTCCCTCATGGAAAGACCTTATGATGGAAATGAACTTATCAGGGCAACCAACTTTGTGAAGTATCTTCCACAGGCCAGGTCTATTTACCATGTCGAATGCCTTGGTGAGATCGACAAACACCATGTAGAGGTCCATGTTCTGTTCCCTACATTTCTCCTGTATCTGTCGCATTGTGAAGATCATGTCCACTGTACCTCTTCCAGGTCTGAATCCACATTGAGATTCTGGGTAGACCGTAGCAGTGAGACAGCAAATCATCCTGTTGAGGACAATGCGTGCCAGTATTTTCCCGGCAACTGACAGGAGAGAAATACCTCTGTGGTTATCACAGACAGAGCGGTCTCCTTTACGCTTGTAGAGATGTACAATAGAAGCATCCTTAAACTCTTGTGGGACTGTGCCATGCTGCCAGATGAGTATAAATAACTGTAGGAGTTTGTTCTGCAGATGCACACCGCCGTTTTTGAAAATCTCAGCAGGGATGCCGTCGGCACCTGGAGACTTTCCCGCAGATGTCTGTTTTATGGCACGCTTGACTTCATCCAGTGAAGGAGGGAGGTCCAGCTCGGCCAGTATCTGCCTCTGGGGGATGGCGTCCAGGGTTTCCTCACACATTGATGATGGCCTATTGAGCAGGGTGTTGAAGTGTTCAGCCCAGTGTTGTAGTATTTCCGATTTGTCAATATGGAGGTTATTTCCGTAGGACGATCGGATGGGTGCGCTACCAGTGGACTTAGGACCATACACCGCCCTCAGCCCTTCATGGAAGAGCTTACTGTTATGCTTATCAGCCGCTTCCTGAAGCTCTGTGGCTTTACTGTCCCACCATGACTCCTTCATCTGGCGGAGTTTTCTCTGCAAGGTGTGCCTTGCGTTCAAGTAAGTCGATCTTTTGGCTGGTGATGATTTGTCGTCAATGTAGCTCCTGTGAGCTTTGTGCATCGTGTGCAGAAGCTGTGAGATTTCCGGGTCATTTACATCAAACCAATCCTGGTGTTTACGTTTGACTAATCCAAGGGCATCTGCACTAGCAGAGTAGGTGGCATCCTTGAACTGCTTCCAGGCTGCCTCAACCTCCATAACCTCAAAATTTTCAGGTACATTGGTTTCCTGAAGTTTCCTCTGCAGATCCTCTTGGATATGGGAGTCCTTAATGCAGGAGACTTGAAGTTTGGCTGGTGGTTTTACTCTCCTGGTTTGTATCTTGGGCCTGATGTGGAGTGCCATCTTGCTTCTGACCAGCCTGTGGTCAGACCAGCATTCGGCTCCACGCATGGCTCTGGTAAGCTTGACATCTCTGGCATCTCTCTGTCTGACGATGATGTAGTCTATGAGATGCCACAGCTTTGAGCGAGGGTGCATCAAGGTTGTCTTATACTTGTTGGCTTGCTGGAAGAGGGTGTTAGTGATTATGAGTTGGTGCTCACTGCACTTTTCCAAAAGGAGCTGGCCATTTGAGTTGAGCTCCCCTATACCATGTTTGCCAATAACACCTTTCCAGGCGTCATTGTCGCAGCCTACCCGGGCATTGAAGTCTCCAAGGACTACGAGCTTATCGCTAGAGGGAGTTGACCTGATAGCTTGGTCAAGATCACTGTAGAAAGCTTCCTTCTCCTCATCGCTGTATGTCATGGTGGGAGCATATACACTGAGAATGGTCAAGTGGCGTCCCTTGTGGAGACCAATACACATGCACATAATTCTGTCGCTGATGGCAGTAGGTAGTCTGTCGAGCTTCTGAGCAATAGATGTTCGTATTGCAAAGCCCACACCTCCAGTTATGGGTTCTCCCTCTGGCTTGCCTCTCCAGTAGAAGGTGTAACCTGTACCAACCTCCTCCAGACTAGATTCACCAGCGAGTCTGGTCTCACTGAGGGCTGCAATATCAATGCTGTACTGCCCCAGCATCTTTGCCAGTATTGCAGTATGGCACGCTGGTCTGTTGTCGCAGTCTAGAAGGGTTCTGACATTCCATGAGGCAAAGATCATTCGGTGTTTTCGTGTTGGTCTTCGGCTGCAGTATTGGATGACCAGTCAGGTGCGGCTGCCTGGCAGGTTCTTAGTGGAGTAGGCAATGTTTAGGATCCCTTTTCAGTACCCTTCCCCATCTGGGGAGAGCAGTGCTGTCCCTGAAGAAGGCTGCTCTGTCACTCGTGCAGGATACGAGTGCCGCATCTACCCCAGTATACAACAAACGACCGTCACACATGAGCCACCTGAGTGCAGGTTTGTGGCTAAGAACTTCCAGCATCATCCTGTGCCTGTTCCCGTCGCCATGTGCCCGTCGCCCCAGGACTTGATGTAATAGATGTGATGTGATTCACAAGATGACCTGCACATGAATGGATTTAAGTGAGAGAGGTTTGTGCACTCCCAGTCCCACTCTCTCGTCCAATGCATGTCATATGCCACCTGGTGCAAAGGTTGCCGCAAGATGAGCGGCACACATGGATGCAGCCTTTCTCCGGTGTGGAGACAAATCTGCAAGGCAGCAGATAGATTTGAATTCGGAGTTAACTACTCCTGGCCTTTGCCTAAAGAGGCACAACCTACAAGGCAGCAGGTGGATTTGATTTCGGAGTTACCTTCTCCTAGCCTTTGCCTACAGAGGCACAACCTACAAGGCAGCAGGTAGTTGGATTGGTAAGTGTTAGGGCATATCCACACACCGGTGGGCCTGCACACTGTACCTCTGGGGCTCCAACCTGCTCCGAGATCCCTCACTGTTCTGTCCTGGAACCGCAAGGATCCAGTTAACGTGGTGTACCGCTGGAAGGCTACGTGAGAGTCTTGATGCATAGAGATGTAAAACCATCAGAGGACTTACGCACTCGGCCTCCTTTTCACTCCAAGGAGCTAGATGGCGGCTGCAGCTGGAAGCGAGAGACATGCAGAAGCAGGCAAACACAACACTATGTTACAGCACTACATACTTAACCCCTTGCACTCTGGTCAGTTTCCCTAAAAACGCCTAAAAATAACGTACCCAAAGTAAATCAAAAGCTGTTCTTCAACCCTTTGCAGCATCTTCATGGGGTTGGTCTCATTTAAAAGAAAATACTTTGAATTTTTTGGCAAAACAGTCATAATCTCTCTAAGTGCTCCGGCCACTGAGTAACAGTCATCTAAACATACTGAACTTGAAGAAAATAAATTTCGCCTGGGTGTTTTTTTTGGATACAAATGCTTGCAAATAACACACAGCTTCAGATCCGGGCTGGAAAATGCAACAGAAATGTAGAACCAAGTGTTATCCAGCTGAGGTCAAAATTTTGTAACAATACCACAAAAAATGAATATATTACACAGCTTTTTTCTTAGGTTGTTCCCAGGCGTTTTTGAACTGTGCCAAATTGTGCCAAATGGCACAGTTTGGGAAAAACGTCTGTTACTTTTGAATGATTCAATATAGAAGCTTCATCTTGGGCTCTAATGAAAGGTGACACTCAGGGCTGTCTGTGTGTTTGTGGGGGGGGTTGTTTATTCATTCATGAATGAATGAATGAACAAACAAGCCCCCACACACAAAGAAGCATGCCACGTAAAAAATGTGTGGCTTCTTTTACAAGAAAAAATAACCTACAGTACACTAAAAATTATTCTAAAATATCTGTATTGTAGAAGATAACAACTCGCCCCCCCCTCCCCGCTACAGAGGACGGACATCGCCCGGTGCGCCGCGGTCTACTACGCACAGTTGTACTAAAATATCTGCAATATATCTGCAATCCGCTACAGAAGAGTAGCGGGGGGGGGGGCGTTCACAACATGACGGGGGGGCCGTTTGCAACATGATGGACCCGGACCGGAGCGGTCCGGGTCCATCATGCTGCGATAACACACAGTTGTAATTTACCGATCGGTCAAAAGATAAGATAAGATAAGATAAGATAAGCCTTTATTAGTCCCACAATGGGGAAATTCCAGGATTGCAACAGCACAGGGATAGCAACACTCAGAGCAACAATCAGAAGGCAAGAAAAAACAAGAACAGCTAGTAAACATATGTACATATTACTATAAATATATATATATATATATATATATATATATATATATATACAGTATATATATATATACTGTATATATATAGACACACAGTGCGGAGCATTATGGTTGGTGAATGTGCAGCAGAAAGTCTAAGCTCTCTCTCCGTGGATGCGGCAGGCCAGCTGGAAGTCTTTGGGCATGATGGTGACCCTCTTAGCGAAGAAGAGACCCACCAGGTAGGCTTCGCTGGCCTCCTGCAGAGCCATGACGACGAAGCTCAGGAAGCGCAGGTCGGTCTTGAAGTCCTGAGCGATCTCCCTCACCAGGCGCTGGATGGGCAGCTTACGGATGAGCAGCTCCGTGGATTTCTGGTAGCGACGGATCTCTCTCAGAGCCACGGGCCTGTGACGGTGAGGCTTCTTCACTCCGCCGGTGGCCGGAGCGCTTTTCCGTGCAGCGTTGGTGGCTAGCTGCTTCCTGGGGGGCTTTTTCCTCCAGTAGATTTTACGGGCGGTCTGCTGACTAATCCAAAAGTCATTTGGATTACAATTTTCAGGGATAAAGAATAATTTAGCTTATAACACTTACCTGTCCACAACAGCAGTCTCGCTGGCGAACTTCTCTTCCTCATTGTCAGACGAACATGAAGCTGGTCCGCTTGTTACGGACTCGTGGTTCTGGTCACGTGACCCGGTCAAACCATAATTCCATGACTGCGGTTTTGGCAAACGATTTTTCAAAACAAATAAGAACAGTAATAAGAAAAAAAGACTGGCGAACGCCTGTGTGTCACCCAGCCTTACACAAAACAGCTTTTGAACTTCTGTGCTTCAATTGGCTGGCTGTATTCGCAGCCGTTGGTAGGTGGGTCCTTCTTGCTAGGTTTTCAGTCATTGGTTCTTCAAGGTTTAAGAAACCCAATTCAAGGCTCTTATTAGTCGAATGAGAGGTCAATCACATCTAAACCAATCAAAGCACTCCTTTGGCTTTCTGTTCGCGGCTGTGTCTGTAGTGGAAGAACGGAAATGCAGGTGTTTTTTTTTTCAGTGCCTCCTAGGACACACAGTGTGCGTCCTAGGATGCCCTCATGCGCCCTAGGATGCAGAGACGTGCCCGCTCGCGGTACACCGAAGTGCAACAGGTTAACTTAAAGAATATAGTGAGGATTTGAGGTCTGATGTCTCAGCAGGATCTAGAAAAACTTGTCCATGCATTTATCTTCTGTAAACTGGACTGCTGTCACACTGTCCTCACAGGCCTCCCTAAAAAGTCCATTAGACAGCCGCAGTTTGTTCAGAACGCTACAGGTCGAGTCCTCACGAAGACCAAGAAAGTGGATCATTTAACTCCAGTCCTCAGATCTTTACACTGGCTTCCTGTCTGTCAAAGAATAGATTTCAAAATACTGCTGTTGGTTTACAAAGCTCTGGATGGTTTAGGGCCAAAATACATCTCAGATCTGCTGGTCCATTATGAACCACCCAGAGCCCTCAGGTCATCAGGGTCAGGCCTACTATCTGTTCCCAGAGTTAGAACCAAACATGGTGAGGCAGCGTTCCATTTTTATGCTCCTCACATGTGGAACAAGTCCCCAGAAAGCATCAGGGCTGCTGAAACGCTCAGCTGCTTTAAATCCAGGTTAAAAACATTCCTATTTGCTGTGGCCTTTCAGTAGAACAATTGTTAATCTCCTACAATGTACTGGAACTTTTATGTCATATTCAATTTTAGCTTGTTTTTGTTTCGCTTTAATTTACTTTTTAGTTTGCTTTTAAATTTGTATGTATTCCTTTTGCTACTTGTTGTAATGTTTTATGTAAAGCACGCTGAAATTAACAAGATGGTGCCCATCAAGGCAGACGTCTTGCTCGTTCCATTCATGAATGCCAACTTTTCCCCTTTTTGGCACGTTTGTTGCTCTTTTTACAGTGCATAAAGGTCATGCACTGCTAACATACGACCGACAGACACCACTGGACATTGCCAAGACAAGCAGTCATACGGAATTTACTGGCTTCATACCACTCGATCTGCAATGCATTGTGCGGCCACACTTTGATCAGCACCACCCCCAGGAAGGCCAGGAAGCACTGAGCCCGCGTGAGCACGCTGACCCCAACATGACGGAGGCAGTGCCGGAGACGAGGTAAAATAGGAGGGCTACGTGCTTGGCCAAAGGCTCTCGCCAGCCGACCACCATTGCCCAGCCTCTTGCTGGTGAACGTACGATCTCTGGAAAACAAGCTAGACGAACTCAGAGCAAGGATTGAAGACCAACAGGAGATAAGAGAGTGCTGCACCCTAATTTTCTGTGAGACCTGGCTCTCGGACAGAATCCTGGAGAGCACCATTCAGCTGCAGACCCACTCAACACATCGGGCTGACAGAACTGAAGCTTCGGGTAAGACGAGGGGAGGGGGTGTATGTGTGTTTATAAACAACTCGTGGCGTGGAGATGTAAAGACTGTTTACAAGCACTGTTCACCTGATGTGGAGTTATTACTGCTGAAATGCCGTCCCTATTATCTACAGAGGGAATTTACCACTGTGTTTATGGCTGCTGTTTACATCCACCTGCAAAGCAACTACACAATAGCGCTAAGCAAACTCCATGATGTCATCAGTGCAGTAGAGACAACCCATCCCGATGCTGGTTTTTTTTTTTTTTTTTGTTTTTTTTTTTTTTTTGCTGGTGACTTTAACCAGTGCAATGTACAGACTGTACTCCCCAAATATTACCAGCATGTGGACATTCCCACTGGCGATAAAAGCATTCTGGATCATGTTTACTCCAACATACACTACCGTTCAAAAGTTTGGGGTCACTTAGAAATTTCCTTATTTTTGAAAGAAAAGCACTTTTTTTCAATGAAGATAACTTTAAACTAATCAGAAATACACTCTATACATTGCTAATGTGGTAAGTGACTATTCTAGCTGCAAATATCTGGTTTTTGGTGCAATATCTACATAGGTGTATAGAGGCCCATTTCCAGCAACTATCGCTCCAGTGTTCTAATGGTACAATGTGTTTGCTCATTGCGTCAGAAGGCTAATGGATGATTAGAAAACCCTTGTGCAATCATGTTAGGTCTGCAATGCTGTAATTGCTGCAAATGGAGGATTCTTTGACGAAAGCAAAGTTTGAAGGAAAAAATTATTATTTCAAATACAAATCATTATTTCTAACCTTGTCAATGTCTTGACTATATTTTCTATTCATTTTACAACTCATGGTGGTACATAAGTGTGACTTTTCATGGAAAACACAAAATAATTGTCTGGGTGACCCCAAACTTTTGAACGGTAGTGTATGTGGTGCTTACAGAGCAGCACCCCACCCCCACTTCGGACAGTCAGATTACATCTCCCTGTTTATGTACCCAGCCTACAGAAAAAAGCTGAAACAAACAAACCCTGATATTAAGCAAATTAAACGCTGGACTCCAAAGGCTGAGAGCACCCTGTAAGACTGTTTTGCCTGTACATAATGGGATATGTTGAAAGCTGCAGCCACCTGGGAAAACTCTTCTGTAAACATACAGGAATATGCTGAGTATGTGACTGGGTACATCAGCACATGTGTTGACACCATCATACCCACCATACAAGTCAGGAAGTTCCCCAGCCAGAAGCCCTGGATCAACAATCAGGTACGTCAAATGCTGTGTGCTCACTCTCTTGCATCTAAATTAGGCAATGAGGTCGAGTACAAAGCTGCAAAGTATGGAGGAAGGCTATAACAACAGCCGAGAGGCAGTACAGGGGGAAAGCTGAACAGCCTCTACTTCACTCCTGACCTGGGGCACATGTGGCACGGCCTGCAACACATCACAGACTACAAGAGGACCAACAGCAGCACCACAAGCTCCACAGACAGCCTGCCAGATGATCTCAACATCTTTTACACCTGCTGTGAGACCACCAGCTAGGACAGAGAGGAGACACACACCCTCCCCCCCCCCCACTAACAGTCTCACAAGGCCAGGTAAAAAAAAGCACTGAGGAATATCAACCCCCACAAGGCGGCAGGATCAGATAACATCCCTGGGTGGGCTCTCAGAGCATGCGCTGATAAGCTGACTGATGTTCTCATATCCATCTTCAGCCTCTCCCTCAACCAGAACATAGTTCCCTCCTGCTTCAAAACCACAGCCATCATCCCTCTCCCCAAAAGGAGCCCGCCGACCTGTCTGAATGGTTACAGACCAGCAGCACTCACTCCAATCATCATTGAAGTGCTTTGAGAGAGTGGTGCTGCCCCTCATTCAGGACAGCATAACAGATACCCTAGACCCCCTGCAGTACGCCTACCAGCCCAACAGGTCCACCTCAGATGCCATTGCTGCATCACTCCATTACGCTCTCTCCCACCTGGAAGATAAAGACTCCTACATTAGGATGCTCTTTGTTGACTACAGCTCCACCTTCAATATGGTCATCCCCCACAAACTCACCGACAAACTGTCTTCACTTGGCCTGCACCCTACCCTCTGTGACTGGCTACTGGACTTTCTAACTGGTAGGCCCAAGACTGTCAGAATGGGTAACAGGACCTCAGCCAGCATCATCACAAACACAGGTGTCCCACAGGGTTGTGTTCTCAGCCCCATCCTCTACGGCCTATTCACCCATGAATGTGTTGCCTCCCACAAGGGCAATATCATCTTTAAGTTTGTGGATGACACAGCAGTGATAGGACACATCACTGGTGACGACAAAACATCCTACAGGAGGGAGGTGGCCAACCTGGTGTCATGGTGTGAGGACAACAACCTCACCCTCAACACGGACTAGACAAAGGAGATGATAGTGGACATGAGAAAAGGGAGGAGAAGACCCCATCGGCAGCTGTTCATCCAGAAGCTTGAGGTGGAGAGGGTGAGCAGCTTTAAATACCTGGGCATCCACATCAGCGAGGACCTTACGTGGACACACAACACCACAGAGCTGGTTAAGAGAGCTCAGCAGCGGCTGTACTTTCTGAGGAGGCTGAAGAAGTTTGGCATGTCCTCCAGGATCCTCAACAATTTCTACAGCTGCATCATCGAGAGCATCCTGACCAACTGCATCACTGCATGGTACGGCAGCACCACCGCCCTGGACCGCAAACGCCTGCAGAGAGTGGTGAAGACAGCGGAGAAGATCATCAGGACTCCACTCCCCTCTCTGCAGAGCATCTACCACCACAAAGTCCAAAGGAGAGCTGACACCATCCTCCGGGATCCCACCCACCCCCAGCACAGACTGTTCACACTTCTACCCTCAAGCCGGAGGTACAGAAGTGTGAAATGCAGGACAACCAGACTAAAAAACTCCTTCTTTCCCACTGCCATCAGACTCCTGAACAAATTACAAACTCACAAAACTCCGCAGCACAGCTTTGCAAATAGAAACACACACACTGGTTGCTAAATTTGCACATTGCTCATTTGTACAGTGTACATAGTCTCACCCCGTCTGATGTCCATATAACTCTGCTGCTAATTATCATGTACAGCCTACTGGTATTACCGTTACACAGAAATTTGCACACTGGGTGCTAATTTGTCATTTCTATATTGTTCATTGCACACTGTACATAGGCTTATGCCATCTCAAGTTCATATCATCTCTGAGATCAATTTACCACTGTCCACTATAGTCACCCAGTGAATTTCAAATTTCATTCGCCTTGTTTTCTCTAGTCATTCTGTGGTTTGGTTCTGTGTTATTACCTCATTAGTACTGCTGTGTACCTGTTACCTTGGCATTCATTTGGAGAGCAGAGTAAGAATGTGCTCACGAAATGTTGCATTTCTTAACTATGCACATGATAATAAAACCTTTGACCCTTGAATTAGTAGAATTAGTAGAACTAGTAGTTGCTCTGCGGCATGCACATATACACATGTATGTGCCCATGCGTCACACACATATGCCCTGCCTCTTGTTTGTTGCTGTTGTTTGTTGTTGCTGTGAGGTTCCTGGGTGCATGTGTGCGCATGCATACACAGCACTTCACTCGTGTGACATTTGTATGTTTTGTTTTGTAGCACCTTAACTCTTGCACTTTAGCATGTCCACTTTGTACAGATTCATTGCAGTTGTTCTGCTCATGTATGAATGTGTGTTTTTTGTGACCCGCCAGGGAACTACAGATGCAAATTAGCAGTATTGCTAAATCTGACATACTTACATTTGTATTAATGTTCATTAGTATGTCCCTTTCAAATAAATATTAAACTTTAAACTTTGTCTTGTCTTGCCTTTAAATGTGAAACTTTTCTTATAAATCTGTGGTTTTTCATTTGTAAATTTTGAACTTTTCTCTTGTAAATTTGCACTATTTTTCTTGTAAAATTTGTGTAGGGGGTTGTTGTAAATTTGCAACTTGTTTCCTCAAAACTTTTACTCTTTTCCTTGTAAATTTGTCATTGTTTTTCACACTACTAGATACTGGGTCAGCCGACGTCCAGCCGATGTGCAGACAACGTTCTCCTGCTGTAAACCTGCTAACTCTGGCCGTACGCGTGCGTTGCATTTTCCTCTGATTTCCCTGTGATCGTGTGACGAGTTGGAACGTTAAATTCCCTCTGACATCCCCATCACATTAGTCCCCCCCCCTCCTTAATTACAGGTTAGCGGCGGCGTCACCCCGTCATTTAGCTCTCTGCGTCTGGGCTCAGAGCGGCGGGGAAGCTGGAGATTTTCCCAGCATGCCGTGGGTCGGAGTGGACTGAGGCGGGCAGCTAATGGCGCCGCGGTGGCCTTAATGACGGCGTCCTTCGGCGGCCGTCTGAGCGGCGGGGGGACGCGTCAGGCTGAAGCCGGTGATTTGGGTGTGAATGTGAATGAATTCTTTGTGGCTCATTTGAGCGGCGGCAGGTCGTCGTGTGACAGGAAACAGGAGTGAGGAGGGAGCGACACCTTTGTGATTCTGCTGCGACGCTTTATTCCCGAGCGGCGCCGCTTCACTGAGACGCTGACAGGAAGAAAGCTGCAGACATGCAAACACACCTCCTGGATGGGCTCATTAGTATCTCATCACTTCACAGTTTAGTCAATAGTTTTCATTTCCTTTACACTTTTTTAATATTTTGTCTTTATTTCTGTCCCCATTTTTTCAAATATTAAAGCCAAAGTGCAAATAATTTAAAAATATATTTCTTTGTATTTTTCCTTGTTTTATTTTCTCATATTTTAATGTTTTTGTATTTTGTTTTCATGTTTTTTAATTTAATTTTTTTTATTTTATAGTATTTTCCTTATTTTTTGTCCCTATTTTTTAATTAAACATTAAAATCAAGGGGAAAATAATCTAAAAATATATTTTATAGTATTTTTCCTTATTTTATTTAATTTTTCTTCCCATTTTAATCTGGGTTGGGTTTTTTGTTGTTTTTTTTGTAACTTGGTTTTTATGTTTCTCAATTTTTTTTTGTATTTTTCCTTACTTTTGTTAATATTTTTAATCTGTTTTTTGTCATTTGGTGCTAACATTTTTTTAATTGACATGTTTTAAATTTTTAGTATTTTTACTTATTCTGCTTTATTTTTATCCCTATTTTTATTAAACAAACAATAAAAGCAACAGGCAACTAATTCCAAAGTACATTTTCTAGAAATTTTCTTTTTTTAAAACATTTTGTTCCTATTTTTAATCTGGGTTTTTTGGGGGGTTTTTTTGCGGGGGGGGGGGACCTTGGTTTTCAATTTTTTTCTGTTCTTGTAGTTTTGCTTGTTTTATTTTGTTCCTATTTTTAATCTGTTTTTGTATCTCGGTTTTTACAGGTTTTCTGCTTATTTTATTTAAACTTCAGCCCATAATGACAGTTTAACTCCTCTGTGCTCAGTTGAGTCCATTTACATTAAAAATTAAAACCAAAAAAGAGACAAATTTGTCAAATTAACAACAAACAGAACAACCAGAAAGACTCGACACCTTCAGCTCCGACATGGAACCCCACTCCTCACGTCGTGTGTGTGTGTGTGTGTGTGTGTGTGTGTGTGTGTGTGTGTGTGTGCACCTGCTGTGTACCTGCGGGATCACCACTTCCTGTCCGCTCAGCTCAAACAGCTAATTGGATAATTATCCAATCAGATGTGAGCTGCTCCACCAATTAGCTGCAAATTGACTTGAGAGCCTGAAAACCCAGAGAGAGAGAGAGACCCCGACCCCCCCACCCCACCCGTTCGTGTGTGCTTCGGTGTTATTGTGTGTGCAGATGTGTGTGTGCAGATGTGTGTGTGTGTGTGTGTGTGTGTGTGTGTGTGTGTGTGTGTGTCTCAGTGGGGGTCACTAATGGATCAGCTGTGAATTCATTACCGTCTCATTTCTGAGGAGCTCGTACCCCACCGAGCTAAATGACGGCTCTGTGTGTGTGTGTGTGTGTGTGTGTGAGTGAGTGAGTTACAATGGGAGGGCACTGACCCCCCCAACCCAAAAAGGAATTAATCCCCACATCATCATCAACACTTTTTACCCTGTTACACAACTGAATAACATGACTTTGAACCACCAATTCTAAGCAGAAATGCAAAAAAATCTGATAAATTGGCAACTTTTTTCTAAGTTTGTTTTTTCTCTGTAAATTTTCAACTTTTTTCTTGTAATTTGTTGCAAATTTACATGAAAAAAAATGCAAATTTATGGAAAAAACTGGAGATTTATAGGAAAATAATGCCCTGTTGTTTCTGGGTTGGGGGGGGGGGCGTGCCCCTCCCCCCCCCACACACTCACCTATCCCCCAAGCAGTGTGGGCTGGTTTCCTTCCAGCGCCCGTCCAGGTCGGTTTGCAGACGTTCATGGAATCTTTTCAGCCCGTAAACGTCTAATTTCAGCAGAAATGGAGGCGTGCCGGAGCACCTCGTTAGCTAATTCACCGTGAATTCACTGACGACCCTCATTATCGCGTGGTGTGTGTGCGTGCGTGCATGTGCATCAGTTGCGATCTCGGCCCTTCCCTCTACCTGCTATGATTGACAGCTGACAGCTCCCAGCCAATCAGAGCTCTGGGTGGCCTAGCCGTGCGAGCTGATGGTTAAAAGCACTTCCTGTCACCGCTGATGGTGCTCCTCCTCCTCCTCCTCTTCCTCCTCCTCCTCCTCCTCCTCCTGAGCTCTGACCTCCTGAGGTGAGGAGCTTGGTCTGACTTACACCTTCTGTCTCAGGTGACGTTATGTATAATAAGAAAAAAGGTGCAAAATTATGAGAAAATATTGAAATTTACAGGAAAAAAGTCACATTTTTGAGAAGATTATTGCAAATTTATAAGAAATTTTCCGCTGGGAGCGGGCAGATTGCTGGGTGAGTGTGAGGAGCCCAGTAGGTAAGGGTGGCCGGTGAGTGGGTTTGATCTGGGGGGAGAAGGGGATTCAGGTGAGGAGGTGTCAGAATAGTGAGGCAGGTGGAAGAGCTCAGCCCTGCAGGGCACGAGGGGTCGGCTCACCAACATGACGTTCCCACGACCACCAGCAGGTGATCGTGCAGCTTCCACAATAAATCTCACAGCTCCTGACGAGAGAGAGAGAGAGAGAGAGGGCAACAGCAGAGAATAAGGCAAGACAAGATGGTGCAGTGCTCATCCAGACCCATGACATTTTTCCCTAGAAAAGGTTCAACTCTTTTATCGAATTGTAAACTTTCTCTCATAAATATAAGATGGTTCTATGTCCCAACAGCACACAGATGTCAGGACAATGTCAGCAAGTTTTTCTCATAAACATGCACATTTTTTTCTTACAGATTTGCAACTTTTTTCCTCGTAAATTTGCAACTTTTTTCTTTAAAAAGTATGACTTTTGCTACTGCTTTCCTGTAAATTTTCAAACTTTTTTCTCATAAAATTACAACTTTTTTCTCAAAAACCTGCAAACTTTGCCTCAAAAAACTGCAACTTTCTCAAAAATTTGAAAACATTTTCCTTAAAATTTTGCAACTTTCTTATAAATTTGTCTTTTTTTCTAGAAAATTTGCCATTTTTTTGTAAAAAATTAGCAATTTTTAATTGTAAATTTGCAGCTTTTTTCTTAAAACTCCAACAGCAGATTTACAGTGGGGAAAATAAGTCTTGAACACGTCAACATTTTTCTCATTAAACATATTTCTGATGGAGCCACTGACCTGAGATTTTCACCAGATATCAGTAACAACCCAAGTAATCCATACATACAAAGAAATCAAGGCAACTGTGTTCACAACACAAGTTATATTTAATGAAGTGGAATGACACAGGGAATTGAACACATGAAGAGGTGCAAAAAGCATAGGAAGCCAAGAAACCGGCTGAAATCCATCAGAATTTAGAATTGTTGTTCAATGTTGTTTGTTTGGACCCGCTTGAAAACAAGATGTTAGATCTTAAGGCCCCCCTCATGGATTGTCACCTTATCATGGTGGGGGGGTTTGCATACCCCAGTGTTCCCAGGAGCTATGTTGTCCAGGGCAATTTGCCTCTGATAGGGTCACCCAAGACAAACTGGTCCTGGGTGAAGGGCCAGACTAAGAGCGATCCAACAGACTCTCATGGTAAATGCTAAAACAAGGATTCAGTGTACCCCGCCCGGTATGGGGTTACCAGGGCCCCACCCTGGAGCCAGGCCTGGGGGAGGGGTTTGATGGCTAGCGTCTGGTGGCCGGGTTTCCACCCATGGGACCTAGCCAGGTTCAGCCCAAAGGAGTTACATGGGTCCGCCCTCCAGTGGGCTCACCACCTGCAGGAGGGATCATGGGGGTCCGGTGCTATGTGGATCAGGTGGCAGTCAAAGGCGGACACCTTGGCAGTTTGATCCCAAGCTTCCTAAACTGGCCTTTGGGACGTGAAATGTCACCTCTCTGGTGGGGAAGGAGTCTGAGCTGGTACATGAGGTTGAGAGACAACGGCTAGATATAGTTGGTCTCACCTCAACACACAGCTCCAGTTCAGGAACCAGTCTTCTGGAGAGGGGCTGGAGCTTGGCCTACTCTGGAGTTGCTCCGGGCGAGAGGCAATGAGAAGGGGTGGGTATTCTTGTATCCCCCCACCTTGCGGCCCCTATATTGGAGTTTTCCCCGGTGAATGAAAGGGTTGCTTCCCTGCACCTTCAGGTAGGGAAACGGGTCCTGACCCTCATTTGTGCCTATGCACCAAATGATGTTTCAGAGTACCCACCCTTTTTGGAGTCTCTGACTGGGGTGCTGGAGAGTGCTCCTCTTTGCGACTCAATTGTCCTACTGGGGGACTTCAATGCGCACGTGGGCAACGACAATAAAACCTGGAGGGGGGTGAGGAACGGCCTGCCCGATCTGAACCCGAGTGGTGTTCAGTTATTGGACTTCTGTGCTAACCACAGTTTGTCCACAATGAACACCATGTTCAAGCATAAGGGTGTCCATATGCACACCAGGCACCAGGACACCCTAGGTCGCAGGATGATGGTCAATTTTGTTATCGTGTCATCAGACCTGCGACTGTATGTTTTGGACCCTTAGGTAAAGAGAGGTGCAGAGCTGTCAACTGATCACCACCTGGTGGTGAGTTGGATCCGATGGCAGGGGAGGAAGCCATTCAGACCTGGTAGACCCAAACGTATAGTGAGGGTGTGCTGGGAATGTCTGGCTGAGGCCCTTGTCTGGGAGGTCTTCAACTCCCACCTCCGGAAGAACTTCAACCACATTCCGAGGGAGTCTGGAGACATGGAGTCTGAATGGGCCACGTTCTCCACCTCCATTGTTGAAGTGGCTGTCCAGAGCTGCGGCCGCAAGGTCGTTGGTGCATCTCGTGGTGGCAACCCCCAAATCAAGTGGTGGACACCAGGGGTGAGGGGGGCCATTAAGCCGAAGAAGGAGTCCTATTGAGCTTGGTTGGCTTGTGGGACTCCCAAAGCAGCTGAGGTGTACCAGCAGGCCAAGCGGAGTGCAGCTCGGGTGGTTGCTGAAGCAAAAACTCGGGTATGGGAGGAGTTCGGTGAGGCCATGGAACAAGACTTTAGGTCAGCCTCGAAGAGATTCTCGCAAACTGTCCAGCGGCTCAGGAGGGGGAAGCAGCTCCCTGTCCACACTGTGTATGGTGCGGATGGGGCACTGTTGACTTCGACTGGGGATATCATTGGGGGTGGAAGGAATACCTCGAGGATCTCCTCAATCCCACTGACATGCCTTCCACAAAAGAAGCAGGGCGTGTGAACGAGGGGGACGACTCGCCTATCACAGGGGCTGAGGTCGCCAAGGTGGTTAAAAATCTCCTTGGTGGCCGGCCCCCAGGAGTGGTCGAGATTCGTCCTGAGTACCTCAAGGCCCTGGATGTTGTAGGGCTGTCATGGTTGACACGCCTCTGCAACATTGTGTGGAGGTTGGGGGCAGTGCCTTTGGCATAGCAAACCGGGGTGGTGGTTCCTCTGTTCAAAAAAGAGGACCGGAGGGTGTGCTCCAACTTTAGAGGGATCACACTCCTCAGCCTCCCTGGGAAGGTCTATGCCAAGGTACTGGAGAGGAGAGTCTGGTCGATGGTAAAACCTCGGATTCAAGAGGAGCAATGTGGTAGAAGATGGTTGGATGGACAATTACAGTATAACTCAATGTAAATACATGAAAAAACATGAATTCACCTTCTCGGTGAGATGTAGACAGACGAAGTTCCCACTCACCTGAAAAAGTTGTCCCTGTTGAAAACTTGATGTGTGTTTCCTGGCAGCACGTCTGTGGCAGGAATCTGTGGGTAAATAAATCCAACATCCCGATTCAGCTGAAGAGCCCCTGGTTCTTCAGCCTCCATTTTGGGTTGAAAATAACAAAGTCAACCGCGCGGATCCAAGAAATACTTGTACCGGAGAAAACCGAGCAGAAAAGTTTAAAAAAAAATGCCGCTTGGACTTGGAGAAGTGACGAGTGAGGAGGAGATGCAGGCTCTGATAGATATTTGGTCTGAGAACCAGATTTCTGAGCTGCTTGTGGCTGCACACAAGAACACCAATGTTTTTAAAATGTTTAGTGACATGATGGCAGCACGGGGGTTTATACAGACAGCGGAACTTTTTATTTTCATTAGTTTGTGGCGCATAGACACCTTACTGAAGGGAATGGTGTTATGCTGAGAATTGCTCGCTTGCCAAGAATTGCATCCCATCATCATCATCATCATCATCATCACAGTAGTATATCGGAGGCGACAATGACTGTTTTATTTAGGTCTGATCAGATTCCTCCACATAGCTCTGTCCTTTGCCTTCAGCTGCCAGGAATTCCTGACCTTGTTAACTTGGGCAATGTCCGAGCTGGTATGAGTTGTTCTCTGACTGACCATTTCATGAAACTGCTTGCCAAGTATCTGAGTACTGCTAGCTTTTTCTGGACTAGCGGCACATTCTTGGCAGATAGCGGTATTATCAGTGGCAAGGACAGGCCAAGACAAACTGACTCCAGTATCTGTTGTAGTGACTGACCAGATGATAGGTTTGTTTATCTCTGGTCTTTGTGTAATGCATGTCACGATGCACCGACTGGCAAAAGTCCACCACAGACCTTGCGACAGATGTGCTTATCTACCAGGATGTCCAGTCTCAGACCGTGTAACTGGGAGTGGTCCACCACAGACCTGTGACAGATATTGTTTTTAGTTCTGCCAGGATGCCCTGTTTCACCCTCCACACCCTCGGAAGGGTGGGGTTGCTGGTTGAGTTGCTGACGGCCTGACCCATGAAACAGGTAGTACTGGTTTTCATGGTTATCCAGTAGCAAGCAAACCAGTTCCTGACCTGACATTGTCTAGTAAACATAATTTAAAGATAATTTACAAGAGGTAATAACAATTTTTACTTCTAAAACAGTTTAATGGGTACCTCTAAAAATGCACAAATGGTTCCAAGCCTGGCTGTAGTGTTATATTTTATAGTTTTGGTGCATGGGATGCAATTCTTGGCAAGTGAGCAATTCTTGGCATAACACCGGTCCTGGCCAGTCGAAGAGCTGGATTTTTTGTCATCGCCAAGATTTTTTCTTCCTGGTCAGTGGTGGCTTCGGCTACAGCGCCACAAACGAGCAGCTGTTGTAAATGCGTGACATTGTCCAAGCAGTTTGGTCCGCTTGACTTAAGTGCTGTGTGAATGCAAACCGAACCAAACAAAGGTGTGAAAATTCTCGTCATCCCCCGCCGAGTCGAACCAAGACTCCTGGACTATTCTGGTGTGAATGCAGCCTCAGGCAATAAAAGTTTTTTTAGTGGATAAAAAGGCACAATATACTATTTTGGGAAATACACATTTTTTTTTAGAGCCGCCACAGTATGTCTTTAAGGTAGTAAAAATATTAAATACAATATTATTTTTACATTTTAAATATTATTCATTTATTCATAGTAATGCAAATGTGTTATTTAGTAATTTTTATTAATCTTAAGCTTAATGTTAACAATAAAATGTTATAGATAATAAATTAGTGCACTAATAAATATATAAAATAATATAGTTTATCATTTTAATATATTATCAAATCTTTATTATCTAAATGAATGTATTTATTGTTGTATATATCAGCAATTCTCTGATTTTTTCCTCACAAATCTACAACATTTAAACTTTGTTCTCCACATAACCTAGCGAAGGTCATCGTGTGTGAGCACAGGAGCTGCAGGCTGCACTTCCCTGTAAGAAGACACTCATCAGTTAATCCAGCTCTGCCAAAAACGGCTCGTTTTTAATCCAAATTTTAGAGTTTTTGTGTTTCAGTGAAAAGTGAAAGAACATTTGATGAAATCTCTTCTTGTCTTCAGGCTGATGAAGATCCTTCAGGTTCACAATGAAAACACACGTCTGAAAATATCTCTTTATCTTCACGTTCAGATGAGAAAAACAACAACAGTTTTTTATTCAGGAGAAGACAAAAACACGACAGAGAATCTGACAAACATGAAGAAGAACAAAGAGGAGAGAAGCTGACGAGGAGACTAAAGGCAGCAGAACAAAGAGCTCAGCTGTGTGTGGCGATGAAGACGAAGGTCGTCTGACTTCACATCTGCTGCAGACCGTCGGCTGCTTCAGTTGTGGCCTACAGGTCCACGTGTCCATGGCTGCTTGTATGAACGGGGTTTTATCCATCGTTAAAGAACAGCGTCCACACACACACAAACGTCAGGAGAACATCACACCAAAGCTCCAGCTCTGAGACCATGTCTGTCAGTGGAGAGAGAAGAAGGTTAGACCAGTTCAGATGTGGAAACATTTGAAAAATCCTGTTAGCAAAGTTAGCAGTCGTCGTGGATCTGGGTGAGCGCTGCCCTATCTTGACATCTTGGTACTGCAGCTTCCTGTGGTAACGTATCATCACTTCCTGTGTTGCTGGCTGTCTGTGGTTTGCTCTGTGGTTAGTGCTCCTCATTCTCCTGAGGATTTTGCCTTTAATTGTATTTTAATCACTTTTTCCATCTACCGTTAGCTCTCACTTCTGTTTATCAAGCCTCTTGCACCTGTGTGTGCACTCAGTGTCATCTAATCACCCTCTTCAGCCTTCTGTTCACCTTTCATCAGTGGTTTTGTTAGCTTCAGGTTAGCCACTAGCTATGGCTACTAGCTCTCCTTCCTCTCCTCCTCTGGTGTGCTCTCTGTGTCAGATGTTTAGCTACACCTCTGCCTCCTTTAGTGATAATGATAAATGTCATAAATGTTGTCTTTTTGAGGCGCTCGAGGCGAGGTTGTCTGATTTGGAATCCCGGCTCCACTGCGTTGAAACACCGTTTGCGCCAGTTAATAATGACAGACATCCCTTAGCTGCAGCGGAGCTCCCTAGCTTAGGGTGGCCTGTTAGCGGTCCTCCAGTCCTCCTCAACAGCGAGGAGACTAGGTGGGTGACAGTGAGAAGGAAGCCTAGCCGCAAAGCCCCAGTTCACCACCAACCTGTTCATGTTTCTAATCGCTTTTCCCCGCTCAGCGACACACCCGCTGAGAAAAAACTCTGATCATCTGTAGTCAGAAACGTGAACCTAGAGACTCCAACGGCCATAGTCAAATTCATTCCTGGGGCCAGAGCAGGCGACATCAAGTATAATTTAAAAATGCTGGCTAAAAGTAACTGTAAATACTCCACAATTGTTGTCCACACCGGCATTAACTACATCCAACTCCGGCAGTCGGAAGTCACAAAACTTAATGTGGAATCGGTGTGTGACTTTGCCAAAACAATGTCTGCCTCTGTAGTATTCTCTGGGCCCCTCCCCAATCTGACCAGGGATGACATGTTTAGCCGCTTGTCATCCTTCAACCGCTGGCTGTCTGTGTGGTGTCCTGCAAACAACGTGGGCTACATAGACAATTGGAGCTCATTTTGGGGAAAACCTGGTCTTATTAGACAAGACGGCGTCCATCCCACTTTGGATGGTGCGTCTCATTTATCTAACAATCTGGCATCTTTTTTATCCAAATTTCCAAAACCTTGACAACTCAGAGTTGGGACCAGGAAGCAGAGTCGCAGTCTTACACGCCTCTCTGCAGCTACTCTTCATCCGCCACCCCTCAACTTAGCCCCTGTCTTCCCCATCAGAGAATCATTGTCTGCTCCCTTCAAAGTAAATAAAAATATAATCTATAAACATCCCAAAGTGATTAAACAAAAAGTTGGTAAAACTCAAATTAAACATGAAGCCTCTAAATTGAATGATTTGGCCTCTGTTCCTCCTCATAATTTAAAAATTAAATGTGGTTTGTTGGACTTCCGGTCATGGCCGCCACGTAGGAGGACGTGCTTCCCTCTGCTCTGCTCCTAAAGATAAAAAAAATCAACAAATAACTCTCTCAGTTGGAACAAAACTATCCCAGCGTTTGGGCGAGGATATGCCGGCAAAGCCTAAGGCTGGGAAATCAGGTGGAGGAAAAAGTGAACCGCCGAAACAGTCCAAATTAACGGACTTTCACATCCGTGACGCAGCAGAAAACCCCCCACCTATGGCAGAGCAAGCTAACGGAGGAGCGGTGACTGTTGACGACGGCACAGGTGCGGTGCTTGCTGCCATTGGCTCAATGAGAGCAGACTTCTCTACTAAGTTTGATGGGATTATAACAGCGATAGAGGGTTTGAGAAAGGAATTAAGCGATTGTATGGAACGTGTAACGCAGGTGGAGCTCCGAATTTCCAGCGCTGAGAATGACGTCACCAGCCTACAATTAAAGGTGCGCACATTGGAATTAAATAATAAACGTCTGGAAGATAATGTCCTGGATTTAGAATCCCGGTCGAGACGGAACAACCTGAGGCTGGTGGGTCTTCCTGAGGGTACGGAGGGGCGGGACTCATGTTCCTTTTTGGAAAAGTGGATTCCAGAAGCGCTGAACAACGCGGAGCTGCATTCATCAGTCGTTCTGGAAAGCGCTCACCGAATTGGCCCACAGAGAGATAATAAGGCACCACCGAGGACCCTAATTATGAAGTTCCTCAACTACAGAGACAGGATGATTATCTCCAACGCGGCGCGGGCCAAAGGAGAAATAAAATACCAGGATCAGCAGGTGCGGTTCTACCCAGATTTGGCCACAGGAATCCAACAATTAAGGAAACAGTTTGACCCCGCCCGTAAAGAGCTGCGCAACCTTGGGATTCGTCATGGAGTGATTTTTCCTGCAAGACTGCTGGTCACGTATAAAGGGAGAACCCACACCTTCAAGACCCCAGAAGAGACGCAGGAGCTCATCAAGAAGATCCAAGAAGAGACTGGTGGGAGCTAAGCATGAAGCATGAATAAGATATAAGGTAGAATATTTAAGCATTTGCACAGGCATCTGACTGATCTGAAGCAAATAGCAAGTTCACAAAATACAGATTGTATTGAATTAAAAAAAAAACAAACCCTATGATGTACAAAGTTGCTATAAAATTTTGGAGTTAAGTTGGAAAACTACAGAAGAGAGTTAATGTTATGTCATTAAAAGCAGTAGAGTCAGGGTGATTGAGAGGAGAAAGAAAGAGTGGTTTTGCCTGATCCTTGTGAGTGAGGAGCAGTCAATGGCTATAGCGGGAGATGGAATTTTTTTTTTTTGGATTTTGGGGGGATTACCACGAATGTGGGAAGGGGGAATTTGTGTGTAGTTTGTAGGGTGAATGTTCAACCACTCATGTTTTTGCTTCTCTGTGTGAGCATGTTTACATTGCGAGGTAATCTCAAACTTCTTATTGATCATAGACCAAAGCGTTAATCTTAATTTAACTTCATGGAATTGCAGAGGTCTACAAAATTTAAAAAAACTTCAACAAGTTATGAATAAAATAAAAGATATAGGTTGAAAAATTGTGTTTTTACAAGAAACTCATCTAATAGAGGAGGATGTTAAAAGAATTAAAAAAGATGGCAGGGAAGTGTATTCACCTCATCATTTTCATCTCGAGCCAGGGGAGTTATGCCTCTCATACACAAAACAGTCCCATTTCAAGTGAAAAATGTAATTGGAGACAAATTAGAAAGATACCTAATCATTCAAGGATCTTTGTTATTAGAAAATATAAATCTGGTGAACCTATACGGTCCCAATATAGATGATCAAAACTTCTTTGCTAATTTATTTCTTATTTTATCATCACTTACAGGGCAGCATATAACAGCAGGGGATTTTAATTGTACATTGAATCCCGGTATAGATAGATCAACAGGACTGGACTGTACGCACAATGGATGCAGGATGATCATTAATCATTTTATGAAAGAACTGAGATTGCTAGACATATGGAGAGAAATAAAACCGCAAGTTAAAGCCTACTCTTGTTATTCTAATACCTACAAGACATTCTCACGTATTGACTATTTTTTGATCTCCACAGAATTAAGGTCCAAGATTCAAAACTGTTGCTATGATAACATCGTGATCTCTGATCATGCACCCTGCTGTCTAATATACGTATGTAGATAAGAAATTGACAAAGGAACCAGGTAGGTGGCAATTTCAGCATAAATGGCTTCAGGATGAGGAATTTGTTAAGTACATAGAAAAACAGATAGATGAGTTCTTTGATATCAATACTACACAAACATCAGCATGTATAAAGTGGGAGGCTTTCAAAGCTTTTATTAGGGGGTATATTATTAGTTATACAGGTTCAAAATCTAAGAAGACTCGAGAGGAGAGAGTCCAATTGGAACATAAAATAAAAATTCTCCAAGAAAAAGTGTATGCAGGAAGTGACTCAAAGTTAGAGAACGAATTACTGATTCTGAGAGCTGAATATGACAAAAAATCAGCGAATAGAGCTGCCTCGAGTCTTCTAAGATTGAAGCAATCTTTTTATGAACAAGGTGAAAAATCAGGGAAATTATTGGCATGGCAGATTAAACAATTAGAATTTAAAACACCAATTACCAGTATTATAAGTAACGGACAGGCAGTTGTAGATCCTTTAGAAATTAACAGTGCCTTTAGAGATTATTATGAAAAAGTATATGACACAAAAAATGAAACTGACTTAACAAAACTAAATGGGTTTTTGGACGAATTATCTATACCTTGTATTCCAAATGAAAATAGGGAGATACTGGAGTCTAAAATTAGTCAAGAAGAAGTTGGGCTAGCCATTGATGATATGAAATCAGGAAAAAGTGCAGGACCAGATGGTCTTCCAGTTGACCTCTATAAAAAATTAAAGAATACATTAATAAAACCTTTTTTGGAAATGGTTTTAGAAGCATTTCAAAATAGTAATTTACCATTATATATGAATAATGCCTTAATTATACTGTTGCCAAAACCAGGTAAACCCTCTAATAAATGTGAAAATATGAGACCAATAAGCCTATTAAATGCTGACCTTAAGATAATCTGTAAAATTTTAGCAAGACGGCTACAAGAAATATTACTAAATATTATTAACCGAGATCAGAATGGCTTTATAAAGGGAAGACAAGGCTTCCATAATGTAAGAAGACTATTTAATATAATCTATTCTAATAAAGAAGCACCGGATACAGCTCTCCTATCATTGGACGCCGAAAAGGCCTTTGATAGGGTCGAATGGCCCTTTCTTTTTGAAGTCCTACAAAGGTTTGGAATTGGAAATAATTTCATAAAATGGGTTCAGATATTATACAGTAATGCTACAGCAGAAATCCTAACAAACAGCAATATTTCAAAATCAATAAAAATCAATAGAGGATGTCGACAAGGCTGTCCACTTTCACCTTTACTGTTTACTATGGCAATTGAACCTATAGCGATGGCAGTACGTTTACATCCACAAATATATGGAATTAAAATAGGACCAACAGAACATAAAATCTCCCTGTATGCTGATGACATAATTTTGTTTATGTCGAATCTAAAAAAATCAATTCCGACTTTGTTGAATTTAATAAAGAATTTTGGGGAAATATCAGGATATAAAATAAATAAAACTAAATCTTCAATATTAATGCTAAATGAGACCCAGAGAAATTACCCAGCTCCTGAGGTAAATCAATTCAAAGTTGTAAATCAGTTTAAATATTTAGGAATCCAAATTGTGCCTAAGCTAGAATTAGTCGCCAGTGCCAACTATGAAGCCTTAATGATAGACATTAATGAGTTACTTCAGAGATGGATGTCACTACCAATGTCGATGATTGGGAGAATTAATATACTTAAAAGTAATATCTTACCCAAGATGTTTTATTTATTTCAATACATTCCTTTACCACCACCTTCAGATCTATTCTTAAGAATTAAAAAAAAGTTAGTGGAATTTATATGGAACAACAGGAGGGCTAGATTACGTCTGTCCTTACTATATTTACCATTTGATCGTGGAGGTCTGAAATGTCCAAACTTTATGTTGTATTACTGGTCAACACAACTGAGGTCTATGACATATTATTTTTCATCAAATGATCTCCCTCACTGGACTGAAATGGAATCATACAATTTACCTTTACCTCTTCCCATATTCATATACTCAGACTCGGCAAAAAAATTACAGAAGCAAGTTAAAAACCCATTTGTAAAGCATATGATCAAAATATGGTGTGAAACCAAAAAATATCTAAAAGATCCACACTTATTGTCACAATTTAGCCCAATATGGGGTAATCAATATTTTAAACCAGGGAGAGCAGATGCTGTATTTAAAGTATGGAATTTAAAAGGGATTCAAAAGATTTGAGACTTATATTTGTCAGGTTCAGATAACATAATGTCTTTTGAAGAACTGAGGATCAAATTTAATCTTAATAGAACACATTTTTTTAAATATCTTCAGCTTAGGAACTTTATTCGATCAAATCAAAATAATGCTCTCATCCGACCTACTTATTCATCCTTGGAAAAAAATCTTGACGAAAGATAGTAAGAGAAAGGGTATTATTTCAGAGTTTTATAACTCATTGACATTGTCCTCAAGTGAAAATTCACAGAAAAGACTGAATTATTGGAAAGAAGACCTGCAAACTGAAATTTCAGAGGAACAATGGGAATTGGCTTGTGCAGAAGCTCAAACCAAATCAATAAATGTACGTCTTAAATTGATACATTTTAAATGATTAATGCGGATGTATGTTACACTGGTGGAATTAAATAGATATAACAAAAACATACCAGATACGTGCACAAAATGTATGGAAAGTAAGGAACCCTATTTCACTGTTTATGGGAATGTAGAAAAATTAGAATGTTTTGGGAAGAGGTGAGGGTAACAATTGAAAAAATAATTTCAAAACAAATCATATTGAATCCTAAACTGTTTTTGTCGGGTCTTTATCCAGAAAAGCATAACTTTAACAAGAATGAAAGAGCATTCATAGGCCTCAGTTTGCTTAACGCCAAAAAATGTATTGCACTATTGTGGAAAAAGACTCATAGACCAGATGTGGTTAAGACAGATGTTAACAAACCTTCCATTAGAAAGAATAACATACATACTGAAATCAAAAGAAATTGTGTTTGAGAATATATGGAGACCTTTCATTGATTATGTAAAGAATTTAAACATAACTTTTGAAGAAGAAGGTGAATGATGTGTGTGGACCTTGTAAATTCCAAATTGGTGAATGTATAGTATGTATACTTACGTAATGAATTGCCTAGACTAAATAGAGGAGCATTGTTGAAGACCTGCCTTTGTTATTGGTTGTTGGTGTTTTTAGTATTTTTTTTTTTTATTATTTTAGTGTTAGTGTTTGATTGTTTGTGTTTTGTTTGCAAAAATGTTCAATAAAAATATTGTGGAAAAAAAATGTGGTTTGTTAAATATTAGGTCTCTAACTCCCAAGTCTCTGCTAGTCCATGATCTGTTAATTGATCATCACACTGATTTAATTTCCCTTACAGAGACTTGGTTAGGGCAAAAGGATTATGTTGGTTTAAATGAATCAACTCCCTCTGGTTATTTAAACTGTCTAAATCCCAGAAGTTCTGGTCATGGAGGAGGAGCAGCAATTCCAAATTACTAGTTAATGTAAAGCAAAAAACATGTTATAATTCCTTTGAGGACCTGGGCCTCAGTATTGGGCATTTAAGCAATTTTAGGCTAAACCCAATTTTATTTGCCATAGTTTATCGTCCCCCATCAACCTACTCAGAGTTTTTATCCAAATTTGCCAAATTCTTAGCTGATTTAGTGCTGAAATCAGGTAGAATAATTATAGTAGGGGACTTTAATATACATGTAGATGTAGATAGTGACTGTCTTAATGTGGCATTTAATTCAATATTAGACTTGATTGGGTTTTCTCAGAAAGTAGGAAATTTTACTCATTATCTCCACCATACGTTGGACCTGGTTCCAAGGTTGTCATAGCCAGGAGCGGCACTGGGGTTAAGCTCCCAGTGCTCATAAAATGCTCCTTACGGCGTGTGTCTCGAAAAGCCTCTGACAACTAAGTCCAACTCCTAGCCTGCCCATGTGGTTTAGTCTCTAAGCCTGGCGGAACTGCTTTTACTAATGGGAGAAGGGGCAAGGGCGGATCTCTGGTGCCTTAAAACCAGATGCTTCGGGTAGATGGTGGCTCGTCAACCTGGGAAGGTAGCCCATCTAGGGGAAGGTAAACCCAGATTTCAAACCTCCGCTGCCTTGCGGCACACCCGGTCACGGGAAAGGCTTCGGGAGTCAACCCTGAGGAAAAATCCGGAGTCGGAGCCCCTAAGGCAGTTCTCTGTTGTGCTCAACATCGTTTTGGCAGCTCCTGCGACGGCGCTGGTGCCAAACTATAGCAGCCCTGCTGTTCCTTTGGATCCATCAGTGACGTGGAGAGGGGGGACATGCTGCATGGGTAACATCTTGTCCTCCATATCTTCCTGCCCAGGCTTGAATCCTACCAGCGCCCAACGCTGGAAGGTAGAACACCGTCATCATCTTGTATGTATACACCGCATTCCAAATTATTATGCAAATGTTATTTGTCTCTGATTTTCCTACATAGTCAATGCAAATTGTCATGACTGAAATAAATAATCAGCCCACGTGCGTGATGCAGCAACAAAGGGACAATCAAACAACAGTACACATTTGAGGTTCTTTATTAAATAGCAAAAATCCTTGCACAGCTACAGAAACAGTCACTCGCCAGAGGAAGGACCCTGTGGAGAGAAGACGAGAGCTGAGTGAGGAGGAATGGAGTAAGGGAAAATGGGCTCGCCAAATTGTCACTTACGAGAGCACCGAGGCAGAACCAGTAGGGCCCCAGCAGGGAAATAGACAAACCAGCAGGGTGAGGGATGAGCTGGTGGTGCCTGACCAGGTGAAGGTTTGCCGGAGGTGAGAGGTGATGTGGCAGGAGAGCGCGCGCAGTCCCGGCGACACACCCACACCTTAGAGGGAGAAAAAGCGCACAGGTTAATAATCTTCTAACAAGTGTGAATCAATACTTGCTGTCTGATCAGCAGTATACCCAGACGAGCCAGCGTTGAATCACTGAAGGATGCCTCCTTATGAACGCTGGGGAAGGAGGGGGCGCGCTCTTGCCGCTCATGACACAAATGACAGTCAGTATAATTTTCAAGTCATCAACCGTTAGAGCATAATTCAAATTTTATTGAACAAACCTCCCAATGAAAACTATTTTTTTTGCAAAAATAAAAAAACTCAAAATGCACTGTTCCAAATTATTATGCTCTCTTTTTATGCCCGTAGCAGCCAATGACGCAGAGGTATTCTTTGCAGTATGAGATGGTGCATTGTCATGCATGAAGATAATTTTGTTACAGAAGGCACGGTTCTTCTTTTTGCACCATGGAAGAAAGTGGTCAGTCAGAAACTCTATATACTTTGCCAAGGTCATTTTCACACCTTCACCAGCTCTCTTCCCATGATTCCGGGGCAAAACACTCTGCCACCTCCTTGCTGATGTTACAGCCTTATTGGGACATGGTGGCCATCCACTCCATCCATCTGGACCATCCAGGGTTGCACGACACTCATCAGTAAACAAGACTGTTTGAAAACTGGTCTTCATGTATTTCTGGGCCTACTGCAACCGTTTCTGCTTGTGAGTATTGGTTAGGGGTGGCAAAATAGTAGGTTTATGCACAACTGCAAGCCTCTGGAGGATCCTACATTTTGAGGTTTGTGGGACTCCAGAGGCACCAGCAGCTTCAAATACCTGTTTGCTGCTTTGTAATGGCATTTTAGCAGCTGCTCTCTTAATCCAACAATTTTGTCTGGCAGAAACCTTCCTCATTATGCCTTTATCTGCACAAAGCCATCTGTGCTTTGAATCAGCCACAAATTTCTTCACAGTACGATGATCACACTTAAGTTTTCGTGAAATATCTAATGTTTGCATACCTTGTCCAAGGCACTGCACTATTTGATGCTTTTCGGCAGCAGAGAGATCCTTTGTCATTCCCGTATAGCTTGAAACCTGTGGCATGCTTAATAATGTGGAATATCCTTCTTTGGGAGTTTTTCTTTAACTGGGATCACCTGGCAAACTAATTATGACAGGTGTTTGAGATTAATATCAGTGATCCAAAGAGCGCTGAGACACAATGCCATCCATGAGTTTCATTGAAAAACAAAAAACTGAATGCTTATGGCACTAAAATCCTATTTGCATAATAATTTGGAGTGCGGTGTATGTTTAGTGTTTTTCGTATGTTCGTCTTTATGTTAATAAACGTGCAGAAACCACAGTGAGCGTTTGGTGTCCTTCAGTAGCCCTTAAAACTGGTGATTCATGACAAAAAGAGTGAGTTGGCAACACTGCATAAAGCTGTCAATGTTTATCTGACCTTTATGATATGGATTTAATCCGGTGTGCAGTGATTCAAAGAAAATAGAATAGAATAGAATAGAATAGAATAGGCTTTATTGTCATTGTACAGTTGTACAACACAACGAAATTGTGGGATAGCACAACAAAAATGTCCATGAGCCACAGTCCAAATGTCTGCTGTGACAGAGTCACAGCTACTCAAATTCCTTTTGGAGATCAAAATCTATTTTTGAATAATCTTTTTCCAGGCAGCAAGTAAATGTGTTTTAACTTCAGTGGATCACAGTCTCAGCTGTCCGATGGAAAGTCACTGTTTATATCACGTCTTCAGTCTGTAACGATGTATCTGGCAATCAGTTGATTTAATTTTTGCTGGGTCACAAACTGTCCAGATGCATACTTGTGCTTGAAATCCAGCCGTGGCTGTTCAGAATACAGTAGATCCACTTCATGGTGTTGTTAGCATAGCTAGCCGGTACTTAGCACTAGCTTTGTCAGAGGAGCTTATTGTTTTCAGGTGCTTCTTAAGATTGCAATACGTTTCAACTAGCACTTTAGTTTGCAACCTACCAATATGCTTTTGTCCGTAACCATAGCCATGTCCATCCATCCATCCATCCATCTTCTACCGCTTTTCTGGAGGTCCAGGTCGCGGAGGCAGCAGTTCAAGCCAGACCTCCCTCTCCCCAGCCACCTGCTCCAGCTCTTCAGAGAAGAAACAGTACCAAGGCGTTCCCAGACCAGCTGGGAGAAATAGTCTCTCCAGCGAATCCTGGGTCTGCCCCAGGGTTTCCTCCCAGTGGGACATGCCCGAAACACCTCAAGTGGGAGGCGTCCAGGAGGCATCCTAATCAGATGCCCATACCCCCTCAGCTGGCTCCTTTCAATGTGGAAGAGCAGCAGTTCTACTCTGAGCCTCTTCCGGATGACTGAGCAACTTACCCTATCTCTGGGGTGAGTTCAGCAATCTTACGAAGAAAGCTCACTTTAGCCACTTGTATCCGCGACCTCGTTCTTTTGGTCATTACCCAAAGCTCATGACCATAGGTGAGGGTAGGAACGTAGATTGACTGGTAAATCAACAGCTTTGCCTTAGAGCTCAGCTCCCTCTTCATCACAACAGACCGGAACAACGTCAGCATCACTGCAGATGCTGCTCCAGTCCGTCTGTCAATCTCTCGGTCCATTCTCTCCTCACTTGTGACACACACACCTCACATGTCACCTCACACAAGATACTTAAACTCCTTCACTTGGGGCAGGAGCTTGTCCCCAACCTGGAGAGGACAATCCACCTTTTTTTGGCTGTGGACCATGGACTCGGACTTGGAGGGTCCGATTCTCATCCCAGCTGCTTCACACTCAGCAGCAAACCATCCCAGTTAGACCTGTAGATCATTGCTGGATGAAGCCAGCAGGACAACATCATCTGCAAACAACAGAGATGAGATCCTCTGGTCACCAAGCATGACACCGTCTGTTCCCTGGCTGCACCTAGAAATCCTGTCCATAAAAATTATGAACAAGATCAGTGACAAAGGGCAGCCCTGGCGGAGTCCTACTCTCACTGGGAATGAGTCCAACCGAGTGTTGACAATACGAACCAAACTCTCACAATGGTCATACAGAGACCAAATAGCTCGTAACAGCACGCCTGATACCTCATACTCCCGAAGCACCCCCCACAAAAAAACAGCGAGGGACACAGTCGAATGCCTTCTCCAAGTCCGCAAAACACATGTAAACTGGTTGGGCAAACTGCCACGAACCCTTGAGGATTCTCGAGAGGGTAAAGAGCTGGTCTGATGTGCCACAGCCAGGACAAAAACCACATTGCTCCTCCTGAATTTGAGGTTCGACCAACGGCCAGACTCTCCTCTCCAGTACCTTGCTATAGACCTTCCCAGGGAGGCTGAGGAGTGTGATCCCTCTAAAGTTGGAGCACACCCTCTGGTCCCCTTTTTTGAAGAGAGGAACCGGGTTTGCCATGCCAGGGGCACTGCCACCGACCTCCACGCAATGTTGCAGAGGTGTGTCAACCATGACAGCCCAACAACATCCAGGGCCTTGAGGTACTCTCCTCAATCTCACTGACACACCTTCCACAGAGGAAGCAAAGGAAAAAAAATCTGTCTATTTCCACAAAATAGGATGCTCTTTGTCAACTACAGCGCCGCCTTCAACACGGTCATCCCCCACAAACTCGTCGACAAACTGTCTTCACTTGGCCTGCACCCCACCCTCTGCGACTGGCTACTGGACTTTCTCACTTGCAGGCCCCAATCTGTCAGGATGGGTAACAGGACCTCAGTCAGCATCATCACAAACACTGGTGTCCTACAGGGTTGTGTTCTCAGCCCCATCCTCTACAGCCTCTACACCCATGACTGTGTTGCCTCCCACAAGGACAATATCACCGTAAAGTTCACGGATGACACAGCAGTGATAGGATGCATCACTCGTGATGACGAGGTATCCTACAGGAGAGAGGTGGCCAACCTGGTGTTATGGTGTGAGAACAACAACCTCACCCTTAACACGGACAAGACAAAGGAGTTGATAGTGGACATGAGGAAATGGAGGAGGAGACCCCATCGGCCGCTGGTCATCCTGAAGCTTGAGGTGGAGAGGGTGAGCAGCTTTAAATACCTGGGCATCCACATCAGCGAGGACCTTACGTGGACACACAACACCACAGAGCTGGTTAAGAGAGCTCAACAGCAACTGTACTTTCTGAGGAAGCTGAAGGAATTTGGCATGTCCTCCAGGATCCTCAACAATTTCTACAGCTGCATCATCGAGAGCATCCTGGCCAACTGCATCACTGTGTTGTACGGGAGCACCACTGCCCTGGACTGCAGACACCTGCAGAGAGTGGTGAAGGCAGCGGAGAAGATCATCAGGGCTCCACTCCCCTCTGCAGAGCATCTGCCACCACAGAGTCCAAAGGAGAGCTGATGCCATCCTCCGGGACCCCACCCACACCCAGCACAGAAGTGTTATGTCTGAATAACATGAGGCTGAAATCACTCTCAACTGAACACTGAACTGACTTTATTATCGAGGACAACACAATATACACTCCAGCCGTAGCCCGCCTGACGTCATTACCCCAACCCCCTCGGCCAGGCTACGGCAAGCCCCGAGAGTCAAATCTCACACATAACACGGAGGTACAGAAGTGTGAAATGCAGGACAACCAGACTGAAGAACTCCTTCTTTCCCACTGCCATCAGACTCCTGAACAGATAACAACTCCCAAAACTCCGTAACACTGCTTTGCATATAGGAACTCACACACCGGCTGCTAAATTTGCACATTGCTCACCTGTACAGTAGATATAGTCTCACCCGTCTGATGTCCATATCGTCTCTGCTGCTACTTATCATGCACAGTCTACTGCTACTACCTGTTGTGTATGACTGTGTGTGTATGTGATGCCGTGTCCACCCGCTGGGTGTCAACAGGCGGGCACAGCCCACCCTGTATATAAACCCAAGTTCATGTAGTAAAGTTAGACTTGTTAGCTGCATGAAGACTCACCTCTGACTCCCTCATTTCAAGATGTAACATTTAGCAATGAGGAAAATTGGAGATACTTTAAAGTATGGAAGCGTGCTGGCTACCTCCACAACTGCTGCCATTTCTGGAATGACCTGGTCAGCCGGTGAACCTGTGGCCAAGATGGGGAGCTGAGTTTGAGGATTACATTAGGGGGCTGGGCCTGCATTGGTTGGATGGGAGACGACAGTGAGCACTCCTGGCTCATAACCTCAGCGCAGAAGGTCAGAGAATCCTCAGTGCTCCGGGCGCAACGGAGAGTTATGAGGATGCCATCGAGCAACTGGGCGAAAACTTTGAAGAGCATGGTCTGTGAAGCTGCAGGTGCTGGTGATAATGGCGCCAGGATCGTCTGAGCTAGTTAGCCTCAGGAAGCTAACAGCTCATTCTAAGTCTATGGACGGGCTAGCTGAGGAGCAAACTTCACACCGACGAGGCTAAGGGCGCCAAACTGGACCTCGAGGCAGAAACAGTACCACGGGTAGAAGAGTCCCCGGTTGCTGAAGACAGTGAGCCAGCCATGAAGCTCAGCTTGGCACAGGACCACAGCGCTGATGGGTCGGACGGTGCCTTACGCGAAGACGATGGAGAGGAGGTACAGCAGGAGTCGGCCCCGCTGGTGGAAGCTACACAGCGGGTGAGCGAGTCCACGCAGGCTGAAGGTCCCGAGGTGGAGCAGCAGCCACAGGACGCAGAGACGGTGCAGCGGGACACCTGGAGCAAGGGTACCGACAGCAGTGATGAGACGTCCGTGTCGGAGGATGTTTCCGACGTGAGCGGTGCTGAGAACCCAGAGGGAGAACAGCCGCAGCTGGACTTGGTGATAACGCAGCGAAGCACCCTGGAGGAGGGTGCTGGGTGTTATGACAAGGCGCCCAAGGCACCGGACGACACCGAGGAGCGAGCTTCAGGTCTACCTGAGGTGCAGCCACCGGGGGCCGGAGTGTCTGGAGCTATGGTGGCGGTGAGGAAGGCGGTCATGAACAGTTTGGCGAGCGCAAAGAAACGGCGCACCGGAAAATGGCACGGCGAGCCGAAGGGGAGGAAGCACCTCTTGGTGGGAAAGGACATTTTTGTCAGGGAGGGGGGCTTCAACCCTGGGGGTAGACAACAGCCAGGGGCACATATGCCATGGGGCTACTCAGGTCCTCCGGGGCAGTGTAGAAGATGGTGGCTGCCCAGAGACATTGAGGTTACTTGGATAATCCTTCTTATGTAAACATTTGTGTGTATATATGTGTTTTGTATATATTGTTTCCTGGTGTGCACGTGAGTGAATGTGAATAATATGGGATTATTTTGTGTTTTCAAGAGACATGGTCCGATTTTGAGTTGTTTTGGGTGAATGTGATAGGTTTGTTTTAGTGCAATATGTTATCACCCATGTTCTTAGTATGTGGTTCAGGTTCTGAATTTGGGAGGTTTTCAATGGTGTGTGACTTTCCATTTTCTAAGGGAGGAGGGAATGTTGTGTATTACTCTGTGTGTGTGTGTGTGTGTGTGTGTGTGTGTGTGTGTGTGTGTGTGTGTGTGTGTGTGTGTGTGTGTGTGTGTGTGTGTGTGTGAGATGCCATGCCCACCCACTGGGTGACATCAAGCAGGCACGGCCCACCCTGTATATAAACCCAAGTTCACGTAATAAAGTTAGACTTGTTAGCTGCATGAAGACTCGCCTCCGGGTGCTAGTTTGTAATTATACACTGCTCGTTGCACACTGTACATAGGTTTATTCCATCTCAGGTAAACTGACCAGCGATTCCAGCGCTTCCTTGTGATTCACTGATGTGCCCTACCTGAAGCGATTGCTAAGCTAACGCTAGTTAGCTTAATGCTGGCGCCAGCCATTCCACCTAACACCAGCTTGAATCAAAGCCCAGCTGCGAGGCCCAGCGGAGATACTACCAGGCAGGCGGCTATTTGTTGACGGGGCTCAGCAGAGATTTCACCCAGGCAGACGGCGGTAGGCGGCGGTGCCCAGCGGAGGACTTACCGTGACTGCAGCGGCGGTGTGCGACGAGACTACCCGAAGCGATTGCTAAGCTAACGCTAGTTAGCTTAATGCTGGCGCCAGCCATTCCACCTAACACCAGCTTGAATCAAAGCCCAGCTGCGAGGCCCAGCGGAGATACTACCAGGCAAGCGGCTATTTGTTGACGGGGCTCAGCAGAGATTTCACCCAGGCAGACGACGGTAGGTGGCGGTGCCTAGCGGAGGATTTACCGTGACCTCAGCGGAGCTCGGTGGCAGCGGCGGTGTGTGACGAGACTCGGTTGGAGGAGCGGGACGGGAGACCAGTTACGGCGACTATGAGCAACGAGACCAGCAACGGAAGGGGCTAGTTGGCTAGCTGAGGCCCAGCTGGATTCGAGGACGATCGGATCAGATTCTGGCGATATAAGCAGAATTTATTTTACTATCCACAGATTTTCTTTTTCCTTCTTTCCAA
This sequence comes from Pholidichthys leucotaenia, assembly GCA_020510985.1. Classification (NCBI taxonomy): domain Eukaryota; kingdom Metazoa; phylum Chordata; class Actinopteri; order Cichliformes; family Pholidichthyidae; genus Pholidichthys; species Pholidichthys leucotaenia. The sequence goes on along the minus strand of CM035838.1, from coordinate 485,061,996 downwards.
GAAAGACTGAAGATGGCTGCCACCGGATTAAAAAGTGGGCTGATGGGCACCACTAATAAGCCTTCTCTACTTCTCTACTTCCTCTTCGTTTTGTCTTTGTGTGTCTGGACCTGCAACAAGAAGGATTTTCCGACAAACTCAACCAAAGGTGAAGTTAAAAAGTTTTATCTGTATGGATTTGGGCTTGGACATCTCACCCTACACTCTATGTGGTCTTTAAAAGCCCTGAGCAAAAACTTCCAAATTAAGGCAAACATGGCTGTTAAGCAAAAATCACAATATGGCAGAGGATATACAGTTAAAGTTCTGTTAGTTCTGCTACTTCTGGCAGGAGATATTCACCTTAACCCTGGACCTGCCACTATTAAACAGCAGACCACTGGGTTAGCACAAAACCGAGCTGTACAAAAGCAAAAACAACATTTATTTTTCCAAACTGTTAATCATGCACGAGTTCTTTGGGACACCAAGGCTAAACCAAAGGGGATCCTCGGCGGTCATTTAAACATACGGAGCATAATCCCCAAAAGAGATGAGATTTCGGTGTTGTTGTTGGACTCAAATCTGGACTACCTTTATCTCTCAGAAAGCTGGCTACACAGTAACATAGACACTAATATGATCGATATTGTGGGCTACCAGTGTTTTAGAAAAGACAGGCAGGTAGGGAGGGGAGGAGGTGTTTTAATTTACATCAAAGAGAAATATAAATGTCAACTGGTTGATTTGAATACTTCACTTGAATGTTTAGCTGTTAATGTATGTCTCTCTCCGGTAATGAATTTCAACATTGCAGTAGTGTACAACCCACCGTCACACAACTCTTCCTTTTATAATGAATTAAGTGATCTGGTTAAACAACTTGAGAAGAACAGAGAAACAATAATTCATGGTGACTTTAATATCAACTGGTCTGATAAAAAAGACAAACAAAAACTGAAAAGCCTCATGACTAAATTTAATTACCAGCAAATCATCAAAGGACCCACCAGGATAACCAAACAATCCAGAACACTTATTGACATGGTATTTACTAATAAACCAGAACGAATAACCAGAACCTATAATCTTGTAACTGGTCTCTCAGATCATAACATGGTTCTTGCTGTCAGGAAACTTACTAAAAAGCGACTACAGTATTTTGGGGGAGTCGATATTGACAAATCAAATTTTATTATCCCCAAATCAAAAAATGAGGAGTTTGAACATTACTTAGAGAATCAAAATTGGGAGCAGCTCATGTCAACATGTGAAGTAGATGATTGTTGTAATTTTATAACTGCAACAATCACAAAGTCTATAGAAAAATTTTCAAAGCAAATTAAAAGTAGACAACAGAAGATTAGCCTACCATGGTTAAATAATGAAATAAGAAAACTTATGAAGAGGCGAGACTATGCACTGAAAACATCACTAACCTCCAAACTACAAAATGATCGCCTTGTGTACAAAAGTTTAAGAAATAAAGTGGTACATGAGCTGCGAAAATCAAAAATATCTTATTACAATAAACTGATAGATCATGCAAAGGGTAACAACAGTTCCCTATGGAGGCATTTAAATAACCTAACTAACAAAAAAAACGATCAGAAGGGGGTAAAGGAACTTAGAATCAATGGCAAGACCATCAGTGACAAGGCTACTTTGGCAAATGAATTTAATTCACACTTTGTGGGCTCTGTGGAAGACTTAACAAAAATTTTTGTGCTGCCAAATGTGCTCAACAACACAAATTCCATACTTCCAACAGATACTTTTCACATCGATGAGGTAAATGAGAAGTTAATTGCTGGTATTGTTAAAACACTGTCAAACTCAAAAACTAATGATATCTACAACATGAGCACCTCCTTTCTCAAAATGCACAGCAAAATATTAATCAAACCACTGACTCATCTCATTAATCTCTCCATTAGGTCTAGTACATTTCCATCTGGCTGGAAAAAAGCTGTCGTCATACCAGTTCATAAATCAGGCAGTAAAGACGATATATGCAATTACCGCCCAATCTCTATTTTACCAGTCCTATCTAAGGTTCTTGAAAAAGTTGTAGCTACACAGCTGATAGACTACTTACAAGACAGTCAACTTCTTCATCCACATCAATTTGGTTTTAGACCAGGATACTCAACAGAAACAGCAAATTGTTGCCTTATTGAAAACGTCAAACAGTCCTTGGACAGGGGTAATGTGGTAGGAGCTGTTTTTCTAGATCTCAAAAAGGCTTTCGATACTGTAAACCACAGTTTGCTTTTATCCAAAATGGTATCTTTTAACTTCTCCCCAAATACATTAGAATGGTTTGCATCTTATCTCCAGAATAGAGAACAGTGTGTAAAAGTTCACCAGGATAAATCCTCATTTTTAAACAACCGCATGGGTATCCCACAAGGGTCCATTCTTGGTCCTTTACTTTTCAGCATTTTTATTAATGACTTGCCGTTACACTGCTCAGCTGCAACATGCCAACTTTATGCAGATGATGCAGTTATTTACACAGCTGCCAAGACTCCAGCACAGGCTGCAGATGTACTGTCTACAAGTATGGTTGATGTCCAAGAGTGGCTCCTCAAGAACCATCTATTGCTGAACCTTCAGAAAACAGTCTCAATGTGCTTTTCAATCAAAAAATGTAACCTGCAACATTTTAAAGTTAATATACATGATCATGACATCAGTTTAGCTACAGAATTCAAATACCTTGGCATTGTACTAGATCCTCAACTCAAATTTAATCTTCATATAAAGAAAATTTCAAAAACAGTAAAAAAAAATCTGAACTGCTTTAAATTAATTAGATATTACATACCTTACGAAGCAGCTGCACTGTATATGCATTCTATGGTTTTTTCTCATATATCATACTGTTGACAGTCTGGGCTCAAGCAGCCCCTTCCACAATAAGACATATAGGTTCATTATATAATCAAACCCTAAAAATCTTGGACAAAAAGCCCATTAGGTGGCATCACTGTAATGTTTTAAAAAAATACAACCTATTGAGTTTTGAGAGCTTCATTGACCTCTGTCTTCTGAAATTAACGTTCAAATGTTTCCATAAATCAGCACCCGAGCCACTTGCTGGTTTCGTCCAAAGACAGGACAGCAGCAGAGCCACCAGGAGTTCTGTTAACAATAACTGTAAAATATTCCACCGCAGAACCACATTTGGACAAACAACTTTCTCTATAAAGGGCAGTCACATCTGGAACACAATGCCAAATGAAATTAAAATAATAACGGACTTTAAAACATTCACTAAAAATGTTAAAAACTGGCTGAAAAATAAACAAGAATGTACTCATGTATGAATTATTTGTCTGCAAAGTGAGAGTGAATGAAGGGAAGGAATAAATGTGTTTGTTTATAGTGAGTGACGGAGGGAGGAAGGCCTGAAATAGGCAAATGTGAGTTATGTTATATGTGTTAAATGTGAGTCAGGCTGTTATATTTGTGTATTTATAATATTTATAATATTTATAATTGTGTATTTATAATTTTTCTGCATTGATGTATGTGGTTATTGTGTATATTTTTTATCTTGATTCTCTTTTCTAAAGCCCATCCAGGGACAAGAGTTGCAAATTAGCTAATAGCTATACACTCTATGTGCAACACATCAGATTGATTGTCTTTGATTAATTGTCTATGTTTATTGCACTGTCCCTGTCAAATAAACTAATCTACTACTACTACTAGGTTCGCATCATCTCTCATATCAATATACCACTATCACTTTAGTCACCCAGTGATTTTTTTTTTTTTGATTTTGTAGACTTTATTGATCCCCAGAGGGGAAATTGAGGCCATCCACCTGGATGGATGAAGCAGCCACGGTACGGCGCTATCCCTTAACCATTCACACACACATTCACACCTAGGGCCACTTTAGAGTCTCCAGTTAACCTAACCTGCATGTTTTTGGCCTGTGGGAGGAAACCGGAGAAATCCCGGAGTAAACCCACGCAGATATGTGGAGAACATACAAACTCCACACAGATCACTGTTGGTCAGGGGCTGGGATCGAACCAGGGATCACATGGCCGAGGGTGAGTTGCTGTGCTGCCGCAGTGCTAACCACTGCGCCACCGCACCGCCCAGTGCAAATTTTTCAATTTCATTCCTCTTGTCTGACTGCTTAAACTGCTTTAACTGCCCAAACTGCCTCGTGTGTGTTATTAGTACTCATTAGTTTTAGTATTTAGTATCAGTGTGGGCTTAAGGAGTCCTAACTGCTCAACTGTGTGTTGGCGCGTGTGTTATTAGCATCCATTAGTATTAGGATTGAGTTACTGTGTTAGTGTGTCATGACCTTATTAGAATTGTTGTTTCTGTACCTTTTAACTTGGCATTCGTTTGGAGAGCAAAGAATTTTATTGCTCAGGAAATGTAGCATTTCTTAACTGTGCACATGATAACAAAGCCTTTGAATCTGAATCTGAAAAACAAAGTAGCTTCATCTTTTCCCAGCAGAATCAAGCTCCATTTGTAGCTGCTGGCTGCAGCAGTGAACAGGCTCTTTGCAACAGGTCACATTGACTGACGGCTGCGTCAGCTACGTAGGCTCAGTTTGCATTTATGTGCACTAAAAATATCTATCCATATTAATAAAATGAGTAACGCACTTGATCAAATTTCAAAAAACTGTAATGCATTACTGAATGTTTAAACAGTAATTTCATTACACTGCACGTTACAGTAAAAGTAGTGGTGTTGCTCCCAACACTGGTTGTGATTAACAGTCCTGATGAACAATGTCAGAATCCTTAACGAGGGTGGGAGAAACTGATCAGGACGCCAGCTGGAGGACCGCTGAGGAGCCAGAAAATGACGACGACAAGAACCAGACGGACGGCTTGTATCCTGCGGAGCAGCAGGAGGCCGCTGCATCCCAGGAGCAGAGGATTCGGGGTGTGATGAGTAGCTAGATCTGGAGGAGCTGGGTAGCAACGAGGAGATGACGAGGGTGCGGGAGGTGCTGAGGAGGCCAGCGACAACAGCAGAGCAACAGAGGAGGATGACGATGAAGCACCTGGAGGTGCAGAGGAGGGAGATGGTGACTCACCTTCAGGTGTAGGGCAGGTCACTGACAGAGCAGCTGGAGGTGCAGAGTCGGTCAGATTTATGTAAGTGGGGGTAAAGGTCACAGTTATGGGGGAACGTCCTCAATTTATAAAAAGTGGGAGAAAAAGTAGAAAATGTATAAAACTTGGGTGGGAAAGTTGCTAGATGATGAAAGTTTGTGGGTGGGGGTGATAAATGCATCATGTTGTAGATTTTCTGTTATAGCGGAGGGTGACATGTGCCCCCCAGGCCTGTTGCTGACACCCGCGGTCCTCACACAGACATGCTATCACAGCTCCTGTCAGCGGAGGATAATCCAGGGTTTCTCTCTGCCAGCATCAGCTAACGCGCCGTGACTCTAATGGACGCCGACACAAAGGCCCTCATTAGCCGGGGCCGACACTCGGCAGGGCCGCAGCTGTGGGACTTGTTGCCGACAGATGGACCCGTTTTTTCACGGCCGACCCTCGACACACCGCCGTGCATTGTGGGAGCACAAAGAGCAGCTGGTGCGGAGCCGTGATGCGGAGGCGGGTCGTTGATCCTTTAATGAACGTTTAATGAAAACACTTGTTTGTCTCCTTATTGTTCCTCTTCGGACTAATGGAGCCACAGATTTATCTTCACCTGCGGCATCTCCTCAGTCAGCAGGAACCATCTTGGAGGACTTCAGCAGTTCTCCACATCTGTCAGGGAGTTTTAAATAACTGGGGGGAAATTAATGGACTGTCTGTAAGCACTCTGAGACGTCACTTGACACGCCATATAAATCTAAGGCTTTATTATAAACCCCAGAGGTGGACTTCAGACTGCTTGTCTGTTGATGTTAATTCTGTAAATCTTTTTATTAAAAATGTCACTGCGAGCTGTGATGTGTTCCAACCCTCCACAAGAAGATGGTGGAGAACTTTGGAGCTGATTTGGAGAGAACGTTTTTGGACCTTGCTTTGTGATAGTTTAGGAGGTTGGGAATTAGACCGCATTACAGTTGGCCTCGTACAGTTATTGAGTCAGTAGGTGATTTGATGGGGGGGGGGGGGTACCACTAGTTCCCAGAGTTCAGCTGCCAACCCCCCATCCCCATCCACACAGAGACCAAAAGAGTCCAAGGATGGGATGATGATGAGCTACATTCACCAAAAGCAGCTTCTTTTTGAACAAAATTGTATTTGTGACTTTTCACCCCAGTTTCACAAATTCATGACTTTTTTCCCCATTTATTAAAGGTCACATTTACTGCAGTTTCCTCTCATGTCGACGGCTGCCACAACTTGGACTCCCCCAGAATCCATGTTGTCATGAGACACTTACATCAATAATAACTTATTTAATTAAAATACCTGAAACTACATCCTACCACTACAACTGGCAACTCCACAGTAAAAAAAAAAAGTCTCAAATTTACATAACAAAGTTTCTAATTTATTAGGGAATAATAGCAAAATTATTGCAAAGAAAGAAATTTTACAAGAAAGGAAAGATAAAAATTTTAACAGGAAAAAAATACATAAATTTACACAGATTTACCTGAAAAAAGTTCCAAATTTAGATGTTGTCCTTTGACAGTCTTATTAACTTCTGTGATGAGAGACTAGTTGATAAGATTATTCATGATGCTGCCCCCTCCCCACCATTAAAGCTGTTTGCGAAGCGCCAAGCAGAGATGCGGCTTCGGCCCTGGACGTCGACAACCCAAGGTGATCACAATATTCCTAAAAGAACTTCTCCCTTCTGCCAGTCTGCATTTTCTTTCAAAGCTACGAAAGAATGGAATAACCTTCCTAACAGTCTGAAAAGTATAACTGATGATTACACATTTTCAAATGAAGCTAAGCAGTGGTTTTAAGTGAGCAGTCATGTCAGCCCTGACTGTAGCATGTTCACCATCCGCCATTACAAAGTCTGAACCAACATTGTGGGACGCTGATGTACACGTGCTGCATAGGTGAAGACTTGATCGTGTTTTCACCGAGGATCTGTGTCGTGGTTTGACTGCGAGGCTTTTCTATGTCCTCCATGTCTTTCACAGGACTACAGATGGAAACGAGCATCTTGCCAAATCTGCTACAGCCATCTTTTCAAATGTATGACTAACGCCCCCATACAGTGTCCTTATGGATAAATGAAATGACATTTATAGTTACAGATTTATGAGGAATTGTTTTAAATTTATATGGAGGTCGCACATTTATATTAAAAGGTTGAAAATTTATGAGGAAAAATTCTCAAATTTAAGAGTAAAAAAGTCTCAAATTTAAAAAAGTTGTTCCTGTATGAGAAAAAAAACAGAAATGTTTTAAAACATAATTTCTAAGGATCTGAGCTAAACTAGAACCTTCCTGTCTGTCAGGTCTGTGAAGTTTTCAGACCTCTTACAGGCAGATTTAATCTTTAAAATAATTAAAACCTTAATTCCTGATAAAGAAAATCAAGTCTTTTTAAGGCTGAATGAGGACTAACTCATCTCCATTTCCATCCACCCATAAAGAGTTTCTATACAAAAGTATGAAAATAGAATACAGATTACTGCTTTTGAAAACGTAAAAGTTACTTATATTCCTGACTTTAAACTGATTGATAAATGATAAATGTTCTATTAAACCTTCAGATGTTTTCAGAGCTCCAGCAGCGTTCAGACTTGAATTTTTTTGAATTACTGAGAATCAGCGGCTGGCTGTCAGCGGCTCTTTATAATCAGCAGGTTTCCACTTTCCCTGTTTCATTTGCAGCCTCGACACCCACAGAAGCAAAAGAAAAGAGGAATATTTGTGTGAGTAAGTGACGCTATTGAAGCGTATGACTTTGTCCTCCAGAGCCGAGCTGCCAATACTGCCCCTGAAAGGCTTCTATTCAGGAAGTGGATTTTCTTTTCAGCACCACTGAAACCTTTATTATTATGATTATTATGAAGAGGAGGAAAAGTGGAGGTCAACACGTCTCACACAGGTCAGCGGCGGAGAAAAGACCCGCCATGAGCATGACAGCCAACGGGATGAGGAGGCCGAGGCCACTGATACGGACCACAACACACACACACACACACAGACATGTATGCTCACATAAATACACACACGTTCAACCTTCAGTCATCATGCCTGCAAACGTGCCCATACTGTGATAAAATGTCATTAGTCCTCATAAATAACAAATACAAACTTATAAACTACATATACTAGCGTGGGGATGTCAGAATAAATATTACTGGGGGGCAGGGGGGCATTCATTTTTAATTTTCTCTTGTCTGTCTAATTGAAAAATTATTGCTTATATGTATATAATTGATTATATAAATAGTTTTATCTACAGTGGTGTGAAAAAGTGTTTGCCCCCTTCCTGTTTTCTCATCTTTTTGTTTGTTTGTCACACTTCAATGTTTTAGATCATCAAACAAATTTAAATAATAGACAAAGATAACACAAGTAAACACAAAATGCAGTTTTTAAATGAAGGTGTTTATTATTAAAGGGGAAAAAAATCCAAACCTACATGGCCCTGTGTGAAAAAGTGATTGCCCCCTAAACCTAATAACTGGTTGGGCCACCCTTAGCAGCAACAACTGCAATCAAGCGTTTGCGATAACTGGCACTGAGTCTTTTACAGCGCTGTGGAGGAATTTTGGCCCACTCATCTTTGCAGAATTGTTGTAATTCAGCCACATTGGATGGTTTTCGAGCATGAATCACCTTTTTAAGGTCATGCCACAGCATCTCAATTGGATTCAGGTCAGGACTTTGACTAGGCCACTCCAAAGTCTTCATTTTGTTTTTCTTAAGCCATTCAGAGGTGGACTTGCTGGTGTGTTTTGGATCATTGTCCTGCTGCAGAACCCAAGTGCGTTTCAGCTTGAGGTCACAAACAGATGACCGGACATTCTCCTTCAGGATTTTTTGGTAGACAGCAGAATTCATGGTTCCATTTACCACAGCAAGTCTTCCAGGTCCTGAAGCAGCAAAACAGCCCCAGACCATCATACTACCACCACCATATTTTACTGTTGGTATGATGTTCCTTTTCTGAATGCTGTGTTACTTTTCTGCCGGATGTAATGGGACACACACCTTCCAAAAAGTTCAACTTTTGTCTTATCAGTCCACAGCGTATTTTCCCAAAAGTCTTGGGGATCATCAAGATGTTTTCTATGTTCGTTTTGCTTAGCAGTGGTTTTCGTCTTGGAACTCTGCCATGTAGGCCATTTTTGCCCAGTCTCTTTCTTATGGTGGAGTCATGAACACTGACCTTAACTGAGGCAAATGAGGCCTGCAGTTCTTTGGATGTTGTTGTGGGGTCTTTTGTGACTTGTTGGATAAGTCGTCGCTGTGCTGTTGGGGTAATTTTGGTTGGCTGGCCACTCCTGGGAAGGTTCACCACTGTTCCATGTTTTCACCATTTGTGGATAACGGCTCTCACTGTGGTTTGCTGGAGTCCCAAAACTTTAGAAATGGCTTTATAACCTTTTCCAGACTGTTAGATCTCAATTACTTTGTTTCTCATTTGTTCCTGAATTTCTTTGGATTGCAGTATGATGTGTAGCTTTTGAGGATCTTCTGATCTACTTCACTTTGCCAGACAGGTCCTATTGAAGTGATTTCCTGATTGAGAACAGGTGTGGCAGTAACCAGGCTTGGGTGTGGCTAAAGAAATTGAAATTAGCTTCCCAAAGATGTGATAAACCACAGTTAATTTATGTTTTAATGGGGGGGGGGGGGTCACTTTTTCACACAGGACCATGTAGGTTTGGATTTTTTTTTACCCTTAATAATATTAAATTTGTTTAATATTAACAATTACTTATAATTAGCATTAATGACATTATTATTATTATTATTATTATTATTATTATTATTATTATTATTATTATTAATTAATTAATGCTTATAATAAATGCTTAATAATTTAAAGTTGTTTGATGATCTGAAACATTTAAGTGTGACAAACATACAGAAAAATGAGAAATCAGGAAGGGGGCAAACACTTTTTCACATCACTGTGTATGTACTCTATAAAGCTCCTTGTGGCAAAGTAAATCTGTTTGGCACAATAAGGGAAGTTGATTTCTGTTCTGCTCGTCTAGCTGCTTGACAGGACAGGGGGTGGGGGGGGATGTCTCGTGGACAGACTTGGAGTAGTGAGGAGATGCAGGCCCTGATAGATATTTGGTCTGAGGACCAGATTTCTCCGCTGCTTGTGGCTACACACAAGAATAACAAGGTTTTGAAAACATTTAGTGAAATGATGGCAGCACGGGGGTGTATATGGACAGTGGAGTTTTTATTTTTATTTGTTTGTGGCGGACGACCAACCTGGCTGAAGAGAACAGATTTCCGTTCTCGTTCTTGGCCAATCAGTGAGCCTAATTATTCTTCTTCGCCAAGATTTTTTCATTCTGGTCAATGGTGGCTTCAGCAGCAGCACCGCAAATGAGCAGCTGTTTTAAATGCGTGACATTGTCCAGGCAGTTTGGTCCGCTGCAGTGTGAATGCAAACCAAACTAAACAAAGGTGTGAAAATTCTCACCATTCCCTGCCCAGTTGAACCGAGACCTCGGGACTATCCTGGTCTAAATGCAGCCTGAGGGTCAGACTGGGACAGGGTTGCTGTGTGCTGGGAGGAGGGGATGTTGGGTCTGTAGGGGGAAAAAACAGCGGGGATGTGCACTGAGAGCTGGGGCATGTGAGCGGGGTGGAGGGAGGGCCGTGGGCAGGGGGACTGGATGAAGGTGGAGGCAGCAGTGGTTGGTGGGCAGGTGGAGAAGAGGGCAGTTGGTCAAACCTGTTAAGGAACAGGTTCAGGTTGCTCACCCACTCCCTGTGGCCTGGGAGGAGGTATTCTGGCGCCCAGAGATGGTTTTGAGGCTTCTCCAGACACCACTGACATCACTGTGTTGCAGCTTGTCCTCCATTTTCTTCCTGTAGCTGTCCTTCTACTATCTGATCTTCCCCCTTAGCTCCCTCTATATGGACTTCAGCTCCTCCTTGTTTCCTGACATGAAGATCCTTTTCTTCTCCTTCAGCAGCGACTTTATCTCAGGGTTGATCTAGAGTTTGTTGTTTGAGAAACACAGTATGGTCTTGGTGGGTACGGTGTTGTCCACACAGAATTGATGTAGTCTGTGACGGTGTGTGTGAGGCCGCTGATGTCCTCACCATGTGGATCACAGAGCTGCTCCCACACAGTGGATTCAAAACAGTCCTTCAGAGCGTCCTCTGCCTCCTCAGACCCATATCTTCACTGTGCAGGAAACAGGAGGTTGTCTGTGTACCAGGGGTTTGTAGACAGGCAGGAGGTGAACCAGGTTGTGATCAGATCTACCAAGGGGTGATGAGGTGTAAGCCTCCTTGGTGTTTGCATAAAATAAGTCCAGTGTTTTATTGAACAAGTTCACGTTCATTCTTGAGATTCAAGATTCAAAGATTTTATTTGTCAATACCGCTACATGTACAGGACATACAGGAGAATTGAAATGTTGTTTCTGTCTCTTCAGCAGTGTGCGAAATATAAAAAAAAAGAAAAAGGAGTAAGGCTGGGAAAACAACAGCAGCAGTCTATGCACAGTAATACTACCTGTAGTGCAAATGGTGACAAAAGATAGACTCAGACCTCCCATAGTGCAAATAAAGATAAACTATGAACAATGAGACCCAGCAATCTTATATACAGAAAAGTAGAGCAGTCATATTCGTAGTACCAAGTTCCATGTGGTAGTGTAGGTGCAGACAGTGATAGAACTGCACATGATCAGTAATGCAATAACAGACAGCGGCAGACATGACATTTGTGCAAATGTTTGCAGTAAAGTGCAAGAGACATACAGCAGCAGATGTATAACTGTTGGTGTGCCAGTCTTTCTGTGCCGACAGCTGAGGTAGTTATTGTATGGGTGAGTGCGTTACGGTCCGGGGGGAAGGGGGAGTGGAGTTCAGGGTCCTGATGGCCTTGTGAACAAAGCTGTTTAGCAGTCTTGTGGAGTGGGCCCAGAGCCTTCAGTACCTTTTCCCCGAGGGCAGGGGGCTGAAGAGGGAGTGTGCGTGGTGGGAGGTGTCGCCTGCAATGTTGATGGCTCTGTGGGTGAAGCGGGTAAGGTAGATGTCCGAGAGGGGGGTCAGAGGGGCACTGATGATCTTACTGGCAGCTTTCACTGTGCGTTTTAGCGTCTTCCAGCAGGAGGTGATGCAGCTTCCACTCCACATTGTGATGCAGCTGGTGAGGATGCTCTCAACGGTGCCCCGGTAGAAAGAACACATGATGGGGGGTGGGACTCATGCTCTCCTCAGTTTGCAGAGGAAATGGAGGCAAGTTTGAGCCTTATTGGCCAGTGATTGCTGGGGTCTTTCTGCAACTGTGGGGGTTCCCCCCTACAGTTGATAGTGCTATGAGATGACTGATGTTGTGAAATGGCGCTATATAAATAAAGTTGAATTGAATTGAATTGAATTGATGCGGTGTTGTTGGACCAGGAGAGGTCCTCAGAGATGTGCACCCCCAGGAACTTGGTGCTGCTCACCCTCCCCACAGCTGCTCCATCGATGATCAGAGGGGGATGCTGTATGTGTTCCCTCCTGAAGTCGACCACAATCTTCTTGGTTTTTCCCACATTCAGAAAGAGATTAATATCTTTACACCACTGGACCAGTTGGCTCATCTCATTTCTGTAGTTGGCCTCCTCATTGTTGGTAATGAGGCCCACCACTGTCGTGTCATCCGCAAACTTGATGTGGTTGGTGTTGTAGGCTGGTACGCAGTCATGGGTCAGCAGGGTGAAGAGCAGCGGGCCAAGCACACACCCTTGTGGGGCCCCTGTGGTCAGTGTGATGGTCTTGGATGTGTTGCTGCCAAACTGCACGTTCTGTGGCCTCCCTGTGAGAAAGTCCAGCATGCAGTTACAGAGAGAGGTTTGAGTCCCAAGTGTCTGAGTTTTTGTATCAGGTGCTGGGGGATGATTGTGTTGAATGCTGAGCTGAAGTCCAAGAACAGCATTCGCATGTAGAAGTTCTTTGAGTCCAGGTGGGTGAGGGCTGGATGGAGAGCAGCAGTGATGGCATCTTCTGTGGATCTGTTTGACCGCATGCAAACTGAGATGGGTCGTGGGAGGGAGGGAGGATGGGCTTGATGTTCTGCATGACCAGCTGCTTGAAGCACTTCATTATGATGGGGGTCAGTGCTACGGGCCGGTAATCATTGTAGCTGGATGGGACGGGCTTCTTTGGGACTGGTATTATGGTGGCAGTTTTGAAACACGTGGGGACAACAGCTTGAGTCTGGGAGATGTTGAAGATGTCAGCCAGGACATTCTTGAGTTCCTCTGCACAGTCCTTCAGGACGCAACCTGGTATGTTGTCTGGTCCAGCTGCCTTGCGTGGGTTGATCCTGGACTACAATACTTTAGTTTTAACTTAAGAAGAACTCAGAAATCTGTATTTGTGGAATAACTCTGATTATTATTCACAGCTTTCATGTGTCTTACCTAACAATCACAATTAATCAGTTCCTCCTTCAGTAGACTGATGTGTCCTTGTGCTGGAATTGAACAGATACTCAAACTGAATGGCTGCCATTTTCCTTATGAGGGGGCACTGAAAAGTTCATAGTGGTCAAATGTGACCAAATGTGGTTTATCTTTCAACACAGTCTTTCCTTCAGTCCACACACTTCTTCCATCGGTGTTGTAGTGCTTGGATCCCTGCAGTTGAAAAATAAACCACATTTGGTCAAATTTGACCTCGATGAATTTTTCAGTCTCTGAACTTGTCAACACCCCCTCATATATAGAGTATGTGTGTATAAAATTTATAAAACTGGGAAAATGTTGCAAACTTAAAAGACAGGAAAAAGCTGTGTGTTTTTGAGGGTCAAAAGTTGCAGATTTAGAAGGGTTTAGGGGAGACACAAGTCTACAAGATGGGAAATTCACATATTTACAAGGATGAAAAAGTCACACATTTATTAAACTGTGGGAAAATGTTACAAATTTACAATCTGAACAAATGAGAACATCATCAGTGTAATTATTAATATTATTATTACTGAAATCAACATTTCATTAAATTATAACAAAGATTATCTTTGCAATATAATTCAAAAAGATCAACTTTTATTCAAAATTCATTATAGGCACAATTTAAAAAATCAGCCTTGTTTTAGTTTTTGATGATTAGGGTTGTAGTTCTAATTTAAATGATGATAAATTAGAATATTCTAATTTCTAATACTGAAGTGGTGGCCTAGCGGTACAGCATCTGCCCCGCAGCTGGGAGGTCATGGGTTCAATCCCCGGCTGGGTCATGCCAGCGACCACATAAAAATGGTACTTGCCGCCTTCTAGCTTGGTGCTCATGTAATAGAGTGGGGGAAGGAGAAGTTTGTGGTTCTACATGTGATTAACGCTGTAGACAGAAGAAACGTCGTTTTGTTCTGCTGTACATGATTGGCTGGATGGACTGAATGGCAACAAAACTGGCTTCTTCTTCTTAAGAAAATTGTTTGGGGTTTTTTTTATCTTTATGTTTCCTAGAAAGTCATGAAGGAGAAATTCATATTGGCAAAGGAAAAATAAAACACAAATACAAAAATGTGAAAACGTTACACTACATTCCAGAGATCTGATTTGTCAGTTCTACGATACGTGCAGGACGTACAGGAGAACTGAAATGACGTTTCTCTCTCTCTTCAGTGGTGTGCACAATATATAAAAGTGTGATATCCTACCGTGTAGCAATGATCACACTTGAGTTATTTCTTTGGCTAACTCTGCCGTTTATTCTGCAACACACATAATATGACTGAACATGGATTCTGCGCGGGGTTTTCACACTCTTATTCTAATGTGTCCCCTTCATAGTAGTGCTGAACAATACAGGTAGTTCCCCCTAGAGGCATGTGCCAGTAATGTTCTATTTTAGACTTGCAGTCTACCACATCCCTCCCCTCTAGATTAAACTACTCTTACTTACACTAGCCAATTACTAGACATCCTGGAACTCCCATTTAACCCTGAACTATCACAGTTACTTTTTAATTTCTTAAACACATGTGTCATACACATAATTTCTTTCTTTCTTTTTTTTTTTTTTTTTTTTTTTTTCACATGTATAACACACATAACAGTCTAACTGGGGAATTGGTTTGACTACCGCATCCCAGTGAGGTTCCAGGACGCATTCTTGTCCTGTGGCTGGGGAACTCACTACTGACTAAGTATAGTCCTTCAAGTAGTCTGGAGCTCTCCTAGCTCGCTGAGATCTTCTCACGGCGGGTGAGCCAACTGCAGGTGAAGACTCAGACTGCTCCACTGTTTCGGCTGCTGCAGTGCTGCCCGTAGAATCTGCAGAGACGGTTACCTCAGGTTTCACCTGAAGTGGTGGTTCGTTGATGCTCTCCTCAGGATGGGTGTCAGACAACACCTCTGGTGCCATCGGCAGGGGAATGGAGCTCCTACCATGAACTTGGTCGATGTGTCGCCTCACCACTTGTCCATGACCTAATGTCACCTTGAATGACACAGGGCCTGTTTTTTCTGTTATTTCTCCTGGTACCCAGGCTGGTCCTGAGCCAAAGTTGCGGGTGTAGACCACGTCTCCTTCTCTCAGTATTCTCTCTCTAGCATGCATGTCATGATAACCTTTTTGTTTCTCTTGTTTATCATGCACTTTGTTTCTGAAGTCTGGATGTATTAAGTCAAATGTTGACCTCAACTTTCTTCCCATCCATGGACCTGCGTAGTCAATGTGAATTCTTCTCCATGGTTTATCTGGAACTTCCCAGGGATGTAGTGGGGCTGCTGGAGGACTGTTCCTGTTCTCCTGGCATGCCGCACATGACTTCACAAGCGCCTCCACCTCTGCATCCATGTTGGGCCACCACATGTAGCTCCTCGCCAACGCTTTCATGCGAGTGATGCCAGGGTGTGCTTGGTGTAGTTGTTGCAGTAAGGCATTCCTACCAGGTGGTGGAACAACCACGCGTCCTCCCCACAGGATACAACCTTCCTGGTTGCTGAGCTCATCCTGTCGTCGGGCATAGGGAATGAACTCAGGACTGTTCATCTTCGGCCATCCTCGCAAGATGTATTCTCGCACTCTTGCTAGAACAGGGTCTTTGTCTGTCCACTTCTTTATTTGTTGTGCGTTCACCAGGGGCACGCCGATATCTTCAAACAATAGCACTCTCTCCTCCTCCTCAGGCGTGCTGTCTCTTCCTCCATCCAAGGGTAGCCTACTCATCGCGTCAGCATTCGTATGGTCCCGTCCGGCTTTGTAAACGATGGTGTACTCATACGCTGCTAATGTAACGGCCCATCTCTGAATTCTCTGAGATGTCATCTGGGGTATGGCTCTCATTTCACTGAACAGTGAAATTAATGGCTTGTGGTCAGTCACTATAGCGAACTGTCTCCCGTACAGGTATTTGTGGAATTTTTTTACACCAAATACTACTGCAAGGCCCTCCTTGTCTAGCTGGGAGTAGTTTTTCTCAGCTGCACTAAGAGTTCTTGAGACGAACCCTATGGGTCTCTCTGAGCCATCCTCCATACGATGAGAGAGTACAGCACCCACACCGTAGGGTGATGCGTCACACGCCAGGATGAGTGGTTTGTTTGAATCATAATGCACTAACACACTACAGGACTGAAGTAGTGCTTTGGACTCTTCAAACGCCTTCTGCTGCTTGACCCCCCATGACCATTTTTCTTCCTTCTTAAGTAAGGTATGTAGTGGTGCCAGCAGCGTGGAGAGCTTTGGGAGGAACCTATGGTAATAGTTCAACAAGCCCAGGTAGGCTTTTAACTCAGTAACATTTTGTGGCTCAGGCGCCTCCGCAATGGCTTCCACTTTGTCTGTTAGAGGGTGTAGACCACTGGCGTTGATCTTGTGGCCTAGGAACACCACCTCTTTTCCCATGAACTCACACTTGCTTCTTTTCAACCTTAGACCGCTTTTCTCCAACCGTTGAAGCACTTCCTCCAGCGTTTTCAGATGTTCTTGTTCATTTGGTCCTGTACAAAGGATGTCATCCAAATAAATGGCAACATTCGGAATTCCACCTAGGATGCCCTCCATAGTTCTCTGGAATATAGCAGGACTGGAAGCTACTCCAAATGGTAAGCGTGTGTAGGTATATAAGCCTTTGTGTGTATTGATGGTTACATACTTTCTTGATTCTTCTTCCAAGACTATCTGTTGGTAGGCGTGACTCATGTCTAATTTCGTGAAGTGTCGGCCGCCGTTCAGCTGTGCGAAGAGGTCCTCCACTTTAGGAATTGGATACTGATCCACCCGTGATGCTCGATTGACAGTGAGTTTGTAATCTCCACATATTCTAATGGAGCCATCCGGCTTTCTCACTGGGACTATGGGCGCCGCCCATTCTGCAACCTGCACTGGCTCAATGATCTTGTCATCCAGCAGCCTCTGTAGCTCGCTTTCGACCAGTGGCTTGACTGCATAGGGTACCGGTCGGGGTTTGCAGAATCGTGGTTGGGCCTCCTTGTCCACATTAATCTTTGCAGTGACACCTTTTAGCTGTCCTAAGCCTTCTTTGAACACCTCAGCGTGTCTTTCGAGGATCTCCTCCAGCTGCAATTTGGGCTGAGATTCCACTTTATTCACCAACTGATCAATCATGGCCAGTTCTTGTAGCCAACTTCGCCCTAGTAGATTTGGTCCTTCGCTCCCAACTACTACTACAGGTAAGTCCTTTTCTTTGTTTTCGTGCTGCACCTTCACTTGTGCCATGCCTAGCACGTCTAGCTTCTCTCCTGTGTATGTTTTTAATTTTAATGAACAGGGATTTAATTCTGCTGTGTCTGTTTTCTTCCACAGTTGTGTATATTGCTGTTTACTTAATATGGTTACTCCACAGCCTGTATCAACTTCAAATGTTACTTTCATTCCATTAACATTCATGGTACGCGTGATGGGCGCTACCTTGGTCAGCTCCTCTGACGTGTTGTAAATTGTGTGAAAATCCATGTCTTCTGTATCACTTTCTCCCTCCCCTCTCAGTTGATTCGCTCGCTGTTCCTTTCCTGGGCCCTTGTTTTCATACTTTTGCCCATTAACTGTCGCTTTCAGCACCTGTGCGCTGTCCACCTTTATTCTACATGCTTTCTTAATGTGCCCTCGCTTGCCACAATTATGACACAGCTCAGTGGCAAATTTGCACTCGGCGGCATTGTGCTGGCCTTTGCAGCGATAACAACTGGGGAATTTGTGCTGAGTTTTGTCAGTCAACACTTTGTGGACACCTACTTGGGTCTTAGGCACACGAACATGCGTTGCTGTGTCCTCTGTTAGCTTCCCTTGCATCTCTCTCACATCTTTAGATGCTGTTTCCATCGCTTGGCATAATTCCAAAGCCTTTGCAAAAGTGAGTTTTGTTTCAGATAAAAGTCGCCGTTGCATTCGGTCATCATTCACTCCACACACAAGTCTGTCTCTTAACATTTCTTCCAATGAGACTTTGTAATCACAGTGCAGTGCTAATTTCTTCAATTCTGCCACATACTCTGCTATGGACTCAGTGTTCCTCCTTATGCGTGAATTAAATTTGAATCGTTGCACGATTTCACTCGGTTTGGGGCTGAAGTGCTTCTGAAGCTCAGCAGTAAGCTGGTCGTACGTTTTATCTTTCGGTAATGCAGGGCTTATTAAATTTCTCAACAAGCTGTAAGTAGTTGCACCAACTCCACTCAACAGTACAGCCTTCCTTTTGTCTGGCTCCT
Organism: Pholidichthys leucotaenia; assembly: GCA_020510985.1. NCBI lineage: Eukaryota > Metazoa > Chordata > Actinopteri > Cichliformes > Pholidichthyidae > Pholidichthys > Pholidichthys leucotaenia. The sequence continues at coordinate 485,043,215 of CM035838.1, read as the reverse complement.
CAATATCATTAGCTTGGAAGAAAAAGTCCAACATTTCACTATATTCTTCCCATGACTGAGTCGAGTTATCAAAAGGGGTTACCGTTCCGATTACAGCCGCCATTGCTCGTCGTGGTGGGGAAACCTCGTTTTTCCTCCTCTGAACTTGCACTCGAACTACTGGAGTCACTTGAGTTCGCCACACTTGCAATGTTCTCTGTTTCTCGCCGCTGATTTTTTTCTTTTAATCCTCGTCGCCAATTGTGTGATATCCTACCGTGTAGCAATGATCACACTTGAGTTATTTCTTTGGCTAACTCTGCCGTTTATTCTGCAACACACATAATATGACTGAACATGGATTCTGCGCGGGGTTTTCACACTCTTACTCTAATGTGTCCCCTTCATAGTAGTGCTGAACAATACAGGTAGTTCCCCCTAGAGGCATGTGCCAGTAATGTTCTATTTTAGACTTGCAGTCTACCACAAAAAGAAAAGGAATAAGGCAGAAATATAATCAGAAATGTAAGAAATATGTGTAACATTTGTCAGTTTTTTTATGTTCAGTGTTTTAGTAAAGTAAAACTATTTTGACATTTTTTTCTTGATTTTCAAATACATTTCAGAATATTCCATTTATATTATTTCTTTGTTGACATTTATTTTTGGTTTTTGTGGTATTCCTGTTGTGTTTGATTCAAATATGTGAAATTAATTATTTCTTTTTGATGAATTTGATTTTAATTTGAGATTTGTGTTTCTGGGGTCTAAAGCTGTCATTTGTGATCAGTTTTAATTTTTTTGTGAATTTGTTTTTTATGGTTTTATTTCTTCTTATATTTGTATTTATTTTTGTCTTTTTATTTTAGTATTAAGTGCTAATTGATGGCGGCGGCTCGTTAGTGTCACGCTCTCGTCCTTCTCTTACTGTGTCACGTGACTGGATGAATGAAAGTGTGTTTATTGAGGGGGTGGGGGGGTCGATGAAATGGCTCTTTTTTGATAAATGGCTCTTTTCAGCGGTGCTCCATGTGTGTGTTGGGGGGGGCTAATAGACAAGCCTATATACTTCTTAACAATAGCCCCCCTCCCCCGGTGGTGGTGGAGGATCAAGGCCTTTACAGCCCATGAATTCATTATGGCTGCTTTCTGCAGGCGGAGGCGCGCTGCCTCCTCTTTATCGAGCTGAAATGAGCAATAAAAGGAGCTTAGGGAGGTGGGGGGGTTAAAGACAGGGTCGGGGGGATTTAGGGAGACAGGGGGGAAACTTTTGTGGAGAGCGGGGAGTAACGGGTGGGCTGATCTGGAATCCATCTGCTGCCGTTCGTATTCATGACCGTTGTCGGCACCTTTAAAAATGACACCCAAACATGGGACTAAATGTTTTTAAATGTGGTGAAAGGCGGGGGGCGGGGGGTGACCTCCACCCCCAACACCCAGCCTCTCCTGCGACACAAAGAGCCCGCCCCACCACCCCCTGAAGAGTTAATAATTCGATTAAAACTTGAACCAGATGAAGTGTGTGAAAAGCCGTCCGTCAGACTCCTTATTTACAGTTAGTCTGTCTGTGGGGTTCAACCCATGGCTCAGGGCCCATCAAGCGTCCACCTGAGGAATCTGGATGGCCCTGTCAGAATCAGAATCAGAATCAGAATCAGGTTTATTGCCATTGTTCATGTAGTACACAAACTAGGAATTTGTCTCGGTACAATGCTGCAACATTAAACATGATAAGATAAGAGAAATAAACTATACATGTAATAAAGTGTAGGATAAGATTAAGTGATACTGGTCAACAGTTAAAATATATATTAGCCAGCAGCAGATACTGTGGAGAACTATATAGTGCAGTCGGTAATGCAGGAAGAAAACAGTGATGATTGACATGAGTCTGGTTGAGCTGCTGTACATGGTGCACGAGAGTCACTTAGTGTTCAGCAGTCTAATGGCAGAGGGGAAGAAGCTGTTCATGTGACGGGAGGTTTTAGTCTAGATGGACCGAAGTCTTCTACCAGAGGGGAGGGGGGCAAACAGTACGTGACCAGGGTGTGAGGGATCGGCTATGATCCGGCCAGCACGCCTCCGGGTCCTGGAGATGTACAGATCCTGGAGAGATGGGAGCTTGCAGCCGATCACCTTCTCAGCAGTGCGCACGACGCGCTGCAGCCTTAGTCTGTCCCTGGCAGTGGCTCCTGCGTACCACACGGTTATGGAGGTGGTGAGGATGGACTCGATGATGGCTGTGTAGAACTGCACTAACATCTTGGTGGGTAGCTTGAGCTTCCTCAGCTGCCGCAGGAAGAACATCCTCTGCTGGGCTTTTTTGATGAGTGAGCTGATGGTCAGCTCCCATTTGAAGTCCCTGGTGATGGTAGTGCCTAGGAAGCGGAAGGAATCAGCAGTGGTGATGGGAGAGCCTGAGAGGGTGAGGGGGGGCAGAGGAGTAGTGACTTTCCTGAAGTCTACAATCATCTCCACTGTCTTCAGAGCGTTCAGCTGCAGGTTGTTATTGCTGCACCAGGACGCCAACTGGGCCACCTCTCTCCTGTAGGCGGACTCGTCGCCGTTGGAGATGAGCCCGATGAGGGTGGTGTCGTCCGCAAACTTGATCAACTTGACAGACTGGTGGCTGGAGGTGCAGGAGTTGGTGTAAAGGGAGAAGAGTAGGGGGGAAAGTACACAGCCCTGGGGTGATCCGGTGCTGATGCTAGTATAGTCTGAGACAGTCTTTCCCAGCCGCACATGCTGCCTCCGGTCCGTCAGGAAGTCGATGATCCACCTGCAGAGGGAGTCAGGCACGTTGAGCAGGGACAGCTTGTCCCGGAGCAGAGCGGGGCGGATGGTGTTGAATGCGGAGCTGAAGTCCACAAACAGGATCCTGGCGTAGGTTCCCGGGGAGTCCAGGTGCTGCAGGATGGAGTGGAGGGCCAGGTTGACTGCATCGTCTACAGACCTGTTGGCTCGGTAGGCAAACTGCAGCGGGTCCAGGAGAGGGGTGGTGATGGACTTGAGGTGGGACAGGACCAGGCGCTCAAAGGACTTCATGACTACAGAGGTGAGCGCTACAGGTCTGTAGTCATTAAGTCCAGTGATCCGTGGCTTCTTGGGGACAGGGATGATGGTGGAGGATTTGAGGCAGGATGGCACGTGGCATAACTTAAGGGAGGTGTTAAAAATGTCTGTGAATACAGGAGCCAGCTGTTTCGCACAGAGTCTCAGGGTGGAGGGAGACACGCCGTCTGGGCCGGGGGCCTTGCGCGGGTTCAGTCTGGAGAACTGTTTGAGCACATCCTGCTCACTGATGATAAGGGGAGGGGGGGAGGAGGGGGGGGGTGCCTTAAATGAAGTAGGGAATGTGGAGGCTGTGGAGCTGGAGGGAGGGGGGGAGTTGGACACAGATGACGAGGTGTCAAAACGGGCATAGTGTTGGGACAGTCTCTGACAAAGGGCTTTGTCATCCTGACCTTTAGGAGCCTTAGGTCGATAGTTGGTGATCTGCCTCAGTCCTCTCCACACGGAAGCCGAATCATTAGCAGTGAACTGCTGCTGGAGTCTCTCTGAGTACACAGATTTAGCTCTCTTCAGCTCTCTGTTAAACCGGTATTTAACCTCCCTGTAGCAGTCCCTGTCTCCACTTTTCAGCGCTGCTTCCTTCTCCTTCCTGATCTGTCTGAGCTTAGCTGTGAACCAGGGTTTGTCATTAGAGTAACTCACCCTGGTGCGTGATGGAAGAATGTTCTCTTCACAAAAGTGGATATATGAGTTCACAGTGTCCGTGTACTCATCCAGATCATGCGTGGCTCCTTTAAGCATGCCCCAGTCAGATATTTCCATGCACGTTTCCAGCTTCTCCTCAGTATCACTGGTCCGTATCTTCGTAGTGCTCACAACAGGTTTAGTGAGCTTCAATCTCTGTCTGTATGTGGGAATGAGGTGAACCATCACGTGATCAGATAATCCCAGCGCAGCTCGAGGAACAGCGCGATATGCGTCTTTCACTGTGGTGTAACAGTGATCCAGTGTGTTTTTTCCTCTGGTGGGGCATTTAATAAACTGTTTGTAGCGGGGGAGATCGTGGCTCAGATTGCACTGATTAAAGTCGCCAGCCACAATAATCAGCGAGTCTGGAAAACTCCGCTCTGTGTGTTGAATGTGATCCGCGAGCACGCGCTGAGCTTCGCGCGTGTCCGCGTCGGGAGGGGCGTACACAGCGATCATTATGAAAGAAGCAAACTCCCGCGGGGAATAGAAGGGCTTGCAATTGATAACAAGAAATTCCAAGGCAGGAGAACAGTGTTTGGAAATTACCGTTACATCAGAGCACCAGATGCAGTTGATGTAGAAGCAGACTCCGCCTCCTGTGGTCTTGCCGGAAAGCTCTGTGTCACGATCAGCACGGAAGAGCTGGAAGCCGTCGAGGCGCAGCGCGCTGTCCGGTATATTTTCCCGGAGCCAGGTCTCAGTAAAGCAGAGGACAGCTGAGGAGGCGAGGTCCTTAAAACGCATCAGCAGTCTCAGTTCATCCACCTTGTTAGAGAGAGAGTTGGTATTGGACAGAAATATGCCAGGCAGCGCCGTTCGTGAGCCTCTCCTGCGAAGTCGCACGAGAGCGCCCGCTCGTCTTCCTCTCTTCCGCCGTCTCACTTTCCGAGCCAAACAATAAACCAGATCGGCGGCAGGGGCTAGAAAAACTGGGAGGAGGTCCGTGGGGGTGAAAGTCCTGATATTTAAAAGTTCTTCACGGGTATAAGTGCAAGCAGACACACAATTGACAAACAAAAACAAACAAAGAGCGCAGCGAAGCACCATGTCGACCGCTGTGGGCGCCATCTTGGATCTATTCACTATGGGTCCAACACCCATTCATTCTTACAGTGGTTCCTAAAGCCTGATTTGTACTGTACTTCCATGTTAGCATAGCCATATACCCTACAACAGAATCTGACCAAGACCAAGTTGAGACCAAGACTTTCATACACAGCAGTCTTGGTCTCGACTTGATCTTGACCCACTAATTCTGGTCTCACTCTTGTCTTTGTCTTGACTATAACACTAGAAGTCTTGTAATCTGGTGTCCGCTTTTCCAGAAAGTTCCATTATTTTGTAAACGTCTCCAACCCAGGTCCCTGGCATTAATCAAAAACATTCTTCATGCATAGTACCCAGAAATTTCCCCCGTGACTGAGACTAGAGCATTATTCAAAAACTTCTCGCTCTTGTCGAGATCCACCTTTGTATTCATGTCTGACATCTCCGTGTGTGGGTCCACAACATTAACCAGAAACGTCTCTGGGTCTAGAAACATCATCTTGTCAGATGTCGATAACAAACCCAACAACAGCTTCCTGTTCAGGTTAATGAGGTTAAAATGGTCTCAGTGGTCTAGTCAAAAGTACAATCTTAGGGTGCATTCAGAGGTCCACTGTTTGGTCCAGAGCAAAGGACTATCTGCGGACAGTTCGGTTCATTTGGTGCCGTCTGAACGTGTGGTGGAACTCTGTTGTGCACCAAACAACCAAAGTTTGGACCTCTCAAAAACGGAGGTCTCAGTTCACTTGCAAAGTCCGGTGTGTTTCTCTTGCTGTGTGAATCCAAAAGGAGTATCCAATGGACCAAAGGGCGGAAGTGCCCCTTGGCGTTTGTGTAACCTCTTGTGGCGTTTACAGTAGAAAATAAAAATAGAAAATAACAATAAAGACAACCGCATGGATTCAAGAAGTCCTTTTACCAGAGAAAGCCAAGGGGAAAAGTATTTTTTAAAAAATGTCTCATGGACAGACTTGGAGTAGTGAGGAGATGCAGGTCCTGATAGATATTTGGTCTGAGGACCAGATTTCTCAGCTGCTTATGGCTACACACAAGAATACTGAGGTTTTTGAGTGGCACGGGGGGTTATACAGACAGCTGAGTTTTTTATTTTTATTTGTTTGTGGCAGACAAACAACCCGGCTGAAGGGAACAGATTTCCATTTTCGGTCCTGGCCAATCGATGAGCCTGATTTTTCTTCTTCGCCGAGATTTTTTCTTCTTGATCAGTGGTGGCTTCAGCTACAGCGCCACAGACGAGCAGCTGTTGTAAATGCGTGACGTTGTCCAGGCAGTTTGGTCCGCTTGAATAAAGTGCTGTGTGAGTGCAAACCAAACTAAACGATGGTGTGAAAATTCTCACCATTTCCCACCCAGTCGGACTGAGACCCCCAGAATATTCTGGTCTTAATGCAGCCTTAAAATCACAAGCATCATTTATAGGTGTGTCCAACTCCATTTTGCTATTAGCAGGAAAAACAAGCAGATTTTGCTGTAGTCAGAAAGTCCAAAAGGTTGTCCTTGTAGGGAGTTAGAAATGAAGAAGCGATGTGATTTTATAAATCAAAGTTTAATATCAGCTTCACCTCCCTAACATGTCTCATCTCGGTGCAGAAGCAGAATAAGAGGTTGAGCGCAGTCAGACCTTCATACTTATACCCACACTCAACAAAAGACATTGCATATCAAAGCTGACATCCCGCATTAACATAATCCCCCCTCCATTGTCCTCCGTCTCCTCCACCTGACCCTGGGGGGTCAGGGAGATCGATCCGGTCTCCACCGCTGCGACTCTGTCTGCTCTTTGATCCTCGCTGGCGGTTGAGACCTCTTGTCCTGTTCTGAGGCGTGAGGTCATTCCACATATGTAATCACTAAACATTCTAATATGTCTATACATATGTAGGTATGGAATATATGATTAATATAAGCCACAGCCCCCCCCCCAAACGACTAAGAAAAGGACAATCAAATTAAGTTTACAGTTTAAGATAATCTCTGTGACATATTATACTGTTAACCTCTTGACAGGGAAAACGAGGAAAAATCTTTCCAGCAGTCATGATCCTGTAGAGAATTCAGTGGTAACAACAACAGTATAGTAATATCACAAATCATCCTTAGAACTGTCACGGCACAATCTGATAACATAGTTAACATAGTTAACAACTCTTGGTCGATTTGCATCAGTCCCTGTGCCGTCTGGGTTTTAATCTTCTCCCGAATCTGCTGTGGGTCCGCTTTGGCGTTGTGGTGGGACCCTCCTGTAAGGAATCTGCAGCTTGGGGAGGTGAGTGGTTATTTGTTCCCTGCAGGGGGGCTGAGTTTTTTTTTCTTGGGGGGTCTACCCCACCGAGGTGCTCTCGCCACCTGTGCAGGTTCGTCTCTCAACAAGAAGGCAGGTTTAAGTCTGTCAATGCTGACTGTTTCTTTTCTGTCCCCTAAATCAAGCACAAAATGCTTATCACCAGGTTCCAGCACTCTGAATGGTCCGTCGTATGGTGGGCGGAAGGTTGGTTTTAAAGCTTCGTGCCTAACAAAAATGAACTCGGCGTTTTTTAAAGCTTGGGGGACAAAAACCCGTGGAAAAGAGTGATGTGCCGGTCCGGGGAGAGTGTCCGGTCCGGTGCTGCCTAAAGGCCTCGGGGCTGGAAGATGCCCGGGCTCTGGATTCTCTGGTAAAAACTCACCTGGGAGTCTGAGAGGTTGTGCAAAAACTAATTCTGCTGGGGAGGCGTCTAGATCCTCTTTAGGCGCAGAACGCAACCCTAACAAAACCCAGGGAAGTTTATTCACCCAATTTGTATCCGTTAGTGAGGCCCTGAGGGCGGCCTTTAAAGATCTGTGAAAACGCTCGCATAACCCATTAGCCTGAGGGTGATATGCAGTGGTGCGGTGAATTGTCACCCCTAAGCTGCTGGCCATGGCTGACCAAAACTCTGAGACAAATTGAGGCCCCCTATCGGACGTGATGTCCGATGGGACACCGAAACATGCCACCCAGTTTGTTAAAAAAAACGCGAGCAACTTCCGCAGCTGTGGTTGACGCCAAAGGGACCGCCTCAGGCCAGCGCGTAGTACGGTCTATCATCGTTAACATGTGTGTGAAACCCTGAGACGAAGGTAGTGGTCCCACGAGGTCGACATGAACGTGGTCAAACCTTCTGGCTGGGATTCGAAAAGGCTCTAGAGGAGCTTTTGTGTGTTTGTGTATTTTGACGCGCTGACAAGACATGCAAGTTTTTGCCCATTCCTTTACATTTTTGCGCAGGCCCGGCCAAACAAACTTTTCTGCGACCATTTTAACCGAGGCGCGCACCCCTGGGTGCGCGAGGGAGTGAACCGAGTCGAAAATGCGGCGGCGCCATGCAGCTGGGACTACCGGGCGAGGTCGGCCGGTTGAAACGTCGCAGATTAGGGGGGGTACACCGTCACGTAAACCCCTTTCCTCCAGTCTTAACCCTGTTGGTCCAGACAGGAGCGCGCGCACGTCCGCGTCACTGTTTTGTTCCTCTGCCATGGCTGCGTAATCTATCCCTACGTGAATTGGGGCCGTGTACGCGTCCGCGTTGGCGAAGAGTTCTGCGGCTGAGGTAGTATAATCTGTCTCCTCGTGCTCTGGCGATGTCACAGCACGAGAGAGGCAGTCTGCTACCACGTTAAGTTTGCCTGCCACATGTCAAATGTCTGTGGTGAACTCTGAAATTGCAGCTAGCTGTCTTTGTTGCCTGCCTGACCATGGTTCTGAAATTTTAGCCATCGCAAAAGTGAGCAGTTTGTGGTCTACAAAAGCCGTGAAGCACCGCCCTTCTAACCAGAACTGGAAGTGGCGGATGGATAAATGAAGCGCTAGCAGCTCCCTGTCAAAAGTGCTGTATTTACGCTCGGTTTGGTTTAAAGATTTGCTAAAAAATGCTAAAGGTTGCCAGGTTCCGCCACCATGTTGCTCCACGACTGCCCCTATGGTCAGGTCTGAAGCGTCTGTGGTTAACACTATGCGGGCCGAGGGATCGGGGTGAACCAACAATGTGGCATTCGCTAGAGCACTTTTTACTTCCACGAAGGCGTGTTCGCGCTCCGGGGTCCATTCGACCGCGTTGGAAGGCTTTTGTTTTCTGAGCGCGGCACACAGGGGCTGCATGAGTTGAGCTGCGCGGGGGAGGAAACGGTTGTAAAAATTCATCATTCCCAAAAATTCTTGCAGCGATTTGACCGTTTGTGGTCGTGGAAAATTTTTTACCGCGCGGACTTTGTCTGGCAATGGGACTGCCCCCTTCGGTGAAACTCTGTGTCCCAAAAAAGTGCGGAGATCCACAAGAAGAAAAATTAGTCACTGACTCCTCTCGCGATTAAGTCCTGCAAGGATTAACAGCGGCCATGAAGAAGAACAGGGGCGGCTGTAAGAAAAAAAAACAAAAGCAAAGGGACTTGGCGTGTTGACTTTAGGTGCGGGCACAACCTTAAAGCCTTCAGGGACCGCAGACTGCTGAATTCCCGTTGTGCGCCATGGCTAAGACCGTTAGAAAATCCAGTGAGCAAGCTGCATGCGTGCCTCAGGTGTACGAGCAAGCCTGAAGGGCCTGTGTGCAGCGGCGAAGGAGGATGGCAGTTAGTGGAGCCGTATGTGTCCCGTGCGTGGTGCGCCGTCCTCGTAACACCCCGGTGCGTGTGCCGGGGCTCTGTGCATGGGTGGGCCAGCTGGAGAGGAGAACCAGGGTCAGGGAGCTTAATCATCCCTGTTCATTGTTCTGTTAATTGCTCTAGCCGAGCGCTGTGCCTGACCCAGTCTGGGGCTCTGTGCGTGGGTGGGCCAGCTGGAGAGGAGAACCAGGGTCAGGGAGCTTAATCATCCCTGTTCATTGTGTTGGAGCAGTGAAAGGAAGTAGACGATCTTTGTCCCTCGAGCTCGTGTAGATGCGTTGGAGCGGTGAGAGGGAGGAGACGATCTTTGTCACTCGCTCGGCCATGGTGCGTTCAGGTCCACGCGCTGCATTCTCCGTCGGCCATGGAGGTCGCCGTCATGGAGAGAGGACAAGGTGCGTGCGCTCTCGTATGGAGAGAAGCTGTGAGAGCGGCCGGTCCAGCGTGGATGTGCCGATCTAGGCGTGCAGATCCCACCATGAAGTTTGCTGCGGCTTTCCCGGTCGTGGGTGATGTCCGGAGAGTTCCCTGAAGCAGAAGGGAGCTGCTGTGTTCGCTTGTAGTCGGAGCATCACTGCCGGGTGCTGCGTTCGCCGGCAGCGTGTTTTTTTTAGCGTCGGGTCACCAGTGTAGCTGTCCAGACCAGAAGGTTGCGTCGCACAAAGCGTGTGCATTCTCGGGGTCACCAGAGTAACTGTCCAGACCAGAAGGTTGCGTCGCACAAAACGTGTGCTTCCTCGGGGTCACCAGTGTGGCGGCATGAAAAATAAAGGCAGCGAAGTGAGGTTTTAAATAGGTTTATTATCATACCGCCATCACGGAGCTCGCCCCATGGGTGAGCCCGGAGACTCTCCAGCAAAGTGTGCAGATGAGCAGTAGTCAGAGTGAGAGAGCGTGAGTTACAGAGTATGCAGCTTATATACCCAACTACAGACAATACATGAAAGGCATTCACAGCAGTAGGTATGGGCATTTGCATTTGAGAGACACAGTAAGGGCAGGATGCATGAACACAATGCATGAATGGCACATTAACATCACAGTACAGAGCCGGAAAAAGCCAGAAGAAGCGGGGCTGCCTGTTGACATTAATACACACATTTCATTGTTCTGTTAATTGCTCTAGCCGAGCGCTGTGCCTGACCCAGTCTGTTGTGGGGGTTACGCCACAGTGTATACCCAGTACTTTCCCCTTACTTACTCAGTACTTTCCACTTACTTAACTGGTATTTACCCAGTACTTTCCCTTTATTTATGTGATATGTACTCAGTACTTTCCCCTGTACTTATTGGGTATTAAACAACATTTGTTGCCAAACTGCGACATAACCCCAAGTGGTAACAGTGGTAAAGATTTTTTTCAAGAAAATATTCAGATCAGATGTCAGAACTTTCCAAGGCTATAACTTGAAAGTGGTGAGAGATAATGACTTACTGCCAATTAGAAAGATGTAGAATATGATCCAAAGTTTCAGATAGGAGTAAATTTACGCATCTAATTTGCATACAAACAAACAAAGACATTCATCACTTACTGCTGGCAAAGCGGCATCCTTTTGCGGCATTCTAGTCATAATTTTGTCCTCTCCTGGTCATTTTAGCTTTCTCTCCTACATCCAGAAACTGTTATTGATTATTCCACCTTAATTGTGGCTTTTATTCCCCGGCAATTGATCTTATATGACGACATGCGACCGGCGATTGCTCTACAGTCACATGGCGTTCCGGGCGTCGGCAGGTGAAATCAAGGAGCTTCACGCTCCCTGTGTTATAAGAACATGTAAACATCTACCTTCATAAGCTAAATAATCTCTTTTTAGAATCATAGTTTGCAAATTTGGGTCCAAATCCTCCAAATTTGTTCCTCCATCTGCAACCGCGTATGTCCACAACGATGGGTGCCATCCATTTTGTTTTGTAATCTCAAAGAAGAAGAAGAAGAAGAAGAAGAAGAAGAAGAAGAAGAAGAAGAAGAAGGATTTCTTCCTCTTTGGTGTATTACGTGTCATCCATGAGTCCTCCAACATGTGCCTGCCACCTTGTGAACTGACTTCATCAGTACAAATCCTCAGTCCAGCTGGGGAGTCTTTGGGACGTTATCTCAGTTGACAGGCACAGCGCCGTGCTCTGCCACTAGGGGCACACAAAATCACACAGCTTAAACAGCAGTTTATCTTCTGGTTTGGTTCCTGCAAATTTTAAGCATGCAGTAGTTAAACCACTGATTAACAAATCTGGTCTTGATCACGTACCAAAAGCCAGTTTAGAAAGCTTGGGATCAGTCCGCCAAGGTCTCCGCCTTTGACCGCCACCTAATCCACATAGCACCGGCATCTGATTAAGATGCCTCCTGGACGCCTCCCACTTGAAGTGTTTCGGGCACGGTCCACTGGGAGGAGACTCCGGGGCAGACCCAGGACTCGGTGGAGAGACTATGTCTCCCAGCTGGTCTGGGAACGCCTTGGTATCCTCTCTGAAGAGCTGGAGCAGGTGGCTGGGGAGAGGGAAGTCTGGGCTTCTCTGCTTGAACTGCTGCCTCCGCGACCCGGACCTCCGGAAAAGCAGTAGAAGATGGATGGATGGTCTTGATCACACTGTGTTGGCCAATTTTAGGCCAATCTCCAAGCTGCCTTTTATTTCAAAAATATCGGAGAAAATATTTTATTTTCAGTTGAATGCTTTTTTGGATGAACATGATATTCTGGAAGTGTTCCAATCTGGTTTTAAAACCCTACATAGTACCAAGTCATCACTGTTAAGGGTTTTTAATGACATCCTTTTGATGTCTGATTTCGGTGATTATGCGGTTCTTGTTCTGCTAGACCTAACCACCGCTTTTGATACAGTAGACAATGACATTTTAATTTCTTGCCTGCAGCATCTTGTGGGTATTTCTGGTATTGCATTGGAATTATTAAGGTCCTATTTAACTGATAGAACCATGTGTGTAAGCCTTACTGGATCCAAGTCCTCCTCTGCTTCCCTGTCATGTGGAGTCCCGCAGGGTTCAATTTTAGGGCCCCTGCTCTTTTCACTTTGTCTGCTTCCACTGGGTTCAATTCTTAGAAAGCATGATGTCTCCTTCTACTGTTACGCTGATGACTGTAAGGTTTATGTTCCATTAAGGCAGAAGGAGACCTTCTCAATGAAATAACTTATTGAATGCCTTAACAACATTAAAGATTGGATGGCAGTAAAGCCAATATGACCTTCTTTGTTATTTGTTTATACTGCAAACCCTCCTCTAAAGCAGATTCTTATGACCAATTTAAAACACTTCTTAATCAATGTAATCATAAAAATGAATTAATCTTATTGGGTGATTTTAATATAAACTGGGACGACAAAAAAGACAAAAAAAAATCTAAAAATTTGAAGCCAGTCCGACAAACGGTTCAGGAGTTAGGCGCAGAACATACAGGCAGACAGACAGAGATTTCTTGCATTATAATATGATGTTAATACCCATTTTTACTCCTTGGCCTTAGACCCAGCATGGGACATTGATTTTACTTGTTTAATTGCTTTCATTATATGATTGCCATTTTTACCTGTTTTTCTTTATACATTAGTTGCATTTTATTGTCTTTTATTTATTATTTTGTCTTACATGTTCTTCACATTTTATCTATTCCTGATGTGCAGCACTTTGTATCAGCTGTAGTTGTTTTAGATAGACAGATGTACTTTATTGATCTCAAGCTAAGAAATTACAGGGTTTGAAGTTTAAAGTGGTTTAGAAATACAGTTGGATTGGATTGGAAAGAAATGGACGTGTTTGTACATGAAGTGAAAGAGCACCAGGACATAATTTATGGGCATAGAGATATGTGAAGCAGTAGCAGGAAGTATGCTCCTCATGTGCCCCCATGCCCAGAACAAGCCACATGAGCCCCTACCATACTTTTCAAATGTCCCTTATAAACAGTGACTGTTGCTGCTCTACAAACTTTATAGACTTTTAGTTTTTATTGGTTGTTGCCACAGGAAGCTTTGTGCCCAGCCACCACCCTTTTAAAAGAAACCAAGTTGGAAATGGGCGATGCATCACCACAAATTAGCACACCCACTGACAGAAGGTACAAATGTGACCCAAAATCAGAACAGGGCCCAAATCAGAACATCTCCACGTTTGGGTCCATGATATGATTTTGGTCCATACTGACCATAAAAGACTTGATTTGACAGATATGAATTTGGGAGCAACATGCTTCCAATATAACGTTAATATTTTCATTAATTTGTGCTCCTAACTGTTGAGCATTTTTGCCGTCAGACGGATGTCTCAGCTTCACCGCAGGTGCTTCAGGAAGATTTATCGACGTCTGACTGCAGCAGAATAAAAGATTTAATGTCAGTAATGGAGGTAGATGTGTTTGTGTGTGAAGAAAATGGAAATAAAAGCAGACGGCGGGGACGGGTCGTTGCTGAGACTGTAATATTGATGATGATGATGATGATGATGTTGACTCCATTTCAGCTCTCAGCAGCAGCGGCGGCGGTTATTGAAGCCCAGATGACATGGGCTGTTTGGATCTGAGTGGAGCTTTCCCAGCAGGAGGCAGAAAGGACTTCAGAGCACTTTATTATCACTTAGACACACAGGAGGGTGAAATCAGGCTGTTTGTATTCAGCCACGAAATCCTTCAGATAAACATGAACCCCGCTCAGCTCCTCTTCCTCTTCCATCTTCATCACACAGAACAGGTCCTCACAAAATATCCACGACTGACAGAACCAAAGATTTCAAGTCAACCAAGCAAATCTGATTACAGGAGAACGTTTTAATGTTTCCTTCCTGGTTCTATTCTGACCCAGAACAGGGATTCCAGGAGTTGCTGAATGTCCTGATAACAGCACGTTCTCCACATTTCACCGGTTAGGTGTTGCTTCTCTTCAGCTGTATTTGTTAATTACAGAAGTGTCTGTGACCATACCTGTGTATATCGCTCTATGTACCTGGTGAGTATGGATGCAGTGTTTGACCCTGACGATACTACAACAGCGATATGAAAGAGCTGCTGACAAACCTCTGCTTCTCCCAGAGCTCCGCTGGGCTGCAGTGAGTATACAGCTTATATTCACCTCACGTGTGGCTCCAGAAATGTAGCAGCCTTTTTAATAGGACGGTCTTCCATATAATTGGCCCCTTTCACAGACAGCACCTGCAACAATGTCAGCCTTACATACTGTCATGTGTAATGTTTATAAAGGCTAGAGTTTGGCAGCGTAACTTCAAAAGCTGATGGTTCCAAAAGTCTGTAACGTTGTTTTTGTGTAGCATTCAAGGATAGTTATTGCTCCAGGATCCCTACGCTGCCAAGGGGATGTACAGCATTAAACATCTATTAATGTTTTCATATTAGTATCATATTTCTCTGACCAACAGTGATCTGTGTGGAGTTTGCATGTTCCCCCCGTGTCTGCGTGGGTTTACTCCAGGATTTCTCCGGTTTCCTCCCACAGGCCAAAAACATGCAGGTTAGGTTAACTGGAGACTCTAAAGTGGCCCTAGGTGTGAATGTGTGTGTGAATGGTTAAGAGATAGCGCCGTACCGCGGCTGCTTCATCCATCCAGGTGAATGCCCTCAATTTCCCCTCTGGGGATCAATAAAGTACACAAAATCAAATAAAAAAAAAATATTAGTAAAATGAACCATGGGCTGATATATTCTTCAGTCATGATATTGTGTTTTACTCTTGCATGTCCTTTCATTTTGACTACTCTTTAATTTTAGTGGTTAATTAATTTTCTGAAATTTGCTACTTGTTTCTTGTAAATCTGTTGCTTTTCTTATAGAGTTGAAACTTTTCTCATTGACTTGCATTTTTTTCTCAAATTAGCTTTTTTTCTGGTAAAGAAAAAACTTTCTCAAACCAAATTTTGTTCTCATAAATTTGGTATTTTTTTCTAGTAAATCCACAGTGTTCATATGGATGCTGGTTAAATTTTTTGTTTTCTGTGATGGTTTGTTTTCTCTGCTGATCTGGACAATGATCCAATTTTATTTTTTAATGTTTTTGTTGGAAGGGAAGTTTTTGGGGTCCATTTTAAAGGTTTTGGTGGATAGATGAATAGATCTTCATAAAAAGACATCTTCCTGGGTGTTTTTACAAATATTTTAAAGCCATAATAATTCACACATTATTTTTAATAGAAGACAATTGTGTCCTTCACATTTCTCGCACTTTCAAAGCGAGTGGGATAAACAACAAATTCAAAAGAATATTGCACAAGTTAGTAGGCACAGAACATCTGTATCCGCAATAATTACATTATTGTTAGCAGCAGCAGTGGGTGTACATTTTGTCATCTTGACTTTTTTACCCTGTTGCAGCAATTGCATAAAAAGTTAATCTCAGCTCTTGTTCATGTAATAAACAAAGACACAATTTCAACACAGCAGAAACCTATTTTGGCAATGCAAGAACACATTCAAAGCAGTGCACGAATGAGAGGTTTACATGGAGCTTCCGTCTCCCTGCTTCCTGTTTTCATCTCTCCAACACAAACGGTCAGGGTGCGCTCAATTCTGTCACTGGTGTACACTTGTAGCGAGTTATATGAATGGATTAAAGTAGATAAGTCAATATAGGTAATTGTAAATATAGTTTTGGAGTCCAGGCACTCACAAAAACCTGTACCTCAGTCAGTCCACAATGCCTGTATTGTGGAGAGAGACTCGTGGATCTTGAACTCCGCCAACCATGTCAGGTGCGCTTGATTCCTCCCCTGGCGTACACCTCCATGGGTAAAGGTTGGTAAAAAAAAAAAAAAGGTCATTTGTGGCCTCTCTTATGGTCAAGCGGTCAGTGAAACCATGTCAGGTGCACTCCTCAGGTATTGTAGCATCACCATGGAAGAGATGAGAACCCGTGGTCAAGTGGCCTCTAGCAGGAGGACAAAGTTTCTGCCCCACACATACATACCCACACCACAGAATCACTTTTATATATACATGAGGATCGTGTGTTACACCTTATAGAGGTTGTTTTCACATTGGCAAGACGTAGGCAGTGTGCCGTTGGGGACATGTCGTCATGACAACAGGACGGCGGTGCATAATGTAAAGTTCTCCTGGAAAAGGAGCAGCATGAAACCAAGCCTACCCGCACCAAATATAGACCATGGAACAAAAAGGTGAACGTTGGTCTGGACCTTGGTGAGGACTTTTAGATATGACCACGATGTAAGAACACCAACAGAACACGTGTAGAACACCAGACCTCTTCTCTGATTCTGCCTTAGATGACCTGACTGCATAAGTGTTGGATCTGTTCAGATTAAGGGAAAACTCATAAACTGATCAGGCTGTCTTTGTGTTCTCCCTCCTGTCTCCGTGTCTCCATGTGTCCGCTGTCCTGTCCCCGTGTCTCTGTATGTCCCCGTGTTGTCTCAGCCATCTCGATGACTCTAAAGGAGCAGATCCAGCCACCTGATGATTGTGTTTCTGCTGCTTCTGTAATGTGTGATGGATTTTTGTCTGCGGGAGGCCGCTGTAATGAGTCGTCTAAAAGCAGCAGGCAGCGCTAATACAGACCGACCCGAGTGCAGAGGACCCGTATAACCGATACAAGCGCCAGTCAGCGGCATCGACTGGAAAAATGAGTCTCCGTGAGGAGTCTTTAGCCAAAAAACAACATCTGCATGGAGCCACAAAAACATGTTTAAGCCTTAAAGTGAAGGTCAAAGAGTGGCATCAGTTTTCTGTTTTCATTTTTTATTGCATTTTTTAAAATTAAGAACTATATTTGTTCACATTTTATAAAACATCCCAGAAATTACAGGATAGAGTGAGGAAAAATCTAGGAAACAACAGCATAAAATGGGTTAAAAAGGGGGATAAAAGAGGCTAAAACAGGAGGAAAACAGCAAATTCAAGCTAAAAACAGGGTAATAATTTTGTTAAAATGGGGGGTACACTGGAAAAAAGACAAGGAAAAACAGAGGGTGGGGACAGGTTAAAAATGGGGGGAAAATGGGAAATGAGGGTTTAAAAAACTGTGAAAAACATGGTAAAATGGGAGATCAGTATAAAAGAAAAGGTGGAAACAGGACGAAAATATGGTTAAAAAAAAAAACTGGGTATAACAAGGTTAAAAATGGGGGATTTGAGCCAAAAAAACCAAGAAAAATAAAAAAAAACCAAATGCAAAACAGGTTAAAAACAAGGGGAAATGTCATGAATCGCCCGCTTGACGGGCGAAAGTAGGACACCAAACGCTCTCTATGAGTTTGCACATTTATTAACATAAAAACAGACAAGCACGTTAACATACAAAAGCTAAATGATGAAGTGCAAGGCGTAACAAGCAAGAACAAACGTGGTAGACGCTGGAGGAGAGCGGGGCTCAACGTCCAGAGGGCGGAGGACAGGGGACGCCTGGCCAAGGGCGGAATCCAGCCGGAGCGCTCCCAAAGGCTCACAGCTAGAAATAGGGGGAAAACATACCTGGACGGAGTTCTCCAACTCTCCTCAACAGTGGGACCCAAAACTCTCAGGTAACAGCTCCTGAGGACGGGTACACGTGGTAGCAGGACACGACAAACCTCAGAGGTTTGCCGTGTCCTCATAAGCAGTACATAATTAGTGACAGGTGTGGATGCATGAGTGGAGAAAATAACAGCATGAATAACAGGTGTGCAGCTCCGACCAGTCTGACAGCAGGAAGCTGCACAGCGCTGTCAAAATAAAACAGAACCGGAAGCCACAACACAACCCCAACATGAGAACATTACTACAAATGCACGATGACAAAAACTGGGCAAAATAACAATGAAACAGACAGAAAAAACTGAACTAAAACTAGAGACTGGGCACGGCACCCTCCCGTGCCTCCGGAGCATGACAGGGAAATGGGAACTCACGATAAAAACAGGTTAAAATAGAGTAAAAGGATGTAAAGAAATCAGAGGCAAAACAAAATGTGGAAATATAATTAAAAGAAGATAAAACCGAAGAAATCAGTGTAAGAATAAGGTAAGAAGAAAATAAAGATCTTAAAAAAATGGTAAAAACATGTGGGAAAACAGAAAAAAGTTTTAATATCAAAGGAAAAACGATCCAATTGTGGTGACACAATAGGAGATGGCACTCCACCCAGGACTTGGGGTTGGTGGGGGAGAAGGATGAGAGATGGTAACGAGGAAGAAATGAGAGGAGCCGGCGAAGGGCGCCAGAGCGCTAGGTGGTATGAAACTAGAATAAGACGTGTCTTTGCCCCCGCTGTGCCAGGTGTTGATGCATTGCGCGAAGGGCAAGAAGCTTTTCACACCTGAGGACGTGAAAGTCTTGTATTAAGCCATGCTCTGTGACGTGGATGTGGATGTGTGTACATGCTTTGTGACTTGTATGTTAATGTTTCTCACCCTGGGTGCCAAAGGCGGGAATAAAGTAGATAAAGGAGGTTGCTTTGGTACCCAGGGCAGTCTGTTCTGTGTTGGAGGTCAAATAAAGTGGTGTGTCGTCAGCCCATGTCTTATCCGATTCCATCCTCCACACAATAATATTTTATTTTCAGAATCATGTCTGGAGTTTGTTTTGCCTCATTACCGCTTGAAATTGCAGCAACACATAAAACACCAAACATTACAAAGCTGTACATCAGCCACCTACAGTCGTCCACAGACTACAAACGTTCATGTCATGACGAGACAAGCACACCAGAGCAGCTGAAGATGGCGACTAGAGCTCCATGTTCAGTCTCAGAACTGACTGCTGCACAAAGGACTTTTTCAGGTTAACCTTACTGCACTGTGGAACCCTGTGTCTGATAGCAGCAGCCTATATTCAATAGTCAGGTTGTGTTTTTTGCTAGTCTTATTATGTTATTGTGGTAGGATGAATCATAAAGTTTTTGTACAGGTTGACTTATGATCTTAGAATAGATTTTCATTTGATGAAACAGTTTTGATTTCTCAGCAATGGATAAACTTTTACACCATGTGGTATTACAATGTTGCTGAACACTCATAATTATATAAGTATAAAATAACAAGAATTTGTTTACTTTCCCCAAAAAGACCTAAGGCATGGAAGGAAATTAATCCTTTGTTTTGTCTTTTTACACATCAATTCAATGTGGTCCTTAAATGACAACATTTGGTTGATCATGACACCTAGCTACAGTGCATCCGGAAAGTCTTCACAGCGCTTCACTTTTCCCACATTTGGCTTGTGGCAAGCTTGTGGCATCATATTCAAACTCACACCAGCAGATGACATGGTTCCCCAAATCAGGTGCCAAGTCCTGTCACTTGGAAATCAAGGTCCCAGAGTCTGGAGGAAGAGTGAACAGGCACAGAATCCAAGTTGCTTGAGGTCCAGTGTGAAGTTTCCACAGTCAATGATGACATGTGGAGCCGTGCCATCTGCTGGTGTTTTTCCACTGTGTTTAATCAAGTCCAATGTCAGTGCAGCCATCTACCAGGAAATTTTAGAGCACTTCATGCTTCCCTCTGCTAACAAGCTTTATGGAGATGCTGATTTCATTTTCCAGCAGGACTTAGCATTCCCTCACACTGCCAAAAGTATCAAAATCTGGCTTAATGACCATGGCGTCACTGTGTTTGATTGGCCAGCAAACTCTCCTGACCTAAACCCCACAGAGAATCTATGGAGGATTGTCAAGTGGAAGATGAGAGACACCAGACCCAACAATGCAGATCAGCTGAAGGTCACTATCAAAGCAACCTGGACCTTCAGAACACCTCAGCAGTAACACAGGCTGCCATCCTGCATTGATGCAGTAATTATGCAAAAGGAGCCCCAACCAAGTATTGAGTGGTACATGGACATACTTTTCAGTCAGCCAACATTTCTATTAAATATCTTTTTTTTGTAATTAATTTTATATAATATTCTATTTTTTTGAGAAACTGAATTTGGGGTTTTCCTGAGCCATAAGCCATAACCATGAAAATTAAAAGAAATAAACACTTGAAATATATCACTCTGTCTGTAATCAATCTATATAATAAATGAGTTTCACTTTTTGATTTGAATTATTGAAATAAATCAACTTTTCAACCATGTTCTAATTTATTGAGATGCACCTGTATGTACATGTGATTTCTTAGTTTTTTATTTTTAATAAATTTGCAAAAATTTCAATTTTTTTTTCATGGTGTCATTGGGGTATTGTTTGTAGAATTTTGAGGAAAGAGATCCCAGACCCCGACCAACAGTGGAGTTTGCATGTTCTCCCCGTGTCTGCGTGGGTTTACTCCGGGATTTCTCCAGTTTCCTCCCACATGCCAAAAATATGCAAGTTAAGTTAATTGGCATCAAACTGGGGATTCTAAATTGTCCTTATGTCTGACTGTGAGAGTGAATGGTTGTCTGTCTCTCTGTGTTGGCCCTGCCATGGACTGGCGATCTGTCCAGGGTGGACCCTGCCTCTCGCCCAAAAGATGCTGGGATAGGCTCCAGCCCCCCGTGACCCAAAAAGGATTAAGCGGAAGAAGATGAATGAATGAATGAAGATGAATTTAATCCATTTTGGAATAAGGAACACAACAAAATGTAACAAAATGTGGAAAAACTGAAGCTCTGTGAAGACTTTGCGGGTGCACTGTATTTATAGGAGGGCACCTGTTTAATTTCTTCATTGTGAATGATAATGGGAACTCTATGATGACAGTCAGATGGTGATCCAAACACCACCTCTTCAGTCTTAGTCGTGTTTATCTTTAGGGCCTTCTTGTCACACCACTCAACAACCTCATTTACTCCACGTTGGTGCAGCCCATGGATGTCCGAGTCATTGAAGAAAGTAAAACTGTATCATCAGAATACTTTATAATATGTTGATTTGATATATTTGTTCTACAATCGTCGGTATAAAGTGTATAGACACCAGCTGAACTCACACATCCCTGGGGAGCCCCAACATGGGTCGTGACAGCAGATGACAAAGTTTTGTTAATTTTTACTATCTGGACCCTTTTAGTCAGGAGGTAGGCATGCCAATGAATCAGAAGTGGATTCAGTCCCATTTAAATCATCTTTGATATCAGGATTTCCACTTGTATTGTATTAAATGCTGAAGAGGAATCCAGAAAGAGTGCTCTTGCATGTGTGTTCCGTTTATCTAGATGTTTGGTAATGGTATGAACCAGTGTGGCCACTGCACCCTCAGTTCCTCGTCTTTGCTTACATGCAAATTGTTATGGATCAAGTTTATCTTTTATTGTACTGATGAGATGGTGAAGTAGAATCCTTTCTAAGGCTTTCATTACTACGGAGGTCAGTGCTATAGGACCAAAGTCCTTATATTCTTTTGGATTCAGGATTTGGGGTAATGGCTTTATGTATGATGTTTTCCATAATAGAGGAACAGTATGCTGGTCTACCGAGGACTGAAAGACTGGTTGTCACACTGGAGCCAACTCATTTGAAAAGTTCTTTAGGAGAAAGGTACTGCAAGCGTCCAGTCCTGCAGATTTTTAGTTTATTTGTTTAAAGGTTTTTCTAACTTCATTTACATTGATTATGATTCTGTCTGTACCAGTAGGTTTAACAGCTGGAAGTATTTCTGTGCACTTATCAGCGTTATATAAAGATTCAGATCTTGAAAAGAAAGCATCTTAATTGTTAGAAAACTGGGTTCCATTGTCAGCAACAATGGGTTTAATGTAGCTGACAATTCCTGCCATTTTTTTCATAGTGTCCCATACTCTTTTGGAATTACTTGTTTTAAACGTTTCCTCTAATTTTTTTCCTGTGATATAATTTTGCCTCTTAATTTGGTTTTGAGCATCTTTTCTGTTTCTTTAAGTGTTTTTCTATCTTTACGTCTAAATGCAACTTTCCTTATATTAATCCCTTGTTTTATATCTTTAGTCACATATGATTTATTATTTGGATAGATTTTAATTTTTTTGTTGGAATGACCATCTGCGCACAAAAAAATAAAAGAAATTATAAAATAAAAAGAAACTTAAAACATGTTCTGGTGGAAAAACATGGTAACTGTCTTCTTTTCCTCATAACTTTTCAACTTTATTCCCATAAATGAGCAAGTTTTTCGCAGACCACATCAGGATACAGCTATGCACGAGAAGATTGCGCCATGTTAGCATGACGCCGTTGCCACATTCATCAGCGTGGTCAGCCTATGACTTTAATACAGGACCCTGATTTGACGCCACCACTACCATCAACTCTCCATGCTCTAGCACCTGTAATAACAATCTCAGCATGTTCTTGATACACAACCGGAAACCTGGCCAAGACCCTGTGGGGACTGTCTGTGCTCTGGCTGATTTCTCAGGTCGTAGCTCAGTCTTCATACAGTGAAAGAGCAGCAGGAATCCTCTGGTTTTGGTATAAAAGACCCAACATGTGGCCCCAGGACCACAGGTTCTAGACCCCTGTGATAGTGGGAGTGGACCAGAGTACCCACTCAGATAAATTAAAATCCTAGACTGAAACCTGCACACCTGAGTATAGAACACCTACATAAAGTCAAGCAGATCTCAAGCATCTCATTGCTGATCCCAGTGTGTGTGTGTGTGTGTGGCGGGGGGGGGGCAAGGGAGAGAGACAGAGACAAGGAATTAAAGATGAAGAGGAGGGGGTGAGCGAGCATTGGAGTCAAATGGTGCGTGAAGTGAAAGCTCCTCTGTCTGAGGCTGAAAAAGGTTTGTGCTCTAATCATGTGGACAATTTCTGTTTTTCTTTTTCCAGTTAGAGTTCAGCTCTAGCCTGAAGAGAGGCAGGGAGAAAAACAGGGAAAAAAGCATGGCTGATGGTGTGTGATATCAGGAAACATCAGAGAAACACTCTTAGATACATCTACTACTAATAATAATAATGATAATAATAATAATAATAATAGTGTATCAGATTTACATAGCGCTTTCCATAGATACTCAGACGCTTTACAATGGATACATTATTCATTCACTCCACAGACAATGGTAGTGGTAAGCTACTTCTATAGTCACAGCTGCCCTGGGGCAGACTAACTATCAACATCAGTGGACTTCATCTAAAAGAAAAAGAGGTTTAACAGAAAAAGTGATTTAGAAGAAAAATGCAGCTGTAGCAGCTGATGATGCAGTCCTCAGATGGTAAGTATGGGTTAAGTACTGGTTTAATATTGGGCAAGTACCAGGTAAAGACAGGGTAAGTGTCAGATAAATGTCAGGTAAGTACCAGGAAAGTGTAAGGTACAGTAGGTGTTGTTGTTGTTCGTCTGTCATTCTCGATGTTGACCATGGACAACACATGGAAAAGGACTGGGTGCAGTGTGTCCAGCTGTGGCTGATCAGTCGAATGCGGGCACAGAAGGTTCTGCCACAGGTCGGGCACAGATGGTCTGCGCAAGCAGAAGGTACAGGGGTGGCTCTGAACTTGCGAGGCTCACATTTTCTCTGGGCCTTGGTAATCCTGTTCAGCTCAAAGGAGGCAGCACCTTTGCTGGTACGGCTATGCCAGTCTGGTCAGTCTAGCGCTAGGGTCTCCCAGGTGTCAGGACTGATGTCAGTGCTCTTCGGGGAGGCCTTAAGAGTTTTTTTTTTTTTTTTTTTTTTTGGACTTATTTTGTACCCGTAGGTAGATTTGTTCTGCAGTCCAGTGACAAGCCACCAGCTGCCGGTCGCTGCGTGTGCAAGCGCCCCTTAACTCCCTAACCTGCATGTTTTTTGGCATGTGGGAGGAAACCGGAGAAATCCCGGAGTAAACCCACGCAAACACGGGGAGAACATGCAAACTCCACACAGATCACTGTTGGCCGGGGGCAAGGATCGAACCCACGATCTCATGATCCCCGCGATCCCCCGGCCAAGGGTAAACTGTGCTGCCGCGGTGCTAACCACTGCGCCACCGTGCAGCAGTGTCTTTGTAGAAGAAGAGTGACTTTGTAGCCCTTCTTCTGACCACCTTGTGAGCACTTGCCCTCTGCTAGTTCACCGTAGAACAGTCTCTTTGGTAGGCGAGAAAAGTAAGGTACAAGATAAGTGTCAGGTAAGTATCAGATAAGTGTCAGGTAAGTACCAGAGTAAGTATCAGATAAGTACCAGGTAAGTACCATGTTAAGTATCAGATAAGCACCAGGAACATGTCAGGTAAGTATCAGATAAGTACCAGGAAAGTGTCAGGTAATTATTAGATAAGTGTCAGCTAAGTACCATGTAAATATCAGATAAGTGTTAGGTAACTACCAGGTAAGTATCAGATAAGTACCAGGTACACTAGGAGAACATGCAAACTTCCCACAGAAGTGTCACCAATGGTCAGGGAGTGGGACCAAACCCAGGATGGTCAGGGGTGGAATCGGTTGCCACAGTGCTAACCACTGCACCATCGATCTGCCCAGGCTATTACCACAGGCATTTAAAACTGTTGTACTTAAACTGTTGCTTTAAAAGCCAACACTGGATCCAGGAGTTTTAGCTAACTATAGACCAATCTTTAATCTGCCTTTCATTTCAAAAATCTTAGAAAGAGTTGTTGCTAGCAATTACTTGACCACTTGCAGAGAAATTGTTTATTTGAAGAGTTTCAATCTGGGTTTAGAATCCATCACAGTACTGAAACGGCTTTAGTGAAGGTAACTAATGACCTCGTTATAGCTGATAATGGACATGTTTTTGTACTTGTCTTTTTTAGAACTTATTGCAGCTTTTGATACTATTAATCATAATATTTCACTTGAGGATTAGAACACCATGTTAGACTTAATGGAACTTTGTTGCAGTGGTTTAAATCTTATTTACGTAATAATTTCCAGTTTGTTCATGTCAGTAATGAGTTTTCTTCTAATTCAAAGCTCAACCACGGAGTTCCACAGGGATCTGTGCTACATCTTATTTTTTTAGTTTATATATGCTTCCTCTAGGCAGTATTATTAGAAAGCACTGTATATATTTTCATTGTTTTGCAGATGACATACAATTATACCTGTAAATGAAGCCAGAAGACAGTAGTCATTTAGCCAAATTAGAGGCTTGTCTTAAGGAAATCAGAGCTTGGATGACTTGTAATTTCTTGCTATTAAATTCACATAAGACTGAAGGCATTCTAGTTGGTCCAAAAAAACCTCAGAAATACCTTTCTGTTTTGAATGCCCTTTCAGGGCAGAAATGAGGCACCAATTGCCAACAGTGAGTTTGCTTATTTATTAAAGAAAAGGGAACAAAGGAACGTGCCACGATGGGCAGAATATAGACCACTATACACACGACCTCACAGGGAGATAACGTGAGACATAAAAAAGAAAATACAAACATTTACATATAAATAGCGAGGGCAAAACCTTACACTGAAAAGGGACTGGAGTCAGGGTTGGGGACTCCAGTCTAGGTAGGGCGAGGTCGCAGTGAGGAATAACCCTCGCTAGCGATCTTAAATAGCACACAGAAAACCCAAACTACAAACAGGTGTGGAGAGACAGTAATCATTAAACACACACAGCTGTGACAGGTCGCGAGCAGGCTTGACAGCCGGAAGTCCTGCCATGGCGCTGTCAAAATAAGAGCACAAATAAACCCCAAAATAAACAAGACTAAATATACAGACAGAAAATGGGGAAAATAATAAGTGACTCGAGCACGGAACAAACCCGCACTCGGGATCACTAAAGTGCCCCCCTTTAAGGGATGGATTCCAGACATCCCACCGTAACACCAAGAAAAAAGGACCCACCCACCCCCCAACCACAAAAACTACCAAAACCAGCCTTGGGAGGGTGGTGGGGGAATCCAGGCCTGGAGGGACAGATACAAAAATGAAAACAAACCCAATACGCTTAGCGGCAAAACTCCCAGAACACAACAATGAGAAAATACAAAGTACCTACACAACAAAACTAAAAGTACAAAAAGGATAAAACAATCAAACAATCGACAATCAGTTGTTGTCGTATCAGCGGATTTGGACCCTCAAGGACAGTGCCCATGTGCCTTCTGCAAGCAAGAGAGATAGACTCTGGACTTGTTTATAAGTCACATGATTATAACATCTATCCACTGCCAGGAGGCGCCCTCTGCTGCTCACTAACAACTGTCACATCTACACTACACAATGCACCCAACTCACACATACTGATCCACTTATACTGACTGTTGAAGATATTCATTCACTGCTCTCTTTGTGTCATTGTGTGGATTCTATTGTTTGCTAATTGTGCATTGAGAGTTTTTTTCTTGTAATCATATCGGTCATATATGAACTTTATTCTGATAAACAATGCTTTTTTCTCTCTCCTACTGTGTCCACCCTCCCCTTCTGTCTACTGTTCCCCTCCTGCTGACAGGCGCCTCCACGGCTTGCCGCGTCATTGAGAATGTCATTTATGACGTTTTCAGTGTCAAGTCAAATTCCTCGTATATTTACCTGTTATTTACTTGTAAATGTGCTTGGCAATAAACTTATTCTGATTCTGATTCTGATTCTGATTCTGATTCTGATACTCCCATCGGATACAAATCAGGATAGAAATACAAGCAAGGAAGACAAGAGCATTCATACGTATAGCTAATAAGCAGTAGGTTTAAATAAATTGTATATTCACACTGGTACATAGAATAAACAAGGAGCAAAGAACTCAGCAACACCAGACAAACCAGAAAACTGTTCTGGTGGTCTGCCAGAGTCCCGGCTCCACCTGACCATCACATGGAAAATATCGGGTGGCCTACCAGGTCTCCAGCACTACCAAAACAGATGAAAAAGTCCATCGGGTGGCCTCCCTGGACACAAAAACCACCCTAGCAACTGGAGAAGTTCATTGGGTGGTCTCCCCGCATCTCTAGGCCAACGGACCACAGTATACCACCCACCTCCCCCTGGAGGCAGAAGATGAAGCTGGTAACCACCGCAGACCCCAGGATGACAGATACCAGAACCTAATCATGGCAGAAAATGAATCATGATGTAGGCGGAAGAAGGGAGAGGACCCACAGCAGCCTTGGGCACCTGCACCGCACCTCCGGTGGCCCCGGGTTGAGGTGTTACGGTACCCTCGATGGCCCCAGATTGAGGCATAGCAGCACCCTCAGCGGCCCCGGATTGAGGCATTGCTGCACCCTCGCTGGCGCCAGACCGAGGTGTGACTGCACCCTCAGTGACCCCAAAATGAGACATGGCTACACCCTCAGTGGCCCCCGGGCTGGAGCGTAGCCCCCATGGAGACCCAGGCTTGGACGGCGTCTCCACGTCTTTGGTTGGAGGAGCTGGACCCATGAAGACCTCAGGCGGAGGATCAGAACCCATAGAGACCTCCGATGTAGCTGAGAGATCATCTGTGACCCTGAGAGAAGGTTCAACAGAAGAGGGGAGAGAAATGGGCCAGGGTCACCGACAGCAGTGGAACCCAGCGAGGTGAGCTCAGATGCTGCTGACGGCAGCACCCAGCTCTTCCCACCCAGAGTCAGACAAGCCCTCTCCAACACAGAAACAATGAAAACAAATGAGAGTACTTGCCTGAGCTCAAATTCCGCTGCCGTCCAGGACTCCGTCGATCCGGATGACGATCTCTCCAGCCTGGCCTCCTGGAGGTCCAACTCCAACTCTGCTGCGGTTACCCCAACAGCAGGCATGATGGTCTCTGCAGTCTTAGGACCCCCTGCCGTAGTCACCCACACAGATGGCTCGCTCGACGTGGCAACAGGAGACCTACTACCAGCTGGGACTAGGCTCTGCATAGGATAAGGATAAGGCTGAGGACCTGGGCTTATATAGCACTTTTTCTAGTCTCAACGACCACTCAAAGCGCTTCACTAGTTTTGTCGGCCTCCGTCGGTCTATGATGACCATGGAAGAGAATCCTAAACGTCTACTCTGCTGGAACAGCACCGCCTGTGGCTGAACAGGCCGATGCGCGAATGGCATTCCCTGTCACACAGGTCGCACTTGTGGGTGGTCTCCGTGCTGCTGGGTCTGTGGCGGTTCTTCCTGCGGGTCCTTTTTTCATCTGCAGCAGCAGTCAGTCTCTCTTCACCCGCCTTGAGCTGTCTGGTCAGGGTGCCTCTCCATTTGGAGCGGTCCGTTGCAAGGTCCCCCCAGCGCTCTGTGTTGATCTGCAGGGCCTTCATGTCTCTCTTGCAGACGTCTCTAAAACGCAGCTGTGGGCGGCCAACGTCTCTCTTGCCAGTTGCCAGTTCTCCATAGAGGACGTCTTTGGGGATTCTGCCATCCTCCATACGGTGAACGTGGCCTAGCCAGCGGAGGCTGCGCTGTCTGAGTAGAGTGAACATGGAGGGAAGGCCGGCACGGCACAGAACTTCTGTGTTGGGCACTTTGTCCTGCCAGGATATGTCCAGGATGTGGCGAATGCAGCGCAAGTGGAAGGAGTTCAGTCTCTTTTCCTGCCGGGCGTATGTTGTCCACGTCTCACTCCCATAGAGCAGTGTGCTGATGACGCAGGCGTTGTACACTTCCATCTTCGTCTTGACAGAGAGTTTGGGATTCTCCCACACTCGTGTGGTGAGGCGAGCGAGTGTGAAGGCTGATTTTCCAATCCTCTTGTTGATCTCTGTATCAAAGGAGAGGTTGTTGCTGATCGTGGACCCCAGGTACATGAACTGATTCATGACCTCCAGCTCGTAGTCGTCAATGGTGATGGTTGGTGGTGCTTCCGTGCCTTGCGCCAAGACGTTAGTCTTCTTCAGGCTGATGGTAAGCCCGAAGTCCTTGCATGCCTGGGAGAAGTGGTCCATAAGGGTCTGAAGCTCCTGCTGTGTGTGGGTTGCGACTGCAGCGTCGTCTGCGAACAGCATGTCTCTGATTAGAGCCTCGCGTACTTTGGTTCTGGCTTTCAGGCGGGCGAGGTTGAAAAGTCTGCCGTCAGATCTTGTGTGCAGGTAGATTCCCTCTGTTGCTGTGCTGAAGGCATGCCTCAGGAGCATAGCAAAGAAAATCCCAAAGAGGGTTGGCGCAAGTACACAGCCCTGTTTCACTCCGCTGCGTATGTTGAAAGGCTCTGAGACGTTGCCATCGTGCTGCACTATCCCCTGCATGTTGGTGTGAAACGATTCAATGAGGCTTTGCAACTTTGGTGGGCATCCTATTTTTGGCAGGATCTTGAAAAGGTCCTCTCTGCTGACCAGATCGAACGCTTTGGTGAGGTCGATGAAGGCGACGTACAGGGGCATGTTCTGTTCTCTGCATTTCTCCTGGAGTTGGCGGATGGAGAATATCATGTCTACCGTCGATCGCTCAGCACGGAAGCCACACTGAGACTCGGGGTAGACACGCTCGGCAAGCTTCTGTAGACGAACGAGAACAACTCGTGCGTAGATTTTGCCAACAACGCTGAGGAGGGAGATGCCCCTGTAGTTGTTGCAGTCGCTTCTCTCCCCTTTGTTTTTGTAGAGGGTGATGATCTTGGCGTCCCTCATGTCCTGTGGTACGGCACCTTCCTTCCAACACTGGCAGAGGACGTCATGCAATGGCAGCAGTAGGGCGGTCTTGCAGTGCTTGATCAGGTCGGGGGGTATGCCGTCGTTGCCGGGTGCCTTGCCAGCGGCCAAGCTATCAATGGCCTTGTTGAGTTTGTCGATGGTTGGCTCGGCGTCAAGTTCGTCCATGGATGGCAGGCAGTCGATGGCATCAAGGGCTGACGGTGTCACGGTGTTCTGTCTGGAGTAGAGGTCGGAGTAGTGTTCCACCCATCTCTCCATCTGCTTGTTCTTTTCTGTGATCATCTCCCCAGTGGAGGATTTGAAGTGGGCCGTCTTGCTCTGAGCCGGACCAAGTGCTTTCTTGATGCCATCGTACATACCACGGATGTTCCCTGTTATGGCAGCGGTTTGAATGTCTTGGCTGAGCTGAGTCCAGTACTCGTTGGCACAGCGCCAAGCAGTCTGCTGAACTTTGCTTCTCGCAGCCCTGAGAATCTGGAGATTCTTCTCGTTTGGGTACTTCTTGTACTCAGCAAGTGCTGAGCACTTGGCTTCAATGACGGGGGTCATCTCGGTCAACTTAGCATCAAACCAGTCCTGTGACTTTGAGGTCTTCCTCCCAAAGGTAGCCAAGGCTGTGCGGTGGATGATGTTTCGCAGCTCTTCCCACTTCTGCTTTGCAGATTCTCCTTCTTGTGGTACACCAAGTTCCTTCTCAAAGGTGGAGGCAAACTGCTCAACAAGTTCTTGTTGAGCCATCTTGCTGGTGTCAATCCGTGCCTTTCCAGGTTGTCTAGCACGATGGAATTTCTTCAGCTGCAGCTTGATCTTGCAACACACCAATGAATGGTCTGTGTCGCAATCTGCACTCTGGAACGAACAGGTGATTAGCACGTTCTTCAGTGAGGTGCGCCTGGTCAGGATCAAGTCCAGCTGGTGCCAGTGCTTTGAGCGTGGATGTTGCCAGGAAACCTTGTGTTGGGTCTTGGTCTTGAAGAACGAGTTTGTGATGCACAGACCGTGATATGTGCAGAACTCGAGCAGCCGCTGTCCGTTGTCATTCATTCTGCCCACGCCAAAAGGTCCAAGACAGGAGGGCCAGGAGTCGTGGTCAGCACCCACTCTGGCATTGAAGTCTCCAAGGAGAATGAGTTGTTCAGAGTTGGGGACGATCCTGACAGTTGTTGCGAGATTCTCGTAGAACTCGTCTTTTGCCTCTGGTGTGGCTGTCAGTGTTGGGGCATACACACTGACGAGGGTGACTGGGCCTTGAGTGGTGTTCAGGCGGAGGGTGAGGAGTCGTGCAGAGCCAGTGCTGCTCGGTTCCACCATCTTCAGCAAGGCGTTCTTCACTGCAAAGCCCACTCCGTGTTCCCTGTGTTCGTCACTGCCCTTTCCCTGCCAGAAGAACGTGTAGTCCTTCTCTCTCAGTGTGCCTGCGTCAGCCAACCGTGTTTCCTGGAGAGTGGCGATATCCACTCCCAGTCTCTTCAGCTCATTATTGATGATGGCAGTCTTCCTGGTGTCATTGATGTCCTTGAGGTTAGTAGCGAGTCCTGTCATCATAGTGCGGACGTTCCAGGTTCCCAGTTTTAGAGTTGGTCTCTTTTGTTTTATTGTCTTGCCTGGTGCGAAAGTTCTCAGCCTGCTGTTCGGACTTCTCCTCATCCCCATGCACCCAATGAGGAAAGCAAGCTGTGGCGGGACATCACCTTATTGGCTGGGGGCTGCCCAGCTTGAGGCGGGCGGTAGCTGTCCAGTGAGATCCGATGATCCCTCCCACCGTCGGGAACAACCCCTGGCGCCGCGCTCTACGCCAATTGAGCAGTGGCTTATAACCGGTAACTGTCATTCCCCGTGTTTTGTCTACGCCAAAGGCGAAGCTGGAGTGTCCTCTCCAGTGATCCGTTGTTCTACCTTCCAGCGTTGGGCGTTGGTAGGATTCAAGCCTGGGCAGGAAGATATGGAGGATAAGATGTTGCCCATGTAGCATGTCCCCCCTCTCCACGTCACTGATGAATCCAAAGGAACAACAGGGCTGCTACAGTTTGGCACCAGCGCCGTTGCAGGAGCTGCCAGAACGATGTTGAGCACAACATAGAACTGCCTTAGGGGCTCCGACTCCGGATTTTTCCTCAGGGTTGACTCCCGAAGCCTTTCCCGTGACCGGGTATGCCGCAAGGCAGCGGAGGTTTGAAATCAGGGTTTACCTTCCCCTAGATGGGCTACCTTCCCAGGTTGGCGAGCCACCATCTACCTGAAGCATCTGGTTTTAAGGCGCCAGAGATCCGCCCTCGCCCCTTCTCCTATTAGTAAAAGCAGTTCCGCCAGGCTTAGAGACTAAACCACACGGGTAGGCTAGGAGTTGGACTTAGTTGTCAGAGGCTTTTCGAGACGCACGCCATAAGGAGCATTTTATGAGCACTGGGAGCTTAACCCCAGTGCCGCTCCTGGCTATGACAACCTTGGAACCCTAACCCTCTATTACTAATCCTCTATTCTAAGGGCCTAAAGGAGACCGATACCCAGGGACAATTTAGAACAACCAATTAACCTAACATGCATGTCTTTGGATTGTGGGAGGAAACCGGAGTCCCCGGAGTAAACCCACGCAGCACAGGGAGAACATGCAAACTCCACATAGAAAGGTTCCTAGTAGTAGTAGGTAAAACCCGAGGACGCTTCATCATCGGCTCAGGTTCCAGGTAGCAGACGGCCCTCCTCCTCTCTTCATATCGCCTCTGCGGAGCTGGAACCAGGCTCTCCAGGCCCAAAGGCTCCTCCTCCGTCTGGCAGTTAGATAAGATAAGATAAGCCTTTATTAGTCCCACAACGGGGAAATTCCAGGATTGCAACAGCACAGGGATAGCAACACTCAGAGCAACAATCAGAAGGCAAGAAAAAAACAAGCAAGCAAGAGCAGCTAATATACATATGTACATATTACTATAAAATATATATATACACACACACAGACACACAGTGCAGAGCATTGTAGCTGGATGGAATAAATATATGAATATATAAACACAGTGCGGAACATTGTAGCTAGATGGAATAAATATGTAAATATATAAACACCCACAGTACGGAGCATTGCAGCTAGGTGGAATAAATATGTAAGTATATAAACACACACAGTGCAGAGCAATGTAGCTAGATGGAATAATATGTAGATATATAAAAACACAGTGCGGAGCATTGTAGCTAGATGGAATAAATATGTAAATATATAAACACACACAGTACAGAGCATTGTTGCTAGATGGGATGAAACAGCATAACCGTCTACTTAGTTATCCTACATGGTATGATTATGTGCCCATACATATTCTCACCCTCCATAGTGACCGGTATTTTCCTAGTTGTATGCCGGAGGGAACCATTGTGTAAATCTATTGCATCTTTTGCATTCAAAAAACTATTAGTTTGTTACGTCTTTTTGCTATCTCTGTGAGCAGCCCTGCTTAGGTTGTACAGTCTGACAGCCGTTGGTAGGAAGGACCTACGAAACCTCTCGGTTGTGCACCTGGGATGATGTAGTCTGCTGCTAAATGAGCTCCTCAGTGCATTCAGTATGTCCTGCATAGGGTGGAACTCGGACTCCAGCAGAGATGACAGTTTAGCCACCATCCTTCTCTCTCCTATCTCCTCCACCGGATCAAGGCGCTGCCCCAGGACAGAGCTAGCTTTCTTAATCAGTTTGTTCAGTCTCTTCCTATCGGCTGCAGTAATGCCACTGCCCCAGCAGACCACTCCAAAAGTGATGGCTGATGCCACCACCGTGTCATAGAATGTCTTCAGCAGCGCCCCTTGTACACCAAAAGACCTGAGTCTCCTCAGCAGGAACAGCCTGCGCTGTCCCTTCTTGTAGAGTGCGTCAGTATTGTGTGACCAGTCTAGTTTATTGTTCAGATGAACACCCAGGTACTTATAGGATGTCACCATCTCGATGTCTGTTCCCTGTATATTTACTGGTGCTGTGAGGGGCTGCCCATGCCTGCGGCAGTCCACCACCAGCTCCTTAGTTTTCCTCGCGTTGATCTGGAGGCAGTTCCGATGGCACCAGTCCACGAAGTCCCGGATAAGCCCTCTGTACTCAGCTTCATCTCCATTGGAGATGAGGCCAACGATCGCAGAGTCATCAGAGAACTTCTGTAGATGGCAGTGTGTTGTGTTGTGTGAGAAGTCCGCAGTATAAAGAGTGAACAGGAAGGGAGCCAGCACCGTTCCCTGGGGGGCCCCCGTGCTACCGATGATCGTGTCGGACACACAGTCCCAGGTTCTCACCAACTGAGGCCGGTTCATGAGGTAGTCTAGGATCCAAGATGACAGGTGCTGGTCCACCCCTGTGCGCAGCAGCTTGTCCTTCAGGATCATCGGTTGGATGGTGTTGAAAGCACTGGAGAAGTCAAAGAACATGATCCTCACCATATTCCCGGGCTTCTCCAGGTGGGACAGAGAACGGTGAAGGAGGAAGATCACCGCATCCTCCACCCCAATGCCATGCTGGTAGGCGAACTGGAGTGGATCCATCGCTGGTTCCACCAGGGGGCGGAGGTGAGCAAGGAGCAGTCTCTCCAGGGTCTTCATCAAGTGGGACATCAAGGCCACCGGTCTGTAGCTGTTCAGGTCTTTGGGGTGGGAAGTTTTTGGTACAGGTACCACACAAGATGTTTTCCACAGCTGTGGTACCCTCCCCAGCTTCAGGCTCAGGTTGAAGATGTACGTCACAATCCCACACAGCTGGTCTGCACAGGAC
The DNA here is from genome assembly GCA_020510985.1 of Pholidichthys leucotaenia. Lineage (NCBI taxonomy): Eukaryota > Metazoa > Chordata > Actinopteri > Cichliformes > Pholidichthyidae > Pholidichthys > Pholidichthys leucotaenia. Next base: position 485,008,677 of record CM035838.1, on the reverse strand, counting down.
TTGAGGAGCTTTGCGCTGATGCCGTCCGGTCCCGACGCCTTCCTCGTCTTGATCTTCCTCAGCTCCGTCCTCACCTGGGTCCTGGTCAGGGTCAGGATGGGGGGCTGTGTGTTGGGAGTGGGGGGGGGTGTTGGTGGAGTGGGGAGTGGGCAGCAGGACTTGATTTCTTTAGAGGCAGCAGTGGTTGTTGTGCAGTCAGGGGGGAGGGCGGTTGGTCAAACCTATTGAAAAACAGATTCAGGTTGTTCGCCCACTCCCTGCCCCCCGTGGCCTGGGAGGAGGTATTCTGGAGCCCCGAGATGGTTTTGAGGTTTCTCCAGACCCCGCTGATGTCGCTCTGTTGCAACTTGTCCTCCCATCTTCTTCCTGAAGCTGTCCTTGCCTTCTCTGATCTTTCTCCTCAGCTCCCTCTGTACGGACTTCAACATCTCCCTGTTCCCCGACCTGAAGATCCTCTTCTTCTCTCTCAGAAGTGTTTTAATCTCAGGGTTGATCCAGGGTTTGTTGTTTGAGCAATACCTTATGGTCTTGGTGGGAACGGATTTGTCCACACAGAAGCTGAGGTAGTCCGTGAAGGTGTGAGTGAGGCCATCGATGTCCTCACCATGTGGATCGCAGAGCTGCTTCCAGGCGGTGGCTTCAAAACAGCCTTTTAGAGTGTCCATTGTCTCCTCAGACCATAACTCCACTGTGCGCCTGGCCGGAGGTTGTCTGTGCACTAGGGGTTTGTACACCGGCCGGAGATGAACCAAGTTGTGATCCGATCTCCTGAGTGGGGGGAGTTGTGATGAGGTGTACGCCTCCTTGGTGTTTGCGTAGAATAAGTCCAGTGTTTTATTGTCTCTAGTGTGGCATGGGACATACTGGGTGAACGTGGGTAGAATGAGAGACAGTGAAACATGGTTGAAATCGCCTGAGATGAGGAGAAGAGCATCTGGGTGTTCTGTCTGCAGCCTGCTGGTTACTGAATGGATGATGTCACACGCTGTCCCAGCATTCGCCGTCGGATTTGCATAAACAACAATGCAGATCACGTGTGAGTGTTCTCTCGGGAGATATGTAGGCCGCATGCTAACAGCTAGCAACTCAATGTCTTTGCTGCAGTGTCGATGTTTAACAGTGATATGTCCCGGTCTGCACCAGTTGTTGTTAACAAACATTATCACTCCACCGCCCCTTGCTTTGCCACTGTCTGGTGTTCGGTCAGCCCGTATCATGTGGAAACCCTCCAGCTCAATGTTAGCATCTGCTGCTAGTTCAGTTAGCCACGTCTCAGAAAACAAAAGGAGAGAGCACTCCCGATATGTGCTATCATAACGGCAGATAGCCACTAGCTCATCTACCTTTCCCAGTATAGAGCGTACATTTCCCATGACAACAGATGGAAGGGAGGGTCTGTACCTTATATTTTTTGTCCTCCGCCTTACTCCAGCCCGGTAGCCGCGGCGTTTTCGCCTCAGTTCTCTCGGTATGTCGAGTTTTTCCAATGGGACCGGGTGGCGGTTGAATGCTAGCAGCTCTTCCCTGCTGTATCGTATCCTGCTATAAACAGTGGCTCCGTCCACCGGCTCAGGAGACATTTGGGACGATCTGTGTGTCCATGATATAAGTGGAGTGAAAAAAAAAGACGGATCAAAAGAGAGAGGAATGGAAAAAGACTCGGAATCGAGCCGCTGTTGCAAAAGGCAGCCTACTCGTGTGGCGCCGGGAGAGAAAAAAAAAAAATTAAACCTGCAGGCAGGTGTAAACTGGCCTTCGCCCCCCGCGCGACCGCGGAACCCGCCGCCCGTCCTCCCTCGCTTTGAACACTACCTGCTGGCCATTTACTCCAATCGACTTCTTCCACGCAGCATTAGGTGGAGGTGCCGTAGTCATTGTGCCCAAAAACAATGTCTCCAAACTTTCACTCATGTCCCTCTGCTGAAGTTCCTCCACTCTCATTTTTGTTTTACACAAAGCAGCAAAATGCCCCTTTTTCTGACATGTCTTGCAGTCTGCATTGCGAGCAGGACATTCTTTAAATGAATTTCCATGTGGTTTTCCACACCTGCCACATCTGGCAGGCACAGAACACAGCAGAAGTGTGGTGGACCTGCAGGCAGCCAGAAGAGCTGGATGACATGGTTGCCTGTGATAACCAAAACTGTGAAATTCAGTGTTTCCATTTAGGATGTGGGGGACTCTGAAGCACCAACCCCACAGCAGCCGTGGTTTTGTGACGTGCGCATTAGAGTAGTGCTGTAGCATGAGACAGTTATGCGCTATAACATGGTAGAACAATGATACATATTGATCATGCATGTCAGTTTATATTCTTGTATTGCATCATGGTTATGGTTACAGTTTTGCATCTTTGAAATAAAGGGCTGCAGTTTGTAAGCCATTGTGTACTTTATTCCAAAAAGTTGTTACAAAGCAAGCAAGTGTATTTATATAGCGCATTTTGTCTGCTTATGTCAAAAAGGTGTGCAATATGTTCAAGAGGCAAATTAATCCGCAAATGTATCTTAGTTAAAAGGAGAATTTGAAATTGGGAAATTTTAGGGACTGTTCAGGGTGGGACTATTATCCACTGTCAAATATTTAGTGAAAATCAAAAAAAGTTTGTCCAAGATCCAACTTTCCGAAATTTCATGGCGTGTAGTCAACCGTCACCATGTTGCCAGGGCAACACTTCCCTGTAAGTTATGTGTTGTCCACCAATATTGGACTACATATGACAGTGACCTCAACATATGTTGAAAAATTGAGACCTCCAAGACCTTCCCACCCCTCCCCATAAGCTCACGGTTTGAATGGCGAGGAGGGCATGTCTATGTTAACACGTTTGATGTTATACTATTGGTGATGTTCAGTTATTATCATGGCTGTGTTCTGATGAATCTCAGAAAATTTCACATCATTCTGCCCAGCCGCTTGTGAGTAATAAATGAAAGATTTTTCAGCAATTCTTTCGTTTACCACGATGTGGCGCTATATCTGTTGTCAGGTATTTTGATGTCATTGCATCCGGGGTGGCACTATTTTCCTTCATGTAAAGTTTTATGGACATCGGACAAGTTTTGCCCGTCAGTAATTCTTCCTTTAATCATTAGGGGGCGCTATGAGTCTTGTTTATTATTTGTATAGAGACGAGTTCGGGGAAGGGAGAATACTCATCGTATAAAATTTGTTGCAAATCGTGCAAAGTATGTCCAATTTACAAGGGTGTAATGTTGTTACCACTAGGCGGCGTTAAAACTTTTGTTATTTTATATAGGAATGTTTAGGGTGGGATTATTATCCATTTTTGAAAATTTGGTGGAAATCAGAAAAAGTTTGTCCAAGATACAACTTTCCGAAATTTCATGGCGTGTAGTCAACCGTCGCCATGTTGCCATGGCAACACTTCCCTGTAAGTTATGTGTTGTCCACCCATATTGGACTACATATGACAGTGACCTCAACATATGTTGAAAAATTTAGACCTCCAAGACCTTCCCACCCCTCCCCATAAGCTCATGGATTGAATGGCGAGAAGGGCGTGTCATAAATAAAACAGTTTTCAGCAATTCTTTTGTTAACCACTATGTGGCGCTATAACTTTTGTCAGCGATTTTGATGGAGTTGTGTTTTGGGCGGGACTATTTTCCATAATGGAAAGTCTGGTGCACATTGGACAGGTTTTGGCCGAGTGACAGGTTGTTGAATTTGAAAGGGGAGGAGTCAAATTTCGCCATGGCGCCCTGGCAACACTTCCTTGTCACTTATGTGTTGTCCACCCATAGTGAACTATATGTGACAGTCACCTAAACCTATGTTCCAATTTTCATGACTCCAGGACGTTCCCACCCCTCCCCATAAGCTCATGTATTGAATGGCGAAGAGGGCGTGTCCATGGTAAGACATTTCATGTCATGCTAAAGTTGATATTCAGTTATGATCATGCCTGTGGTCTGATGAATATCAGAAAATTTCACATCATTCTGGCAAGCGGCGCGTGAGTAATAAATAAAAGTTTTCAGCAATTCTTTCATTAACCACTATGTGGCGCTATAACGTTTGTCAGCGATTTTGATGCAGTTGTGTTTTGGGCGGGACTATTTTCCATAATGGAAAGTCTGGTGCACATTGGACAGGTTTTGGCCGAGTTACAGGTGGTTGAATTTGAAAGGGGAGGAGTCAAATTTCGCCATGGCGCCCTGGCAACACTTCCTTGTCACTTATGTGTTGTCCACCCATAGTGAACTATATGTGACAGTCACCTAAACCTATGTTCCAATTTTCATGACTTCAGGACGTTCCCACCCCTCCCCATAAGCTCACGTATGGAATGGCGAAGAGGGCGTGTCCATGGTAAGACATTTCATGTCATGCTAAAGTTGATATTCAGTTATGATCATGGCTGTGGTCTGATCAATATCAGAAAATTTCACATCATTCTGGCCAGCAGCGCGTGAGTAAAAAAATAAAACAGTTTTCAGCAATTCTTTCGTTAACCACTATGTGGCGCTATAACTTTTGTCAGCGATTTTGATGGAGTTGTGTTTTGGGCGGGACTATTTTCCATAAAGGAAAGTCTGGTGCACATTGGACAGGTTTTGGCCGAGTGACAGGTGGTTGAATTTGAAAGGGGAGGAGTCAAATTTCGCCATGGCGCCCTGGCAACACTTCCTTGTCACTTCTGTGTTGTCCACCCATAGTGGACTATATGTGACAGTTACCTAAACCTATGTTCCAATTTCCATGACTCCAGGACGTTCCCACCCCTCCCCATAAGCTCACGTATTGAATGTCGAAGAGGGCGTGTCCATGATAAGACATTTCATGTCATGCTAAAGTTGATATTCAGTTATGATCACGGCTGTGGTCTGATGAATATCAGAAAATTTCACATCATTCTGGCAAGCAGCGCGTGAGTAATAAATAAAAGAGTTTTCAGCAATTCTTTCGTTAACCACTATGTGGTGCTATAACTTTTGTCAGCGATTTTGATGCAGTTGTGTTTTGTCCAGGACTATTTTCCATAATGGAAAGTCTGGTGAACATTGGACATGTTTTGGGCGAGTTACAGGTGGTTGAATTTGAAAGGGGAGGAGTCAAATTTCGCCCTGGCGCCCTGGCAACACTTCCTTGTCACTTATGTGTTGTTCACCCATAATGGACTATATGTGACAGTCACCTAAACCTATGTTCCAATTTTATGACTCCAGGACGTTCCCACCCCTCCCCATAAGCTCACGTATGGAATGGCGAAGAGGGCGTGTCCATGGTAAGACATTTCATGTCATGCTAAAGTTGATATTCAGTTATGATCATGGCTGTGGTCTGATCAATATCAGAAAATTTCACATCATTCTGGCCAGCAGCGCGTGAGTAAAAAAATAAAAGTTTTCAGCAATTCTTTTGTTAACCACTATGTGGCGCTATAACTTTTGTCAGCGATTTTGATGGAGTTGTGTTTTGGGCAGGACTATTTTCCATAATGGAAAGTCTGGTGCACATTGGACAGGTTTTGGGCGAGTTACAGGTGGTTGAATTTGAAAGGGGAGGAGTCAAATTTCGCCATGGCGCCCTGGCAACACTTCCTTGTCACTTCTGTGTTGTCCACCCATAGTAGACTATATGTGACAGTTACCTAAACCTATGTTCCAATTTCCATGACCCCAGGACGTTCCCACCCCTCCCCATAAGCTCACGTATTGAATGTCAAAGAGGGCGTGTCCATGGTAAGACATTTCATGTCATGCTAAAGTTGGTATTCAGTTATGATCACGGCTGTGGTCTGATGAATATCAGAAAATTTCACATCATTCTGGCAAGCGGCGCGTGAGTAATAAATAAAAGAGTTTTCAGCAATTCTTTCGTTAACCACTATGTGGCGCTATAACTTTTGTCAGCGATTTTGATGCAGTTGTGTTTTGTGCGGGACTATTTTCCATAATGGAAAGTCTGGTGAACATTGGACACGTTTTGGGCGAGTTACAGGTGGTTATATTTGAAAGGGGAGGAGTCAAATTTCGCCCTGGCGCCCTGGCAACACTTCCTTGTCACTTATGTGTTGTCCACCCATAGTGGACTATATGTGACAGTCACCTAAACCTATGTTCCAATTTTATGACTCCAGGACGTTCCCACCCCTCCCCATAAGCTCACGTATTGAATGTCGAAGAGGGCGTGTCCATGGTAAGACATTTTATATCTTGCTAAAGTTGATGTTCAGTTATGATCATGGCTGTGTTCTGATGAGTCTCTGAAAATTTCACGTCATTCTGGCCAGCCGTGCGTGAGTAATAAATAAAACAGTTTTCAGCAATTCTTTCGTTAACCACTATGTGGCGCTATAACTTTTGTTGTGGCCGACACACATTGTGGGCTCACGCTGCCACAGAGACAGGACTGAATGTGTATTGTGGGGTGTCACGTCTGCAAGGACTAAGGACTCGAATCTACAGGAGGTAACAAGGAAGTGTGAGATTTGTCTCTTTGTCCCACAGAAGACGCCCCGGAGGGTATTCCGGTTCATCAGGAAATGAGAGACAATGGTGAAGCTTCAAGGGGATGCTTTGTAACTGTATGTTGACTGAAGACACCATGTGACTTGAATTCTGATGCTGGAAATGTATAAAAGGGTGTTGAAGTATGATTCTTTCTCTTTCCTGCTTTGAGAATGCTAGAAGCTGCGTTCTGTCAAATAAAGCTGGTTTTATGACTGAAACTCAGCCTCGTTATTTGAGCATGCTTCTACACTGGTGACCTACGACGGAAAATGAACAGACAGAATTCTCCCGAGCGGGGCTCGGTGGAAGCCAGCCTGATGGCCACCTCCACGATCCGGCTGCCCGATTTCTGGCAGCACAGCCCGCGCTCATGGTTTAGCGCAATCAAGGCGCAGTTCAACCTCCGGAGAATCTCCAACGATGACACAGGATTCTACCACGTGGTAGCGAAGCTGGACAGCGACATGGTCCAGAGAGTGGAAGATCTGGTTAATCATCCACCAGACAGCGACAAGTACAGCGCATTGAAGGACGCGCTGATCAGCCATTTCACCCCCTCAGTCCAACAAAGAGCAGAGGGGCTCCTGGCGCTGACGGAGGCAGAAAACGATAGACCTGCGGACCTGATGGTGAAGATGCTGCAGCTCAAAGCCTCTGAGGATGGCGAATTCATTTTCGCCCACCTTTTCCTTCGAACCCTACCACCAGCAGTGAGAGTGGCCCTGGCAGAGTCACCCCGATTGGCCAGGCGAGACTACCATGGGTTGAGCAATGAGGCGCAGAGGTTGGTCGAAGCCCACAAGCGGAACGCGGTCTCGGCCGCGGCGGTCAGTCCGGGAACGGCGTCCGGAGACAGTGCAGGTCCAGCGGCCGCGGCGCCAGACGCACCAACGACGGCGGCGACAGGAGCCAGACGACGCGGAGCAGAGACCGGCTCGTGCTTCTACCACCGCCGTTTTGCAGAGAGAACGCACAGGTGCATCCCACCGTGCAATTTTAAGCGCCAGGGAAACGCCAAGACCGAGGGCCGGTAGCAGCTGCGACCCTCGGCAACGAGAACAGGCTGCTTTACCTGACGGATGCACGCTCGGGGAAACAGTTCCTCGTGGACAAGAGCTCTCAGCTGAGCTTCGTCACACCCACCTACGCGGAACGGCTGTCGCCTTCTAAAGCCCCCTGGGTGTCAGTGTCAGCAGCGAACGGCTCCACGATTAAAACGTTTGGTGAGAGGACCATGCTTCTGTCCTTACAGGGCCGTTCATTTGAGTGGACATTTATTGTAGCAGCAGTCAGTTCCAACATGTTAGGGGCTGATTTTTTGTGCTCACATGGTTTATTGGTTGACCTTGCTAATAGACGTCTGATTAATGCACTGTCCTTTCATTCTATTCCCTGCACAGCTCGGGTGGCCCCGCCAACTGCACATGCCAGCGTCTCAGCTGCGGGTGGTAAGTTTCACACTCTGCTTGCTCAGTTTCCAGCACTCACAGTCCCCACGTTTTCAGCAACGGTGGCCAAACATGGGGTAGAACATTTCATAACAACCACAGGCCCTCCCGTTTTTGCAAAGGCTCGGCGCTTGGACCCAGCTAAACTGGCCATCGCGCGCGAGGAGTTCACTAATCTGGAAAAACTGGGCATTGTTAGATGTTCCAAGAGCTCTTGGGCTTCGCCGTTACACATGGTCCCAAAAGCTGACGGCTCGTGGCGACCTTGCGGCGATTTCCGCAGGTTGAACAACGTTTCAGCTCATGACCGCTACCCGATTCCGCACATTCAGGATTTTTCTGTCCATTTGGCGGGGGGCGCGCATTTTTTCTAAAATAGACTTGGTGCGCGGCTATCACCAGGTGCCAGTGCGCGCGCAGGATGTACCCAAAACAGCGGTCATAACGCCTTTCGGCCTTTTTGAGTTCTTGCGCATGCCTTTTGGCCTCAAGGGGGCCGCGCAGACTTTCCAACGCATGATGGATGCAGTTTTACGCGACCTGCCTTTCGTGTTCGTTTATTTGGACGATATTTTGGTAGCCAGCGCGTCCGAAGGCGAACATGAAAAACACCTCACAGCAGTTTTCCAGAGGTTGGCAGAGCACGGGTTAATAGTTAACCCAGCGAAGTGTCAGTTTGGGGTGGCGCAGATTGATTTTTTGGGACATCGCGTTTCGGCAGAGGGAGCAGTTCCCCTTCCAAATAAAGTGCGTGCCATAATGGATTTTCCGCAACCTCAAACGGTCAAGGCGCTTCAGGAGTTTCTAGGGATGGTTAATTTTTACAACCGTTTCCTCCCAAGCGCAGCACGACTCATGCAGCCATTGTACACCGCGTTAAAAAAACAAAAGCCCGCAAATAAAGTTGAATGGTCTCCGGAGCGGGAGCGCGCTTTTGCCCAGGTCAAATCAGCCCTGGCAAATGCAGTTTTGTTAGCGCACCCAGTTCCAACGGCCCGCATGGCGCTCACCACTGACGCTTCCGATGTAGCGGTGGGGGCGGTAGTTGAACAGTTTGTGGCAGGTACCTGGCAACCCCTCGCGTTTTTCAGCAGGACCTTGCGCGATAGTGAACGGAAATACACCGCGTTTGACAGGGAGCTTTTGGCCCTACACTTGGCCATCCGTCATTTTCAGTTCTGGTTAGAGGGGCAACGTTTCACCGCTTTTGTGGATCATAAACCGCTAACGTTTGCGATGGCCAAAATTTCAGAACCCTGGTCAGGCCGGCAACAAAGGCAACTAGCCGCAATATCGGAGTTCACTACTGATATTCAGCATGTCGCGGGTAAACACAATGTTGTAGCAGACTGCCTCTCGCGTGCAGTAGCACCGCCAAGCCCCATAGGGGCAGACTCTGTAGCCATGGCCGCGGGCCCGGGCAGCGACGCGGGAGTGCACACAGCCCCGGTCTGTGTTGGGTTAGATTATGCAGCTATGGCTGCGGAGCAGGTTAACGACGCGGACGTGCGCGCGCTCCAGTCTGGACCAACAGGGTTAAGGCTGGAGCACAGGGTGCAACAAAACGGTATGCCCCCGCTAATCTGCGATGTCTCCACGGGATGGCCCCGCCCTGTGGTGCCAACCGCGTGGCGTCGCCGTGTTTTTGACTTGGTCCATTCTCTCGCGCACCCGGGGGTGCGCGCATCGATTAAGTTGGTGGGGGAGAAATTTGTTTGGCCCGGGTTGCGCAAACAGGTCAAGGAATGGGCTGCAGCCTGCGTAGCGTGTCAGTGAGCTAAAATACACAGACACACTAAGGCCCCGTTAGAACCTTTCCACATCCCCGCTAAGCGTTTTGATCATGTGCATATTGACCTGGTCGGCCCGCTTCCGTTATCACACGGGCACACACATCTTTTGACGATGGTAGACCGCACCACGCGCTGGCCAGAGGCGGTTCCTCTGACATCAACCACAGCGGAGGAAGTTGCGCGAGCATTTTTAGCTGCATGGGTTGCGCATTTTGGTGTACCGTCGGACGTAACGTCCGACAGGGGTCCCCAATTTATTTCCGAGCTGTGGTCATCGACGGCCCGCAGCTTGGGGGTGAAGATTCATCGCACCACCGCGTATAACCCCCAGGCTAATGGTTTATGCGAACGCTTTCACAGGTCATTGAAAGCAGCCCTCAGAGCGTCGCTAACGGATACAAATTGGGTAGACAAACTTCCATGGGTTTTATTAGGGTTGCGTTCTGCACCTAAGCAAGATTTGCACGCTTCCCCGGCAGAATTAGTTTTCGCTCAACCGCTTCGTTTGCCCGGGGAATTTCTTCCTGATAATCCCGCACCTAGTGGCCCCCCCGCTCAGCCGTGGCAGAGCGGCTCAGGAGCAAACACGCTTCCTGGCCCAGTCCATCACAGTTTCCCACACGTTTTTGTGCCCAAGGCTTTAAAAAATGCAGAGTTTGTTTTTGTTAAACATGACGCCCAGCGTCCAAGTTTGCGGCCGTTTTACGACGGACCGTTTCGAGTGCTGGAGACCGGGCAGAAGCATTTTCTGCTAGATTTAGGGGGCAAACAGGAGCTGATTTGCATTAACAGACTCAAACCCGCTTTTGTTCTGGCTGACGAGGAGGTGCAGCTCGCGAGGCCCCCCCGCCGGGGCAGGCCGCCGAGGAATCATTCTCCCAAGTCTTCACAGAGAGGTGCTAACGGCTTTAATCCACAGGTGCAGAGAGATGTTGCAGGTGCAGCCAAGCCAGGTTGCAGCAGATTCGGCAGAAGATTAAAACCTAGGCAGTTGGTGGATTGATCAGCGATGTATGGAGTGCTTTGTGTTTTTCTTTTTGTTATGCCATTTAGATTTTGCCTTACTAGACGTTTGGGGGGGTAGTGTGGCCGACACACATTGTGGGCTCACGCTGCCACAGAGACAGGACTGAATGTGTATTGTGGGGTGTCACGTCTGCAAGGACTAAGGACTCGAATCTACAGGAGGTAACAAGGAAGTGTGAGATTTGTCTCTTTGTCCCACAGAAGACGCCCCGGAGGGTATTCCGGTTCATCAGGAAATGAGAGACAATGGTGAAGCTTCAAGGGGATGCTTTGTAACTGTATGTTGACTGAAGACACCATGTGACTTGAATTCTGATGCTGGAAATGTATAAAAGGGTGTTGAAGTATGATTCTTTCTCTTTCCTGCTTTGAGAATGCTAGAAGCTGCGTTCTGTCAAATAAAGCTGGTTTTATGACTGAAACTCAGCCTCGTTATTTGAGCATGCTTCTACATTGTCAGCGATTTTGATGTAGTTGTGTTTTGTGCGGGACTATTTTCCATAATGGAAAGTCTGGTGAACATTGGACACGTTTTGGGCGAGTTACAGGTGGTTGAATTTGAAAGGGGAGGAGTCAAATTTCACCCTGGCGCCCTGGCAACACTTCCTTGTCACTTATGTGTTGTCCACCCATAGTGTACTATATGTGACAGTCACCTAAACCTATGTTCCAATTTCCATGACTCCAGGACGTTCCCACCCCTCCCCATAAGCTCACGGATTGAATGGCGAAGAGGGCGTGTCCATGGTAAGACATTTCATGTCATGCTAAAGTTGTTGTTCAGTTATGATCATGGCTGTGTTCTGATGAATCTCAGAAAATTTCACTTCATTCTGGCCAGCGGTGCGTGAGTAATAAATAAAACAGTTTTCAGCAATTCTTTTGTTAACCATTATGTGGCGCTATATTGGTTGTCAGGTATTTTGAGGTCATTGCGTCCAGGGTGGCACTATTTTCCTTCATGTAAAGTTTTGTGGACATCGGACACGTTTTGGGCGAGTTACAGGTGGTTGAATTTGTAAGGGGAGGAGTCAAACTTCACCATGGCGCCCTGGCCACGCCTTTTGAGATTTTGACTTAATTTATATAACTTTTAATGGGCAATGCCTGTAGATGCCCCCATGTAAAAATGAGCTCAATTGGATCTGGTCCCTAGGACAAGTGCGTTAAAATGCAAGGTGTGAGTTTTTTCCGAATTGGAGGTGGGGCAACTTTGAGGCAAGATGGCGGCCTTCCTGTTGGCGGTGGGTATGGGCCACAATGATGTTTTTTGCACGTCTTGAGGTGATTCACACCTCACCCAAATTTGATGTGTCTACGGCAAAGTTTATGGTCTCCTGTCTCCATAGACCTTGTACGTTTGACCCCACCCACAAAAATGAGGGGTGGGGGGGCACATATTTTTTCCAGTTTATCGAATTTTTTGCCCGGTCAGAGGGGTTTGCCAAAAAAAATCGTGTTTTGGTTAACGTTCAGAGGGTGAAAAATGCGATCATTTAGGCAGAATACTAATAACGAAAAAAAATAAACGCAAGCAGATACAATAGGGATTTCGCCAACTGACGTTGTCAGTGGCTCAGGCCCTAAAAATAAAAGGTCCTGGAATCTGCAGACACTCGGAGGATACATAGAGGAAGCTAGTAAAATTTTGGTGGCTGCAGCAGGTGGTGAGAACTCAGTAGACTGCATAGACTGAGCCTCAACCCCAGGAATCAGACAAGGTAATTCATCAAATTGTACTATAGCATGAAAAAACACTTGCCTGTTTTCCTGGGGTATGATGGTGACTGCTGCAGCAGGCTCAGTTTTTCCCTTTCCCCTAGTAGCGGTGATGATGGGCCCCCTCAGGGAAACAAGAAGGAGCCGCTACTGCAGGATCGGTGGTGGGCGTAGCCGGAGAAGAAACAATTAGGCTCGCAGCAGCTGGAGCAAGCACCGTAGAGGAGAGGGGAACAGCTGAAGCAGTCCAGGGTAGAGGAGCTGGCGAAACAGCTAACGAAGCAGACCCGGAGGCTGAAGCTGCTGTCATGCCTCCCTGAAGTGGCGGAGAAAAAAACAGTTGGCTGGAAGACGGAGGAATTTCTCTGGCAGCCCGTAGCGCGATCAAAACGAGAACTTCGCATCATGTTTACCCGGTGGTTTTCCTCCTTCTGCTTCGGGACAGCTGTGTCACGGGGAGGAGAAGGGTTCTGTGCTGGGCAGCGACATCTTCGGGTTGAGGAGAGCCTATCGCTAAATCTGGAAAACTTCGCTGCTGAGCAGAGACAGTGGCCAGCAGCTTGGCAAACTCAAGATAATTGTTCAGACCGGGATGTGTCTCAACAATCCTAACTGCTGCCACATGCTCTTTAGAACTTTGTCCGGGTTACAGGAAGCGAGAGCTTCAGCCATGCGGTCCCTGACGAATTCAGCTGCCCACTGTTCATCTTCACTGGGAACCCCGGCTGCCCTCCTCCTACGGTCTGCTGGGAAATAGCTTTCTGGCGATGGAGACCCGGGGGCTGGAGCCATAGCAAGAACCTGATAACAAGCCGAGGAGCGGGAGTGCTTCGCCGTCGGACCCGGTTTATGCTTCCTGGAGGACTTCTTTGCCAACTCACGGTTCTCCTGCTGAAGCGCCGATAACTCAGACCTCCTCTCCCTGCTCTCAGCATGCTCAGCAAGGCGAGGATGACGCTTCACAGCCGCCTCCACAAGACCCAGGTACCATAACGCATCTTTAGGGGTGGAATCTTGACGGGCTAGGGCTAAGAGGTCATCAATCTCCATCAGAGCCTGGCAGAGCTCAAACCCAGGCTCATTGGATACCACCTGCCAAACGACGCCATAACTCCAAAAAAAGTGCTGGCACCTGGAAAAGGACAAAATTAGAGCCAAAAAACAAACTCACTGTGGCTGGCACCAGCTTGGCTGCAACCTACTGTTATGAATGCCCTTTTCAGGGCAGAAATGAGGCACCAATTGCCAGCAGTGAGTTTGCTTATTTATTAAAGAAAGAAAAGGGAACAAAGGAACATGCCACAATGGGCAGAATACAAACAGCTATACACATGACCTCGCATGGAGATAATGTGAGACATAAAAGAGAAAATACAAACACTTCCATATGAATAGCGAGGGCAAAACCACTTGGTGACCACAGGATCTCATCTCTGTTGTTTGCAGATGATGATGTTGTCCTGTTGGCTTCATCCAGCAATGACCTACAGTTCTTGCTGGGACGGTTTGCCGCTGAGTGTGAAGCGGCTGGGATGAGAATCAGCACCTCCAAGTCTGAGTCCATGGTCCTCAGCCGTAAAAAGGTGGATTGTCCTCTCTGGGTTGGGGACAGGCTCCTGCCCCAAGTGGAGGAGTTTAAGTATCTTGGGGTCTTATTCACGAGTGAGGGGAAAATGGAACGAGAGATTGACAGACGGATTGGAGCAGCATCTGCAGTGATGCGGACATTGTACCAGTCTGTTGTGGTGAAGAGGGAGCTGAGTTCTAAGGCAAAGCTGTCGATTTACCAGTCAATCTACATTCCTACTCTCACCTATGGTCACGAGCTTTGGATAATGACCAAAAGAACAAGATCGCGGATACAAGCGGCTGAAATGAGCTTTCTCCGTAGGATTGCTGGACTCACCCTTAGAGATAGGGTGAGGAGTTCAGTCATCCTGGAGAGGCTCAGAGTAGAACCGCTGCTCCTCCACATTGAAAGGAGTCAGTTGAGGTTTTTTGGGCATCTGATCAGGATGCCTCCTGGACGCCTCCCACTTGAGATGTTTCAGGCACGTCCCACTGGGAGGAGACTCTGGGGCAGACCCAGGACTCGGTGGAGAGACTATGTCTCCCAGCTGGTCTGGGAACGCCTTGGTATCCTCTCTGAAGAGCTGGAGCAGGTGGCTAGGGAGAGAGAAGTCTGATCTTCTCTGCTTGAACTGCTGCCTCCGCAACCCGGACCTCTGGAAAAGCAGTAGAAGATGGATGGATGGATGGATGGATGGATGGATGGATGGATGGGCGAAACCTTAAGCTGAAAAGGGACTGGAGTCAGGGTTGGGGACTCCAGCCTAGTTAGGGCGAGGTCGCAGCGAGGAATAACCCTCGTTAGCGATCTTAAATAGCACACAGAAAACCCAAACTACAAACAGGTGTGGAGAGACAGTAATCATTAAACACACACAGCTGTGACAGGTCTCGAGCAGGCTTGACAGCCGGAAGTCCTGCCACATTGCTGCCAAAATAAGAGTACAAATAAACCCCAAAATAATGGAGACTAAATATACAGACAGAAAATGAGAAAATAATAAGTGACTCGAGCACGGAACAAACCAGCACTCAGGATCACTACACCTTTCCAAATCAAATTTTTAGTTTGGATGTGGTTACTCTTTCTCTTAATAGTTCTGTAAGGAACCTTGGAGTTAGTTTTGATCAAGATCTGTTCTTTAATTCACATATTAAACTTGTTTCTAAAACTGCCTTCTATCATTTATGTAATATTGCCAAGATTAGGAGCATCTTGACTCAGAGTGATGCTGAGAAACTGATCCACGCTTTTGTTAGCTCGAGATTAGATTATTGTAATTCTTTATTATCAGGCTGTCCTAAAACATCTTTAAAAAGTATTCTGCTGATCCAAAATGCTGCCACAAGCGTTTATAACAGGTATTAGAAAGAGAGATCATATCTCTCCGGTTCTGGCCTCCCTTCACTGGCTTCCCGTAGAATTTAGAATTAAGTTTAAAATCCTTTGTCTCACTTACAAAGCTCTAAATAATCAGGCCCCCTTTTATTTAGAAAGATCTGATAGTACCTTTTCATCCTAACAGAGCACTATGCTCCCAAAATGCTGGATTACTTGTCCATCCATCCATCCATCCATTTTCTTCCGCTTAATCCTTTTTTGGGTTGCGGGGGGGGGGGGGGGGCTGGAGCCTATCCCAGCATCTTTAGGCGAGAGGCAGGGTACACCCTGGACAGATCATCAGTCCATCACAGGGCCAACACAAAGAGACAAACAGCCATTCACTCTCACAGTCAGACCTAAGGACAATTTAGAATCCCCAGTTTGATGCCAATTAACCTAACTTGCATGTTTTTGGTATGTGGGGGGAAACCAGAGAAATCCCGGAGTGAACCCACGCAGACACGGGGAGAACATGCAAACTCCACACAGATCACTGTTGGTCGGGGGCTGGGATCAAACCCAGGATCCCCCAACCAAGGGTGAGTTGCTGTGCTGCCACAGTGCTAACCACTCCACCACCGCGCTGGCAGGATTACTTGTCATACCTAAACTCTCCAAAAGTTACAATGGGAGGCAGAGCCTTCAGTTATCAGGTTCCTCTCCTTTGGAACCAGCTGCCCATCAGGATTTGGGAGTCAGACTTGATCTCTTTTTTTAAGAATAGGGTTAAAACCTTCCTTTTTGTTATAGCCTATAGTTAGGGTGGGATCAGGTGACCCTGAACCCTCTCTTAGTCATGTTGCTAATAGGTTTAGACAGCCAAGGGACCTCCAACAATGCACTGGGCTTCACTCCTTTCTTCACTCTCAATGAAATATTTTTGCTGGTCATTAATCTGTTTGTTCTCTCCCATAGACTGAGTCCCAGTCGTGCTGTTTTGCCTCTACATGTCTGTTCTTTTCTTGTTCTTGTCTATCCCCCCACCCCCCAGCCAGTCGCAGCAGATGACTGCCCCTCCCTGAGCCTGGTTCTGCTGGAGGTTTCGTCCTGCTAAAAGGGAGTTTTTCCTCTCCACCATCGACAAGTGCTGCTCACAGGGGATCGCCTGATTACTGGGGTCTTTCCGCAGTTAGTTTAGTTTATTTGGAGCTTGTTCCATTCCGTTATAGCTTTGTATAAGAATGCGGATAGTCCAAAACCAGTTTTAAGTAGGTGGATGCAACAATGCCACCTAAGGGAAGGCCTTGTTACTTTGGTATTTTGTTCAGAAGTCAGGTAAACAAAAGTCTTAAGAGGCGAGATATGCAGAACCATGGATAATTTTAAAGACCAACCGTATACAGGTGCATCGCAATATATTAGAATGTCATCGAAAAGTTAATTAAATTCAGTTATTCAATTAAGAAAATGAAACTCCTATATTATACAGATTCATTACACACAAAGTGATGCAGTTCAAGTGTTTATTTCTTTTAATTTTGATGTTATGGCTTCCAGCTCATGAAAAGCCAAATTCAGTTTCTCAAAAAATTAGAATATTACATAAAATTAATTTTAAAAAATTGATATTTAATAGAAATGTTAGCTGACTGAAAAGTATGTCCATGTACCACTAATACTTGGTCTTTTGCATGAATTATTGCATCAGTGTGGTGTGGCATGGAGGTGATCAGCCTGTGGTGCTGCTGAGGTGTTAAAAAGGCCCACGTTGCTTTGATAGCGGCCTTCAGCTCATCTGCATTGTTGGGTCTGGTGTCTCTCTTCTTCCTCTTGACAATACTCTATAGATTCTCTATGTAGTTGAAGTCAGGCTAGTTTTATGGCCAGTAAAGCACAGTGATACAATGGTCATTAAACCAGGTTTTGACACTTTTGGCAGTGTGTGTGTGGCGGGGAGGGGGTGCCAAGTCCTGCTGGAAAATGGAATCAGCATCTCCATAAAGCTTGTCAGCAGAGGGAAGCATGAAGTGCTCTAAAATTTCCTGGTAGACAACTGCGCTGACTTTGGACTTGATAAAACGCAGTGGACAGACACCAGCAGATGACCTCTTTTCAGATGAATGTAAATTTTGCATTTCATTTGGAAATCAAGGTCCCAGAGTCTGGAGGAAGAGTGGAGAGGCACAGAATCTAAGTTACTTGAGGTACAGTGTGAAGTTTCTACAGTCAGTGATGATTTGAGGAGCCATGTTATCTGCTGGTGGTAGATATTCTTCTTATCCAGAATTTTGATGGATTGTTTACACAGGGATTCCAAGGGTTTCAGAGTCGTACTGTTGGCTTGTGACCAGCATGAGATGCCATAGGAGAAATGTGTCAAAATCATGGCATTCAGAAAGGTTTTTGATCCTTTTAGAGTAAGTGAGTTTCTTATGCAACTGTTAGAATAAAATTGAATTAAGTGAGACTGAGTCAAAAATTCAACAGGTGGATTTTGAGTTATGAGCCATTTTTTTCTGGCCAGGAGAGAGTGTACATCGAACTCCCTCAGAGCCTTTCATGCACACCTCTAACCATACATTCTGAGCTTGGTATTTTTATAGCTATAAGAACAGATAAACAAAGAGGGAGACATCCTTGGGCATCTCTGGAGACAGGCAAAGTGTCTATAAATCTAATCTTCATGAACTGGGAGTTTTATCACATTCCTTCACAGAAACTTAGCAGAGCAAGTCAATAAAAAACAGAGATTATCCTGGGTAATCCTTTACGTCTCTGCTGACCTGCCCTTACATGCATTCACACACACATCACCATCAGACATAAAATATGAAAGAATAATATATGGAATATTTGAAATTATTCTACATGGAATGCACATATAAACATCAGCCATGAAATAGAAAAGTCATGGAATAATATAAGAATAATACAACAATAATATGGAATTTTTCTATCAGCAACGAGCGTTTGCAAAGTTATTGTTATATGGGCACTTTATTGTGAAGTGCAGTGTGGTGACGTGGACTTCCTGTCATGTCATGGTACTGCCCTATATAGCAGGGTGAGCCGCCATAGCTCAGCCTCTTATGCCGGATGATCCCGCTGGTGCTTGCTGTGCACATATCTCTTTAATAAAGCTGTGTTCGACGCTACCACCATCTCCTCCTCATTCATCACCAAGTTTCTATACATAATATTTGGCGACAGAATTAACATATGGAGGCATGTGTTACATCACTCCATCCCTTCCTTGAGCTCCCGGTCGAGCCACTGGTACCATGGCTGCATTGGTTGGAGGCCTATCAAACATACATTAAGGTGCTGGAGCTCGGAAAGCCCAATAAAGTGAGGGCATGTGTGCTTCTCTTCCACAACTTGGGTATTGAAGACCGGAGGGTCCTACGGATGCTTGGTGCATTGGACTCATATGAAGATGTCGTGGAGCTGCTAGCTAAATGTTTCTCCACCCCAGACAGCATGACTGTTTGGAGAATTCGCTTTCGCTGGAGACGCCACCATGTAGGTGAGCCTATCCGCCAGTATGTCATTGACTTGAAGCAGCTAGCTAGTGAGTGTCATTTTGGGCCACTTGAAGACGAGATGGTACGCGACCAACTAGCAGAGCACACGTGCAACACTGAGCTACGTGCTAGGCTATTAATGGTGCCTAATGACTTGACATTAGCTAAAGCAGTTGAGCTAGCTCTCCGGTTGAAGGCCGTTGATAAGCTAGCTGTGGAGCTAAATTGGCGCCAGCCACAGAAGCTGCCAGAGCTGCCTGCCTCAGCTAATGTTGCAGACCCTGATAGCTTGGATGAAGATTATTGGGAAACCAATGCTGCCAGCTGAAGGTCTGCCCCGGGAAACTCCCATTGCGGGGGTTGTGGGTCTGCAATGCACCACCATAAAATGAAAGAATGCCCTGCAAGAGGAAAACATTGTAGTAGATGTGGACGCTTGAATCACTACGCCATGGTGTGCTGTTTGTCTTACCCAGGAAACTCACGGGAGAAATCACCCCGCCTGACCTGGACAGACACTGGGAGTGCATGTTACAAAGAATTAATGGACACCCTCACTTTCAAGTCGGCCAGTTCTTGCACAGTGTCGGCACCCATGCCGATAAGTAGCACCATGCTAGCTCCAGATGCGTCTGGTACTTTGCCACAATTGGGTGGGGGGTCTGCAGCTACGATGGTGAACACTACAATGTTTATAGAAGAGGACAGGGCCAAACTGACGAGCATGGAGTTACCGCATGCTCAGCAGCAGCTCATCATGCCAAGTAAGATTCCACTTCGGGTTATGGACTTGGTTCAGGTTCGGGGTGATGAACAACCACGGCGAAGATGGGTCAGACGACAGCCAGCAAAACGTCAAGCATGTCTGCGGATAGTGGCGAAGTTGGGAGCGGCATGCTTCTGGTTATCTGACGGCTCGATGAGGCATGCCAACCAGCTGCAGTGTGTCCAGGAGGACGCTTCAGGTGGCAAGGCTGGACAGGAGTTAGTGATGGCGGTGTGGGAGCCTGGCTCCTTCGTCCAGAAGTCAGCCATTGTCTTAGGGGCTGGCTTCAAGGGGCGTGCTTGCTGAGGGGCTGCCCTGGGCCCCCCATGCCGGTTCTACCTCTCCCATCCAAGTGACTGTGCTGTAAAATATGTTTATAGTTCCTGTGTGTTCCTATGTGCATGTTATGTTACGGGGTGTGTATTTTAGTTCAGGAGCATGGCAGTAATTTTAGTTTAACAATGGACTTTTTAGTTTATTTGGTGGCAGAATAATCCACCAAGCCGTGCGGCCTGCATGGCAGTCCACCCACCAGCCCTATTTTTGGTTATTTTGTGTGAATGTGTTAGGCCAGTTGAGTACATTAGTTTTCGTTATTTTAGTACATGATTTGGGTTCTAAATTTAGGTGGGTTTGGATTGTATGTGTGGTTTTGGACTTTCTAAAGGGGGGAGGAAATGTTATATTGGCACTTCAGTGTGAAGTGCAGTGTGGTGACGTGGACTTCCTGTCACATCACCGCACTGCCCTATATACTGTAGCAGGGCGAGCCACCATAGCTCGGCCTCTTATGCCGGATGATTCCGCTGGTGCTTGCTGTGTACATAGTTCTTTAATAAAGCTGTGTTCGACACTACCACCATCTCCGCCTCATTCATCACCACGTTTCCATACATAGCAGCTATATTTCAGACTGCGGCTCATCTGTTTTATGTGCTTTTTAACCCCCCTTCTGTCTATGGTGCAGCAGCGCTCCCGTCAGCTCACCTCTCTCTGGCAGTCAAGATTTTTTCAAGAAAATATTCAGTTTAGATATGACAAATTCAAAAGGTTCTAACTTGAATGTGGTAAGAGATAATGGCTTAATGTCAATTAGAAAGATGATCCAAAATTTGAGATAGGAGTAAATTTATGCATCTAATTTGCATAATGCAACGGCAGCTGTATTGAATTACATATCTTTCTGACAAAAGTGGACTTTGGACATATTTACATATGCTTTTGTTTTTTGTCACCGTTTTTGTTTTTTGTTCTCTTATCTTCAAAGTATATGAACCAGAAAATCAGTAGAATGTACACAAACCGATAAAAACCGGTCAGACCTACCACTCGTCATGTCTTCATTCGTCCATTTTCGTCATCCACGGTCCTTATTTCGTCTTCTGCCAGTCAGTTTTGCTTTCTCGCCCGCATCCAGAAATTCTCACACTTATTTTATGAATTATTCCACCTCAATTTTGGTTATGTTATGCTGTCGAACCAGCGCTATTGTTCTCTGTCGTCACATGCAGCTCCATTGATGGCAGACGAAAGTGTACACATTCCAGACCATCTTCTGCTGTCACAAAACGTAAATATTTCCCTTCAGAAGGTAAATAATCTCTTTTTAGAATTGTAGTTGGCAAAATTTGGAGTAAACACTTCCTCCGTGTGGAAATATATACAGTATCAGGATGGACCCTTTGTTTAAATTCTCTTTTTCACGTTTCCAGAAATGATGTTTGAGGCGACTCTTTTGGGTGAAGTCCTCTAGTCCTCCAGTGAAGAGCAGTAAGATATACGTGTCTGACATCTTACACCATGTGTAATGCTTGCTACAACTGTGTTTTTTGTGCTTTTGGGACACATCACATGACAGGCGCGGACCTGCGACATAGGCAGCAGGTGACGCACATGTTTTATGACAGCCGGAAAGTTAAAGGGTTAAAGCAGAGAGTGGGATCTAATGTGACACCCAAAAACTTGAACTCTGTTACATTTTCTATATTTACTGTCATGAGCTGAGCTCTGGAGGTTTCCGCCAGGCTCGGTCTCATGGCTTTTTCCTTATATTTACATATTTGTTGTATGTTGTGCTTTTAGGGTTTTTGTCATTCTTGTACTGTTTGCTATTTTCCTGTTTGTTTTAGTTTTGTTACATTCTTATTTTGTATTTATTTACATTTGTATTTTAGGCTGCACTTGTTGATATTTTATTCTTTAGCTCTTTACTGTTGGGTTGACAGCTGTCAAGGGCATTTCCAGGTTTTGTGCTTCATGTGGGCGTCGCCCCTGTCAGCTGTCAGCTTCAGCCTCTCCTCTCATTGCCCCCAGATGGTCTAATTATGCATCATTGTTTTACCCTGCCCGCTCATGTGACCCACACTTGTCACTACTTATGTAAATATGTTTTTGATCATATTTAAGGGTCGTATTTTCATTTCTCCTTGCCGATGTCTTGTTAGAGAAGTTTCTCTTTATCTCCACCAGAGCCCTGTTCCTAATCTGGTGTGCTATACTAGTAAGTTTACCCATTTGTTTGCATTTTCCATTAAAGCACTGTGTAGATTTTATGTTTGTTGTTTTTTCAATAAATCTCCCAAACTCACAGTTCAGCACATGGGTCTCACCTTTCTGCCCCTAAGGGCAATTCATGACATTTACTCCATTTACAGTTATAGTCAGATAGTGAGTATGGTTTTATTCGTTGGTAAAGAACATGGTACCTGTTTTCCCTATGTTCAGAGTGAGGCATGATTGATTAAGCCATTTTGACACTTTCTCCATTGCTATCATTAACTTGTGAGCCACTTGTTTGGCATCCTTCCCATGTGTGTCGATGACTATGCCATCTGCATACATCTGAATTTTGATGTCATTTTAACACACTGATGGCAAATCATTCATATACAAAATAAACAGCAGTGGGCCTAAAATTGAACCTTGTGGCACTCCTTTGGCATATGCCTTTAATTGGGATGCAGTGTTGTTTATACGCACACACTGGAGGTGAACAGATAGATAAGATTTTAATCAGCTAAGGGTATTCATGGACAGTTTGCACCGCATTCCAAATTATTATACAAATGCTATTTGTCTCCGATTTTTCTACATTGTTGATGCAAATGACAGTCAGTATAATTTTCAAGTCATCAGCCGTTACAGCATAATTCAAATTTTATTGAACAAACCTCCCAATGATAACTTTTTTTTTTTTTGCAAAAATAAAAAGCTCAAAAATCACTGTTCCAAATTATTATGCACAACAGAGTTTCAAAACATTTTATTGGTTGCAAAAAACTGAAAATGGTCATTTGTTGAATTTGCAGCATTAGGAGGTCATATTTACTGAAATCAAAAGCTATTTCAATCAGAAACATCTTAACAGGCCAAGTTACATATTAACATAGGACACCTTTGATATAACCTTCACAATTCTTGCATCTGGGTGGCGCGGTGGTGGAGTGGTTAGCACTGCGGCAGCACAGCAACTCACCCTTGGCCGGGGGATCCTGGGTTCGATCCCAGCCCCTGACCAACAGTGATCCGTGTGGAGTTTGCATGTTCTCCCTGTGTCTGCGTGGGTTTACTCTGGGATTTCTCCGGTTTCCTCCCACATGCCAAAAACATGCAAGTTAGGTTAATTGGCATCAAAACTGGGGATTCTAAATTGTCCTTAGGTCTGACTGTGAGAGTGATGATGGACTGGCGATCTGTCCAGGGTGGACCCTGCCTCTCGCCCAAAGATGCTGGGATAGGCTCCAGCGCCCCCGCGACCCGAAAAGGATTAAGCGGAAGAAGATGAATGAATGAATGAATGAATTCTTGCATCCATTGAACTTGTGAGTTTTTGGAGAGGTTCTGCTTGAATTTCTTTGCAAGATGTCAGACTAGCCTCCCACAGCTGCTTTTTAATGTGAATTATCCTCCCACCCTCATAGATCTTTGGCTTGAGGATGCTCCAAAGGTTCTCAATAGGGTTGAGGTCAGGGGAGATGGGGGCCACACCATGAGTTTCTCTCCTTTTATGCCCATAGCAGCCAACAACACAGTGGTTTTCTTTGCAGCATGAGACGGTGCATTGTCATGCATGAAGATAATTTTGCTACAGAAGGCACAATTTTTCTTTTTGTACCATGGAAGAAAGTGGTCAGTCAGAAACTTTATATTCTTAGCGACTCCGAGCTGTCAGAGGTCTCTCTCCACGACATCGAGCCGATGATTGAGGCACCTGTGTCCAGTGTGGCATCCAATGCAGCACCTTTAAAATTTAATTTACCTTTAAGTGGGGTATTCCAATGTGACTCGGAGGTTACAGTATGACCTTCACATGACTGAGCACAGGGTGGTCGGCTGGATTGGAAAGAAAAGGTGGATCTCGTATGTGGGGGGAGGGTTGCATCTGTGAAACTTCTTTCTCCCCGAGTAGTTTCCCTGTCTCTTGGTGAACTGTCTTGTTGTCCCCACTGAATTATCGTTTTCAGCTCTCGCTGCATCTACATTTACATCTTAGTTTCGGGGCAGGGTTTGCAGAGACTCCACAGTGGACCCAAGAGTGTGATTTGGCTCTTGGGGGTCTGTGGCACAGTTAGGGCAAGTGTGGGAAGTAAAACCTGGCAAAGGCTGGGCTGCACGGTGGCACAGTGGTTAGCACTGTGGCAGCACAGTTTACCCTCGGCCGGGGGATCGCAGGGACAGTGAGATCGTGGGTTCGATCCCTGCCTCCGGCCAACAGTGATCTGTGTGGAGTCTGCATGTTCTCCCCGTGTTGCATGGGTTTACTCCGGGATTTCTCCGGTTTCCTCCCACATGCCAAAAACATGCAGGTTAGGGATACGGGGAGCTTGCGCACGCAGCGACCGGCAGCTGGTGGCTTGTCACCAGACTGCAAAACAAATCTACCTACGGGTACAAAAGAAGTAATTAAAAAAAAAAGAGCATCTAAAGCAGAATGTTCCACTGTCAGACCTACTTTTAATATCAGCGTGAGGCCACAGTGAAGTGTTAGGACAAAGAAAAGAGTGAAGTTCGTGTGCTCGCAACATTAGGTCAATCCCTGATTTGACAGATGTGCCGTTCAGTGTGACTCTATATTTCTCAAGAGCGTGTTTACAGATCAGCTGAACCTGTTCTTGTTCTGGTGTTGGACTTCTCAGTGTTTTTAAATTCGCCGAGCATATGAGCAACAAATGTGGGAAGAGGCTCCTCAGGTCTTTGGACACAGCCCAGGATGCCTCTCATGACACGCTCTTGGTTGTCTTCAGGTAGGAAGACTACCCTGAACAGTTCACAAAAATCATTCCAATGATTAATGAGCGTTGGGTTCCAAGGTTGTCATAGCCAGGAGCGGCACTGGGGTTAAGCTCCCAGTGCTTATAAAATGCTCCTTACGGCGTGCGTCTCGAAAAACCTCTGACAACTAAGTCCAACTCCTAGCCTGCCCGTGTGGTTTAGTCTCTAAGCCTGGTGGAACTGCTTTTACTAATAGGAGAAGGGGCGAGGGCGGATCTCTGGCGCCTTAAAACCAGATGCTTTGGGTAGATGGTGGCTCGTCAACCTGGGAAGGTAGCCCATCTAGGGGAAGGTAAACCCTGATTTCAAACCTCTGCTGCCTTGCGGCACACCCGGTCACAGGAAAGGCTTCGGGAGTCAACCCTGAGGAAAAATCTGGAGTCGGAGCCCCTAAGGCAGTTCTCTGTTGTGCTCAACATCGTTCTGGCAGCTCCTGCGACGGCGCTGGTGCCAAACTATAGCAGCCCTGCTGTTCCTATGGATTCATCAGTGACGTGGAGAGGGGGGACATGCTGCATGGGTAACATCTTGTCCTCCATATCTTCCTGCCCAGGCTTGAATCCTACCAACGCCCAACGCTGGAAGGTAGAACACCGGCGCGCATTGGCCTGTTCAGCCACAGGTGGTGCTGTTCCAGCAGAGTAGACGTTTAGGATTCTCTTCCATGGTCATCATAGACCGACGGAGGCCGACGACGACGATTAATGAGCGTTGAGTGCACTGAACCACTTTCTTTGTTCCTTAGCCAAGACTTGTGGTAGCTCACTGAGAATTTGAGCATCTGTCAAGTCAAGGGAGGACCTTTAGGTATTAACAGAGTGCAGCCAGTCCCCTGAATGGATTCTACCATCCCCTATGAACACGGGCAGCTCTGGTTTGGCTTGGTGCAGGGCAGCTACGAGAACCCTGGTTGTATTGTTTAGGTCATGGGAATCCAACTGAATGTGTGGTGAGGTTTTAACAGTTGAAGTGAGACCATGAAGGATTGGCAGGCTGCAAGGGGGCAGCTCTGGTGCCACCCTTACTGTTCGGCCCCCACTGCTCCAACCTGCATGTTTTTGGCCCCTGTGGGAGGAAACCAGAGAAATCCTGGAGTAAACCCATGCATACACAGGAAGAACATGCAAACTCCACACAGAAAGATCACCATTGGTCAGGGGGTGGGATGGAACCCGAGATCCCATGGTCAAGGGTGAGTTGCTGTGCTGCCACAGTGCTACCCACTGCTCCACTGTGCTGCCTTGATTTACCTGTAAATCAAAGGAATGACCTTAATTGCAAACGCATCTGAAGCATATCAACTTCAGCTTGCAAGGCTTTTCCTTTCATTTCAAGGCATGCAGGGGTCTGCTGTGGTGTAGGCCGAGCAAGAAGGGGTAAAAAATCCATGTCATTGTCAAGCTCTGTTAAATCTGGGTGAGTAGCAATTTTACTTCGATTTGTCAAGGTCAAATGACAGCTAAACTGCAACCTGTTATGATATACCCTCTGACACCAGAATATGGTGCGGAAAAAAAGCAGTCCACAAGTGCTGGGAAATAACACTGCATGTTTTTAATAAATAAAATTCGTATACAGACCAGCTGTAGAGCCCCTGACGTTTCACACATGCACTCAGCCTTTCACATACCCGGACTGCCGTCACAGACAAAAACAGGAAACCAGTACTGGTCATTATAACAACATTAATCGCGCTTTAGGTATTACTTATCAACCAAAAATGTGTTTATTCAGTAAAAACAACCCCCGAGAGTCAGTATACTGAATAATTTTATCCCCTGAAAACCCCTTGGTCAAAACCAATGGGGAGCAGCTATTGAAGGCCGGAAGTGACTTACAATCATTGTTCCTAGCTTTACCGCGGACGAGTAAATGTGTTCAGCAGATGCTCAGTGGGTCGACATCTGAGTTGAAAACGGCGCCTCTGAAATCTGCACGGATGTATACTACACAAACCATCCTTGGAAATGGCCTTCATTGACGGCATGATCTGCAGGTACCTCCGGGGACCAGCAGCTGAAGGGGACCTGATGAACAGGCAAGTTCCCAGTCAGGTAACTTCAGAACACGTTGAATAAATCTTGATATACTAGAATTTTATTTCATTAAATTATATGCGAGTAGATTTGCTTGCACATGATTGTAAAAAATTACATAAAATTCTGATGTTAAACTTTGTTGACTGCTATACTGTAGCCCAGTCAGTCACACAAAGCAACGACTGTGTGTCATGACTGAGCGTCACGACTGTGCTGAAACTGGCCATGGAGAAGGCAAGATGTCTCTGACCATGACTGACTGACAGAGCAGTGACTTGAAACTCACACATATTTGAGAAGGAATCATGATCAGAATTACTGGACGAAACCACTAGTATCATATTTGATCCTTTGAAATAGCTTTTGATTAAAATTCACTACAGGTATCCTTTAATAATAGTCCTGGAGCTTAGACAGCGGCATACATGTGTATGGTTGAACTCCTTCCCACTGAAGAATCAGTGTTGGGGCGTGCTCCCATGGTGTCACAAGAAGGTGACAGAGGCAGAGTCCCTCAAAGTCACAGTAATGCAATTTCACTTGTTAAACTACCCAGGACCTCCTCATCACCTCTGTTCCCTTCACCTGCATGTCCATTAAAGTCCGCTCCAATCACCACTTTCTTCCCCCTGGGAATACTCTCTACCACTTCATCCAACTTACTCCAGAATTCCTCTTTCTCTTCTACCTGACATCCAACTTGTGGGGCATACACACTGACAACATTCAACATCACACCTTTGACTTCTCGCTCCAATCTCATGATTCTGTCTGACTCCCACTTTACCTCCTGAACACTCTTCACATACTCTTCCTTCATGATTACTCCTACTCCATTTCTCTTCCTATCTACACCATGGTAGAACAGTTTAAATCCACCTCCAATGCTCCTAGCCTTGCTTCCCTTACATCTGGTTTCTTGAACACACAGTATATCTACCTTTCTTCTCTCCATCATATCAGCCAGCTCTCTGCCTTTGCCAGTCATAGTCCCTACATTTAACGTCCCTACTTGAAAATTTATGATGACTAAAAAAATTCGTCCAAAACCACACACATTTATGAGGGAAAAGCAGTTCTCATCTGAAATCAAAGCACTGTCAAAATTACCTCAAAAAACTATGGAAATATACAAGAATAAAAACTTTAATCCAATTAATGTCACACATTTGCAATAATGGAATTTTAAATTTAAGCCAAATAACTTAGAGAGCACACACCTCCACCAAAAACAAAATAGAACCCAAACAAAAACATCAGCTCTTTATGTTTATCACCAAGGTGGAACATTGAGGAACATAAACATTTATGTCACCGTTTCTTCAGAGCAGAACAACAACAAAAAAAAACCACAGTCCCATATGGTGGAACACACAGGAGCACCATTACTGGGCACATGCACACACACACACACACACACACACACACACACACACACACACACACACACACACACTGCAGCGGGGCTTAATGCCACTTAAGGCTGTTAGCGTTTCCTGTTGACTTCCAACAACAGGCTCCTCAGCGGACATCAGTTTCCACTCAGAGCTCTTTATACACACAGCAACACACAGTCACACAGACTCCCACTCTGGCGTTCATTTCCATCATAAACCATGTCGGTACTGTCTTCCTGTGCAATTGTGCTTTATTGTAATTATACATTAAATATTAATCAGTGGCCAAAGTGTGATTGTCTGTGTGTGAAAAAGGGTAAGTCAGGGGCGGTTCTAGGATCTGAGATTTAGGGGTGTTGAGCACCCAATGAGCTCCACCACACACACACACACACACACACACACACACGTGTTATTTTGTTAGAGTCATCTTTCATACATCTCCTCCATGGCTTCTAGTGAATGAATACATAAAAACAGTGGCAGCTTGGATTTAATGTTTTGCCGATACCAAATTGACAACGGCTTCTGTCAAATTCAAACAGCACACAGTGGTTGATTGACAATGTAACCATTAAAGAAAAACATCTGCTACTAGCTGTCCTAGCCAGGGCTGGACTGGGACAAAAAAAAAATCAGCCCTGGCATTTTTGGTCCAATTTGTTAAGGAGCAACATTCAGCCATCACAACCGTGGTCCCACAGAGGTCAGAATTATTTCACTTTTGCACAGAACAAGAGAATCCCTGTGGTTTGAAAGAAAGAATGCACGAAAGAAAGCAAGCAAGAAAGCAACAAAGAAAGAAAGAAACTTTATTATCTATTTTGCATAAATATGCCTCACCGTCCTGACCCAGCAGACAGTGAGTTTTTTCGAATGGGCCTTGATGAGGAGGAAGTTTGGGCTGCTTCCTGCATCAAGGCCCTCATCCAGGAAGACACTGCCAACACACCAGAGAAAGCCCTCAAATTCCTTGGAGGCACCGCCAAGGTGATTGAGGCTCTTCCCATGCTGCAGCGTTATCCCCAGCTCACCGGACTCCTGCATTTAGTCCCGCCCCTGCCGTGGATGTTCTGGGGGCTAGGAGGGACATCGCCAGTGGCCAGGGTGAAGCAGAAGGAGGAGAAGTCATATTGAGCTGCTGGGAGACATGGCTCGCGCCAGCATAGGCAGATATAGCGGCCCGGCTCTTCTTCTTACATGGAGGCTCTCCAGACCTCCGTGTCCCCCTCCCTCTGCTCAGTGCCAGCACCACGCCATTATGCCCACAGCTCCTCGTCCAGCAAACCCCTTCATATCCTGGGAGGAAACATCTGACTCTTCAGCGGCAGCCGAGCAGAAACAGAGGGCAAGTGTCTTTTCATTTTTTAACACCATTAGATGAAAGGTCTTGTCCTGTTCCTGGTGAGAGGGCTCAGCGTCAGTCACTTACCACCACTGAGCTCTCTTCACCCATCTCTGCTGTCATTTCTGCTGCCGCTTCCATCCACCCATCCTCTCCTGTGTCTGTTCCTGTGTCTGGAGTCCAGAGGGATCACCCAGTACCTACTCCACAGCACTCCCTAGCTTCAGTACCTGCTCCACGTCAGTCCCCAGCAACAATACCAGCTTCAGCTCTTCTGCAGACAGCTTCAGCTGCTCATGAGGTGTGTGTCAGAGCTCCAGCTGTCCCCGAGGTGCACACAACAGCTTCAGCCATCCCCGAGGTGCACACAACATCTCTCGCTGTTCCTGAGGCGCACGCCACAGTTCCAGCTGCTCCCACAGTGCACGCTCCAGTTACTGTTCTGCCCGAGGTGCATGCTCCGGCTCCTGTGGCTCATTCTGAGGAGGTCACCCCAACAGCAGAGGACCAGGAACTCAGGAAAGTTCTTGTCTTCACTTTTATAACATCTAAACTAGTCAAGACTTGCCTAGCTCCTGGTGATTTTGGTGATGCCTCACGTTGCCTTTCCTCCCCATCTGAGGTGGCTGTTTCGGGAATGGAATCCCAGACGTCAGGGCTCCAGCCTTTGTCGTCCGGCTTTGCAGATGGTCGGCTTCCTCCATCCGTTCTAGAGGTCCGGGGACCTCCACCCATCATTTCAAAGGTCAGGGGACTTCCACCCATCTTTCCAGAGATCAAGGGACCTCCACCCATTGTTCCAGAGGTTGGGAGACCTCCACCCATCATATCAGAGGTGGGGAGACCCCCACCTGTTGTTCCAGAGGTCAGGGGACCTCCACCCATCATTCCACCCATCGTTTCAGAGGCTGTGGGGCCTCCTTTGTGTGCTCCTGAATGCAGCATGCAACTGTCAGATATTTCTGAACTGCCTTTTAAGCTCTACACACCCTGTCCTCTGGTCGAGTGGCCCACAGACTCTGGTAGGCCACCTGACCAAACTTGTACTCTGATTTGGGGTCAGGTGGACTCAGGTAGACCCCCTCAACTATTTTATCCTATGATCTGGTGGCTCAGGGACTCTGGAAGGCCACCAGATCCACCTTGTTCTCCAGTCCGGGGGCCCTGGGACTGGGGTAGGCCACCTGACCTTCCTGGTGGTCCGGTCCAGTGGTCCACAGACTGGGGTAGACCACCCAACCCATTTTGTGTTGAACTTTGTGGTCATGGGCTTCGTTTACCATGCAGCTAGGTTGGATTTTGGACTCTGTGGGGGTAAGAAGTTTTTTTGGCCAGCCTGGCCTTAACTCCCACCACCAACCTCCTAACCCTTTTCTCTCTTTTTTGTTTGTTGTTGGTGTAACTTTGTAAGTCGCCTGGAAGCCACCCCTTAAGAGGGGGTTACTGTCAGGCCGTGGACTGGGCCCCAGATCCTCACTCTGATTTATTGTTAACATGGGGTCCCCGCCCACGTCCTCGCTTTAAGTTTGTGTCTTAGGATTTTCTGCATTTATTATTATGTGTTGTTATAGTCATGATTCTGTTCTTGGTTTTCAGTGGATTATTATTAGTAGTAGTAGTAGTAGTATTGTCATGGTCTTGTCTCCCCTGATCCTCTGTTCATGTTTCTGTGCATCCTCCATCTGTGGTTGTGTGTGCAGCCCCACCCATCCTGTGTCAGTAATGATTGGTCTCCCCTCCTGTGTCGTGTTGTCTTGATTGCCCCCTTGCCTATAAATGTACGGTCTATTCCAGTTCTGTTCTGCTTGTGTTCCTTTAGTCATTTCATCGGATCAGCATGAACAACATGCTCCTGTTCGTGTCTGTATCCTGTCTTGTCTGTCATGTTTTTCATTCCAGCTTCCAAGCTGAGGTTATGTTTGTTTTAAGCCCTCAAGCTGCATCTGGGTGACAAGCTCACAATAAACACCGTTTAATCTCACATCCAGCTTTTAGGTCCACCATACCGTGAAACACCTTAAATCAGCATCATGGTTTATTGAATCTTTCAGGTTGTTTTTCTTTTTTCTTTTTTTTCCTCCTCTCTTCTCCCTTACAGGTTAAAGACAAGGTTCATAATTATGAAGCAATATTACACAACAGTGTGGTATTATATCACTGCGGCATGTAGTAAACCAGCATAATAGAACAGGCCTCCTGTGATTTCACAAACAAAATGTCCATTCATCCATCCGTCTTCTACTGCTTTTCCGGAGGTGCGGGTTGTGGAGGCAGCAGTTCAAGCAGACAAGCCCAGACTTCCCTCTCCCCAGCCACCTGCTCCAGCCCTTCAGAGAGGATACCAAGATGTTCCCAGGCAAGCTGGGAGATATAGTCTCTCCAGCGAGTCCTGGGTCTGCCCCGGGGTTTCCTCCCAGTGGGACAGGCCTGAAACATCTCAAGTGGGAGGCGTCCAGGAGGCATCCTGATCAGATGCCCAAACCACCTCAACTGGCTCCTTTCAAAGTAGAGGAGCAGCGGTTCTACTCTGAGCCTCTCCCAGATGACTGAGCTCCTCATATTGTCTCTAAGGGTGAGTTCAGCAATCCTACGAAGAAAGCTCATTTCAGCCGCTTGTATCCGCAATCTCATTCTTTCAGTCATTACCCAAAGCTTATGACCACAGGTGAGGGTAGGAACGTAGATTGACCGGTAAATAGACAGCTTTGCCTTAGAGCTTAGCTCGCTTTTCACCACAAAGGACTGGTACAATGTCCGCATTACTGCAGATGCTGCTCCAATCCATCTGTCAGTCTCTTGCTCCATTCTCCCCTCACTTGTGAATAAGACCCCAAAATACTTAAACTTCTCCACTTGAGGCAAGAGCTTCTCCCCAACTCGGAAAGGAATAGCCATCTTTTTCTGGCTGAGGACCATGGACACGGACTTGGAAGTGCTGATTCTCATCCCAGCCACTTCACACAACTCAGTAAACCATCCCAGTAAAACCTGTAGGTCATTGCTGGATGAAACCAACAGGACAACATCATCTGCAAACCGCAGAGATGAGATACTGTTATCACCAAGCATGACACCCTCCGTTCCTTGGCTGCACCTAGAAATCCTGTCCATAAAAATTATGAACAGGATCGGTGACAAAGGGCAGCCCAGGTGTAGTCCAACTCTTAGTGAGACTGAGTCCGACCGAGTGTTGGCAATACGAACCAGACTCTCACAGTAGTCATACAGAGACCAGATAGCTCGTAACACCAAGCCTGATACCCCATACTCCAGAAGCACCCCCCCCCCCACACACACACACACACACAAAAAAAAACCATGAGGGATGCAGTTGAATGCCTTCTCCAAGTCCACAAAACACATGGAAACTGGTTGGGTAAACTCCCATGAACCCTCGAGGATTGTCGAGAGGGTAAAGAGCTGGTCCGATGTTCCACAGCCAGGAAGAAAACCACATTGATCCTCCTGAATCTGAGGTTTGACCAACGGCCGGACTCTCCTCTCCTGTACCTTGGCATAGATCTTTCCAGGGAGGCTGAGGAGTGTGATCCTTCTAAAGTTGAAGCACACCCTCCAGTCTCCTTTCATGAAGAGAGGAACCACCACCCCAGTTTGTCATGCCAAAGGCACTGTCCTGGACCTCCACGCAATGTTGCAGAGACGTGTTAACCATGACAGCCCTACAACATCCAGGGCTTTGGGGTACTCAGGGTGAATCTCCACCCCCGGGGCCCGGCCACCATGGAGCTTTTTACCCATCTTGGCAACCTCAGCCCCTGTGATAGGCAAGTCTTCCCCCTCATCCACAAGCCCTGCTTCCTCTGTGCAAGGCGTGTCAGTGGGATTGAGGAGGTCCTCGAAGTATTCCTTCTACCGCCTGATGACATCCCCAGTCAAAGTAAGCAGTGCTCCATCCGCACTATATACAGTATGGACAGGAAGCTGCTTCCCCCTCATGAGCCACCAGACAGTTTGCCAGAATCTATTTGAAGCCAACCAAAAGTCTTGTTCCATGGCCTCACCAAACTCCTCCCACACCTGTTTTTGCTTCAGCAACCACCCAAGCTGCACTCCACTTGGCCTGCTGCTACACCTCAGCTTCTTTGGGAGTCCCACAAGCCAGCCAAGCTCGATAGGACTCCTTCTTCAGCTTAATGGCCCCCCTCACCACTGGTGTCCACCACTTGGTTTTGGGGTTGCCACCACAAGATGCACCAACAACCTTGCGGCCACAGATCTGGGCAGCCGATTCAACAATGGAGGTGGAGAACATGGCCCATTCAGACTCCATGTCTGAATGGTGAAACGCCGGTGGCCAGGCGTTCTGGCCACCGGCAGAGTGAAGAGGCCTCGCCGTCACAGGTCCGTGGCTCTGAGAGAGATCCGTCGCTACCAGAAATCCACGGAGCTGCTCATCCGTAAGCTGCCCGTCCAGCGCCTGGTGAGGGAGATCGCTCAGGACTTCAAGACCGTCCTGCGTTTCCTGAGTTTCGCCGTCATGGCTCTGCAGGAGACCAGCGAGACCCACCTGGTGGTCTCTTCTTCGCTAAGGGGGTCACCATCATGCCCAAAGACTTCCAGCTGGCCCGCTGCATCCGCGGAGAGAGAGCTTAGACTTTCTGCTGCACATCCACCAGCCATAATGCTCTGCACTGTGTGTCTATATATATACATTTATAGTAATATGGACATATGTTTGCTAGATGTTGTTTTTTCTTGCCTTCTGATTGTTGCTCTGAGTGTTGCTATCCCTGTGCTGTTGCAATCCTGGAATTTCCCCATTGTGGGACTAATAAAGGCTTATCTTATCTTATCTTATCTTATGTCTCCAGACTTCCTTGGAATGTGGTCCCAGTTCTTCCAGAGGTGGGAGTTGAAGACCTCCCGGACAGAGGCCTCAGCAAGACAATCCCAGCACACCCTCACTATACGTTTGGGTCTACCAGGTCTGAATGGCATCCTCCCCTGCCATCGGATCCAACTCACCACCAGGTGGTGATCAGTTGACAGCTCTGCACCTCTCTTTACCCAAGTGTCCAAGACATACGGTCGCAGGTCTGATGACACGATAACAAAATCGATCATCGACCTGTGACCTAAGGTGTCCTGGTGCCAGGTGCGCATATGGACACCCGTATGCTTGAACATGGTATTTGATATGGACAAACTGTGGTTAGCACAGAAGTCCAATAACTGAACACCACTCGGGTTCAGATTGGGCAAGCCGTTCCTCCCAATCACCCCCCTCCAGGTTTCACTGTTGTTACCCACATGCACACTGAAGTCCCCCAGAATGACAATGGAGTCTACAAGAGGCGCACTCTCCAGCACCACAGTCAGAGACTCCAAAAAGGGTAGGTACTCTGAACCATCACTTGGTGCATAGGCACAAATGATGGTCAGGACCCGTTTCCCAACCAGAAGGCACAGAGAAACAACCCTTTCGTCAACCGGGGAAAACAATATAGAGGCAGCAAGGTGGTGGTGGTGGGGGGGGATACAAGAAAACCCACCCCTTCTCATCGCCTCTTACCCGGGGCAACTCCAGAGTAGGCCAAGCTCCAGCCTCTCTCCAGGAGACTGGTTCTGAACCGGAGCTGTGTGTTGAGTTGAGGCTGGCTATGTCTAGCTGGTATCGCTCAACCTCATACACCAGCTCAGGCTCTTTCCCCACCAGAGAGGTGACATTCAACATCCCAAAAGCCAGTTCAGGAAGCCTGGGATCAGACCACCAAGGTCTCCACATTTGACCGCCACCTGATTAACATAGCACCAGACCCCCATGGTCCCTCCTGCAGGTGGTGAGCCCACTGGAGGGCGGTCCCATGTAACTCCTTCGGACTGAGCCCGGCCTGGTACCATGGGCGGAAACCCGGCCACCAGATGCTAGCCATTGATCCCCTCCCACAGGCCTGGCTCCAGGGTGGGGCCCCGGTAACCTCATACCGGGCAGGGTACACGGAATCCTTGTTCTAACATTCATCATGAGAGTCTGTTGGATTGTTCTTAGTCTGGCCCTTCACCCAGGGCAAGTTTATCTTGGGTGACCCTACCAGAGGCAAACTGCCCCAGAAAACATAGCTCCTAGGATCACTAGGGCACGCAAACCCCTCACCACGATAAGGTGACAAATCAAGAGGGGCAAACTAAATTACATTTTGTTTTCCCCTCATGGACAAATCCAACAAAATGTAATTTCTGTAATTTCCCAGTTTGGGATCAATAAAGTACATCTATTTAAAAAAATAAGCATTGTCCAGGTTCAGGTTCAGGTTACTTTATTTGTACCCGTAGGTAGATTTGTTTTGCAGTCTGGTGACATCCATATTTACAAGCCACAAATTACATTCAACATAGACACAAACACAGGCACACATGAAACTGACAATAAACATGATAAAAATACTCAAGGCTCCATCAATCAGGGTATAAAAAGACAAAGAGATGAGGGAAAAACCAAAGGTAAGAGAGAAGAGTCATATTAAAAGTTAAAAACTAGTCAAAGAGGTTAAAAACTCAAAGGTCTAAAACTCAAAATATTTAGAACCCAAGTAACATCCTACAAAAATAAGTAAATATAAAATGGAGTTAATAAATAGGTACCTAAATTATGTGCAATATATTGTTACAGCTTGTTCAACTCTTTGACAGCAGCAGGAACAAAGCTGTTTTTGTAGCGCTGGATTCTACTTTTTGGGATAGCAAACCTCCGTCTTGAGGGAAGAAGTTGAAAGTTGCAGTGCAAAGGGTGGGAGTCATCATTTAAAATGGAGGTAGCCATCCTCTGTACTTGTCTGGGGTACAGGGATGTCAGGCTCAGCTGTGACTCACCAAGCAAACGACTGGACCATCTAACTACCTGATCCAAGGATTTCCTCTGTTTCAGTTTTATCTGACCAAACCATGACACTAAAGAAAAGGATAAAACAGATTCAATAAAAGCCCGATAAAACATTGTCATTATGGTTCGGTCAACGTGGAAGCGTGCAAGTTTTCTCAAGCAATGCAAATGTTGCTGACCCTTTTTGCACACCCTTTCACAGTTCTCTTCAAAGTTTAAATTACTATCAATGATCGTCCCAAGATATTTGTAGGATTGTACATATTCGGTGGTCTGGCCTTTTAGTACAGTGACTTTGTGCCTGGGAGTTTTCCTCCTAAAGTCAATAATCATGTCTTTCGTTTTTGTCGTATTCAGCTGTAGGTAGGAATCCTCACACCAGTGAACAAAATCATCAACTACTGGGCCGTGGCCACTCTCACCATCCTGGAGGAGACTGACAACAACTGAATCAACAGCATACTTTATAATGTGTCTGTTGTCATGTCTGCTCTGACACATGTTTGTGTACAGGATGAAGAGTAGTGGTGACAACACACACCCCTGAGGAGAGCCAGTAGAAGAGCACTTTAGGTCAGACAATGTACCATTGACCCTTACTCTCTGCGTCCTGTTGGTTAACAAATCCAGAATCCAACCCACCAGATTATTGCTCAAATCAAATTGTTGCAGGAGCCTTTCAACTAAGATATGAGGTTGGATTGTATTAAAGGCGGAGGAAAAGTCCACAAATAAAAGCCTGGCGTGTGTCCCATTAAAATCCAGATGTTTTAAAAGCATGTTAAACAGAGTGACAGTGGCATCCTCCACTCCTCTGTGAGGCCTATAGACAAACTGCAGAGGATCCAATGCATGCTCAGTCTGCTTTAGGACCTCACATCTGACCAGTTTTTCAAAAGTTTTCATTAAAATTGAAGTCAAAGCAACTGGTCTAAAGTCGTTTACCGTTTTAGGACAGCTGGATTTTGGAACGGGAACAACCACGGCTTCTTTCCAGATCTTAGGCACATGTTGTGTCTGGAAGGACTTATTGAAAATGTAATGAAATATAGGACTCAGTTCATGTGCACAGGACTTTACCAAGCGCTCACATATATTATCAGGGCCCTGACTTTTGTTCACTTTTACAGCGCAGAACTCCCTTTTAACATCCTGCACCTCAATATTAAAGTGCTGATTGTCTTTGAGTTTCTGTTTCAAATCTTGGGTTTCAGTGCTAAAATCAAAGGAGTCAAAACGACCATAAAAACAATTAAGAGCATTAGCCAGCTCTGTGTCTGAATTAAAACAATCTAAAAACACACGATTACTGCGCTCTGTGCTCTGAAGGCCTGCAATAGTTTTCATACTGGCCCAGGCTGAACCAAGTTTCTTTGTTGCCATCTTGCTTTCCAACTCTGATTTATAATTCTGTTTTGCTCTTAAAATTTCGGATTTCAGCTCTTTTGTGGCAACCTGTAGCTCAGAAACAAACCTCTGTTTA
The DNA here is from genome assembly GCA_020510985.1 of Pholidichthys leucotaenia. Taxonomy (NCBI): domain Eukaryota; kingdom Metazoa; phylum Chordata; class Actinopteri; order Cichliformes; family Pholidichthyidae; genus Pholidichthys; species Pholidichthys leucotaenia. Next base: position 484,970,653 of record CM035838.1, on the reverse strand, counting down.
AAGGCAAGTGCTTTCCTCTGTAAGCAGGATTTAACTGATTTTGTAACCCATGGCTTGTTGTTGGGATATATTTTGACACATTTACGTGGAACGATCTTATTTTTACAGAAAGCCATGTATGAGCATGTGACGTCCACCAAAGAGTCCAAATCATCCCCGCAGGCCAGTGTGAACATCTCCCAGTCTGTACAGTCAAAGCATTCCTGGAGGCTGTGCACTGAATCCTCCGTCCACTGATCAATGTCTCTCATCTCTACCTTGCCTCTTCTGAGAGCGGTTTTATATGTGGGCAGCAAATATACACAGTTGTGATCTGAGGATCCTACAGAAGGAAGGGGGAGTGATTTATAGGCCCTCTCTATGGATCCATAGCACAGGTCCAATGCCTTTTTTCGCCTGGTTGGGCAGGAGACATACTGATAATAGTTTTTAAGTGTCTTCTTTAAAGAAACATGGTTAAAATCCCCAAGAATGAAGTTTGGCGCCTCTGGAGAAATTGATTGCAGCTGCTGGATCACATCAAAGATAGTGCTGCAGGCGGAGTCAGCGTCTGCCCTTGGGTGAATGTACACAGTTGTGATGAAAAGGTGGGGAAACTCATGAGGCAAATAAAAGGGGCGTAGTGACACAGACAGCAGCTCCACATCGGGTGTACAGATGCGCTTTCTGACCGTGACAGATGTGCAGTACTGCTTATTAATGTATAAACATATGCCGCCCCCCTGACGTTTCCCTGTTACCTCTTCCTGCCGATCCGAGCACAGCGGGGCTCCAAAGCCGTCAATCCACAGGTCTGCATCTCGATCATGCGCATTAAGCCAAGATTCGGTGAAGGCCATGACGCAGCAGTTCTTAAAGTCCTTCTGGTAGCGAACATTCCCTTGAATTTCATCCACCTTGTTTCTCAGAGACTGTACATTCCCAAAAATCATAGAAGGAAGAGGAATGTTACCAAACTGACATCTTCTCAGGCGCAATTTCACACCTCCACGTTTTCCCCGTTTTTTCCTTCCATCTCTCCCGTCGCTCTTTTCACCGCTGTGTCCATGAACGTCTCTCAAAATAAAGTCCGGCAGTTGCGGCTTAGGCTCGATCACAGCCACTGCATCAACCGTGTTTAAATGCAGCAACATGTCTCTGGAATAATGTATCCTGCCCGCCATGATGCCGAACGCATTTACTTCAGAGACAAAGAGCTGGAGGACAAGTAGCAGCAGTGCAAAAAAGGGGAGGTAGTCCATGTTGATGGAACCAGGGAGCTCTTCACCATACAGTCTACAAACATTCCAGGACAGAAACGACACAAAGAATATCGTAAAAACACTTTAAAGTGCATAAAACAAGACACACAGACGACGTACTTTTTCACCAGCTGCCGGTCGCTGCGTGCGCATGCGCCCGCCAGTGCTGAAGTTTACTGTGTTTACATACTGCGTGAGTCATGTGGCTGCAACTGGCCAGTTACATCCGCAGACACTCCGAACTCCGTCTTAAATCACACAGTTTGCTTGCTTTTTCTTGGCGTCTTCAGATGAAATAATGTCAATCATTACATAAGATAAGATAAGCCTTTATTAGTCCCACAATTGGGAAATTCCAGGATTGCAACAGCACAGGGACAGCAACACTCAGAGCGATAATTTAGAAGATAAGAAAATAAGAGCAGTGAATATACATATGTACACATAAATATATAACTATATATACACGGTGCAGAGCATTGTAGCTAGATGGAATAAACAGCATAACCATCTACTTAGTTATCCTACAAAGTATGAATATGTACCCATACATATTGTCACTCTCCGTAGTGACTGATATTGTCCTAGTTGTATACTGGAGAGGACCACTTGTGTAAGTCTGTTGCGTCTTTTGCATTCAGTACTATTAGGTCATACATACTATGTGGATGGAGACCACATTCGTTTTGTTTGGTGATAAGAGTTCACTGCATTCCAGGGTGCGGAGGTGTATGGCCACCAGTGTTAGGAGTACTGTAACGCCACTACTTTTGCAGTAATGTGCTGTGTAATGAAATTATTGTTTTGTAGACACGGGGTTAATCATCTCAGACTGGATACAGAGGGTAAACAGAGAAGGACAATAGGTATTGAGATGAGAGAGATTATGGTGAGGTAGCAGGAAGAAGTAGTTTTGGGGACAGTGGGGGGAGAAGGGTTGAATGTATTGTGATGCGAGATGTCATGCAGATGTGAGATGGGCAGATGATATAAAAGGAGAGACCCTGGTGTATTGAGTCAATGCTTTTTCTGTGTATGACTGATGTGAGAGTGAATAAAGTCGTCTGCTGTATGAGTCTGCCTCCGTTATTTGCACTCTCCACACTGGTGACCCCTTGACAAATTATGGAACACGAGGCAAGAAACCCGGAGTCGGCCCGGACGGGAACCCCCAGCAACGCGACAAGCATCCCAGAGGCGGCCCGGATGGAAAGCCCCAGCAACTCGTGCGCTGTTTCGGTCAAACTACCGGACTTTTGGCTGCACGACCCGCGGTCTTGGTTCCACCACACCGAGGCTCAGTTTGCCCTCCGGGGAATAACGGCAGACGACACCAGATATTACTATGTGGTTGCAGCGCTGGATGCTCGCATGTCTCAGCAAGTAGCGAGCCTGCTCCAACAGCCTCCAGCCCACAATAAAAACGGGACTCTCAAGGCCGCGCTGACCCGGCACTACACGCTCTCGGGCTGTGAGACAGCAGAGAGGCTCCTGAGGCACTCCGAGTTAGGAGATGGGTCGGCGGTCGAACTGATGGAGAAGATGTTGGCGTTGATGAGCACGAATGACGGGCATTTTCTGTTTGCCCACCTTTTCCTCCGGAACCTCCCAACAGAGGCAAGAGTGGTCCTTGCCAATTCGCCGTTGCTGGCCACGTGTGACTACCGTGTGCTGGCCCAGGAGGCAAATTGGATCATTCTCACCACCAGAGCCCTCACAGTGAACGCAGTGGCGTCGGAACCCAGCGAGACGACCAGTGGAGGCGAGGAGCCAGCGACGGTAGCGGCAGGGGGGGCCAGGAAGCGCCAGAGAGACACGATCTGCTTCTACCACCGCCACTTTGGAGAGAACACATGCAGATGTGTGCCACCGTGCCAATTCAAGCGTTCGGCAAACGCCGAGACCGGCAGTCGGTAGCAGCTGCGACCGCCGGTGAAGAGAACAAGCTGCTCTACGTGACGGACTCACGCTCGGGGAGATGGTTCCTCATAGACACCGGCTCCCAGAAGAGCCTCATCCTGCCGTCCTACACCGACCGGCTAGCGGGAGCTAGCGGCCCCCAGCTGGTAGCTGTAAACGGCTCGGACATTAAGACTTTTGGTGAGAGAACACTAATTTTATCCCTACACGGCCATATGTACGAGTGGACTTTTGTCATAGTGACATTGAGTTTCCCAATCCTGGGGGCTGATTTTCTGTGCGCACACGGGTTGCTATTCGATGTTGCTTACAGGTGCCTGGTTAATGCAATGTTTTTTGATTCTCTCCCCTGTACAGCTCAAGGGGCCGGGCCAATAACACAAGCCAACGTCACAGCTCCAGGCGGTAAGTTCCACACACTGCTCACTCAGTTCCCAGCACTCACAGTCCCAACGTTTTCGGCGGCCAACACTAAACACGGGGTGGAACACTATATCACCACCACTGGGCCGCCCGTTTTTGCACGACCTCGGCGCCTGGACACAACTAAGCTGGCCATAGCGCACAAGGAGTTTGCCAACTTGGAAAGGTTGGGCATCATCAGGCGCTCAAACAGCCCGTGGGCATCCCCGCTACACATGGTTCCTAAGGCCGAGGGACCATGGTGACTGTGCGGAGATTTCCACAGATTGAATAACACCACAGCGCATGACCTTTACCCGATTCCCCATATTCAGGATTTTTCCATTCACCTTGCCGGGGCGCGCATTTTTTCTAAAATAGACCTGGTCTGTGGTTACCACCAGGTCCCAGTGCGTGTGGAGGACATACCCAACACAGCGGTAATAACTCCATTTGGCTTGTTTGAGTTTTTACGCATGCCCTTCGGATTGAAAGGCACAGCACAGACAATTTAACACATGATGGATGCGGTGTTGCGCGATCTGCCATTTGTGTTCGTCTACCTGGATGATATCCTGGTGGCCAGCGCGTCCGAGGACAAACACGTAACCCACCTCAGGACGGTTTTCCGGAGGTTGGAGGAGCACGGGTTAATAATCAACCTGGCGAAATGCCAGTTTGGCATGACGTGGCTTGATTTTTTGGGGCATCGCATCTCACCGGAGGGAGCGATACCCTTACCCAACAAGGTGCGCGCCGTGGCGAATTTTCCCCGGCCTCAGACGGTCAGGGCACTGCAACAGTTTTTGGGGATGGTTAACTTTTATAACCGGTTCCTCCCCCGTGCAGATCAGCTCATGCAGTCATTGTACGCCGCGCTCAAGAAACAGAAACCAGTGGACAGAGTCGAATGGACTCCGGAGCGGAAGCAGGTATTCTCTGAGGTTAGAACAGCCCTGGCAAATGCCGCACTGTTGGCACACCCGGACCCGGCGGCCCGGATAGCGCTTACTACAACGCCTCAGACGTGGCCATAGGGGCCGTCGTGGAGCAACGCGTCGCCGGTTCTTGGCAGCCGCTTGCTTTTTTCAGCAGGGCTTTGCGCGACAGTGAGCGTAAATACAGCGCATTCGACAGAGAGTTGCTGGCTCTCCACCTGGCCATACTCCACTTCCAGTTCTGGCTGGAAGGACGCAGCTTCACCGCATTCGTGGACAAGCCACTAACGTTCACAATGGCCAAGGTTTCGGAACCATGGTCGGGGCGGCAGCAGAGACAGCTGGCCGCGATCTCGGAGTTTACGACCGACATTCAGCATGTGTCAGGTAAACTGAATGTGGTGGCGGACTGCCTCTCGCGCGCAGTAGTGGTCCCGGTCTGCGTGGGGATAGATTATACAGCCATGGCCGCAGAGCAGATTGGCGATGCAGACGTGTGCGCGCTCCAGTCTGGACCAACAGGAATAAGGCTGGAGAGCAGAGTACTGCAAGACGGCGGCCCCCCCCAATCTGCAACGTTTCCACGGGACGCCCGCGCCCGGTGGTCCCAGTTGCTTGGCGCCGCCCAGTGTTTGAGTCAGTTCACACTCTGGCGCACCCAGGAGTGCGCGCGTCAGTCAAAATGGTGGGAGCGAAGTTTGTTTGGCCAGGCCTGCGCAAACAAGTGAAAGAGTGGGCTGCAGCCTGCGTAGCGTGCCAACGAGCCAAAGTACACAGACACACGAAGGCTCCTTTGGAGCCGTTTTGTTTTCCGGCTAAGAGGTTCGACCATGTTCACGTGGACCTCGTGGGCCCCCTCCCGCCATCGCAGGGGTTCACACACCTTCTGACAGTGGTGGACCGCACCACATGCTGGCCAGAAGCAGTTCCGTTGGCGGCAACCACGTCTGTGGACATGGTACGCGATTTTTTTGACGAAATGGGTGGCACGTTTTGGCATCCCGTCGGACATAACGTCCGATAGGGGCCCGCAATTTGTTTCCAACCTCTGGTCCGTGATGGCCCGTAGCCTGGGTGTTGCAATTCATCGCACAATCGCGTACAACACACAGGCCAATGGGTTATGTGAGCATTTCCATAGGTCACTGAAAGCAGCGCTCAGGGCTTCGCTGATGGATGCAAATTGGGTAGACCAGTTGCCGTGGGTTTTATTGGGGTTGCATTCTGCACCAAAAGAGGATTTGGAGGCTTCCCCGGCGGAGCTTGTTTTTTCTCAGCCACTGCGGCTCCCCGGGGAATTTTTGCCAGATAATCCCGCTCCTGACAACTGTCCATCTCAGCGTTTGCAGCATAGCGCAGATACAGGCACGCTGCCGGGCCCGGCCCACCACTGTTTTCCACACGCTTTTGTGCCAAAAACTTTGAAGAACGCAGCATTCGTGTTTGTCAGGCACGATGCCCACCGCCCCCCATTGCGCCCACCCTACGATGGCCCGTTCAGAGTGCTGGAACCAGGGGACAAACACTTTTTGTTAGACTTTGGGGGTCGTAGGGAGAAAATATGTATATATAAACACACTGTGTGTGTTTATATTTTTACATATTTATTCCATCTAGCTACAATGCTCTGCACTGGGTGTGTTTATATTTATATATCTATATATTTATTCCATCTAGCTACAATGCTCAGCACTGGGTGTGTTTATATTTATATATCTATATATTTATTCCATCTAGCTACAATGCTCCGCACTGTGTTTTTATATATCTACATATTATTCCATCTAGCTACATTGCTCCGCACTGTGTGTGTTTATATACTTGCATATTTATTCCACCTAGCTGCAATGCTCCGTACTGTGGGTGTTTATATATTTACATATTTATTCCATCTAGCTACAATGCTCTGCACTGGGTGTGTTTATATTTATATATCTATATATTTATTCCATCTAGCTACAATGCTCCGCACTGTGTTTTTATATATCTACATATTATTCCATCTAGCTACATTGCTCCGCACTGTGTGTGTTTATATACTTGCATATTTATTCCACCTAGCTGCAATGCTCCGTACTGTGGGTGTTTATATATTTACATATTTATTCCATCTAGCTACAATGCTCTGCACTGTGTGTTCATATATTCATATATTTATTCCATCCAGCTACAATGCTCTGCACTGTGTGTCTGTGTGTGTGTGTGTGTATATATATATTTTATAGTAATATGTACATATGTATATTAGCTGCTCTTGCTTGCTTGTTTTTTTTCTTGCCTTCTGATTGTTGCTCTGAGTGTTGCTATCCCTGTGCTGTTGCAATCCTGGAATTTCCCCGTTGTGGGACTAATAAAGGCTTATCTTATCTTATCTTATCTTAAGCCTGCCTTTGTGGTGGCGGACGAGCAAGTGATGTTGGCTCGGGCCCCTCGGCGTGGAAGACCCCCACTGAGAACTCCCCAGGTAAACGATTCATCAGAGCAGCCACACGGGCAAGTGGAAGGTCCCCCCCCCTTGCCATTGCCCACCCGCAGACAGACAGACCCCCCCAGGAGCCCCCCACCGGCACAGCAGCGCCGCAGAGGCGGAAAGCCCCCATTACAGCAGAAACAGGAGGAGACTGAAGGCAAAAGAACGTGAGGACTGAAACTCGGTCTGAGATTCTGTGGGGGGGGGGTAGACACGGGGTTAATCATCTCAGACTGGATGCAGAGGGTAAACAGAGAAGGACAATAGGTATTGAGATGAGAGAGATTATGGTGAGGTAGCAGGAAGAAGCAGTTTTGGGGACAGTGGGGGGGAGAAGGGGTGAATGTATTGTGATGCGAGATGTCACGACGGCCCTCACGGACCGTCACAAGATGCCTCAGTCACCAGTGAGTTTGCAGTGGTAATTTATTGTAGAGAAGGATGAACACTCACAAAACACATACAGTGGCTGGGTGAAGTCTGAGCCGGGAAACACCCGATGCGCCAGACAACAACGTTAATGATGAGCTAGGCAAACAGGAACATACCTGAGCATATAGGAGCACCATCAGAACGTAGTAGAATATAACAGATGATCATAACAGGAGAACATAACAGAACATAACAGAGACTGCCGCGTTGGAGGACATTTAGCACCCGCTTATATCTCTGGCGGCTAATGACCCCAACGCGGCACAGCTGCTGCTAATGACAGCAGAGCAGCAGCTGACTTTGACAGCAGGGAGCTCCCCCGGGCACCTTCACAATAAGAGCCTGAGAAGCTGGAAGGAACCCTCAGCTGCCAAAGCCAGGGAACAAAAAGATATGAGATCCGAGTGTGGCCAGAACCGACACTCGGGTTATGACAGTACCTCCCCCTCAAGGCCGAGCTCCGAGCGGCCAGAGTAACACCCAAGCCCCCCACCCCACCCCCCTAGGGTGGGTGGATGGGGCGCTGGCAGGAGGGAGAGAGACAAACAACCAACAAGGTTACAAAGGTAGGGAGAAAAAAAACATAATCCCCAAAAATGTGGGCAACCACAATAAGTTCAAAATAGGCAACACACCCTTTGGCAAATAGAGTGACACAAGGTGGAAGAAAAAAAAAAAACCCCACCAAACTCAGAAACAACCTGGTGAGCCACAAAAACACAAAACAATCCCCCTCCCCCCCACACACACCCCAACAGTCCCACAGACGAGATCAGGAACCCGGGAAGGACACAGTCCAGGCCCGGAGGGATGGGGGCAAAAGGTTCGGGGGGGTCGTCCGGCAACAAGAGGCCACAGAACAGGGAGGGGAAAAGAGGACAGTTCGGGCGGCCTACCCCAGTCCCATGCTCGGGAGAAGAGAGTTTCAGGCGGCCGGAGCAGGTCGCCGCACAGGAAGACAAACAGGTCGGGGGGCCGACCCAGAAAACCAAACCAACGAGACAGCCCTTCAGGCGGCCGCCCCGCAACACCAGCCCACCAGAACCGTTGGGAAGACACAGCCGGTGGTCCCGCAGAAAAGGGGGGAGATGAGGGGAAACCGGGCGGAGCGTTCGGGACCCCAACGGCCCCAGGTGGAGATGGGTAGTGCTCCTCAGGGAGACGAGGAGGATGACGGTGGAGATGAGGGTGATGAAGAAAACGAGCCTGTCCAGCATCCGGTGGCTGGGGATCCGCAGCTCCCTCACCGAATCTAGGACCTGCTGGTGCAGCACCCACGGTGGACCCCGATTGGGCCTCCGGAACTGAACCCACGGTGGACCCCGATTGGGCCTCCGGAACCGAACCCACGGTGGACCCCGATTGGGCCAGTGAAGCACTCCCGGTGGACCCCAACTGGACCGGAACAGCACTCCCGGTGGACCCGGTCGGCGTGGCACCAGACTCGACTTCCAATCCCGAAACCGGAACCTCTGGCGCAGCAGGCGAGAGCAGCCCCTCGCCGGCGACCCTGGGAGAAGACTCACACAAGAGAGAAAACCCGGGATCAGGATCACCGGCAGCGCCAGAACCCGGCGAGATAAGCTCGGACGCAGCGGGCAGCTGCACCCGGCTCATCTCCCCTTGAGACAGGAAAAAGTGCTCTAAAAGGTGAAGAAGATAGATAAAACAGAGCACTTGCCTGAGCTCGGGTTCTGACGCCGTCCAGGACTGCGATGATCCGGGCTCAGAAGTCAGGAGGTCGTCTTCAGGCTCCCACTCAGCTGCGTCGGGCTCCGCAGCTGGCATGATGGAGCGTGCAGCCAGAGAGTCCTCCGGCACCGATGTCCACGCCGGTGGCCCGCACGGCGTGGTGGCAGGAGAATCTCGCCCTGCTGGACCGGACCGCTCCTCCGTGGAACCCCGGGGACGCTTCTTCATCGGCGATGGCTCCACGCTGCAGTCCGCTCTCCTCCTCCGCCCATGGCGTGGTTGCGGAACCGGAACCAGGCTCTCCAGAACCGCAGGCCCCCTCCTCATCCAGCGACGTTGGCCTGACGTCGAGGACCGCTCAGCGGAGGGAGACACAGAGGAAGCAGGGTTAATACTTTCATCCACAGCGGGTGGAGGGAGCTCGGGGGGCTGCATACCCCGAACTCCACCCCCAGGAGTCAGACAAGGTAAAATAATATCAAAAGGAGAGAAATTATCATGCACTTGCCTTTCCCCTAAGGGTAAGATGTTTCCCACTGTGGGGGACGTCGTTCCTTCCTTTCCCCGCTGGATGGCGACAGAGGGCCCTCTGGGAAGACGAGATGAGGCCACTCGAGGCGGATCCGGGACGAAGCTCGCCGAAACGGAGCTCTCGTGACACACAGCAGCCAGGATAGGCGACGAGGAGGAGGGGGCGACAGCCGGGGTCAGTCAGGCATGGAGCGCTGACGGGACAGCAGGCGAGGGCCCGGGAGAAGACGAGGCTGCGGGAATTCCCCTCTGACGAGGCGCAGGAGTGACAGCTGTGTGGGGGGTGGAGTCCTTGCGGCTACCCGGAACTGCATCCAGACGGGGTTCTAGCCGAGGTTGGAAGCCGGTGTGACGAAGGTTCCTTGAGGGGGGTGAGGCGAAGGTGAGGTCCGGAAACCGCCGTTCCTGAGCGGAAACAGCGGCAAGCAAGTCGGTGAACTCAGGAAACTCACGCAGCGCTGGATTCCTCTCCACGAGTCTAACCGCCGCCACCACATGCTTCATACACGCTGGAGGATTCTTAGCGGAGCAAGCAGCAGCCACCTGGTCCCAGATCTTGTCTGCTGTCATCTGCAGCTTCTCTGGGGGAATCCCGAGTGACGACATGCCCGATGGGAAAAGACCTCCGGATGGTGCGAACTCCCGGGCCGGAACGGAGGCAGGAGCGGGATCCCGAAGCGAGGGGCGACGTCTCCTCCGCTTCGGCTTCCTGCCAGGATTTCCCTCCAGCCCTCGGAGTCTCTCACGCTGGGTGGCGATGTCATCTCTCCTCACGCTTACCTCTGGATGATTGGTGAAGCGGGGAAGAGAATCCAGAATCTCCTCGGCTAGGTCCAGGTATCTACAAATGTCGCTGGGAGCGTCCAACAGCGTAGCGGTGAAGATGGTGTAGTCTACCTCCTTCAGAACCTCCGCTTGCTGCCTGCCAAGGTGCCGACAACGGCCCCTGGATGACGACATACTCCCCGCTGCAGACACTCGGACAGGTAGGAATAAACAGTCCACTACTGCAAACTGCACGGTGAATGGCGTCTCGAAACAACGCCTCCTCTCCGGGCGTTAGGCGGCAGTCTACTGTCACGACGGCCCTCACGGACCGTCACAAGACGCCTCAGTCACCAGTGAGTTTGCAGTGGTAACTGATTGTAGAGAAGGATGAACACTCACAGAACACATACAGTGGCTGGGTGAAGTCTGAGCCGGGGAACACCCGATGCGCCAGACAACAACGTTAATGATGAGCTAGGCAAACAGGAACATACCTGAGCATATAGGAGCACCATCAGAACGTAGTAGAATATAACAGATGATCATAACAGGAGAACATAACAGAACATAACAGGAGAACAAAAAGATATGAGACCCGAGTGTGGCCAGAACCGACACTCGGGTTATGACACGAGATATCATGCAGATGTGAGATGGGCAGATGATATAAAAGGAGAGACCCTGGGTTGAGTCAACGCTCGTCTGCTGTATGAGTCTGCCTCTGTTATTTGCACTCTCCACTGTTTAAAAATTCAGTAATGCGCTAACAGTTACTGACATTTGATCAGATGTGTTACTCGTAACTCATTTTATTAACATGAATAGATATTTTTAGCGCAAATAAATGAATACACAAACAGACCCTACGTTGCCGAGACGAGCCGTTAGTCGATGTGACCTGTTGCAGAGAGCTGAGTCTTCACTATTGAGTGGAGGAAAAGATGAAGCTTCTTTCTTTTTGTGGAAATAGACAGATTATTTTCCCTTTGTCGTGGTTAAGGACAAAAGCATATTGGTGAGTTGGAAGCTAAGTGCCGGTTGAGACCTGCTGCAGTCTTCAGAAGTGCTTGAAACAGCAACAAAGCTAGTGCTAAGTAATGGCTAGCTATGCTAACAACGCCATGTTAGTGGATCTACGCTATCTGAAGAGTCATGGCTGGATTTCAAGCACAGGTATGCATCTGGACAGTTTTTTTTTTTTTTTGTTACTTATTTGTACCCGTAGGTAGACTTGGTTTGCAGTCTGGTGACAAGCCACCGGCTGCTGGTCGCTGCGTGCGCGAGCGCCCTAAACCTACATGTTTTTGGTGTGCGGGAGGAAACCAGAGAAATCCCGGAGTAAACCCACGCAACACGGGGAGAACATGCAAACTCCACACAGCTCACTGTTGGTCGGGGGCTGGGATCGAACCCACGATCTCATGATCCCCGCGGTCCCCCGGCCGAGGGTAAAACTGTGCTGCCACAGTGCTAAACCACTGCGCCACCGTGCAGCCCAGTTTGTGACCCAGCAAGAATTAATCCTTATTGCCAGATATGTCGTTACAGAATGAAGACGTTGTGGAAATGTGAAAATGATGAGGCAAAGTTTATCTCACGAGTCAGGTTTATTCACATTCTCCAACATCAGCAAAAACAGAAAAAAAAGAGTAAACACAGACATTCGTCCTTTATATACTCAGGACCTTCAAAGCTCACAGTCATATTGCATTTAATCGCAGGCAACAATACATCTTTCCTTAAATCCTATAACATCCTGCTCATAGTCTCTGGGAGACCAGGAAACCCCCCAAGGTCGTCTCTTGCATACCAAAGACTAAATTTTCACATCCTCCTGTTATCTCACAGGAGGCCCAGTTCTTTGTTCTCTCTGAGATGTGAAGCTTAAAGTGATACACATGTGGTCCCACAACGTGATATATACAATGACATTCCATCAGACAGCTGAGACTGTGATCCACTGAAGTTAAAACACATTTACTTGCTACCTGGATAAGGTTATTCAAAAATGGATTTCGATCTGCAAAAGGAATTTAAGGGACTGGATCATGTCTCTGTCACAGCAGACATTTGGACTGTGGATAATGGACATTTTCTTTGGATCACTGCACACTGGATTAAATCCAAAATATAAAGGTAAGATAAATATGGACAGCTTTATGCAGTGCTGCCAATGCTCACTCCAAAATGAGGAAATTACAGGCAATATCATGTTGATTTTCTTCAGATTTTTCCCACAATCAGAGCTCTCAAGGTAGGATAAAGCAGACTGAACATGTTCTAAAAGCTCTGTCTGAAACAGTCTGTTTTCAGCCTGACATTAATAAGCCCGTAATGTCAGAATCAAAATCAGAATCAGAATGAGATTTATTGCCATTGTTCATGTAGTACACAAACTAGGAATTTGTCTCGGTGCAATGCTGCAACATTAAACATGGAGTAGCACTAAAGATAAAAATAAAAAACTATGCATGCAATAAAATGTAGAATATGAATGAGTAATACTAATCTATGCAATTTTTAAATATATTAACAAGCAGCAGATATTGTGGAGTTCCACATAGTGCAGTCGGTAGTGCAAGAGAAAACAGTGATAATTATCATGAGTCCGGTTGAGCTGCTGTACGTAGTGCATGAGAGTCTAATAAGTCACTTAGTGTTCAGCAGTCTAATGGCAGAGGGGAAGAAGCTATTCATGTAGCGGGAGGTTTTAGTCTGAATGGACCGAAGTCTTCTGCCTGAGGGGAGGGGGGCAAACAGTGCGTGTCCAGGGTGTAAAGGGTCGGCTATGATCCGACCTGCACGCCTCCGGGTCCTGGAGATGTACAGGTCCTGGAGGGATGGGAGCTTGCAGCCGATCACCTTCTCAGCAGCGCGCACAATGCGCTGCAGTCTTAGTCTGTCCCTGGCAGTGGCTCCTGCGTACCACACGGTGATGGAGGTGGTGAGGATGGACTCGATGATGGCCATGTAGAACTGCACCAACATCTTGGTGGGTAGCTTGAGCTTCCTCATCTGCCGCAGGAAGAACATCCTCTGCTGGGCCTTTTTGATGAGGGAGCTGATGGTCAGCTCCCACTTGAGGTCCCGGGTGATGGTGGTGCCCAGGAAGCGGAAGGAGTCCGCAGTGATGATGGGAGAGTCTGTGAGGGTAAGGGGGGGCAGAGGGGCTGTGACTTTTCTGAAGTCCACGATCATCTCCACTGTCTTCAGAGCGTTCAGCTGCAGGTTGTTGTGGTTGCACCAGAACGCTAGCTGGGCCACCTCTCTCCTGTAGACGGACTCGTCGCCGTTGGAGATGAGCCCGATGAGGGTGGTGTCGTCCGCAAATTTGATCAGCTTGACAGACTGGTGGCTGGAGGTGCAGGAGTTGGTGTACAGGGAGAAGAGCAGGGGGGAAAGTACACAGCCCTGGGGTGATCTGGTGCTGATGCTAACAGAGTCTGAGACAGTCTTTCCCAGCCGCACATGCTGCCTCCGGTCCATCAGGAAGTCGGTGATCCACCTGCAGAGGGAGTCAGGCACGTTGAGCAGGGACAGCTTGTCCCGGAGCAGAGCGGGGCGGACGGTATTGAATGCAGAGCTGAAGTCCACAAACAGGATCCTGGCGTAGGTTCCCGGGGAGTCCAGGTGCTGCAGGATGGAGTGGAGGGCCAGGTTGACTGCGTCGTCCACAGACCTGTTGGCTCTGTAGGCAAACTGCAGCGGGTCCAGGAGGGGAGTGGTGATGGTCTTGAGGTGGGGCAGGACCAGGCGCTCAAAGGACTTGATGACTACAGAGGTGAGCGCTACAGGTCTGTAGTCGTTTAGTCCAGTGATCCGTGGCTTCTTGGGGACAGGGACGATGGTAGAGGTTTTGAGACAGGCCGGCACGTGGCATGACTTCAGGGAGGTGTTAAAAATGTCTGTGAAGACAGGAGTCAACTCCTCCGCAGAGTGTCTCAGGGTGGAGGGAGACATACCGTCCGGACCGGGGGCCTTGCGCGGGTTCAGTCTGGAGAACTGTCTGTGCACGTCCTGCTCACTGATGGCAAGGGCAGGGGGGGAGGGGGGGCGCCTTTGATGAAGTGGGGACCATGGAGGCAGTGGCGCTGGGGGGAGGGGGGGAGTTGGACACAGCTGACGAGGTGTCAAAACGGGCATAGTGTTGGGACAGACTTTGACAAAGGGCTTTGTCATCCTGTCCCTTAGAAGCCTGAGGCCGATAGTTGGTGATTTGCCTCAGTCCTCTCCACACAGAAGCAGAGTCGTTAGCAGTGAACTGCTGCTGGAGTCTCTCAGAATACACAGATTTAGCTCTCCTCAGCTCTCTGCTAAACCGATATTTAACCTCCCTGTAGCAGTCCCTGTCTCCACTTTTCAACACTGCTTCCTTCTCCTTCCTGATCTGTCTGAGCTTAGCTGTGAACCAGGGCTTGTCGTTGGAGTACCTCACCCTGGTGCGCGATGGAAGAATGCTCTCCTCACAAAAGTGGATATAAGAGGTCACAGTGTCCGTGTACTCATCCAGATCATGCGTGGCTCCTTTAAACATGCCCCAGTCAGTTGTTTCCAAGCACGTGCGCAGCTTCTCCCCAGCTTCACTGGTCCATTTCCTCGTAGTGCTCACAACAGGTTTTGTGAGCTTCAGTCTCTGTCTGTAATTAATGTAATCCATTAATTAAATTATCTTGCTGTGTGTGTAAGATGATTTAAGTATGTGTTTCAAAGTAATGTGAAGGTTACTTTTCTAAGTAACTAGTTACTTTAATCATGCAATAATTACCTCCACCAAGGAGGTAATGTTTTTACCGGCGTCCGTCTGTCTGTCTCTTACTAACATAACTCAAAAAGGTGTGTAATGGCACGGGGAACAGATGATTAGATTTTGGTGATGATCTGAGAGTGCATACCTCCACCAAGGGCTTTTTTGTATTTGTGCAGCAGGATTACACAAAAACTACTGGATGGATTTGGATGAAATTTTCACCAGAGGTGGTTCTTGGCCTACAGAGGAACCCATTATATTTTGGTGATGATCTGGGAATGCATACCTCAGCCAAGTCTCTTCTCACAGTGTGTCACCCATAATACTCCAAAACTAATGGACAGACTTTGATGCAATTTTCACCTCAACTGGTTGTAGGCCTACACACAAACCCATCACATTTTGGAAGTGATCCATGACAGACTGAAGGAGGCTTGGCGGAGGTATGCACTCTCTGAGTGCTTTTCTAGTAGGTAAAGTAATTTAATTAGTTTAAAAAAAGAAGAAACTAGTAACTGTAATTAGTTCCTATGTTTTAGTAACCTGCTCAACACTGGTGGCCACACACACAACTCCGATGACACGTCTTAAAGGGGCAGTACATGAAAAGCTCAATATTAATATATAAAATAATTTTCAAAAAAATCCTGGATCCAGATCGCGATCTGGATCACCATCAAAATCTAATCATCTGTTCCCAATGCCATTACACACCTTTCCTGAAAATTTCATCCAAATCCGTTAATAACTTTTGGACTAATGTCTCTAACAGACAAACCAAGAAACCAGCAAATAAACCCCTCACAACCAGTTTTTGATATTTTAGAAATAACTGAAAAGGAAGTCACAAATATCATCAGCTCATTGAATAGCTCAAAAGCAACAGATGAACATGACCTTAATGCCAAATTTTTAAAAGAAAATAAAGAGTCTCTCATTTGTCCAATTACTCATCTAATCAATCTGTCAATCAAACATGCTGTTGTCCCAACTGTCTGGAAGGTAGGAGTGGTCAGACCAATTTTCAAATCAGGGAGTAAAACTGATATAAACAACTACAGACCAATCAGCATCTTACCTGTTATCTCCAAAATAATTGAAAAATGGGTGGCCACACTATTATGTGAACATCTGAATTATGGGAACACCCCCCTGCATTACCCACAGTTTGGGTTCCGTGCCCACTACTCAACAGAGTCTGCAATAAGCTTGTTCCTAGAGAAAACTAAGTCTTTCTTAGACAAGTGCAACTGTGTCGTCAGCCTCCGTCGGTCTATGATGACCATGGAAGAAAATCCCAAACGTCCACTCCGCTGGAACAGCACCGCCTGTGGCTGAACAGGGTGATGCGCACCGGTGTTCTACTTTCCAGCGTTGGGCGTTGGTAGGATTCAAGCCTGGGCAGGAAGATATGGAGGACAAGATGTTACCCATGCAGCATGTCCCCCCTCTCCACGTCACTGATGAATCCAAAGGAACAGCAGGGCTGCTATAGTTTGGCACCAGCGCCGTCGCAGGAGCTGCCAGAACGATGTTGAGCACAACAGAGAACTGCCTTAGGGGCTCCGACTCCGGATTTTTCCTCAGGGTTGACTCCCGAAGCCTTTCCCGTGACCGGGTGTGCCGCAAGGCAGCGGAGGTTTGAAATAAGATAAGATAAGATAAGATAAGCCTTTATTAGTCCCACAACAGGGAAATTCCAGGATTGCAACAGCACAGGGATAGCAACACTCAGAGCAACAATCAGAAGGCAAGAAAAAAAAAAAAAACAAGCAAGCAAGAGCAGCTAATATACATATGTACATATTACTATAAAATATATATATATACACACACACACAGACACACAGTGCAGAGCATTGTAGCTGGATGGAATAATTATATGAATATATGAACACACAGTGCAGAGCATTGTAGCTAGATGGAATAAATATGCAAGTATATAAACACACACAGTGCGGAGCAATGTAGCTAGATGGAATAATATGTAGATATATAAATATATAAACACACACAGTGCGGAGCATTGTAGCTAGATGGAATAAATATGTAAATATACAGTATAAACACACACAGTGCAGAGCATTGTTGCTAGATGGAATGAAACAGCATAACCGTCTACTTAGTTATCCTACATGGTATGATTATGTGCCCATACATATTCTCACCCTCCATAGCGACCGGTATGTTCCTAGTTGTATGCCGGAGAGGACCATTGTGTAAGTCTATTGCATCTTTTGCATTCAAAAAACTATTAGTTTGTTACGTCTTTTTGCTATCTCTGCGAGCAGCCCTGCTTAGGTTGTACAGTCTGACAGCCGCTGGTAGGAAGGACCTACGAAACCTCTCGGTTGTGCACCTGGGATGATGTAGTCTGCTGCTAAATGAGCTCCTCAGTGCATTCAGTATGTCCTGCATAGGGTGGAACACGGACTCCAGCAGAGATGACAGTTTAGCCACCGTCCTTCTCTCTCCTATCTCCTCCATTGGATCAAGGCGCTGCCCCAGGACAAAGCTAGCTTTCTTAATCAGTTTGTTCAGTCTCTTCCTATCGGCTGCAGTAATGCCACTGCCCCAGCAGACCACTCCAAAAGTGATGGCTGATGCCACCACCGTGTCATAGAATGACTTCAGCAGTGCCCCTTGTACACCAAAAGACCTGAGTCTCCTCAGCAGGAACAGCCTGCGCTGTCCCTTCTTGTAGAGTGCATCAGTATTGTGTGACCAGTCTAGTTTATTGTTCAAATGAACACCCAGGTACTTGTAGGATGTCACCATCTCAATGTCGGTTCCCTGGATGTTTACTGGTGCTATGAAGGGTTGTCCTTGCCTGCGGCAGTCCACCACCAGCTCCTTAGTTTTCCTCGCGTTGATCTGGAGGCAGTTCCGATGGCACCAGTCCACGAAGTCCTGGATAAGCCCTCTGTACTCAGCTTCATCTCCATTGGAGATGAGGCCAACGATCGCAGAGTCATCAGAGAACTTCTGTAGATGGCAGTGTGTTGTGTTGTGTGAGAAGTCCGCAGTATAAAGAGTGAACAGGAAGGGAGCCAGCACCGTTCCCTGGGGGGGCCCCCGTGCTACTGATGATCGTGTCGGACACACAGTCCCGGGTTCTCACAAACTGAGGCCGGTTCGTGAGGTAGTCCAGGATCCATGATGACAGGTGCTGGTCCACCCCTGCGCGCAGCAGCTTGTCCTTCAGGATCATCGGTTGGATGGTGTTGAAAGCACTGGAGAAGTCAAAGAACATGATCCTCACCATATTCCCGGGCTTCTCCAGGTGGGACAGAGAACGGTGAAGGAGGAAGATCACCGCATCCTCCACCCCAATGCCATGCTGGTAGGCGAACTGGAGTGGATCCATCGCTGGTTCCACCAGGGGGCGGAGGTGAGCAAGGAACAGTCTCTCCAGGGTCTTCATCAAGTGGGACGTCAAGGCCACCGGTCTGTAGCTGTTCAGGTCTTTGGGGTGGGAAGTTTTTGGTACAGGTACCACACAAGATGTTTTCCACAGCTGTGGTACCCTCCCCAGTTTCAGGCTCATGTTGAAGATATACGTCACAATCCCACACAGCTGGTCTGCACAGGACTTGAGGAGCTTTGCGCTGATGCCGTCCGGTCCCGGCGCCTTCCTCGCCTTGATCTTCCTCAGCTCCGTCCTCACCTGGGTCCTGGTCAGGGTCAGGATGGGGGGCTGTGTGTTGGGAGTGGGGGGGTGTTGGTGGAGTGGGGAGTGGGCAGCAGGACTTGATTTCTTTAGAGGCAGCAGTGGTTGTTGTGCAGTCAGGGGGGAGGGCGGTTGGTCAAATCTATTGAAAAACAGATTCAGGTTGTTCGCCCACTCCCTGCCCCCTGTGGCCTGGGGGGAGGTATTCTGGAGCCCCGAGATGGTTTTGAGGTTTCTCCAGACCCCGCTGATGTCGCTCTGTTGCAGCTTGTCCTCCATCTTCTTCCTGAAGCTGTCCTTGCCTTCTCTGATCTTTCTCCTCAGCTCCCTCTGTACGGACTTCAGCATCTCCCTGTTCCCTGACCTGAAGATCCTCTTCTTCTCTCTCAGAAGTGTTTTTATCTCAGGGTTGATCCAGGGGTTGTTGTTTGAGTGACGCCGTATGGTCTTGGTGGGAACGGATTTGTCCACACAGAAGCTGAGGTAGCCCGTGAAGGTGTGAATGAGGCCATCGATGTCCTCACCATGTGGATCGCAGAGCTGCTTCCAGGCGGTGGCTTCAAAACAGTCCTTTAGAGTGTCCATTGTCTCCTCAGACCATAACTCCACAGTGTGCATGGCCGGAGGTTGTCTGTGCACTAGGGGTTTGTACACCGGCCGGAGATGAACCAAGTTGTGATCCGATCTCCCGAGTGGGGGGAGTTGTGATGAGGTGTACGCCTCCTTAGTGTTTGCGTAGAATAAATCCAGTGTTTTATTGTCTCTAGTGTGGCATGTGACATACTGGGTGAACGTGGGTAGAATGGGAGATAGTGAAACATGGTTGAAATTGCCTGAGATGAGGAGAAGAGCATCTGGGTGTTCTGTCTGCAGCCTGCTGGTTACTGAATGGATGACGTCACGCGCTGTCCCAGCGTTCGCCGTCGGATTTGCATAAACAACAATGCAGATCACGTGTGAGTGTTCTCTCGGGAGATATGTAGGCCTCATGCTAACAGCTAGCAACTCAATGTCTTTGCTGCAGTGTCGTTGTTTAACAGTGATATGTCCCGGTCTGCACCAGTTGTTGTTAACATACATTATCACTCCACCGCCCCTAGCCTTGCCACTGTCTGGTGTTCGGTCAGCTCGTATCATGTGAAAACCCTCCAGCTCAATGTTAGCATCTGCTGCTAGTTCAGTTAGCCACGTCTCAGTAAACAAAAGGAGAGAGCACTCCCGGTATGTGCTATCATAACGGGAGATAGCCGCTAGCTCATCTAACTTTCCCAGTATCGACCGTACATTTCCCATGACAACAGATGGAAGGGAGGGTCTGTACCTTATATTTTTTGTCCTCCGCCTTACTCCAGCCCGGCAGCCGCGGCGTTTTCGCCTCAGTTCTCTCGGTATGTTGAGTTTTTCCAATGGGACCGGGTGGCGGTTGAATGCTAGCAGCTCTTCTCTGCTGTATCGTATCCTGCTATAAACAGTGGCTCCGTCCACCGGCTCAGGAGACATTTAGGACGATCTGTGTGTCCGTGATATAAGTGGGGTGAAAAAAAAAGACGGATCAAAAGAGAGAGGAAGGGAAAAAGACTCGGAATCGAGCCGCTGTTGCAAAAGGCAGCCTACTCGTGTGGCGCCGAGAGAGAAAAAAAAAAAAAAAATCAGGGTTTACCTTCCCCTAGATGGGCTACCTTCCCAGGTTGACGAGCCACCATCTACCCGAAGCATCTGGTTTTAAGGCGCCAGAGATCCGCCCTCACCCCTTCTCCTATTAGTAAAAGCAGTTCCGCCGGGCTTAGAGACTAAACCACACGTGCAGGCTAGGAGTTGGACTTAGTTGTCAGAGGCTTTTCGAGACGCACGCCGTAAGGAGCATTTTATGAGCACTGGGAGCTTAACCCCAGTGCCGCTCCTGGCTATGACAACCTTGGTGCTGTGTTTTTAGATCTGAAGAATGTGTCTGACACCGCTGACCACAACATCCTTTTAACCAAACTTACTCAGTTTAATTTTTCAGAAGACGCTATCAAATGGATGAAATCCTATTTAACCGACAGCAATGTGCAATGGTCAACAGTGTCAAATCGCCATATATGAAATGTCAAATGGGTGTCCCACAAGGCTCCATACTTGGACCAATATTATTCTCCATATACATAAATGATCTATCAAATGCATGCAGAAACATTTGTATGCAAATGTATGCAGATGACACGGTAATATTCACACCTGCAAGAAATATATATATGTGGCGGTTTGGGAAAACCCCCACAAACAGACTAAGGACAGACAGCTCGCTACTCCTGGTTTTTTCCGCTACACTACTGTGATAATGTCACCTTTCATGCATTGTGTTCATGAGTCCTGTCCTTATGTGTCTCACAAATGCAAATATCTCATGCCTGTTCTGCAGTCCCTTTGATCAGACAAACTGCTGTGAATCTGCTTTGATGTATTGTTTGAGTTGGGTATAAATACTGCACAGGTTCTGTAACACTTCCTCTCACTCACACTTCGACCTCTGCTGTAGGACACACACGTGTCCGCCTCTCCTCTCCTTCTCTGAGAGCCAGAGGATCCCCATCCAGCCTGCACACACTTGGGCTGGAGAGGGGATCCCATGACGGCGGTATGATATAATAAAACTCTACTTAAAACCTCCAACAACGCCGCTTTATTTCATGCCGCCGCATATATGTACATATGTATACTAGCTGCTCTTGTTTTTTCTTGCCTTCTGATTGTTGCTCTGAGTGTTGCTATCCCTGTGCCGTTGCAATCCTGGAATTTCCCCATTGTGGGACTAATAAAGGCTTATCTTATCTTATCTTATCTTAAATACACTAGAAGCTGCATGTATTCTTACAACAGCGATGACCCAAATCCATGACTGGATGAATAACTCATGTCTCCTACTAAACACTAAAAAAGCTGTTGGCATGATGTTCACCAAACAACAATCAAATATTACAAACTCAAACATCTTCTTAAAAGGGGAGGAGCTGCAACTAGTTGAGGAATTTAAGTACCTTGGCATGATTTTAGATTCCTCATTAACCTTTAAAAAACACACAAAAAAAATCTCAAACATAATCAGTCTAAGAAATTTTAAACAAATTAAACCATCGCTGACAGTGCAGCCAAAATGTTTCTGCATGCAATGATCTTCTCACACATTGATTACTGTTTTACAAACTGGTCACTCACTGGTGTAACTATAATCCAGCCCATTGAATCCTTATACAAAAAGCCATAGAAATCCTTGACAAGAAAGATCCCACAAATCATTGCTGTAACAGTTACAAGAAATACTTCTGTCTTTTGAAAATTATAAAACTCACATTTGCCTGTTCAGTTTATAAAATATTAAATGGCTATGCATCCCCCCCCCCCCCGGGAAAATATGTTAAACCGAGAACTGCCACTGGTACAACCACGAGAGCAATCACTAGAGGAAACTGTGAGGCCCCCCACAGATGCACCACATTTGCTCAATCTGTGCAATCAGTGAGGAGCACCAAGTTCTGGAATAACATACCACCTGCAGTCAGAGAACGTACCACACTAAACACCTTTAAAACACATTATAAAAATTGGCTTTTAAACAACCAAAACTGTGCCCATAACTAGTGGTTGCTCTGCAGCATACGCATATATGTGCCCATGCGTCACACACAAATGCTCCGCCTCTTGTTTGTTGCTGTCTGTTGTTACTGTGTTGTTACAATACACATTATCACAATCACCTGTCGGCGCATTAACATACAGTCCTTAAGCGCCATTAACATACAGTCCTTTAGCTGTCCTGTCTCGACCCCCCGTTGACTTCTGTCCTCCTGTGCCCTTCGGTGTGAGTGGAGAATATGATGTCTAGGTCCCCCACAGTGTGACATTTGAATGTCTTGTTTCATTTTTTCATTTCATTTCATTTTATTATTTATTTGAACATCAAGACAAAAAATTTTAAAACAAGGAATCAAAACCAAGAAAAAAATATATAAACATAACAGTAAAAAAATGCCTTGTTCAAAAGGAGTGGAAAGAAGCTGACGATTATATAGTCCCACCCTTCTCCATAACCAATAACTTATATCATTCTAGTCATTATCCATACTATAATTACATTCATTATACAATACCATAATATGTAAT
The DNA here is from genome assembly GCA_020510985.1 of Pholidichthys leucotaenia. Classification (NCBI taxonomy): domain Eukaryota; kingdom Metazoa; phylum Chordata; class Actinopteri; order Cichliformes; family Pholidichthyidae; genus Pholidichthys; species Pholidichthys leucotaenia. Next base: position 484,947,702 of record CM035838.1, on the reverse strand, counting down.
GCATCTTATAATTAAACTATGTAATAGAAATAATACAACAATGATAGTTTATAGTCATTCAAGCATAAGGCATAAGGGTGTCCATATGTGCACCTGGCACCAGGACACCCTTGGTCGCAGGTCGATGATCAATTTTGTTATCGTATCATCAGACCTGCGACCGTATGTCTTGGACACCCGAGTAAAGAGAGGTGCAGAGCTGTCAACTGATCACCACCTGGTGGTGAGTTGGATCCGATGGCAGGGGAGGAAGCCATTCAGACCTGGTAGACCCAAACGTATAGTGAGGGTGTGCTGGGAGCGTCTGGCTGAGGCCCCTGTCCGGGAGGTCTTCAACTCCCACCTCCGGAAGAACTTCAACCACATTCCGAGGGAGTCTGGAGACATGGAGTCTGAATGGGCCATGTTCTCCACCTCTGTTGTTGAAGTGGCGGCCCAGAGCTGCGGCCGCAAGGTGGTCGGTGCATCTCGTGGTGGCAACCCCCGAACCAAGTGGTGGACACCAGTGGTGAGGGGGGCCATTAAGCTGAAGAAGGAGTCCTATCAAGCTTGGTTGACTTGTGGGACTCCTGAAGCAGCTGAGGTGTACCGGCAGGCCAAGCGGAGTGCAGCTCGGGTGGTTGCTGAAGCAAAAACGCAGGTATGGGAGGAGTTCGGTGAGGCCATGGAACAAGACTTTCGGTCGGCTTCAAAGAGATTCTGGCAAACTGTTCGGCGGCTCAGGAGGGGAAAGCAGCTCCCCGTCCACACTGTGTATGGTGCGGATGGGACACTGTTGACTTCAACTGGGGATATCATCGGGCGGTGGAAGGAATACTTTGAGGATCTCCTCAATCCCACTGATACGTCTTCCACAGAGGAAGCAGGGTTTGGGGACGAGGGGGATGACTCGCCTATCACAGGGGCTGAGGTCGCCAAGGTGGTTAAAAATCTCCTTGGTGGCCGGGCCCCGGGGGTGGACGAGATTCGCCCTGAGTACCTCAAGGCCCTGGATGTTGTTGGGTTGTCATGATTGACACGCCTCTGCAACATTGCGTGGAGGTCGGGGACAGTGCCTTTGGCATGGCAAACCAGGGTGGTGGTTCCTCTCTTCAAAAAAGGGGACCGGAGGGTGTGCTCCAACTTTAGAGGGATCACACTCCTCAGCCTCCCTGGGAAGGTCTATGCCAAGGTACTGGAGAGGAGAGTCCGGCCGTTGGTCGAACCTCGGATTCAGGAGGAGCAATGTGGTTTTCGTCCTGGCCGGGGCACATCGGACCAGCTCTTTACCCTCTCGAGAATTCTTGAGGGTTCGTGGGAGTTTGCCCAACCAGTTTACATGTGTTTTGTGGACTTGGAGAAGGCATTTGACCGCGTCCCTCGTGGATTTTTGTGGGGGGTGCTTCGAGAGTATGGGGTATCGGGCTTGTTGTTACGAGCTATTCGGTCTCTGTACGACCGTTGTGAGAGTTTGGTTCGTATTGCCAACACTCGGTCGGAGTCATTCCCAGTGAGAGTTGGACTCCGCCAGGGCTGCCCTTTGTCATCGATCCTGTTCATAATTTTTATGGACAGGATTTCTAGGCGCAGCCAGGGAATGGAGGGTGTCATGCTTGGTGACCACAGGATCTCATCTCTGTTGTTTGCAGATGATGTTGTCCTGTTGGCTTCATCCAGCAATGACCTACAGCTCTTGCTGGGACGGTTTTCCGCTGAGTGTGAAGCGGCTGGGATGAGAATCAGCACCTCCAAGTCCGAGTCCATGGTCCTCAGCCGGAAAAAGGTGGATTGTCCTCTCCGGGTTGGGGACAGGCTCCTGCCCCAAGTGGAGGAGTTTAAGTATCTTGGGGTCTTGTTCACGAGTGAGGGGAAAATGGAGCGAGAGATCGACAGACGGATTGGAGCAGCATCTGCAGTGATGTGGACATTGTACCGGTCTGTTGTGGTGAAGAGGGAGCTTAGTTCTAAGGCAAAGCTGTCGATTTACCAGTCAATCTACGTTCCTACTCTCACCTATGGTCACGAGCTTTGGGTAATGACCGAAAGAACGAGATCGCGGATACAAGCGGCTGAAATGAGCTTTCTCCGTAGGATTGCTGGACTCACCCTCAAAGATAGGGTGAGGAGCTCAGTCATCCGGGAGAGGCTCAGAGTAGAACCGCTGCTCCTCCACATTGAAAGGAGTCAGTTGAGGTGGTATGGGCATCTGATCAGGATGCCTCCTGGACGCCTCCCACTTGAGGTGTTTCAGGTACGTCCCACTGGGAGGAGACCCCGGGGCAGACCCAGGACTCGGTGGAGAGACTATGTCTCCCAGCTGGTCTGGGAACGCCTTGGTATCCCCTCTGAAGAGCTGGAACAGGTGGCTGGGGAGAGGGAAGTCTGGGCTTCTCTGCTTGAACTGCTGCCTCCGCGACCCGGACCTCTGGAAAAGCGGTAGAAGATGGATGGATGGATGGATGGATAGTTTATAGTGACAATAATGCCAACATCTAATAATAATAGTAATAATAATAAGTAAATACTTCTGGTATGTTAATATAATTATAGACAATATTACTACCATCACAATCACCATATATACCACCATTTACCCCCACATGGCTTGCAATACCTAGGTGCAATAAATAACCATATAATAATACCCATAATAATAGGTAGCCATAGCTTAATTACAGTAACAACAATAATAATACCACCTGGCCTATATAATGTTTTAAATAATTCCATCCTAGACAACAACCAAAATACTACAATACCACTGTAACATTCTAGTAATAATGATGTCAATAATAATAGTACTCAGCATATATTCAACAATAACTCAGAGCATATATATTCAACAATAACAACCTTTCTTCTTTAAAGACACATTCTAATATTACCGTCCTTTATTTTTATATTGTTCAAAAATAATTTCTTTATATGTTGATTTAAATATATGGATGTTTGGACATTGCCTGTGTTTCTCCCCCAGCCCATTCCACCACTTTACCCCACACACAGACACACAAAAAATTTTCCTAGCAGATCTTACTAGGTGCATTTTAAATTTTGTGTTCCCCCATAAATTATATTTCCCTTCTCTCTGACTAAAAAGATTTTGTGTATTATGTGGCAAAAAGTTTTTACTGACTTTAAACATTAACTGTGCTGTATAATAATCAACCAGATCCCGTAATTTCAATAACTTTGAATGTAAACGCAATAAATTAGTATGTTCAAGATACCCAACTTTGTCTATTACACGGACTGCCATCCATCCATCCATCCATCTTCTACCGCTTTTCCAGAGGTCCGGGTCACGGAGGCAGCAGTTCAAGCAGAGAAGTCCAGACTTCCCTCTCCCCAGCCACCTGCTCCACCTCTTCAGAGAGGATACCAAGATGTTCACAGACCAGCTGGGAGACATAGTCTCTCCACCGATTCCTGGATCTGCCCCGCGGTCTCCTCCCAGTGGGACGTGCCCGAAAAACATCAAGTGGGAGGCGTCCAGGAGGCATCCTGATCAGATGCCCATACCACCTCAACTGACTCCTTTCAATGTGGAGGAGCAGCGGTTCTACTCTGAGCCTCTCCCGGATGACTGAGCTCCTCACCCTATCTCTGAGGGTGAGTCCAGCAATCCTATGGAGAAAGCTCATTTCAGCTGCTTGTATCCGCAATCTCGTTCGGTCATTACCCAAAGCTCATGACCATAGGTGAGGGTAGGAACGTAGATTGACTGGTAAATCAACAGCTTTGCCTTAGAACTAAGCTCCCTCTTCACCACAACAGATCCGGTATAATGTCCGGATCACTGCAGATGCTGCTCCAATCCATCTGTCAATCTCTCACTCCATTTTCCCCTCACTCATGAATAAGACCCCAAGATACTTAAACTTCTCCACTTGGGGCAGGAGCCTATTCCCAACCCAGAGAGGACAATCCACCTTTTTCCGGCTGAGGACCATGGACTCGGACTTGGAGGTGCCAATTCTCATCCCAGCCGCTTCACACTCAGCGACAAACCGTCCCAGCAAGAACTGTAGGTCATTGCTGGATGAAGCCAACAGGACAACATCATCTGCAAACAACAGAGATGAGATCCTGTGGTCACCAAGCATGACACCCTCCATTCCCTGGCTGCGCCTAGAAATCCTGTCCATAAAAATTATAAACAGGATCGGTGACAAAGGGCAGCCCTGGTGGAGTCCAACTCTCACTGGGAATGAGTCTGGCCAAGTGTTGGCAATACGAACCAAACTCTCACAGAGACCGAATAGCTCGTAACAACAAGCCCGTTACCCCATCCGCTCCCCACAAACAACCACAAGGGACGTGGTTGAATGCCTTCTCCAAGTCCACAAAACACATGTAAACTGGTGGGGCAAACTCCCACGAACCCTCAAGAATTCTCAAGAGGGTAAACAGCTGGTCCGATGTGCCACGGCTAGGAAGAAAACCACATTGCTCCTCCTGAATCCGAGGTTCGACCAACGGCCGGACTCTCCTCTCCAGTACCTTGACATAGACCTTCCCAGGGAGGCTGAGGAGTGTGATCCCTCTAAAGTTGGACCACACCCTCTGGTCTCCTTTTTTGAAGAGAGGAACCACCACCCCGGTTTGCCATGCCAAAGGCACTGCCCCCAACCTCCACACAATGTTGCAGAGGCGTGTCAACCATGAAAGCCCCACAACATCCAGGGCCTTGAGGTACTCAGGGCGAATCTTGTCTACCCCAGGGGCCCGGCCACCAAGGAGATTTTTAACCACCTTGGCAACCTCAGCCCCTGTGATAGTCGAGTCATCGCCCTCGTCCACAAGCCCTGCTTCCTCTGTGGAAGGCGTATCAGTGTGATTGAGGAGATCCTCAAAGTATTCCTTCCACCGCCCGACGATATCCCCAGTCGAAGTCAACAGCACCCCACCCGCACCGTACACAGTGTGGACAGGGAGCTGCTTTCCCCTCCTGAGCTGCCGGACAGTTTGCCAGAATCTCTTCAAGGCCGACCGAAAGTCTTGTTCCATGGCCTCACCAAACTCCTCCCATACCCAAGTTTTTGCTACAGCAACCACAACCACCCGAGCTGCACCCGAGCTTCCTGCTGTCAAGGCCAAACAGCTGTGCTGCATTTGAGGTCATTAGTGTCCGGTGTTAAAAGCGGGCGCTGAATGTTCCCCGATGCAGCAGTCTCTGTTAAACTCCTGTTAAACTCCCGCAAAGATTCTACACTGTCTGACGCATCGGGCATCCCCTGGCTCAGATGCTGTCCATTCGTCATCTACAATCGTAAGTTTACCCTGTTGTAATCCTGCCTTTGTTATAGCGTGTTTTAGCCCACCGAGGCTCATTCCTTTGTTAATTGCAGAAAAATGGGTGGCAGAACAGATTGTCCATTATTTAAACAGTAGTTCCCCCTCTCTCCATGCCATGCAGTTTGGTTTCAGATCCAAGTAGTCCACTGAAATGGCTACATGCCTCTTCATTGAGAAAATAAAATCTTTTCTTGATAAGGGTGGAGTTGTAGGGGCGGTGTTTTTGGACCTCAGGAAAGCATTCAATACAGTAAATCACTCTGTTCTTCTTACCAAGCTCTTTAAATTTAACTTTTCTCACAATACTGTGAGCTGGATTGAATCATATCTGCATGATCGAACACAATCTGTATCAGTTAACAACTGCAGATCTGATTCTCTTAGGCTAACTTCTGGAGTCCCTCAGGGATCAATATTAGGCCCCCTTTTATTTAGTCTTTATATTAATGATTTGCCCACTGTTTGTTCTGAAGCTGAATGCTTAATGTATGCAGACGACACAGTTTTTTTTTTTTGTTCATGGTCGCTCCAAAGACACCGTTGCTGCTAAACTTAGTAAAACAATGTCCTGTGTCACAACTTGGTTGCAGGAGTGCTGTCTACAGTTAAATGTTTCTAAAACTGTAGGCATGTATTTCACTAAAATAAATAGAGTGTCACCTGACCCTGACATACATGTTAATGGAGGAAAAATACAAATTGTTAGCCAGTATAAATATCTTGGGTTAATAATAGATTCACAGCTTTCCTTTAAAGCCCATATTGCTAAATTGTGTAAAAAAAATCAAGTTAAATCTTGTAAATTTCCGTGCAATTCGAAATGAAATGTCAACTGATGCCGCAAAAATATACTTGCATTCAATGATTCTGAGTCACTTCAACTATTGCCTAACTAGCTGGTCCCAGGCGGGTTTGAGTGCAAAAAAACCATTGGAAGTTTTGTACAAACAAGCAGTTAAAGTTATAGATAAAAAACCTAGGCATTATCATCATTGTGCAATTTTAAAAAAAATACAGTCTTTTAAATTGGGATAGTCTTCATACATTTGCAAATTTAAATTTGATTTATAAAGTACTGCATGATTTGGCTCCAGATCCTCTGGCAGAGTTCATCAGCCAAAGAAACAGCTCTGATCGCGTCACTCGAGGCTCTGTCAGAGGTGACTGTTTCATTCCTCTGAGCAGGAGCACTTTCAGTAAGTCGGCCTGGTCAGTGAGGAGCGCTAGTGAGTGGAACTCAGTACCTGAGGAGGTTAAACTGCTCACAACATTCAAGGCCTTCACAAAAAAATTGAAAATGTGGCTTATAAACACCTACAGCTGCCAACACTAAAAGATAAGTCTGCTGTGATGTTTGATGTTGTGTTTAAATGTACAGTTTGTTATGTATATGTTATTTGTTACATTAGTGCCCTTTTAAATGTCTAACCATGTTTTTTTTCTTGTAGATGCATTTTACTGCTTTTTTACATCTTGGCCAGGGGACTACAGATGAAAACTAGCCTTTTGGCTAATTCTGGCCTTTTTTTAACCATGTGTAATCATGTGTTTTATGAAAATGCATTGTCCCTTTTCAAATAAACTAAACTAAACTAAAACGTTATGTTATCCTCTGTTCCCTTGCCCTTAATAATAAACATCTTTGCAAACTCACCAGTGACTTGTGGCGTCTTCTGGTGGCTCGCGAGGGCCACCGTGACAGTAGACTGCTACCAGGACGTCTAAATAGAGGCGCCACACCGAGACGCCGTTCCCGGTGAGTTTGCAGTTGGACTGCTCCTTCCTGTCTGGGTACCGTGCTTGGAAGCATGCCGTCGTGGAGGGTCTGCGCTCAGAGTCGGAGCGACGAGCTGGCAGACGCCCTCGAGTGCGTCGATGAAATCCTCATTGTTGCCTCCCTCCTCGATTTTCACAGCAACGTGCACCGGTACCTGGACCAAGCTGAGGACATTCTTATTCATCTCCCCCGCTTTGCTTATCACCCTGAAGTCAGCGTGAGGAGAGATGATACCGCCGCACAGCGCGAGATACTCTGTGGGCTGGAGGGAAACCCTTGGCAGGAAGCCGAAGAGGAGACATCTCTGCTCCTCACGTCCAGATCCCATTCCTACCTCCATTCTGGCCCGGGAGTTTGCACCATCCAGGGGTCTTTCCCCAATGAGCATGACATCAGTCGGGATTCCCCCAGAGAAGTTGCAGCTGACAGCAATTGACATCTGGGACCGAGAGGCTGCTGCTCGCTCCGCTGTTCATCCCACTCAAATCATCAAGCACGTGAGGGCGGCTGTCAGGCTGGTGGAGAGAAATCCTGAGCTGAATGGTTACCCGGAATACGCCGACCTGCTCGCCTCTGTTTCTGCACAGGAGCAGCGTTTTCCAGACTTCACCTTCGCCTTGCCTCTTGCCAGTCAATGCCGTCACCAAGCCGTGAAGAAACCTCAGCGAGAACCCCGTCCGGATCCAGTTCCGGGTCGCTGCAAAGGCTCAACCTCCCACACAGCTGTCACTCCCGCGCCTCGTCAGAAGGGAATCCCCACAGCCTCTCCCCCCAGGCCATCTTCTCCCGCTGTCCCGTCAGTGCTCTGTGCCCGGTTCGTTTCGGCTGTCGCCCCCTCCTCCTCGACGCCTTTCCCGGCTGCTGTGTGCCTGGAGTCCTGTTTCAGCGAGCCCCGTCCCTGAACCTTCTCGAGCGGCTCCCCCTCATCCTCCCAGGGGGCCCTCTGTCACCATCCGGTGGGGAAAGGGAGGAGCAACGTCCGCTACAGCAGGCACCATCCTGCCTCCGGGAGACAGGCAAGTCCAAGTTCACTCATATCCTCTTCATTGTGGTTTGCCTTGTCTGACTCCTGGGGGTGGAGTTTGGGGTTTGCAGCCCCCCGAGCTCCCACCACCTGCTGTAGCTTTAATTGTTAATCCCGCTTTCTCCGTGTCTCCCTCCGCTGAGCGGTACTTGACGCCAGGCCAACGACGCCGGATGAGGAGGGGGCCTGCGGTTCTGGAGAGCCTGGTTCTGGTCCCGCAGCCACGTTGTGGGTGGAGGAGGAGAGTGGACTGCAGCGTGGAACCTGCGCCGACGAAGAAGCATCCCCGGGTCTCCACGGACGAGCGGTTCGGTTAGCGGGTCGAGGGTCTCCTGCCACCACGCCGTGTGGGTCGTTGGCATGGACGTCGGTGCCAGAGGATCCTCAGGCTGTGGACACCATCATGCCAGCTGCGGAGCCCGACATAGCTGAGTGGGAGCCTGATGACGACCTCCTGCCATCTGAGCCCGGATCATTGGTGTCCTGGACGGTGTCGGAACCCGAGATCAGGCAAGTGCTCTGTGTTGTCTTTCTCCTTTCCATTTTAGAGCATTTTTGCCTGTCTCTTGGGGAGGCGAGCCGGGTGCAACCCGCCCGCTGCGTCCGAGCTTGTCTCACCGGGTTCTGGCGCTGCCGGTGATCCTGATCCTGGTTCCTTTCTCTCTCCCGAGCCTTCTCCCAGGGTTGCCAGCGTGGAGCTGATCTCGTCCGCTGTGCCAGAGGTTCCAGGTTCGGGGTTGGAGGTCGGTACTGGTGCGGCACCGACCCAGTCGGGGTCTGACCCGGGTGCAGCACCAGCAGAGTCGAAGGTCGGTGAGGGAGCTGCAGATCCCCTGCCACTGGACACTGGACCGGCTCATCTTCTTCCCCATCTTTATCATCATCTTCATCATCCTCGTCCTCCAGATGATCACAGCTCATCTCCACCTGGGGCCGTTGGGGTTCCGAACACTCCGTCCAGCTCTCCCTCGTCTTCCCCCTCTCCAGGGAGGCCGTCCTCTACTTCCCCCCTACGGTCCTGGTGGCTGTGTGATGTGGGTCGGCCGCCTGGCGAGCTGTTTCGCCGCTTCGGCGTTCTGGGGCGGCCACCCAACGGACTTTTCCGCCTTTTCGGCGATCGGGCCCAACCGCCAGAAACTCTGTATTTCCGGGCATGGGACTGGGGTAGGCCGCCTGAACTGTTCTTCTCCCCCCTGCCTGCTACATGGCCGTTGGATGCCGGGCGGCCCCCTGAACTATCAGCCTCCACGCCTCAGAACCAGGACTTCCATCATCCCGGGTTTTTTTTTCATCTTCATGTCTGTAAGCTCTTGGGATGGGCGGGGGTCTTGCGTCTGTAGTTATGCTTCTTTCACCCTTCCCTTAGCCGGCGTTTTTGTTTGTTTTTTTTCCCCTTTTCAAATGTCCATTCTTTGTCTGTATTAGTTGGTGTATTTTTGCCTCTGGAACTGGTTTTCTCTATTTTCATACTCTGTAGTCGTATTATTTTTTCAATCTGCCTCGATCATGGTGTGTTGTCATGTGCCTTATTTTGATCGATGGATTATCACTGTTTAATGTGTTTTTTGTTTTTTTTTCCCTCTCCTGTCTGAGAGACGATTTGTAGCGGCCGCATTATGTCTTATGGGCCTGGGTGTTTTAGTCATAGGCCTCCTTCTGTTGCTGCATCTTTCCTTGGTCTTGTCTATGTATCATCAACACTTTATAGAGGGTTGGGGGGGGGGGGGGGTTCCGCCCGGTCATCGTCATGGTTTTTTTGTCTTTTCTGTTCGCCCCCTCCTGGCCTGCGCCCCTTCCGCCCTCCCTAGGGGAGGTGGGAGGGGGGGCTTGGGTGTCATTGGGTGTTCTGAGCCCACCCTCGAGGGGGAGGTACTGATACGATCCGAGCGCCAATCTCATCCGCGCTCGGGGCATATGTCAGTCACAGTTTAGAAGGCACTGGTACAGTTGTCTTTTTAAGTCTTTTTAAATTCTGTACTGTCTTTGTACTTCTCTTAGCAGTTGTGTCTTCGTGTTTCTTGTAACTTTTTGATTGTTTCAACTGTCTTGTTTTCTACTTTTTACTTTTTTACTTTTTTTGATGGACCTTGAGTCTGGAATAAAGTCTTTGATTGATTGATTGATTGATTGATATGTCATCCTTTTCAGGCTTTGACAGCAGGGGTTTCCTCTCTGGCTCCCCGGGCTCTTATTGTGACAGCGCCCGGAGGAGCTTCCTGCTGTCAAGGCTAAACAGCTGTGCTGCATTTGGAGTCATTAGTGTCCGGTGTTAAAAGCGGGCGCTGAATGCACCCCAATGCAGCAGTCTCTGTTAAACTCCTGTTAAACTCCCGGAAAAATTCTACACTGTCTGACGCATCGGGCATCCCCCGGCTCAGACGCTGTCCATTCGTCATCTACAATCGTAAGTTTACCCTGTTGAAATCCTGTTGTAATCCTGCCCCAATGCCTGCACTGGGGTTAAGCTCCCAGTGCTCATAAAATGCTTCTTACGGCGTGCGTCTCAAAAAGCCTCTGACAACTAAGTCCAACTCCTAGCCTGCCCGTGTGGTTTAGTCTCTAAGCCCGGCGGAACTGCTTTTACTAATAGGAGAAGGGGCGAGGGCGGATCTCTGGCGCCTTAAAACCAGATGCTTCGGGTAGATGGTGGCTCGTCAACCTGGGAAGGTAGCCCATCTAGGGGAAGGTAAACCCTGATTTCAAACCTCTGCTGCCTTGCGGCACACCCGGTCACAGGAAAGGCTTCGGGAGTCAACCCTGAGGAAAAATCCGGAGTCGGAGCCCCTAAGGCAGTTCTCTGTTGTGCTCAACATCGTTCTGGCAGCTCCTGCGACGGCGCTGGTGCCAAACTGTAGCAGCCCTGCTGTTCCTTTGGATTCATCAGTGACGTGGAGAGGGGGGACATGCTGCATGGGTAACATCTTGTCCTCCATATCTTCCTGCCCAGGCTTGAATCCTACCAACGCCCAGCGCTGGAAGGTAGAACACCGGTGCGCATCGGCCTGTTCAGCCACAGGTGGTGCTGTTCCAGCAGAGTAGACGTTTAGGATTCTCTTCCATAGTCATCATAGACCAACGGAGGCCGACGAATCCTGCCTTTGTTATAGCGTGTTTTAGCCCATCGAGGCTCATTCCTTTGTTACGTTATGTTATCTTCTGTTCCCTTGCCCTTAATAATAAATATCTTTGCAAACTCACCGGTGACTTGTAGCGTCTTCTGGTGGCTCGCGAGGGCCACCGTGACATAGACATCATGCTGCAATCCAAAGAAATTCAGGAACAAATGGGAAGTACAGTGGGGCAAAAAAGTATTTAGTCAACCACCAATTGTGCAAGTTCTCCCACTTAAAAGATGAAAGAGGTCTCCAATTTTCATCATAGGTATACCTCAACTATGAGAGACAAAATGAGAAAAAAAATCCAGAAAATCACATTGAAGGATTTTTAATGAATTAATTGGTAAATTCCTCGGTAAAATAAGTATTTGGTCACCTACAAACAAGCGAGATTTCTGGCTCTCACAGACCTGTAACTTCTTCTTTAAGAGGCTCCTCTGTCCTCCACTTGTTACCTGTATTAATGGCACCTGTTTGAACTCGTTATCAGTATAAAAGACACCTGTCCACAACCTCAAACAGTCAGACTCCAAACTCCACTATGGCCAAGACCAAAGAGCTGTCAAAAGACACCAGAAACAAAATTGTAGACCTGCACCAGGCTGGGAAGACTGAATCTGCAATAGGTAAGCAGCTTGGTGTGAAGAAATCAACTGCGGGAGCAATTATTAGAAAATGGAAGACATACAAGACCACTGATAATCTCTCTCGATCTGGGGCTCCATGCAAGATCTCACCCCGTGGGGTCAAAATGATCACGAGAACGGTGAGCAAAAAACCCAGAACCACACAGGGGGACCTAGCGAATGACCTGCAGAGAGCTGGGACCAAAGTAACAAAGGCTACATCAGAAACACACTACGCCGCCAGGGACTCAAATCCTGCAGTGCCACACGTGTCCCCCTGCTTAAGCCAGTACATGTCCAGGCCTGTCTGAAGTTTGCTAGAGAGCATTTGGATGATCTAGAAGAGGATTGGGAGAATGTCATATGGTCAGATGAAACCAAAATAGAACTTTTTGGTAAAAACTCAACTTGTCGTGTTTGGAGGAGAAAGAACACCATACCTACTGTGAAGCATGGGTGTGGAAACATCATGCTTTGGGGCTGTTTTTCTGCAAAGGGACCAGGACGACTGATCCGCGTAAAGGAAAGAATGAATGGGGCCATGTATCATGAGATTTTGAGTGAAAACCTCCTTCCACCAGCAAGGGCATTGAAGATGAAACATGGCTGGGTCTTTCAGCATGACAATGATCCCAAACACACCACCCGGGCAATGAAGGAGTGGCTTCGTAAGAAGCATTTCAAGGGCCTGGAGCGGCCTAGCCAGTCTCCAGATCTCAACCCCATAGAAAATCTTTGGAGGGAGTTGAAAGTCCGTGTTGCCCAGCGACAGCCCCAAAACATCACTGCTCTAGAGGAGATCTGCATGGAGGAATGGGCCAAAATACCAGCAACAGTGTGTGAAAACCTTGTGAAGACTTACAGAAAACGTTTGACCTCTGTCATTGCCAACAAAGGGTATATAACAAAGTATTGAGATGAACTTTTGTTATTGACCAAATACTTATTTTACCGAGGAATTTACCAATTAATTCATTAAAAATCCTTCATTGTGATTTTCTGGATTTTTTTTTTCTCATTTTGTCTCTCATAGTTGAGGTATACCTATGATGAAAATTGGAGACCTCTCTCATCTTTTAAGTGGGAGAACTTGCACAATTGGTGGCTGACTAAATACTTTTTTGCCCCACTGTAATTGAGATCCATCAGTCTGGAAATGGTTATAAAGCCATTTCTAAAGCTTTGGGACTCCAGCAAACCACAGTGAGAGCCATCCATCCATCCATCCATCTTATACCGCTTTTCCGGAAGTCTGGGTTGCGGAGGCAGCAGTTCAAGCAGAGAAGCCCAGACTTCCGTCTCCCCAGCCACCTGCTCCAGCTCTTCAGAGAGGATACCAAGGTGTTCCCAGACCAGCTGGGAGACATAGTCTCTCCACCGAGTCCTGGGTCTGCCCTGGGGTCTCCTCCCAGTGGGACGTGCCTGAAACACCTCAAGTGGGAGGCGTCCAGGAGGCATCCTAATCAGATGCCCATACCACCTCAACTGACTCCTTTCAATGTGGAGGAGCAGCGGTTCTACTCTGAGCCTCTCCCAGATGACTGAACTCCTCACCCTATCTCTGAGGGTGAGTCCGGCAATCCTATGGAGAAAGCTCATTTCAGCCGTTTGTATCCGCGATCTTGTTCTTTCAGTCATTACCCAAAGCTCGTGACCATAGATGAGAGTAGGAACATAGATTGACTGGTAAATCAACAGCTTTTCCTTAGAACTAAGCTCCCTCTTCACCACAACAGACCGGTACAATGTCCGCATCACTGCAGATGCTGCTCCAATCCGTCTGTCGATCTCTCGATCCATTCTCCCCTCACTCCTGAACAAGACCCCAAGATACTTAAACTCCTCCACTTGGGGCAGGAGCCTGTCCCCAACCCAGAGAGGACAATCCACCTTTTTCCGGCTGACGACCATGGACTCGGACTTGGAGGTGCTGATTCTCATCCCAGCCGCTTCACACTCAGTGGCAAACCATCCCAGCAAGTGCTGTAGGTCATTGCTGGATGAAGCCAACAGGACAACATCATCTACAAACAACAGAGATGAGATCCTGTGGTCACCAAGCATGACACCCTCCATTCCCTGGCTGCACCTAGAAATCCTGTCCATAAAAATTATAAACAGGATCGGTGACAAAGGGCAGCCCTGGTGGAGTCCAACTCTCACTGGGAATGACTCCGACCGAGTGTTGGCAATACAAACCAAACTCTCACAATGGTCGTACAGAGACCGAATATCTCGTAACAACAAGCTCGATACCCCATACTCCCGAAGCACCCCCCACAAAAAACCATGAGGGACGCGATCAAATGCCTTCTCCAAGTCCACAAAACACATGTAAACTGGTTGGGCAAACTCCCACGAACCCTCGAGAATTCTTGAGAGGGTAAAGAGTTGGTCCGATGTGCCACGGCCAGGACGAAAACCACATTGCTCCTTCTGAATCCGAGGTTCAACCAACGGCCGGACTCTCCTCTCCAGTACCTTGGCATAGACCTTCCCAGGGAGGCTGAGGAGTGTGATCCCCCTAAAGTTGGAGCACACCCTCGGTCCCCTTTTTTGAAGAGAGGAACCACCACTCCTGTTTGCCATGCCAAAGGCACTGCCCCCAACCTCTACGCAATGTTCCAGAGGTGTGTCAACCATGACAGCCCCACAACATCCAGGGCCTTGAGGTAGTCAGGGCGAATCTCATCCACCCCCATCCAGCCCAGCCACCAAGGAGATTTTTAACCACCTTGGCAACCTCAGCCCCTGTGATAGGCGTGTCATCCCCCTTGTCCCCAAACCCTGCTTCCTCTGTGGAAGGCGTATCAGTGGGATTGAGGAGATCCTCGAAGTATTCCTTCCACCGCCCGATGATATCCCTAGTCGAAGTGAACAGTGCCCTATCCGCACCATACACAGTGTGGACAGGGAGCTGCTTTCCCCTCCTGAGCTGCCGGACAGTTTGCCAGAATCTCTTCGAGGCTGGCCAAAAGTCTTGTTCCATGGCCTCACCACAGTGAGAGCCGTTATCCACAAATGGAAAAAACATGGAACAATGGTGAACCTTCTCAGGAGTGGCCAGCTGATGAAAATTACCCCAAGAGCACAGCAACAACTCATCCAAGAGGACACAAAAGACCCCACAACAACATCCAAAGAACTGCAGGCCTCACTTGCCTCAGTTAAGATCAGTGTTCATGACTCCACCATAAGAAAGAGACTTTGCAAAAATGGCCTGCATGGCAGGGTTCCAAGAAGAAAACCACTGCTGAGCAAAAAGAACATAAAGTCTCATCTCAGTTTTGCCAGAAAACATCTTGATGATCCCCAAGACTTTTGAGAAAATACTCTGTGGACTGACGAGACAAAAGTTGAACTTTTTGGAAGGTGTGTGTCCCATTACATCCTGCGTAAAAGTAACACAGCATTTCAGAAAAGGAACATCATACCAGCAGTAAAATATGGTGGTGGTAGTGTGATGGTCTGGAGCTGTTTTGCTGCTTCAGGACCTGGAAGACTTGCGGTGGTAAATGGAACCTTGAATTCTGCTGTCTACCAAAAAATCCTGAAGGAGAATGTCTGGCCATCTGTTCGTGACCTCAAGCTGAAGCGCACTTGGGTTCTGCAGCAGGACAATGATCCAAACACACCAGCAAGTCCACCGCTGAATGGCTTAAGAAAAACAAAATGAAGACTTTGGAGTGACCTAGTCAAAGTCCTGACCTGAATCTGATTGAGATGGTGTGGAAGGACCTTAAAAAGGCGGTTCATGCTCGAAAACCCTCCAATGTGGCTGAATTACAACAATTCTGCAAAGATGAGTGGGCCAAAATTCCTCCACGGTGCTGTAAAAGACTCATTGCCATTTACTCCAGTTGTTACTGCTAAATGTGGTCCAACCAGTTATTAGGTTTAGGGGGCAATCACTTTTTCACACAGGGTCATGTAGGTTTGGATTTTTTTTCCCTTAATAATAAACACCTTCATTTAAAAACTGCATTTTGTGTTAACTTGTGTTTTCTTTGTCTAATATTTAAATTTGTTTGATGATCTGAAACATTTAAGTGTGACAAACATACAAAAAAATGAGAAATGAGGAAGGGAGCAAACACTTTTTCACACCACTGTATATGTGACCTGTGCTGGCAAAATGAGTCTGAAAGCACACCGGATAATGACGAGCTACAGACACTAGAAGTCAACAATCATGATTCTTTGTTTGCTGGTGGCAAGTCCCGGGAAAACCCCCGTCAGTGCCTGGTATCATTGTAAAGCTTGGAACTCCTACTTTCTAAAAATACACCTTTTTTGCGGAAGATATAACTCAGGACTGATCGAATGCAAGTTTTCATACCAGCCAAGATGAAAACAAAATTGGCATGTTGCTGGACAGTTTTTGCCCAATTCTGACAAATTAAATATCATTTTGAAGATCTTTCAATACAGAATATGAAAATAACAATACCTCAGTTATGAAAATTTCCTCATTGTGACTCATTTTGCCAGCATGGGACACACACACTTAAATACACATATACATACACACACACACAGTGCCGGAAAACTTTAAGTCCTGGTCCTCTTCATCATGCTGTTCACATTTTGACATCATGAGACCAAGAGGACACCTAACAATTGATCATCAGTACCTCACCTTTGCGAGACTTCAAACAGGATGTTCTCAGGAGGAAGTGGCCACTGAGTTTGGAGTGTCATCAGCAGGTTGCAACAGAGAGACTGGAAGAGTCACAGAAAGGCACTGAAGTGGACGTCCTTTTGCCACATCCCACACTGCTGACTGCTTCATTGTGAACAGTGCCCTGCGGAACCAGATGATGAATGCCACTCAACTCCAGACACATTTAAGGGAGGTGAGAGGCACCCAAGTGTCACATCATACTATTCAGAACTGTTCAAGTCAGTGTGGTCTGAGTGCTAGATGACCTGCAAGGGTACTTGACCACACCATCAGGCACATGCGTCATCGTCTTGAAAGGGTCAGGGAGCATTTACACTGGACAAGGGACAAGTAGGCCTCAGTGGTGTTCTCTGATGAAAGTCGATTCACTTTGAGCAGAAATGATGGCCGCCAACAATGGTGGAAACGTCAAGGAGAGCACTATGTATCAGTCACTGTTGTCACCGTATTACAGTATGGACAGGTGTGTCTAGTCAATACAGAACTGCCCGACACCCTGTGAATGGCACAGTGACAAGCCAATACTACCTGAATAACATCATTAATATAATCATTGTGCCCCTGCATGAACAACACAGGTCTTATTTCATCTTCATGGCCGACAACACTCCAGCTTGTCGAGGTTGCATCATTAGGGAACAGCTGCTGGAGGCTGGGGCACCTCAAATGGAGTGGCCTGCACTTTCTCCAGACCTGAATCCCATAGAAAACCTATGGGATCAGCTGAGTCGCCATATAGAGGATCGTAACCCTGCACTCAACAACCTCAACGACTAAGGGCCGCCCTTCAAGAAGAGTGGAATGCCATGCCTCAGCAGACAATAAGTGAACTTGTGAAGAGCAGGAGACGTCATTGACATTGCTACGTTGTTGTTGTTTTTCTTTAAAGATGGCAGCAATCTGAAACAGCCTTTAAACTAAATTGTTTCCTCACAACCAGACAAAACCATTCCAAGCATGGAGCACCGCTTCCTGTGCCATGTTTGTTTTCCCGTTTCAGTGGTAACACAAAACTTCTGCTGGCAGTTTAACGGACTCCAAATATCGCGATATTCATTTTTACACAGATCTCACAATTTATACCGGTATTATCATGAACAATACGATATGGCACACCCCTATGAGGAAATCACCACTCAGGTTCAGATCAGGCAGGCTGTTCCTCCCAATCACCCCCTTCCAGGTTTCACTGTCACATGTGTACTGAAGTCCCCCAGTAGGACAATGGAGTCTACAAGAGGAACTCTCTCCAGCACCACAGTCAGAGAATCCAAAAAGGGTGGGTACTCTGAATCATCACTTGGTGCATAGGCACAAATGATGGTCAGGACCTGTTTTCCAACTCAAAATGCAGGGAAGCAACCCTTTCGTCCACCGGAGAAAACTTCAATATAGAGGTAGCAAGGTGGGGGGATACAAGAATGCCCACCCCTGCTCGTCGCCTCTCGCCCGAGGCAACTCCAGAGTAGGCCAAGCTCCAGCCCCTCTCCAGGAGACTGGTTCTGAACTGGAGCTGTGTGTTGAGGTGAGGCTGACTATATCTAGCTGGTATCACTCAACCTCATGCACCAGCTCAGGCTAATCCCCACCAGAGAGGTGACATTCCACGTCCCAAAAGCCAGTTTAGGAAGCCTGGGATCAGACCCCCAAGGTCTCCGCCTTTGACCACCACCTGATCCACATAGCACCGGACCCCCATGATCCCTCCTGCAAGTGGTGAACCCACTGGAGGGTGGACCCATGTAACTCCTTCAGGCTGAGCCCAGCTGGGTACCATGGGCGGAAACCCAGCCACCAGATGCTAGCCATCGAGCCCCTCGCCCAGGCCTGGCTCCAGGGTGGGGCCCCAGTTACCCCATACAGGGTGGATTACACTGAATCTTTGTTCTAGCATTCATCATGAGAGTCTGTTGGATCGTTCTTAGTCTGGCCCTTCACCCAGGACCAGTTTATCTTGGGTGACCCTACCAGAGGCAAATTGCCCCAGACAACATAGCTCCTGGGATCACCAGGGCACGCAAACCCCCCACCACGATAAGGTGACAATCCATCCATCCATCTTCTTCCACTTAATCCTTTTCGGGTCGCGGGGGGGCTGGAACCTATCCCAGCATCTTTGGGCAAGAGGCAGGGGCCACCCTGGACAGAATCAATTTGCAACTTTTTTCCAATAAATTTCCACATTTTTCCACCTACATTTGCATGTTTTTTCTCATGAAATTGCAACTTTTTCTCAAAAATTTGCAGCTTTTTCCCATAAAGTTGCAACATGTTTCTTATTAAATTGCAACATTTTTCCTGTAAATGTGAGGATGCAAAGATGCAAAAAAATGCACATTTTATGATAAATTTGCAACTTTTTTCTTGAAAATGTTCATTTTTTTCCTGAAAATGTGCAACTTTTTTTTTTTTTTATAAATTTGCAACGTTTTTCCCCCAAATTTGCAACTTGTTTTCACATAAATTCACAACTTTTTTCTGTAAATTTGCAACTCTTTTTTTTTTTTGCAAATTTTCAACTTTTCTGTAAATTAACAAATCCTCTTCTGCAGCTTTTCCTTTTTCTATCATTTTCTTTAATGCGTCCAGAGTGGTGTCCTGGTGGTGGAGCAGCTGCCCCACAGCTGGGAAGTCGTGGGTCTTATGAAAACAGCACTTCCCACCTCCTAGCTTGGTGCTCAGCATAATAGAAGAGGGGAAGTTCTGGCAGCAGCCCCTCTGATAGGAGAAAGGCTGTATGGACTGAATGACCATAAACTGTCTTTTCTAATCTTAATTTGTTGGGGGTTTTAAATCAGAAATTAGAACTTTTTAACATAAATTTGTAACAAAAGTTGAACCTTTTCTTCTTGTAAATTTAAAAAAAAAAATTAACCATGAATTTACTGACTTTTTTCCTCACTGATTTTTGACTTAGTTCTTCTAAATGTTTCACTTTATTCTCATAAATTTGTGACTTTTGTCATTTTTATTTTTTTTAATTTTTCCACTTTATTCTCATAAACTTAAAGCTTTTTCTGATAAAATTCCCAAATTGTTTTCTTATTAAATTACTAATTTTATTTCAGAATTTTTCCATTTTATTGTCATAAAATTGTGACTTTCTTCTTGTACATTTTCACTTCATCCCAATTTTTCTTCTTTATTCTTATCAATTTCCTGCTTTTTTCTTGTAAATCTTCCATTTTTCCCCTCATAATTGTAGTCATTTTCCCCAATAATTTTTCCATTTTATTCTCATAAAACTGTGACTTTTTCATGTACATTTTCATCTTTTACTCCATTTTCCTCTTTATTATCATAAATTTACAGCTTTTTTCTGATAAAATTCCAACATTTTTAATCATAAATTTAAGTTTTTCTCTTGATTTTTCACCTTTATTCTCACAACGTTGTGACGTTTTTCTTGTAAATTTTCCATTTGTTTCTAACAAATTTTTAAACTTTTTTGTAATTTTACAATTTCTTTTCTTCAATTTTCCACATTATCCTAATATAATTTCAGCTTTTTCTGATAAAATTCATACATTATTTCCTCATAAAACTGCTATTTTTTCTCATAATTTATTCCATTTTATTGTCATAAAATGGTGACTTTTTCTTGTACATTTTCATTTTTTTCCCCTCAATTTTTCTTCTTTATTCTTATCAATTTCCAGCTTTTTTCTTGTAAAACTCCCATTTTTTTCCTCATAATTGTATTCATCCATCCATACATCTTCTACTGCTTTTTCGGCGGTCCGGGTCACGGAGGCAGCAGTTCAACCAGAGAAGCCCAGACTTCCCTCTCCCCAGCCACCTGCTCCAGCTCTTCAAAGAGGATACCAAGGCGTTCCCAGACCAGGCTTCCAGGAGGCATCATGATCAGATGCCCAAACCACCACAACTGACTCCTTTCAATGTGGAGGAGCAGCGGTTCTACTCTGAGCCTCTGCCGGATGACTGAGCTCCTCACCCTATCTCTGAGGGTGAGTCCAGCAATCCTACGGAGAAAGATCATTTCAGCCGTTTGTATCCGCAATCTCGTTCTTTCGGTCATTACCCAAAGCTCATGACCATAGGTGAGAGTAGGAACGTAGATTGACTGATAAATCAACAGCTTTGCCTTAAAACTCAGCTCCCTCTTCACCACAACAGACCGGTACAACGTCCGCATCACTGCAGATGCTGCTCTACAACTTGTCCCCAACCCGGAGAGGACAATCCACCTTTTTCCGGCTGACGACCATGGACTCGGACTTGGAGGTGCTGATTCTCATCCCAGCCACTTCACACTCAGCGGCAAACCATCCCAGTAAGCGCTGTAGGTCATTGCTGGATGAAGCCAGCAGGACAACATCATCTACAAACAACAGAGATGAGATCCTGTGGTCACCAAGCATGACACCCTCCATTCCCTGGCTGTGCCTAGAAATCCTGTCCATAAAAATTATGAACAGGATCGGTGACAAAGGGCAGCCCTGGCGGAGTTTAGATTTTTTTTTTTTTTTTAGATTTAGTATACTTTATTGATCCCCAGAGGGGAAATTGAGGGTCATCCACCACCTGGATGGATGAAGCAGCCACGATACGGCGCTATCCCTTAACCATTCACACACACACTCACACCTAGGGCCACTTTAGAGTCTCCAATTAACCTAACCTGCATGTTTTTGGCATGTGGGAGGAAACCGGAGAAATCCCGGGGTAAACCCACGCATACACGGGGAAAACATGCAAACTCCTCACAGATCACTGTTGGTCAGGGGCTGGGATCAAACCCACGATCCCCCGGCCAAGGGTAAACTGTGCTGCCGCAGTGCTAACCACTGCGCCACCGTGCAGCCCAAAGAGTTCAACTCTTACTGGGAATGAGTCCAACTGCGTGTTGGCAATACGAACCAAACTCTCACAAAGGTCATACAGAGACGGAATAGCTCATAACAACAAGCCCGATACCCCATACTCCCGAAGCACCCCCCACAAAAAACCACAAGGAACACAGTCGAATGCCTTCTCCAAATCCACAAAACACATGTAAACTGGTTGGGCAAGCTCCCACGAACCCTTGAGGATTCTCGAGAGGGTAAAGAGCTGATCTGATGTGCCACAGCCAGGACGAAGACCACATTGCTCCTCTTGAATCCGAGGTTCAACCAATGGCCGGACTTTCCTCTCCAGTACCTTGGCATAGACCTTCCCAGGGAGGCTGAGGAGTGTGATCCCTCTAAAGTTGGAGCACACCCTCCGGTCCTCTTTCTTGAAGAGAGGAACCACCACCCCAGTTTGCCATGCCAAAGGCACTGCCCCTGACCTCCACGCAATGTTGCAGAGGTGTGTCAACCATGACAGCCCGACAACATCCAGGGCCTTGAGGTACTAAGGGCAAATCTCGTCTACCCCTGGGACCCGGCCACCAAAGAGATTTTTAACCACCTTGGCAACCTCAGCCCCTGTAATAGGCGAGTCGTCCCCCTTGTCCACAAGCTCTGCATCCTCTGTGGAAGGCGTGTCAGTGGGATTGAGGAGATCCTCGAAGTATTCCTTCCACTGCTTCCCAAGCTTCCTAAACTGGTTTAATTGTATTCATTTTTTCCTAAAAATTTTTCCATTTTATTCTCATAAAGTGTAATTTTTTCCCGTAATTTTTTCCTCAATTTTTCAACCTTATCCTAATCAAATTTAATCTATCTAATCTAGATAGCAGCTGTGCATTTGACCAGGTGTGACACCGAGGTCTTTTTGCTATGCTACATGTTATGGGGCTCAGAGGAACGCTCCTGAAGTGGATGGAAAGCTGCCTGTCTGGCAGGGTATTAAAAGTCACGATCAACGGAGTCACATCTAGTGCCAAAGCCATCAATGCAGGGGTTCCTCAGGGATCAATCCTGGGCCCTTCACTCTTCATTATCTTCACTGATGATTTTCCAGAGAAGCTGCAAAATCAAGCAATACCGTACACTGATGACTCCTGAGTCCTCAGTATAATCAAAGACAGAAAACTGAAGATGACAGCTACCAACTCTTTAAACAATGACCTTGAAGAAATAGACACTTGGGCAGATAAGAGGAGCATTCTCTTCAGTGCTGCCAAGTGCAAATGCATCACAATCTCCTGGTTAACAGATTCCAGTAACAGTCATCCATCACTGTCCTTCATGAACTCCGTCCTATCAGAGGTTGACAAAGTGGAGTTGATCGGGATAGCTACCCAGAAAGACATTTCCTGGGGCCGCATGTACAAAGACTTGCATGGATTTCCTACTGAAAGATTATGTAATTTTAAATCAAGAAAACGCCGTAAGCAAAAAAAAATCCAGATGTATGAAACAGTGCGTACGCAGGAATCCAAGCACATTTTCTTTGTACATCCCAATCTACTTGAAATTGAATGCATGTGAGGAAATACCGGACTTCTCCCTTGACACACCTCCATTTGAATATTCAGTTAGATGCAAATAGATACATATACATATACAAGCACTGCACGTTTAATTCTCCTGTATCCACGATCAAAAATAATGGATTTAAAGGAATTTCATGGACTGTGAGTTGGAGGTGCTCCTGAATGAGGTAAAAGCACATACAAACTTTTTGTTTGGCATGCTGTCCTTCGGCATTAGCGCCAGATACAGGTAATTCAATAGTCTGCTCACAGCCCTATAAGATTAGTTTACCGTTTTCCTTTATTCAGACAGGGATGAGAAGGTGATGTTTATTTAACCTTAACATGTTTCCACTGATGTCTGCAGTCATCCTCAGATGTGTCAGTTGATCGCTGTGATTTGTGAGCAGCCGGGTGGATCAGCTGGTTGAATTAAAGGAAAACAGTAATGAAAAAGAAGACAATATGAACCTATTTAGTGGGTAGCCATGGTCATCTGTCAGTTGAAAGCAGATCATGTTAGACTCCACAAGTACATATTTTATGTCCAAAATGCAAGTCTTCATCCTTTATAGCTATATACAACTTACATGGATTACACACACTACTATTGTAAATGAATGAAGTGCACTGGGGAATGGGTGAGACTGTTGCATTTCAAACTTTACACATGTGTTTAATGACATAACTACTGTACACACAGAGGCAATCGGGGGCTTGGTAGAATGCTGTGAAACTGTAGTTTAATCAGCAAAAAAGGAAGTCACTTACTCAAGCTACTGAGTTGTCATGAAGCCTTGAAGACAGGGTGATGTTTGGGGGTGCACAGGTGCATAGTGCAAGAGGTGGGTTATTATTAGGACAATTACATGAATTTACTCACCAAGAAGATAAGATAAGATAAGATAAGATAAGATAAGATAAGATAAGATAAGCCTTTATTAGTCCCACAATGGGGAAATTCCAGGATTGCAACAGCACAGGGACAGCAACACTCAGAGCAACAATCAGAAGGCAAGAAAAAACAACATCTAGTAAACATATGTCCATATTACTATAAATGTATATATATAGACACACAGTGCAGAGCATTATGGCTGGTGGATGTGCAGCAGAAAGTCTAAGCTCTCTCTCCGCGGATGCAGCAGGCCAGCTGGAAGTCTTTGGGCATGATGGTGACCCCCTTAGCGAAGAAGAGACCACCAGGTGGGTCTCGCTGGTCTCCTGCAGAGCCATGACGGCGAAACTCAGGAAACGCAGGACGGTCTTGAAGTCCTGAGCGATCTCCCTCACCAGGCGCTGGACGGGCAGCTTACGGATGAGCAGCTCCGTGGATTTCTGGTAGCGACGGATCTCTCTCAGAGCCACGGACCTGTGACGGCGAGGCCTCTTCACTCTGCCGGTGGCCAGAGCGCCTCTCCGAGCAGCCCTGTGGCTAGCTGTCTCCTGGGGGGCTTCTTCCTCCAGTAGATTTTACGGGCGGTCTGCTTGGTTCTTGCCATCGCTCTTTATTATTCTGTCTTATATTTCTGTCACGCCGCCTAAACTCCAGCCCGGCACCCGCTTCGTTTTCGCTACAGCTCCCGGTATGTCGAGTTTCCCATTAGCACCGGGCGGCGGCCAAGTGCTAGCTAGCACTAGCTCCTCCCCGCTGTAACGTCTCCCGCTGCAAACCGTGGCTCCGTCCGCCGACCCGGGAGACCCCCGGGGCGATCCGTGCATCCGTGATATATATACAGAGTGAAAGGTGTAGAAAGAAGAAGGAAGATAAAAAAAAAAGGCTGTTGCAACAGGCAGCCGACTCGTGTGGCGCCGCCGGTCCAGCGGAACCGGAACCGGAAAAAGAAGAAGAAGAAGCCATCTATATGGACAATGCCAGTTTGTAGTTTGTTCCCAGCAATGCTGTTCATTAGAATCATTAGGAAAACCGGCTCTCACTGCAAATTGTGCTTTGATATTGGCCGGTTCAACTGCACTGTATGGGAATATGATGTACCTGGATGACAGCCAGATAATGCCATCCCACTCAGCTGGTATAGCTTGGCTCAGGGTTGACTGGGCAATTCCAAATTGGCCTGCCAGTTCCCTCTGGCATGCACCTGTTTCCAGGAACCCCAGTGTTGTCAGCACCTGCACTGGGATGGGCAGCGCACGGCTTCTCGCCATGTCACACTCCAAGAGCGACCGTAGCTCTGAGCACAGTTCAACAAGGACTGCCCGTGAAAACCTAAACCGGCTGACAAGCCAGTCATCATCCTGAGCCAGAAAATCTATCTCTAGATACCCTTTCTCTTCTCACTGTGTGATTTGCAATGTCCTCTAATAATGCTAACGCTGTGGTGGTACGGGTGGGGGATTCTCCACCCAGAGAAGGCAGCTGGGGAAGGGAGGAACAATGGACCGAAGGAGGAAGTGTCACCGGGGGGTATCAGATGGGACAGTAAGGACTACTGTATGTGCCCCCCCCCCACCCGGGGGAGCGCAGGAACTGCCGGAGCCACTAGAAGAGGAAAGGGTGTGAGAGCAGTGCCTGCGTTATGTCATGTTAATGTGCCACACAGGTCTTTGTTCCAAACATTGTATTATGGTCTGAAGTTCCGGATCTCAATGCATGGAATTAAAGGTATAAAAGAGGAATGCACAGAGACCTGGGAGGTCTTTTACTGTACTTGATGTTGGAGAAAGAATAAAGTTTGTGTGTCGTTCAGCTCACTGCCTCACCTGTTTCCTTTCTCCACATTGGGGACCCCAAGATGTGCCATGGAAAGGGAGCCGAGCACCGCCCCGGAGACTATCTGGAGGGAGAGCACCAGCGCCGCATGCGCTGTCTCAGTCAAGCTCCCAGACTTCTGGCTTCACAACCAGACTGCGTGGTTCTTGCATATAGAAGCCCAGTTTGCACTCCATGGGATAACAACAGACAATACCAAGTATTACTAAGTGGTCACTGCGCTGGATGCACGCACTATGCAACAGGTGACAAGCCTGCTCCAGGAGCCGCCAGCCCAGGGGAAATATGAAGCACTCAAGAGGATGCTACTCCAGCTCAATACCCTTTCTGACAGTGAGAGGACAGAGAGACTCCTAACTCGTTCGGAGTTAGGTGACAGATCAGCAGTGGAGCTCATGGAGAGCATGTTGGCGCTGAGGGAGAAGGACGATGAATCTTTTCTGTTTGCCCACTTGTTCCTCAGGAACCTACCGGCTATGGTGAGGGTGATCCTGGCCAACTCACCATGGCTGGTTGCCAAGGACTACCGTGCCCTGGCGCAGGAAGCAGACCGCATCATTTTGGTGACCAGAACTCTCAGCGTACAGGAGGGGCACCGGCATCCATGAGGGACTCCAGCGAGGTTGAGGAGCTGTTGGTGGTAGCCGGGACGGACACCAGGAGACAAAGGAACAGTGCGATCTGTTTTTATCATTGCCGTTTCGGCTTGAATGCCCAGTGCTGCCTGTCACCATGCCAATTCGAGAAGCCAGGAAGACGGCACATTTGACATTCAGTTGCAGCTGCAACTGCTGCTGACAGGAACAAACTGCTTTATGTCACGGACACACGTTCGGGGAGACGGTTTTTGGTGGACTCCCGCTCCCAGAAGAGCCTCATCCTGCCAGTCAACGCAGACAGGGTGGCAGGAGGCAGCGGTTTCAAGCTCACAGCCGCCAACGGATCTACCATCAGGACGTTTGGCAAACGGACACTGAAGATATGCTTCCACGGACGTAATTTCCAGTGGGACTTTGTGAAAGCTGCACGTGCTGCCCCATTTTAGGCGCAGACTTTCTATGTGTTTATGGGTTGTTAGTCGATGTTGCTAATAGGTGATTAGTGGATGCTGTCCCTTTTTCCTCACTCCCCTGCACAGCTTGGGGAGCCGGGTCAACAACACTGGCTAGCGTAATAGCTCCAGGGGGTAAGTACTAACATTTACTTGCACAGTTCCCAGCACTCACGGTCCCGACCTTTTCAGCCATGATAACAAAACACGGGGTTGAACATTTCATAACTACAAAAGGCCCCCCAGTGTTTGTGCATCCTCGGCACCTGGACGCGGCTAAGCTGGCCAGCACGCGCAAGGATTTTGCCAACTTAGAGCAGGCACAGGCATTGTCAGGCACTCCAACAGCCCATGGTCATCCCTGCTTCACATGGTGCCTAAAGCTGACGGGTCGTGGCAACCGTGCAGTGATTTCCGGTGCTTGAACAACCCCACAGAACATGATCGTTATCCTATTCCGCACATTCAGGATTTTTCTGTGCACCTGGCCGGGGCACGTGTTTTTTCAAAAGTGAATCTGGTCCGCAGATATCATCAGGTCCCAGTGCACGTAGAAGATGTTCCGAAAACAGTAGTGATAACTCCTTTTGGCCTTTTCGAGTTTTTACACATGCCATTCAGATTAAAAGGTGAGGTGCAGACTTTCCAGAGGATGATGGATGCAGTGCTTCATGACTTTTCCTTCATTTTTGTCTACTTAGATGACATTCTGGTTGCTAGCATGTCCGAGGAGGAGCACACCGCCCATCTCAAGATGGTTTACCAGAGGTTGGAAGCAAGTGGACTTATAGTGAACCCGGCAAAGTGCCAGCTCGGTGTGCCAGTGATTGATTTTTTGGGCCACCGCATTTCGCTGGAGCGCGCAATTCCGCTACCGGATAAGATGCGTGCCGTGTTGGACTTTCCACATCCGCAGACCCTGACAGCCCTGTAGGAGTTTTGGAAATGGTCAATTTTTATAACCGTTTCCTTCCCCATGCAGCCCAGCTAATGCAGCCGTTGTATGCCGTGCTGAAAAAAAAGAAGCCCATGGAAAACATCAA
Source organism: Pholidichthys leucotaenia (assembly GCA_020510985.1). NCBI lineage: Eukaryota > Metazoa > Chordata > Actinopteri > Cichliformes > Pholidichthyidae > Pholidichthys > Pholidichthys leucotaenia. Next base: position 484,920,009 of record CM035838.1, on the reverse strand, counting down.
CTAGACTCCCGAGCGAGTCCAGGCTTTCACAGATGCCAAAACAGCGCTGGCGGATGCCGCGTAGCTAGCCCATCTGGATCTATCGGCATGGATAGCGCTCACTAGGGACGCGTCTGATGTTGCCATAGGAGCAGTGGTGGAGCAGTACATCTCCAGTTTGTGGCAGCTGCTCGCATTTTTTGTCGAACTTCGCGCGACAACGAATGCAAGTACAGCACGTTCAACAGAGAGTTGTTGGTGCTACACCTGGCGACACACCATTTCTAGTTTTGGCTAGAAGGGCACGAGGTCACTGCATTCGTGGCCCATAAGCTGCTGACATATGTGATGTCCAAGGTCCCAGAACTGTGGCCGGCCCGGCAGCAATGGCATTTGGCCGCAATTTCAGAGTTTATGACTGACATTCAACACATTGCCGGTAAGTTCAACGTTATGGCCGATTGTCTGTTGCGCGCATTAGTCTCCCTGGTCTACATGGGAATAGATTTCCCTGCGATGGCCACAGAGCAAGCCAGGGAAATGGACATTTGCGCGCTCCAGTCGGCACTGACTGGGTTAAGGCTGGAGAGCAGGGTGGTGCAAGAAAGGTGCCCTCCCTTGCTCTGCGATATCTCCACCGGGTTCCGAGCTCTTGGCGCTGCTGCATTTTTGAGTCAGTCCACTCCCTTTTGCATCCAGGATTGCATGCTTCAGTGAAGCTAGTGGGGGCAAAACTTGTCTAGCCGCACTTGTGCAAGGATGTGAAAGCGTGAGCTTCAGCTTGCATCGCATGCCAGCGAGCCAAAGTGCACAAACACACCAGAGCCCCCCTCGAGCCCTTTCAAATCCCGGCCAGGAGGTTCGATCATGTCATCATGGATTTGGTGGGACCCCTCCCACCATGGAAAGGTTTCACGCACCTTTTGACAGTTGTGGACCGCACCACATGCTGACCTGAAGTGGTTCTGCTGGCTTCTACCACATCCGCAGAAGTAGCTTGCGCTTTTTTGTCAGCTTGGGTTGCACGGTTCGGATCCCCATTGGACATCAGTTCCAACAGGGGTCCGCAATTCATTTCGGAACTCTGGTCCAAGATGGGCCAGAACCTTGGGGTCAAAATTCACCGCACTACTGCATACAACCCCCAGGCTAACAGGCTACGCAAGCGTTTTCATAGGTCGCTTAAAACAGAGCTCAGAGCTTTGCTCACGGACACAAATTGGGTCGACCGCCTGCCCTGGGTTCTTTTAGGGTTGCGCTCCATGCCTAAGGAGGATTTGGCAGCCTCCCCGGCAGAACTTATTTTTTCTCAGCCGCTGCAGATCCCTAGAGTTTTTACCGGAAAACCCTGCACCCGGGGCTGATCTGCTCGCACAATTTTTGCACAGCACGGAGGCTTTTAATGTACTGGGCCCAGCTTACCATTGTTTTCCCCACACTTTCTTCCCCAAGAGTTTACAGAATGCCAGCTTTGTTTTTGTCAGGCACGATGTGCACTGGACCCTGCTGCACCCACTGTACGACGGACCGTTCACAGTGTTGGAACCTGGGGCGAAACATTTTGTGTTAGACTTTGGGGGGGGGGGTAGGGAGACCGTTTGCATCGACAGGCTGAAGCCTGCTTTTGTGTTGGCAGACGAGCAGGTGGTGTTGGCCCAAACTCCCCGGTGCGGACACGCACTGATGGCTCCGCAATTTGGTGTTCCCTCGATAGGGACCTCATCCGCGAAGCTGATGTGTCCCCCCCCCTTTTCCCCTCCACAGACTGACGTGCCCTCCTGTACACCTCGCCAGCAGGGTGTTTCGAGTGGATCGGAGATCCCCCGCTACAGCCGCTATGGGTGCCGGCTCAAGCCCAAAAGACGGGGGGATTAGTGCCCCTTCTGAGTGTTCGGGGGGGGGGGGGGGCTGTGCGGTTGTACGGGTGGGGGATTCTCCACTCAGAGAAGGAAGCTGGGGAAGGGGGAAACAATGGACCGAAGGAGGAAGTGTCACCGGGGGGGGTATCAGACGGGACAGTAAGGACTATGCGTCCCCCGGGGAGAGGAGGGACGGCCAGAGCCGCTGGAAGAGGAAAGGGTGTGAGAGTGGTGCTGCCGTTCTGTCGTGTTAATGTGCCACAAAGGTCTTTGTTCCAAACATTGTATTATGGTCGGAAGTTCCAGGTCTCAATGCATGGAATTAAAGGTATAAAAGAGGAATGCACAGAGACCCGGGAGCTCTTTTACTGTACTGTATGTTGGAGAAAGAATAAAATTTGTGTGTTGTCCAGCTCGCTGCCTTGCCTGTTTCCTTTCTCCACAGCGCCATTGTTGTTAGCAGCATTTTCTGCACTTCTTTGCACTCGTTTTTATATCCACTCATCTAATTGCGCACACTTGGATGCTTGTTCATCATGTGTCTCTGGTGTGTACAACGATTTTCATGTCATTTTCAGTCTCCCAACGTCACTTCTAAGTGTCGCCAACGGGCCAATAACAGTAGAAACGTACATACGCCGCTGGCCATAAAGTTGGCGTGGGGCTGTGCATATTTCCACGGTCAATTCATTCTTGATACAGCTGAAATTTTCTGTGGAAAAGGACGTATGGCATGTTTTTGTGCATAAGTACCCTTCGTACATGAGGCCCCTGGTCCCATCTCATCACCAAGATGGCTGCGGAAGCAGGAAAAAATCCTGGGCCTTCTGAGAAGAGTAGCCAGGTACCTGGATCCTCTCAGAGAGCAACAATCATAAGAGCATGGTTTGGTCCTAGATGGAATATGCATCTTCCATTTGGATGGGTGCATCACCAACATGCCTAGCTCAACTTGATGGCATCCAGAAAAGAGCCATCAAGATCATCAACCTCCCTTGAAGGTAGCCATGAAAAAGGTATCCAATCACTAGCCCACCGTGGTAAGGTGGGTGCCAACCCTCCTTCACAGGATGTACCATAGGAAGGCACCTGCTCTGCTGAACATCATGCTGCCATTACCACCAGTGGCAAGACGCACAACTTGTTGAGTACAAATCACCACAGTGCAGCTCTGGAAGAAACCCTGTCGAGCACGTCAAGCCACAAGCAGACATTCCTCCTCCCTGCTGTGGAACAGCTTGTCAGAGGAGATAGCTCTAAATGAAGATAGACAGAAGTCCAAACGTGAAGTACATGCCTTCCTTGGCGCTTTTTGCCAGCATTATGCCAACCAGCAGGGACTGCTGCTAAGCTGAGGAAAGGCGTCAACATAGAAAAATTAAATAAATACATTTCATGTGTTTTTTCTTGTAAAATTCCCACATTTTTTCTCATAAGTTTAATATTTTTTCTCATAATTTTTCCATTTTTTTCTCATAAAATTATGACTTTTTCATGTACGTTTTCATTTTTTTTCCTCAATTTCTCCCCTTTATTATTACTATATTTACTATATTATTACTATATTTCCACTGTACTCCCCCTCCTATGTTGGATGTATAAGAGGAGGGAGGGGGGTGTACAGGGCACTGGTAGACAGATTTGTGGAGTGGACCCAGCAGAATCCACTGAGACTGAACATCAGCAAGACCAGAGAGACGGCGATTGACTTCAGGAAGAAGAGGACGCCTTCTCAACCACTGCAGATCAGGGGAGAGGATGTGGAGATAGTGGAGGACTACAAAAACCTGGCTGTCATGATCAGCAATAGACTGGACTGGAAATCCAACACCGATGCTGCGCACAAGAAGGGGATGAGCAGACTCTACTTCCTGAGGAAGCTGAGATCCTTCAACATGTGCAGCAGGATGCTGGAGCTTTTCTACCAGGCCGTTGTTGCCAGCACCATCTTCTTTGCTGTTGTCTGTTGGGGTAGCAGAATCAGAGCCAGAGACACCAACAGACTTGACAAGATTATCAAGAGGGCTGGCTCTGTGACTGGTGTCAGGCTGAAGACTTTTGAGACTGTGGTGGAAAGGAGGACAGTAAATGAACTGGTATCCATCATGGACAATCCTGATCACCCCCCCCACCACACGCTGGACAGACAGCGGAGCACTTTCTCCAGCAGACTGCTGCAGCTCCGCTGCTGAACAGCTAGGAAGAGGAAATCTTTCCTGCCACAGACCATTTCACTGTACAATAACTCACTATGATGGTGAATTCTGGTCATAACTATGCTGCCATACTGCACCTTACAGTCTAACTGGTGCCTCACATTTCACCCTGCACCTGACAGTCCTGCATTGTGCAGCAGGTATGATTCATGTACCTATACGGGTCACCATCTATTCATCTATGATGTATATAAGTTATTTAGCAGTTTTACTTTCCATGGGTAATCCCTTTGTCTGTTATGCTGTGTGTTTCTATTGTTTGGTTCTCTACTGTCATGCTGCTGGTACACTGGAATCTCCCAGTTTGGGATCAATAAAGTACATCTATCTATCTATCTATAAATTTACAGCTTTTTCTGATAAAATTCCTTTATTTTTTTCTCATAATTTTATAAGATTTTTCTCAGTTTTTTACCTTTAATCTCATAACATTGTGACTTTTTCTTGTACATTTGTTTCTATTGTTTTTTACTTTTTGTATTGTTTCAATATTTGTCTTCAATTTTTCTACTTCATTCTAATAAATTTCCAGCTTTTTCTGATATTTTGATAAAATTTCTGCTAAAAATTCATGTTTTTTTCCTCATAATTGTATTCATTTTTTCTTGGTTTTTCATTTTATTCTCATAAAAATTGCGATTTTTTTTCTCATTATTTTTTCCTGAAATTTTTCTACTTTATTCTAATAAATTTCAAGATTTTTTTCTTGTAAAATTCCCACATTTTTTCCTCATAAATTCACTGTTTTTCCCCCTAAATCTGTGACTTTTTATGACTTTTTAACAGCAGTCCTCCTCGCTGTTCTTCTTCTGCTGAATCTCAGTCTCCTCCCTAAACCCTTGGGCCCTGAGCCCTTGTAGACTCAGGCTGTGTTCAAAATGCCCACTACCTCCCCGGGTAGTGCACTATATAGTGAATCAGCCATTTTGTAGTGCTGTTTGAAATCTTAACTGAAAATTTCATCACTATATAGTTCACTCAAAATATCCCACAATTCACTTTGAAAAGTAGTGTCCAACGAACGGTCACTACATTAACCAATATATCCCATAATGCAATGCACAGCCAGCAGAGCAGTGAGAGGAGAGCTTCACATCACAACATAAACTACCTTAAGGTATTTAGATTTATTAGTTCAGCAAAAACGATTTGATTTAATACATATTTACTACAAATTACATGCAGGTAGTCATGTTTTACCACCATTAGTCTGTTACGTTTTACTGTCTCACCATGATGATGTCATTAACCGCGCCACGAAAACAAGCCCAGTCGTGTCCGAAAGCTGTTAATTTTATTGCTATATTGAGTCCACTATATCTGAATTCACTATATAGCGAGTAGGGAGGGAACATTCTGAAGACGGCCTCATTGGTCGTGCTGAGCGTGCGAGTCTGTGAGGGCAGGAAGTGGCTCAAACTGGTAGAAATGGGACACACTTTGTTACCTTGGCAACACTAAAAGATTTTTGTTTCTTTTATTAAAACAATTATGAAACAAAAATAAGGTTTACTGACAAAGAATAAAATGATGCTGAAAGTTCAGTTCCGTGTTTGAGGCTGTGTCGAGGTTTTGGTGGAACTTCAAATAAAATCCCAGTTCTGTTTTAAATCATTGCATTCAATTCAATTCAATTCAATTCAACTTTATTTATATAGCGCCATTTCACAACAACAGTCATCTCATAGCACTATCAACTGTAGGGGGAACCCCCACAGTTGCAGAAAGACCCCAGCAATCAGGCGATCCCCTGTGAGCAGCACTTGGCGACGGTGGAGAGGAAAAACTCCCTTTTAACAGGAAGAAACCTCCAGCAGAACCAGGCTCAGGGAGGGGCAGTCATCTGCTGTGACTGGCTGGGGGGTGAGGGGACAGAGAAGATGAAAAGAACAGACATGTAGAGAGCAAACAGCACGATGGGGACTCAATCTATGGGAGAGAACAAACAGATGTTAATGACCAGCAAAAAAAAAAAATATTTCATTGAGAGTGAGGAAAGGAGTGAGGCCCAGTGCATTACTGGAGGTCCCCCGGCTGACTAAACCTATTAGCAGCATAACTAAGGGAGGGTTCAGAAACACATGATCCCTCCCTAATTGTAGGCTATATCAAAAAGGTAGGTTTTTTATTCTTAAAAACAGAGATCAAGTCTGACTCCCGAATCCAGATTGGCAGCTGGTTCCACGGGAGAGGAGCTTGATAACTGAAGGCTCTGCCTCCCATTGTACTTTTAGAGATTCTAGGTATTACAAGTAATCCTGCATTTTGGGAGTGTAGTGCTCTGTTAGGATAATACAGTAGTATCAGATCTTTTAAATAAAAAGGGGCCTGATTGTTTAGAGCTTTGAAAGTAAGAAGAAGGATTTTAAACTTAATTCTAAACTCCAATGAAGTTTAGAAACCAATGAAGGGAGGCCAGAACCAGAGAGATATGATCTCTCTTTCTAGTACCTGTTAAAACTCTTGCTGCAGCATTTTGGATCAGCTGAAGACTTTTTAAAGATGTTTTAGGACAACCTGATAATAAAGAATTACAATAATCTAATCTCGAGCTAACAAAAGCGTGGATCAGCTTCTCAGCATCACTCTGAGACAAGATGCTCCTAATCTTGGCAATATTACGCAAATGATAGAAGGCAGTCTTAGAAACAAATTTAATATGTGAATTGAAAGACAGTGGCGCAGTGGTTAGCACTGTGGCAGCACAGTTTTACCCTCAGCCAGGGGATCGCGGGGATCATGAGATCGTGGGTTCGATCCCTGCCCCCGGCCAACAGTGATCTGTGTGGAGTTTGCATGTTCTCCCCGTGTTTGCATGGGTTTACCCCGGGATTTCTCCGGTTTCCTCCCACATGCTAAAAACATGCAGGTTAGGGATATGGGGCGCTTGCGCACGCAGCGACCGGCAGCTGGTGGCTTGTCACCAGACTGCAAAACAAATCTACCTACGGTTACAAAATAAGTACAAAAAAAAAAAAAAAAGATCTTGATCAAAAATAACTCCAAGGTTCCTCACAGAGCTATTAAGAGAAAGAGTAACTGCATCCAAACTGAAAGTTTGATTTGGAAAGGTGTTTCTAGGGTTTTTTGGACCAACAAGAAAGACTTCAGTCTTATGTGAATTTAATAGCAGGAAATTACACGTCATCCAAGCTTTGATTTCCTTAAGACATTCTCCTTCATTTTTGCCCATCTACATTTATAACTGCAATATTTTCTTATAAATTATGTCTTATTTCATTTTCAGTGCTACCACTTGAATAAAAATCTATCTTTTTAACCTATTTATTTGAACCAAACTTCTAATTAATGTGCGATGAAAACATGTGACCAGCTATTGTGGGCGTCAGACTTGATTTCAGACTTTCTACTTTCTTCAGGAATGAACTGAATTAATCTGCTGCAGCCTCTTAACGTGACTTCACTGATTACAAGTGTAAATCATCTTTTTTCAAACTGCATAATTAACCAAAAATGTAATTATGCATTCATGCACAAACCCTACGCAGACAGTGAGTGCTGACCGAACGCGTGCAGGCCCAAAAAAGTGACCGCGCGTACAAGAGCGCAATGGTGGCAGTGGACTGGGTGTTAGTATGCATGGAACGAGCGAGCCGTGAGGCGTCTTATGCCGAACAAACAACTGAACTTTATTACAGGAAAAGGGTAAATATATACAGCCTCCTCCCTGCTGTTACTGGACCCCCGGGGCCAATTTTCATGACACTGGAGCCTGGGTCCCACACTGCAGTAGCCAACTCCCGTAGAGCCCCACCGCTTGGAGCCGCCACCCGGACACACCGTAGTCTGTTCGCGTGCCAAACCGAATCATCCATCTGCCAAAAGCACGTCGTCCCCAGCTTTGCCCCGATCCTCAGCAGTGCCCGCTGTTTCGCCAGCTGTGGCTCGGTCAGTCACCGTCCCAGTCTCCCGCCGGCACAAACCCGAACCCCCGTCCATAATATGAAGCGGCACCTTACTTGTTTTCATGTCGTTGTGCTCCCGGTGGCTCTGCATGTTCGTCTCAGGTACAAAAGCAGTCTGGTACCTCTCCGGTGTCACTCGTTGAAACGGACCCTCCACCCACCAACTCGGTTGCTCCTAACACAGCCGGCTGAGTGCGGGCACCGAAGCCGTCCAGCGCCTTCCCTGAGCCGCTCTCCTCCCAAGAACATGGAGTGCGCGCTTCGGTGTCGGTCGTTGAAGCGCTCTGCTGTGCCGCGTCATGCGCTGTGGCTATGCCCGGCTGTGGCTGCTGTGTTTCAGGGCTCTCAGCATGCTCGCACTCCTTCTCCCGCGGCTCCGACTCTCACTGCGGGGAAAACTGAGCCGAGCCTGTTCGCTGCTCTTCCACTGTGCTGCGATCTTAAGAGCTGAATTCTCCATTTTCACTGCGCTCTCTCGCCGTGCTGTGCTCTTCAGCTGGCTTGTCGTTCTCAATGGGCATGGGCTGCCTCTCCTGTGGCTCCGATTCCACCGTGTTAGCTAACACCGACTGCCCGGGTAGCTTCTGTGTTTGGTGCCCATTTAGCCCCGTGACTAACTTCTCTGTTGCTACTAGCTGGGCCATTAGCTCCCCCGAGCTAGCTAGCTTAGTGTCTTTTGGCGCCAACAGCATCTCAACCCACAGCTTCGTGCTACATGTGTGTTCGGCAAAGTAGCCAGCCAGAAGCTCGACAGCATCTGCATATGATTCCGTCTCCCCTAATGTGTGGAAAATTCTCTGACCTTCTACGCTGAGTTTGCAAACCAGAAGTGCTCGCTTCCTTACTCAGTCGAGTTTACAGGCCCAACACTGCAATGTACCTCTCGACCGCGGCCAACCAGCGAGGTCACACTATTGCTGGTTAGACGAAGAAGAACTCTGACACTTTGACAGACCAAGCAACATGGATGCTGCTAACAATAACAACAACAAAAGCTCCTGCTCGTCCTCATCGTCATCATAATATTCATGCACCTCCGTCATCTCCACCATTTTCTAAAGCCCTATTCAGGCTGCATTTCCACTCTGGTCCACTTTGATCCACGTGCACTTTGGACAAGCCCAGCACACATGCGGCATTGTACGTGCTCACATTTTTGTCTACCAGGCCAAGCGGTTGACACATGCGCACAACTGTTATTTGTAGTTTCACCCCAGCCCTATGGGTAGCGCAAATGTGCTAACACGCCATTTTCTTCACCAGCTATAAACATGAGAGTGACACACATTTTTTTGTAGCAACAACAATGGTGTTGTTTCAAGGAAAAGGAGGAATTACCATTTTCCAGTGCTCTTCTCTGCTCAAGCTGCTGCTGATGCTACAAAGGGATTCATGCATGTTTACTCTCATCTTCCGCGTCCTTGTTGTCTTCTTCGTCTACTTTGTCTTTGTATGCTGTGTTGGTAGCGCCACCTTGTGAATGGGACATTCAGTCTTGCGGATGTGCTGTCAACACGTTCAGGTCACGGGCAGGCCGTGCCGTCATAAAATTTGGGCTGCAAGTGGTCATCCACAGAAGAGCCCTGTAGACACTAACGGACTGGAGACGACGATGTAAAATTTGTCACACTGTGGAGAAAAAGGAATAGCTGAAGGCAATGAGCTGGACGACACAAGACGTTATTTCTCCAACATAACAGCAAACGCGCTTCTGAGCTCTGCTGAGCTACTGCGCTACATGGGTCTCTGTACATTCCTCTTTTATACTTTTATTTCCATACGTAGAGACCCAGAGTCTCTGACCCTCATACATAAAGAGAAACACAGCACATTAACAAAATACTTGCGGGCTCTGCTCAAACACACCTCTTCTCTCCAGCATTTACTCCTCTCCCCAGGGGTGCACATAGTCTTTGCTGTCCCCCTTGATAACCCCCCCCCCCCACACCCCCAGTGACACCTCTTCATTCAGTCCATTGTCCTCTCCTCCTCTTGTCTCTCTGGGTGTATGGAAACCCCCAAACTGTGCCCCCACAACACGAGGTTTCCGGTTGCACGTCTGCAGACACCGGAGGTGCAGCATGAACGCAGCTTTAAAAACCTGCACCACCGTGCTCTTCTTTTGTGTTTCGATTGCAGCTGTTCAGATGTTTGGCTGCTGCCGGCAGTACGGGCATGTGAACTGCAGATCATTTTCACTGCACATGCGCCAAACGCGGCTGCTGAACAGTAGCTGCGGTGGCTCAAAAACAACTCTGAATATTGCCGTGTACGCAAACGCAGTCTAGAGGACGCAAACGTTCTCCCCTCGGAGGGACTCTGAACAGCCCTTTAGAGAAAGGGCTTATTTAAGGGCTCAAAAAGTCAGCAGTGATCAGTCAGCCACTTCCTGATTTCACACTGGGACAGTCTTAACCCCCCAGTCGCTGAACGTCAATGTGCCTAAAGTCAACGAGTCTGCAAGGGAGGAGGTTGAGATTCCACCTTCTTCTTCTTCTTCTTCTTCTTCTTCTTGCTGCAGAACTCCACCTGTGGCTGACAAATCGGTACCCAGAACAACATCAGTACCCAGCATCAAAGACAGAATATTGTTTAAAAATTATACATTAGTATATTGAAAATATGACCAAGAAATTAATAAAAATCTGCAAATGATCCAAACCCATGCCAAGCTATAAATACCAAGCTGTAAATTAAACACATTTGTCATGGCGTAAAGGCGTTACGCATGCGTGTACATCGAATGAAGCACTTTTGCGCATGCGGGGTGCGGATCTTGTTCCGCGTATAAATCGTGCAGCCACACCACCTGTGGAGCTGGCTGAGACACGTGACCAACGCGGAAGCGGAAACGGAGCTCAGCTGAGAGCGGTAGAGATCGTCTATCATGATGATGACTCACCCGCGGTGAAGGCAGCAGGAAAACGTGGAAATACAAACACGGACAGTGGGTTGTTCTTACTTCTTTTAATATTTATGTGATTCTGTTTTTTAACAGATAAATCCAGACTGTCTGTGGGTCCCTGAAATATCGTTGATGTGACAGCTGCACTCAGTTTTGTGGATTTGTAGTTACTATTTTAGTGTTTTAACATAAAAAAATGAGTTGAACAAGCAGAAGTGATTTCACATGAAGATTGAGATTTTTTGCTTCTGAAATTGTTACTTTTCTCTCTGAAATTAATGGCTTGTGTCTCATCATTTTCCACATTTTTTCTCATAAATTTGCTGCATTTTCTTTTTACATTTTCTGTTTTTCCCCTCATAATTTTGTGATTGTTTTTGTAAGTTCGCACATTTTTATCATACTTTTTTTATTCGTCAATTAGTGACATTTTCATATTTTTTTTTATAAATTTGCATTTTTTGTGCAACATTGTCTTGCGGTTTCTTATTTTGTTCTTCTTACATTTTTTTTCTGATAAATTAATCTGCATGCTCTGGTAAATTCGGACCTTTTTTCTAAATTTGTGGCTTTTTTGCTCCTTTGATGAAAGATGTTTTATTAAGGCTAAAGTCCTGGTCGTTGAAAACAGCATCAGAGTGAGACCTTGCTGCTCGTCTCCGTCTCGCTAACAGCTAATCCTGCTAGCGGCTAACGGCTAACAGCTAACCGTGATGGCGGAGCTGGTGCAGGGACAGGCCTCGATCAACCAGCCGGGGCTGAAGGCGGACGGCCTGGCCGACGTGCTGCAGAGGGCCCGCCAGGTAACCGCTCCGCCGGGGCCTGGGGAGGCAAAGGTTCCGGGCCGAACTGGGCCGGTTGGAGCACTTTTAACTGGGTTAAAAACTTGTTTGTGTCGCTGCTAACCGAAGTTATGCTACACAAACACACACACACACACACATAGACACAAGCGCGCTAGCACGCTCACTAAGTTAGCGGGTCGGTGGGGGGACTTTTGGGGACTCTTGGTTCCGGTTCGGGACAGTCCGGGGACAGTTTGGGACAGTTTGGGGTCAGTTTGAGAAGCTGACACCCCGGTGGAGGAGGGGGAGGTGGGGGAGAAGTTTGTCCACACGTGTCAGTGAGACGGGGACAACCTGTTGGACCGAGAGGGACAGAGAGACGGGGATAATGTGCCGGGTTTGGTCCCGGGACGGGGTAATGGGGAGGTTCGGGTGGGTCCACATGTCCTCCGTGGACAGGGGTGGTGTTTACTCAGAGCTGGTTAAAGTAGGGGAGTTATGCAACAGCAGGAGGTGTGTCCAACTGTGGGAAGACTGTCCATCTGTACAGATAGACAGGTGTCCAACTATGGGGACAGATAGACAGGTGTCCAACTGTGAGGGCACAGGTGAGACGGTCCAGCTGTAGAGATGGACAGACAGGTGTCCAACCATAGAGACACAAAGGTCTGGGCAGACAAGTGAGACTGTCCATCTCTACAGGTAGACAGGTGTCCAACTGTGGGATGACTGTCTATCTGTACAGATAAACAGGTGTCCGACTATGGGGACAGATAACTGTGAGGACACAGGTGAGACGGTCCAGCTGTAGAGATGGACAGACAGGTGTCCAACCATAGAAACACAAAGGTCTGGACAGACAAGTGAGACTATCCAGCTGTCAAGATAGACAGATGGACAAGTATCCTACTGTAGAGACAGACAGATGTCCAACTATAGAGACAGACAGACAGACAGACAGACAGACAGTTCCACTACAGAGACAGGCAGGTGTCCAACTATGGGGACAGATGGACAGGTGTCCAACCATAGAGACACAAAGGTCTGGACAGACAAGTGAGACTGTCCAGCTATAGAGATAGACAGATGGACAAGTGTCCAATTTTAAAGACAGACAGGTGTCTAGCTGCAGGACAGACAGACAATTCCACTACAGAGACAGGCAGGTGTCCGATTGTGGGGACAGACAAGTTTCCGACTATAGGGACAGGTGGGTGTGTAACTGTAGAGAAAGACAAGTGTCTCATCTCTGAATCTTCTCTGGTCTTCAGGTCGGACTGATGTCCTCTCAAGGTGTGTTCAGACCATATGTGAATTTTTCACGCAGCGTGATTATATGGAAAGACAATGCAGAGACAGGAAGAGACTCAAATTTGTGTCTGAGTGAGTTACAGAGGGGCGGGGTTACCTTCTTAACTCCAGCAGCTGCTTTTTACTCGACGTGGAAATCCCCAAAACGTCGTCATGCTTAGGTTTACGTTGCCCAGTGGGGTCACAGCTGGGAAAATGTCACTGCCTCCTCCAGAAACTTTAGATTAGATTATTTGTTTATTTGACAGGGACAGTGCAATAAACATAGACAATTAATCAAATGACAATCAATCTAATGTGTTGCACAGAGTGTATAGCTATTAGCTAATTTGCAACTCTTGTCCCTGGATGGGCTTTAGAAAGAAGAAACAGGTAAAAAGAAAGAAGGATAAGGAAAAGAAAAAATGAAAACAGAATAAACAATAACCACATACATCAATGCAAAAAAGATTATAAATACACAATATAACAACCTGGTTCACATTTGCCTATTTCAGGCCTTCCTCCCTTCATCACTCACTATAAACAAACACATTCATTCCTTCCCTTCATTCACTCTCACCCTGCAGACAATCATTTCATACATGAGTACATTCTTGTTTATTTTTCAGCCAGTTTTTAACCTTTGTAGTGAATGTTTTAAAGTCCGTTATTATTTTAATTTCATTTGGCATTGTGTTCCAGATGTGACTGCCCTTTATAGAGAAAGCTGTTTGTCCAAATGTGGTTCTGCGGTGGAATATTTTACAGTTATTGTTAACAGAACTCCTGGTGGTTCTGCTGCTGTCCTGTCTTTGGATGAAACCAGCAAGTGGCTCGGGTGCTGATTTATGGAAACATTTGAAAATTAATTTCAGTAAACAGAGGTCAATGAAACTCTCAAAACTCAATAGGTTGTATTTTTTTAAAATATAACAGTGATGCCACCTAATGGGCTTTTTGTCCAAGATTTTTAGGGTTTGATTATATAATGAACCTATATGTCTTATTGTGGAAGGGGCTGCTTGAGCCCAGACTGTCAAACAGTATGATATATGAGAAAAAACCATAGAATGCATATACAGTACAGCTGCTTGGTATGGTTTGTAATATCTAATTAATTTAAAGCAGTTCAGATTTTTTTTCACTGTTTTAGAAATTTTCTTTATATGAAGATTAAATTTGAATTGAGGATCTAGTACAATGCCAAGGTATTTGAATTCTGTAACTAAACTGATGTCTTGATCATGTATATTAACTTTAAAACGTTGCAGGTTACATTTTTTGATTGAAAAGCACATTGAGACTGTTTTCTGAAGGTTCAGCAATAGATGGTTCTGGAGGAGCCACTCTTGGACATCAACCATACTTGTAGACAGTACATCTGCAGCCTGTGCTGGAGTCTTGGCAGCTGTGTAAATAACTGCATCATCTGCATAAAGTTGGCATGTTGCAGCTGAGCAGTGTAGCGGCAAGTCATTAATAAAAATGCTGAAAAGTAAAGGACCAAGAATGGACCCTTGTGGGATACCCATGCGGTTGTTTAAAAATGAGGATTTATCCTGGTGAACTTTTACACACTGTTCTCTATTCTGGAGATAAGATGCAAACCATTCTAATGTATCTGGGGAGAAGTTAAAAGTTACCATTCTGGATAAAAGCAGACTGTGGTTTACAGTATCGAAAGCCTTTTTGAGATCTAGAAAAACAGCTCCTACCACATTACCCCTGTCCAAGGACTGTGTGACATTTTCAATAAGGCAACAATTTGCTGTTTCTGTTGAGTATCCTGGTCTAAAACCAAATTGATGTGGATGAAGAAGTTGACTGTATTGTAAATAGTCTATCAGTTGTGTAGCTACAACTTTTTCAAGAACCTTAGACAGGACTGGTAAAATAGAGATTGGACGGTAATTACATATATTGTCTTTACTGCCTGATTTATGAACTGGTATGATGACAGCTTTTTCCCAACCAGATGGAAATGTACTAGACCTAATGGAGAGATTAATGAGATGAGTCAGTGGTTTGATTAATATTTTGCTGTGCGTTTTGAGAAAGGAAGTGCTCATATTGTAGATATCATTGGTTTTTGAGTTTGACAGTGTTTTAACAATACCAGCAATTAACTTCTCATTTACCTCATCGATGTGAAAAGAATCTGTTGAAAGTATTGATTTTGTGTTGTTGAGCACATTTGGCAGCACAAAGTTTTTTGTTAAGTCTTCCACAGAGCCCACAAAATATGAATTAAATTCATTTGCCAAAGTAGCCTTGTCACTGATGGTCTTGCCATTGATTCTGAGTTCCTTTACCCCCTTCTGAACATTTTTTTTATTAGTTAAGTTATTTAAATGCCTCCATAGGGAACTGTTGTTACCCTTTGCATGATCTATCAGTTTATTGTAATAAGATACTTTTGATTTTCGCAGCTCATGTACCACTTTATTTCTTAAACTTTTGTACACAAGGTGATCATTTTGCAGTTTAGAGGTTAATGATGTTTTCAATGCATAGTCTCGATCTTCATAAGTTTTCTTATTTCATTATTTAACCATGGTAGGCTAATCTTCTGTTGTCTACTTTTAATTTGCTTTGTAAATTTTTCTATAGACTTTGTAATTGTTGCAGTTATAAAATTACAACAATCATCTACTTCATATATTGACATGAGCTGCTCCCAATTTTGATTCTCCAAGTAATGTTCAAATTCCGCAGTTTTTGATTTGGGAATAATAAAATTTAATTTGTCAATATCGACTCCCCCAAAATACTGTAGTCGCTTTTTAGTAAGTTTTCTGACAGCAAGAACCATGTTATGATCTGAGAGACCAGCTACAAGATTATAGGTTCTGGTTATTCGTTCTGGTTTATTAGTAAATACCATGTCAATAAGTGTTCTGGATTGTTTGGTTATCCTGGTGGGTCCTTTGATCATTTGTTGGTAATTAAATTTAGTCATGAGGCTTTTCAGTTTCTGTTTGTCCTTTTTATCAGACCAGTTAATATTAAAGTCACCATGAAATATGGTTTCTCTGCTCCTCTCAAGTTGTTTAACCAGATCACTTAATTCATTATAAAAAGAAGAATTGTGTGACGGTGGGTTGTACACTACTGCAATGTTGAAATTCATTACCGGTGAGAGACATACATTAACAGCTAAACATTCAAGTGAAGTATTCAAATCAACCAATTGACATTTAAATTTCTCTTTGATGTAAATTAAAACACCTCCTCCCCTCCCTACCTGCCTGTCTTTTCTAAAACACTGATAACCCACAGTATCGATCATATTAGTGTCTATGTTCCTGTGTAGCCAGCTTTCTGAGAGACAAAGATAGTCCAGATTTGAGTCCAACAGCAACGCCGAAATCTCATCTCTTTTGGGGATTATGCTCCGTATGTTTAAATGTCCGCCGAGGATCCCCTTTGGTTTAGCCTTTGTATCCCAAAGAACTCGTGCATGATTAACAGTTTGGAAAAATAAATGTTGTTTTTGCTTTTGTACAGCTCTGTTTTCGGATCTCGCCTCATTTGCATTTTGTTTAACTGCTCCTGCTTCCAAAAGTTTGGACGTAGCGCAGCTGTTTACAGCAGGATCAGATATGTGAGTCTGTCCAGTGCAGTTCAACTCACCCGACTCGCTATGTCCAGCTGTACTGGGGCGAAGACCAGCATTATGCTGCTCCACCAGTTTAGATGTTAGCAGGGCCGTGGACAGCAGCGGGCGATCAACCGGTTCAGATGTTAGCCAGGCTGTTGATAGCAGCGGGCGATCAGCCGGTTCAGATGTTAGCAGGGCCGTTGATAGCAGCGGGCGATCAGCCGGTTCAGATGTTAGCAGGGCCGTTGATAGCAGCGGGCGATCAGCCGGTTCAGATGTTAGCAGGGCCGTTGATAGCAGCGGGCGATCAGCCGATTCAGATGTTAGCAGGGCCGTTGATAGCAGCGGGCGACCAGCCGGTTCAGATGCTAGCAGGGCCGTTGATAGCAGCGGGCGACCAGCCGGTTCAGATGTTAGCAGGGCCGTTGATAGCAGCGGACGACCAGCCGGTTCAGATGTTAGCAGGGCCGTTGATTGCAGCGGGCGACCAACCGGTTCAGATGTTAGCAGGGCCGTTGATAGCAGCGGGCGACCAACCGGTTCAGATGTTAGCAGGGCCGTTGATAGCAGCGGGCGACCAGCCGGTTCAGATGTTAGCAGGGCCGTTGATAGCAGCGGGCGACCAGCCGGTTCAGATGTTAGCAGGGCCGTTGATAGCAGCGGGCGACCAGCCGGTTCAGATGTTAGCAGGGCCGTTGATAGCAGCGGGCGACCAGCCGGTTCAGATGTTAGCAGGGCCGTTGATAGCAGCGGGCGACCAGCCGGTTCAGATGTTAGCAGGGCCGTTGATAGCAGCGGGCGACCAGCCGGTTCAGATGTTAGCAGGGCCGTTGATAGCAGCGGGCGACCAGCCGGTTCAGATGTTAGCAGGGCCGTTGATAGCAGCGGGCGACCAGCCGGTTCAGATGTTAGCAGGGCCGTTGATAGTAGCGGGCGATCAGCCGGTTCAGATGTTAGCCAGGCCGTTGATAGCAACAACCAATCCACAGGCTCAGATGTTTGTGCTAACCCAGTGGCCTGCTGTTTAATAGTGGCAGGTCCAGGGTTAAGGTGAATATCCCCTGCCAGAAGTAGCAGTACTAACAGTACTTTAACTGTATAGCCTCTGCCATATTGTGTTATTTGCTTAGCAGCCATGTTTGCCTTATTTTGGATGGTTTTTCTCAGGCCTTTTGAAGACCAGATAGAGTACAGGGTGAAATAACCATGTCCATATCCATATAAATAAAACTGCACCTGTTAGCCTGCTAGCTCTCGTTAGCACATCAGTAGCAGGTGTCCGTGGGTGGACAAACTCCTGACGTTCTGTCCCAGCTGCAGAGCTCCGGTTTATCTGTCTGCAGGTGAGAGGCGGTCTGATTTCCAAGCTAGTTTACTCTCCATTGTGGATCCACTTGCTCTGGTGACAGTGGAAACTCCAGACTAGCTAACATGACCAACTCGCTCGGACACAAATTAGCATCTTTACATTGAGTTTCCATGGAATTGCACCATGTGAAAGATTTGCTTCACATTAGGTCTGGACACTCCTTTGGAGTTGTGGACATGTGAAGAGTAAAGGTGCTGACTGGTTAATCCGTCTCGACATGGAGTTCACAGAGGCTGCAGAAGTCTGTTCTTCTTCTGGACCTTCTCCTTTGCTGTCTCCTCCATCCTTTACGCTACAAACTTCATCCTGGTGTCGTTCTGTTCAGCTTCTGAAGGACATTATGCTTCACTTTCATACTTTAATATGATGCTTCCACTTTAGCTAAAAAGCATAAATAACGTGAATGGAGTTCTTTCTTCAAACTCTTGAGATGTTAGCTAGCCAAACTTCAGCTTTTAATACGCTAGTTCTGCTGTTATGCTGACATTTATAACTTCAGTCTTAAAATTTCAGGTGTTGCACTGGAGAGACACTTCAGATTTTCCACCGCCACTCAGTGAAGAAAGAATTTGATTTTCTTTGTGTGTGCTGCATTTAGGGAAACTGCCTGCAATGCTAAGGGTTAAAAGAAAGTTTTGAATCGACAAGAAAAAAGTTGCAAATTTACAAGAAAAAGGTTGCAATTTTTTTAAAATAAAAAAAAAGTTGCAAACTTTTGACATTTTTCATTTTTTTTTATTAGCTTTTCCACATTATTCTAATAAATTTCCATCTTTTTCTGATAAATTTCCAACATTTTTATCCTCCGCTCTTGGACCCCTTTGGGCTTTGACCCAAGGGGGGTGATGGTATGGGTCCGTCTGTCTGTCCGTCTGTCCCACTCTTGTGAAATCAACTCCTACAGTTTGGTTCCGATTGTTTTGAAACTTGGTGCCATGGTTTGATATATACTGAGGATGTGCATATTGCAATTTCACTCTCACGGGATGAGCTTGAGGTCGGAGGTCAGATTTTCCTGAAATCTTCAAAGAATAGAACAGAATAGAATCGGCTTTATTGTCACTGTACAGTGCAATGAAACTGTGGCTGCTCCACCAGGCTACTGCGCAGGGAAGTGAGAGAGGAGGATTAGCTAAAACACGGTTTCAGAGCACGCCATTAAACACACGACTGAAACAAAGCTAGCCCACAGGTGTAGACTCAGGTGTGGTCGTGGCTTCACGGGTGGGTCAGTGTACATGAAAGTGCGGAGTGCAAAGACAGATGTGTTATTATAATTAAAAGATCCTCAGTTCTGAGCATGTGCGTGTCCGAGGGGTGGGGGGGCGGGGCCTCTGACTGTTTGCAGTCCGGATGGCCCAGGGGAAGAAGCTGTCAGTCTGGAGGTGTGGGACCTGATGGATCTGAACCGTTGTCCAGAGGGCAGCAGGTCCAGCAGGTGGTGGGCGGGATGTGAGGGGTCTCCTGTGATAAACACAAGAACGACTGAAAGAAACGATGTTGGCTTTTCAAATTGATACATTAGTTGGATCTAATACAGATTTTGGATGACTTGCACCCTCACCTAACCATGGGTCTGGGGTCAGAGGTTAAAGTCAGCGTTGCAGTTGCACCATGGTAAATGCTACATTTACTATTACTATAAAACGAGTAAAGCTAGGGTCACCAAACCTGGTCCACAGGTTCACTCTGAGACCATGACCTCTGACTATGGGTTTAGGGTCAGAAGGTCAAGGTTGACACTCCCTATGCTGTCTAGGGTCACCTCGGGATCCTGACCTCTCTGGTTGTATACTTTGTTGTATATTGCTGGATGATGGTTTGTCATGATTTGCTTCTGCCACAGTAATTATATTGAAAAGTGTAAAACTGATCTGTCAGTAAGGGTTGGGCTCTGAAAACAGAGGTGGGGGATATTGTACTCTCCTCACAGTGTTCGTGCTTTCTCATAAATTTACTCTTTTTTTCATGTCAATTTGAAACTTTATTCAGAAATTATGACTTTTTTCCTTGTAAATTGTCTGACTTTTTTATCCTCAGAATTTTGTAGCTTTTTTGGTCAATTTGCATTTTTTAATCTTAACATTTACATATTTTTTCTCCCAAATTTGCGACTTTTTCCTTGTAAATTCTCAACTTTTTTCTCTCCTGAATTTGGTTCAGGTTCCTTTATTTGTACCTGTAGGTAGATTTGTTTTGCAGTCTGGTGACATCCATATTTACAAGCCACAATTACATTCAACATAGACACAAACACAGGCACACATGAAGCTGACTATGAACATGATAAAAATACTCAAGGCTCCATCAATCAGGACATAAAGACAAAGAGATGAGAGAAAAACCAGAGATAAGAGAAAAGGGTCATATTAAAAAGTTAAAGACGAGTCAAAGAGGTTAAAAACTCAAAAGGTCTAAAACCCAATAAAAGATTTAGAACCCAAATAAAAATCCTACAAAAATAAGTAAATATAAAATGGAATTAATAAATAGGTACCTAAATTATGTGCAATATATTGTTACAACTTGTTCAACTCTTTGACAGCAGCAGGAACAAAGCTGTTTTTGTAGCGCTGGGTTCTACTTTTTGGGACAGCAAACCTCCGTCTTGAGGGAAGAAGCTGAAAGTTGCAGTGCAAAGGGTGGGAGTCATCATTTAAAATCGAGTCAGCCATCCTCTGTACTTGTCTGGTGTACAGGGATGTCAGGCTCAGCTGTGACTCACCAAGCAAACGACTGGACCATCTGACTACCTGATCCAAGGACTTCCTCTGTTTCAGTTTTATCTGACCAAACCATGACACTAAAGAAAAGGATAAAACAGATGCAATAAAAGCCTGATAAAACATTATCATTATGGTTCGGTCAATTTGGAAGTGTGCGAGTTTCCTTAAGCAATGCAAATGTTGCTGACCCTTTTTGCACACCCTTTCACAGTTCTCTTCAAAGTTTAAATTACTATCAATAATCGTCCCAAGATATTTGTAGGATTGTACACATTCAGTGGTCTGGCCTTTTAGTACAGTGACTTCGTGCCTGGGAGTTTTCCTCCTAAAGTCAATAATCATGTCTTTAGTTTTTGTCGTATTCAGCTGCAGGTAGGAATCCTCACACCAGTGAACAAAATCATCAACTACTGGGCCGTGGCCACTCTCACCATCCTGGAGGAGACTGACAATAACTGAGTCATCAGCATACTTTATAATGTGTCTGTTGTCATGTCTGCTCCGACACATGTTTGTGTACAGGATGAAGAGTAGTGGTGACAACACACACCCCTGAGGAGAGCCAGTAGAAGAGCACTTTAGGTCAGACAATGTGCCATTGACCCTTACTCTCTGCGTCCTGTTGGTTAAGAAATCCAGAATCCAACCCACCAGATTATTGCTCAAATCATATTGCTGCAGGAGCCTTTCAACTAAGATATGAGGTTGGATTGTATTAAAGGCAGAAGAAAAGTCCACAAATAAAAGCCTGGTGTGTGTCCCATTAAAATCCAGATGTTTAAAAAGCATGTTAAACAGAGTGACAGTGGCATCCTCCACTCCTCTGTGAGGCCTATAGGCAAACTGCAGAGGATCCAATGCATGCTCAGTCTACTTTAGGACCTCACATCTGACCAGTTTTTCAAAAATTTTCATTATAACTGAAGTCAAAGCAACTGGTCTAAAGTCGTTTACCGTTTTAGGACAGCTGGATTTTGGAACGGGAACAACCACGGCTTCTTTCCAGATCTTAGGCACATGTTGTGTCTGTAAGGACTTATTGAAAATGTAGTGAAATATAGGACTCAGCTCATGTGCACAGGACTTTACCAAGCGCTCACATATATTATCAGGGCCCTGACTTTTGTTCACTTTTACAGCGCAGAACTCCCTTTTAACATCCTGCATCTCAATATTAAAGTGCTGATTGTCTTTGAGTTTCTGTTTCAAATCTTGGATTTCTGTGCTAAAATCAAAAGAGTCAAAATGACCATAAAAACAATTAAGAGCATTAGCCAGCTCTGTGTCTGAATTAAAACAATCTAAAAACACACGATTACTGCGCTCTGTGCTCTGAAGGCCTGCAATAGTTTTCATACTGGTCCAGGCTGAACCAAGTTTCTTTGTTGCCATCTTGCTTTCCAACTCTGATTTATAATTCTGTTTTGCTCTTAAAATTTCGGGCTTCAGCTCTTTTGTGGCAGCCTGTAGCTCAGAAACAAACCTCTGTTTAAAGGCAAGTGCTTTCCTCTGTGCTCTGTCCTCATTTGCACTTTTTTCTTATAAATCTGCAACCTTTTCCTCCTAAATTTACAAAAAAAAATTTTTTTTTGTAAATTTGCAACTTTTTTGTTGTAAAGTGTATCTGGAAAGTCTTCTCAGCGCTTCACTTTTTCCACATTTTGTTATGTTACAGTTTTATTAACACGCTCTGCATGTTAACACGTTATCACGCAGAGCTACCGGAGGACTGACCCCCCCCCCACTGTAGCTGTCACTACCTACAGTACCTGTGTGGCCTCGGGTTCCAAAACAGAGATAGGCGGCGCTTTACGCCAAACGTCATTGGCATGTGAATAACTTAACAGCCTTATTCCAAAAGGGAATAAATTGATTTTCTCAAAATTCTACACACAGCACCCCATAATGACAACATAAGTTTTTTTGAGATTTTTGCAAATTTATTAAAAATAAAACAACTAAGAAATCACATGTACATACAGTTGATATGAAGAGTCTACACACCCCTGTTCAAATGCCAGGTTTTGTGATGTAAAAAAAATGAGACCAAGATAAATCATTTTAAAACTTTTTCCACCATTAATGTGACCTATAACCTGTACAACCCAATTGAAAAACAAACTGAAATCTTTTAAGGGGAAAAATAAAATAAAATCTTACAATAACCTGGTTGCATAAATATGCACACCCTTAAACTAATACTTTGTTGCAGCACCTTTGCCTTTTATCACAGCACTCAGTCTTTTTGGGTAGGAGTCTGTCAGTGTGGCACATCCTGATGTGGCAATATCTGCCCACTCTTCTTTGCAAAAATGTGCCAAATCTGTCAGATTGCGAGGGCATCTCCTGTGCACAGCCCTCTTCAGATCACTCCACAGATGTTCAGTCAGATTCAGGTCTGGGCTCTGGCTGGGCCATTCCAAAGCCTTAATCTTCTTCTGGTGAAGCCATTCTTTTGTTGATTTGGATGTGTGCTTTGGGTCACTGGCCACGGTTACATGGGCAAAATTTCGTCAATCTGATTACAATTCAGATCAGAATTTTACTGTTTACATGGATCCTGAAAAAGTTGATCCCATTAGGACGTGCTTTTCCATGTGTCACATGTTTGAACGGAATAAATCATTTTGACATGCGCACGTTGACATTTCAACATTCCAAAAATAGTAGAAGAAGCAACTTCCGGTGTTAGCAAGCCCCGCTTCGTGTCGAAATTGACCTGTATTGTGTTATTCAGGCTGTACTTTTGCTTCTGCTGGTCTCCGTAATGAAGCTACAAGTACATACTTCTGCATATGACGAACAGAGGGCGACAGCAGGACAATACAGACCAGTTTTGTTTTACTCCCGCTATGTCTTCCGCTAGCTGCTTCTAAGACGGAAATACGTCACGTCGACGTGCGGCTGGTGTACAGACATGCGCAGTAAACATATTTTCTTGCCCTACGTTCGGAATAAGTGTTTTCATGTGCACTGTTCGGATTAACAATGGGCATAACCCACCCCTCTGTCGGAATGAAATTTTGATCTGAAGGAGCGTGATCGGGTTAGAATATTCAGATTGGCGTGTTTACATGAAGCATTTTTATTCCGATCAGGCTTTTAATCCAGTTACTTGTGTCCATGTAAACATGGCTATTGTCATGGTGAAAGATGAAGTTCCTCTTCCTCTTCAGTTTTCTAGCAGAAGCCTGAAGGTTTTGTGCCAACACTGACTGGTATTTGGAACTGTTCATAATTTCATCCACCTTGACTAAGGCCCCATTTCCAGCTGAAGAAAAACAGCCCCAATGCATGATGCTGCCACCACCATGCTTCACTGTAGGCATGGTGTTCTTTTGGTTATGAGCAGTGTTGTGTTTGCGCCAAATATACCTTTTGCAATTATGGCCAAAAAGTTCAACCTTGGCTTTATCGGACCATAACGCATTTTCCCACATGAGTTTGGGAGATTTCAAATGTGTTTTAGCAAAATGAAGCCGGGCTTGGCTGTTTTTCTTCGTAAGATAAGGCTTCTGTCTTGCCACCCTAAACAGGAGATTGTTGTCATATGTACTAAACAGCCACTACTTGCCAGAAATTCCTGCAGCTCCTTTAATGTTGCTGTCGGCCTCTTGGCAGCCTCCCTGACCAGTTTTCTTCTCATCTTTTCATGAATTTTGGAGGGACGTCCAGTTCTTGGTAATGTCACTGTTGTGCCATATTTTCTCCACTTGATGATGACTGTCTTACTGTGTTCCATGGTATATTTAATGCCTTGGAAATGCTTTTGTACCCTTCTCCTGACTGATACCTTTGAACAAAGAGATCCCTTTGATGCTTTGGAAGCTCTCTGCGGACCATGGCTTGTGCTGTAAGGTGGGACTACAAAAATGTCAGGAAAAGCCTATTAGAACAGCTGGACTTTATTTGGAGTTAATCAGAGGCACTTTAAATGGTGGCAGGTATGTGCTGACTCCCATTTAACATGAGTTTGAGTGTGATTGGTTAATTCTGAACACAGCCACATCCCCAGTTATAACAGGGTGTACATATTTATGCAAACAGGTTATTGTAAGTTTTTTATTTTTAACCTTAAAAGATTTCAGTTTGTTTTTCAACTGGATTGTACAGGTTATAGGCCACATTAATGGTGGAAAAAGTTTTGAAATGATTTATCTTGGTCTCTTTTTTTTACAGCACAAAAACCTGACATTTGAACAGGGGTGTGTAGATTTTTATATCCACTGTAAGTATTCACAGCCTTTGCTCAATACTTTGTTGATGCACCTTTGGCAGCAATTACAGCCTCAAGTCTTTCTGAATATGATGCCACAAGCTTGGCACACCTATCTTTGGGCAGTTTGGCCCATTCCTCTTTGCAGCACCTCTCAAGCTCCATCAGGTTGGATGGGAAGTGTCGGTGCACGGCCATTTTTAGATCTCTCCAGAGATGTTCAATTGGATTCAAGTCTGAGCTCTGGCTGGGCCACTCAAGGACATTGACAAAGTTGTCCTGAAGCCACTCCTTTGATATCTTGGCTGTGTGCTTAGGGTCGTTGTCCTGCTGAAAGATGAACCGTCGCCCCAGTGTGAGGTCAAGAGCGCTCTGGAACAGGTTTTCATCCAGGATGTCTCTGTACATTGCTGCATTCATCTTTCCCTCTATCCTGACTAGTCCCCCAGTTCCTGCCATTTAAAAACATCCCCACAGCATGATGCTGCCACCACCATGCTTCACTGTAGGGATGGTATTGGCCTGGGGATGAGCGGTACCTGGTTTCCTCCAAACATGACGCCTGGCATTCACGCCAAAGAGTTCAATCTTTGTCTCATCAGACCAGAGAATTTTGTTTCTCATGGTCTGAGAGTCCATGTGCCTTTTACTAAGGAGTGGCTTCTGTCTGGCCACTCTACCATACAGGCCTGATTGGTGGATTGCTGCAGAGATGGTTTTGCTTCTGGAAGGTTCTTCTCTCTCCACAGAGGAACTCTGGAGCTCTGACAGAGTGACCATCGGGTTCTTGGTCACCTCCCTGACTAAGGCCCTTCTCTCTCGATCACTCAGTTTAGACAGCCGGCCAGCTCTAAGAGGAGTCCTGGTAGTTCTGAACCTCTTGTATTTACAGATGATGGAGGCCACAGTGTTCATTGGGACCTTCAAAGCAGCACAAATTTTTCTGTACCGTTCCCCAGATTTGTGCCACGAGACAATCCTGTCTCAGAGGTCTACAGACAATTCTTTTGACTTCATGCTTGGTTTGTGCTCTGACATGCACTGTCAACTGTGGGACCTTCTGTAGACAGGTGTGTGACTTTCTAAATCATGTTCAATCAGTTGAATTCACCACAGGTGGACTCCAACTAAGCTGTAGAAACATCTCAAGGATGATCATTGGAAACAGGACGAACCTGAGCTTGATTTTGAGCTTCATGGTAAAGGCTGTGAATACTTATGTACATGTGATTTCTTAGTTTTTATTTTTAATAAATTTGCAAAAATCTAAAAAACCCAACTTTTTTCATGTCATTATGGTGTAGAATTTTAAGGGAAAAAATGAATTTAATCCATTATGCAATCAAGCTGTAACATAACAAAATGTGGAAAAAGTGAAGCGCTGTGAAGACTTTCTGGATGAAATGTAAAGTTGCCCCTTTTTTCTTGAAAATTTGCAACGTTTTCTTGTAAATTTTGCTCATGGAGGATCGCCTGATTGCTGGGGTCTTTCTGCAACTGTGGGGGTTTCCCCTGCAGTTGAAAGTGCTATGAGACGACTGTTGCTGTGAAATGGCGCTATATAAATAAAGTTGAATTTAATTAAATTTGCAACATTTTTCTCATAAATGTGCAAATTATTTCTTGTGAATTTGAAAATTTACTAAAAAATGCAAAATCTTTTTCTTGTAAATTTTCTGACTTTCTACTCCTTATAAGTTTGTGGCTTTTTTGGTACATCTGCATTTTTTTCATCTTAAAATCTGCGTCTGTTTTGTCATAAATTGTCTTCTGTTTGTCACTGTAAATTTGTGATGTTTCCCCCCTCATAAATTAGTGCCTTCTCCCCTGTCCAGGGTTCATCCTCAGACTTCAGCCTTCTTTAACGGCTCTTTTTTCTCCTCTCAGATGGTGGGGAAAATGGGTGGAGAACCCATGTCCCATCTGAACAGCTCCTCAGGAAGTGTGGAGCCGTCACTGTACTACAGCACTCCGAAACGACCCGGAGACGACACAGGTGAAGACGCTGTCAAATGTTACTTATGTCATCAAGAAACTTTGGAAAGCAGTCTCAAAATTATCAGGAAAAAATGAAATGTCATTTTTAAAAAAAAAACTAATGGTGACGGAGCGTTGATGATGTCATCATCTGTGATGTTTGTGTGTGCAGGAAACCAGCTGGCTGCAGCCATGGGACATCAGAGGTAAATTCACACAGTTCTACAAAAAAAAAATCTTGTTTTTACTACAGGAACCAGTTTTTGGGGATGGGAGCGTGATTAGGGCCAGTCCCGTTT
The DNA here is from genome assembly GCA_020510985.1 of Pholidichthys leucotaenia. Lineage (NCBI taxonomy): Eukaryota > Metazoa > Chordata > Actinopteri > Cichliformes > Pholidichthyidae > Pholidichthys > Pholidichthys leucotaenia. Next base: position 484,892,858 of record CM035838.1, on the reverse strand, counting down.
TTGGTCTTCTCCCCGTCCTGTCTCCATTATGGACGCAGGAACTGTCGGGGTCCGGAGGATTTGTTGGTGATGTCATCACGCAGCATGTCAAAATAAAATGCATTTAAAACGTGTTGGAATCTTGCAGAAATGATCATGCACCAAATGAATGTGTTTGTGCTATTCCAGTGCACGTGATATACAGTCGAGTGGTCGTTCCTCTCCACAGTCATGGTGGTGTTGGCTTTTAAATGTTTAGGCATTCTGTGGCAGAACTGCGTGAGCACTGCGGGGGGAGTAGCAGCGGGACTTCGTCTTCTGCTGGCCAGCTGTGTGGGTTCATGTCCCAGTCAACGACGGCGGCAGCGGCCAGTGTTACGGTCTGTAGCGCTCCGCTGTGCCGCTGCTGTTCCCCACATGTGCTGGATAATCATTCAGACCCTCCACCATCACAGCAGTGTCGGACACTTTTAAGCACTGTCACGTCAAATGTGGCACTTCTCGTTTGGACATCTTCAGCTTTTTTTTTTCCACATAAATCTGCATTTTTTTCTTGTAAATTTTCAAGTTTTTTTCTCATAAATTTGCAGTGCTGACCTGGGCACTGGTTAAATTTATGTTCTGTGTGATTAAATTGTAATTTGTGAATTTGTTTTTAATTTTTAAATTCTCATCTTTTGTCACGTCTTTGCACCTTTATTCTTGCAGTATTGTACCAAACTGACATTTACACTGTGTTCCAAATTAAGATATGATAAGATGATGTTCACATTATTTAGTTCCACATAATGTTCCACATTATTAAGCATGCCACAGGTTTCAAGCAATATGGGAAAGAAAAAGGATCTCTCTGCTTCTGAAAAGCATCAAATAGTGCAGTGCCTTGGACAAGGTAGGAAAACAGTAGATATTTCACAAAAACTTGAGCTTGATCATCGTACTGTGAAGACATTTGTGGCTGATTCAAAGCACAGACAGGTTCGTGCAGATAAAGGCATAATGAGGAAGGTTTCTACCAGACAAAATTATCAGATTAAGAGAGCAGCTGCTAACATGCCATTACAAAGCAGCAAACAGGTATTTGAAGCTGCTGGTGCCTCTGGAGTCCCACAAACCTCAAGGTGTAGGATCCTCCTGTCACAACCCGCTCCCGCCTGTCATCCACTCCAGCTGCGTGCACACCTGCGCTTCATGAGGCTGCTCCTATTTAGCCTGCTTTGCCCAGGGCCTCGGCCTGGAGCCGTCAGCTCTCCTTCAACTCAATCAAGCTCTGCGTTCATCTGTCTCCCACGGCCAGTGCTTTATTCATTGCATGCACGTAAGGTTTTCCTCTTACCTGCTTTCCAAGTTCTTCCCCTGTGCACAGGTGGATCCTCCTGGCGGCAGAAATAACCCCTCATCGCCATTCCTCTTCAGTCTTCTCCCCGTCGTGCTGATCAGGGCGCTGTCTTCCAGGCGGGAGCACGCCTTCCCAATGCCAGCCACCAAACTCCTGCGAGTAAGCCACATTCCTATTTTCATCACAGCCTCTGTGTTTTCAGCTCACCCTTGTCCTCTGCTCTGTCCTCAGGGTTGCCTGGCTGCACGGTGTCCTGTTCTGCCCTCGGTGCTTCTCAGTCCCCCAACAGGATATCTACATCCCTCACTCACATATCCATACACCTGTTGTTAATAAAGACTCTTAAATCTCACCCGAGCCTGCGTGTGTGTTTCCTGGGCCAGCCTAACATGTCAGTACGGCTCCAGCACAGTAGCCCAGCGAACAGCGGGTTCGCATGCCGGCTTTCCACCCTCGAGGCTTGGGTGGACTTAATTGTCCATCAACAGCAGGTAATTTAATCAATTAACCACCATGACTCACCGGTTAGACCGCCTTGACCCCCCGCAGGCATCTCAGCTCGGTGGGCCAGTTCCTCCCGTTCCCCAAGCCGGTCAGTTGGCCCCGGGTCCGCCGACCCGTCTCACTCCTGTTCCCACCCCCGCGTGCTTCAGCAGAAAGCTCGGGGGAGCGCACGGGTTTATCTTACAATGTGAGACGGTGTTCCAGCGCGTCCCCAGGGATTTCCCATCTGACCATAGCCGAATTGGGTACATCTCTAATCTCTTGGAAGGGCGAGCATTAGCTTGGGCTTACGCCGTTATGGTGAAGCCCAGCTACGCAAACCTGACCTATACCCAGTTCGTGCAAGATTTTTTTTGAAGTCTTTGATCACTCGGATCGGGATAGCGTGTTAGCCGAGCGGCTGCTCAGCCTTCGCCAGGGTAGCCGCTTAGCGGCCGACTACGCTGTCGGCTTCCGGGTAGCGGCGGAAGAAGTTGGTTGGGGCGATGCCTCCCTTTGCAGCTTGTTCCTCCGCAGTCTAAACTCTAATTTACAGGATGAACTGGCCTGCCGGGACCTGCCGGATCGGCTGTCTGATTTGATTTCCCTAGCTATTAGTTTAGATAACAGGCTGAGGGAGCAGGCTGCTGAGCGGAAGTCTCATAGCCGCTCGCGCGTAGCCCTCTCCCATGCTCCTCAGTCCCGCCCCCTGGCGTTGCCTCCTCTGGAGGCCGCCGCCGACCCTGATGCAATGATTATCGGGCTGGCAAGACTTCCTTTAGTGGAGAAACAGCGCCGCCGAGAGTTGGGTCTCTGCATGTATTGCGGAGACGACCAACATCTCGTGGAAGCCTGCCCAGTGAAGCCAAAAGGGGAAGTCCACGAGTCGCTGTAGGAGGCCTCACGGACGTCACCCAGTCAGATCCCCTCTCCAAATGCCAAATTCCTATTAGACTCTGCCATAACTCCATTGGTCACACTACTCATGCACTGGTGGACTCGGGGGCGGAACAGAGTTTTATTTCTAAAAGTCTGGCAACCCGCCTGGGCATCCAGTGCCAAGTGTTACCCACTCCTCTCCATCTTGTTGCTCTCACTCGCTTCCCCCTTGTGAAGGTCACCCATAAGACCAAACCCATCCCCATTATCATCTCCGGCAATCACCGTGAGGACCTCAGCTTTTATGTCCTTCCCTCCTCTGCTTCATCAATCATTTTGGGCTACCCGTGGCTGCGCCTCCACAACCCCGTCTTTGATTGGCAGACTGGCTACGTCCGTGCCTGGAGCACCTTTTGTCTGGGAACTTGTCTCCAGTCCGTTGCCTTTGCCCCGTCTATACCCTTCCGCGCTGCGGACTCCGCCCCACTGGACCTCTCCTTAGTCCCGCCGGCGTTTCACGACCTTGGCACCATGTTCAGTAAGTCTAAGGCGCTCTCCCTCCCACCCCATCGCCCGTATGATTGTGCCATCGACCTCCGGCCGGGGGCGCCCCTTCCATCCGGCCGCCTCTACAACCTTTCAGCCCCGGAATGGGAGGCTATGGACGCCTATCTCCGTGAGTCCCTCAGTGCCGGCATCATTCGCCCCTCCTCGTCCCCCCGGGTGCTGGATTCTTCTTTGTGGCGAAGAAGGACGGGTCCTTACGGCCATGTATACACTTTAGGGCTCTCAATGATATCACTATCAAGGACCTTTATACTCTGCCCCGATGGACTCGGCCTTTAACTCCCTCCAGGGGGCGTCCTGGTTCTCCAAGTTGGACCTCCGCAGCGCTTACCACCTCGTCCGGATCTGGGAGGGTGACGAGTGGAAGACGGCTTTCCGGACGCCCAGCGGCCACTTTGAATACCTTGTGATGCCGTTTGGGCTCACCAACGCTCCCGCTGTCTTCCAACGATTAATCAACGACATACTTCGTGACTTCCTGGGGGTCTTCGTTTTCGTCTACCTGGATGATATTCTGATCTTCTCTCGCTCTCGGGAGGAGCATCTACTTCACGTGAGGCGGGTCCTTCAACGCCTTCTGGAAAACAAGCTGTACGTCAAAGCTGAAAAATGCGAGATCTTTACCAATCAGACCTCCTTCCTGGGTTTTATTGTCTCACACAGTCAGCTCCTCCCCGACCCGGCTAAAGTCAAAGCGGTGGTTGAATGGCCCACCCCCTCTTCCAGGAAGCAGGTTGAGCAATTCCTGGGATTTGCTGGTTTTTACCGCCGCTTTGTCCCTGGCTACAGCTCCATCACCCCTCCTCTGACCCGCCTCACCTCCCCGAAGGTACACTTCCAGTGGACGACGGAAGCGGCGGCCACCTTCGAGACACTGAAGAAGGAATTCTCATCCTCCCAGGTCCTCACTCAGGTGGATCCAGCGTTGCAATGTTTGGTTGAGGTGGATGCGTCTGACACAGGGGTGGGGGCAATTTTATCGCAGCGCTCCCCGGTGAACGGGGTAGTGCGCCCCTGCGCCTTCTTCTCCAAGCGCCTCTCCTCTGCTGAACACAATTATGACATCAGTGACAGGGAGCTCCTTGCTGTTAAGCTCGCGCTGCAGGAGTGGCGCCATTGGCTGGAAGGGGCAGCTCAGCCTTTCGTGGTCTGGACCGACCATAAGAACTTGGAGTACATCAGGACGCCCAAGCGTCTGAACGCCTGCCAGGCACGCTGGTCGCTGTTCTTTGGGAGGTTCAGGTTCACTATCACCTACCGTCCGGGATCCAAGAACAAGAAACCGGACGAGTTGTCTAGGCAGTTCACCCCGGAAGCCCCTGAAGAAGAGGTCCACACCATCCTGCCTACGTCGTACGTCGTCGGGTCCATTTCCTGGGCTATTAGAGACAAGGTCCAGAAGGCTTTGGAGTCCGAACCCGACCCTGGCGGTGGCCCAGCGGGGAGATTGTTTGTGCCCTCATCAGTCTGGGGTGGTGTCATTCATTGGGCACACACTTCCAAATTCGCTTGCCATCCTGGTATCTCCTGGTCTGTGAAACTCCTCCAGCGGTCCTTTTGGTGGCCTGGGCTCCGGGACGACGTCTCCAACTACGTACGTGCCTGCCCCCAGTGCGCCATGAATAAATCATCCAACTCTCCCCCTGCGGGTCTCCTCCACCCTTTGCCGGTTCCCGGTAGGCCCTGGTCCCACATCGCCCTGGACTTCGTCACCGGTCTCCAACTCATTTAATACCATCTTGACCATTGTAGACCGGTTTTCCAAGGCGGCCCACTTTGTGCCCCTCCCTGGGCTCCCCACGGCGTGTGAGACTGCGGATCTGTTGGTGCGGCATGTTGTCAGGCTACATGGCATCCCAGCTGACATCGTTTCCAACCGGTGGCCTCAATTCATATCCAGTGTCTGGAGGAGCTTCTGCAATGTTCTAGGAGCCACGGTTAGCCTGTCGTCGGGACATCATCCTCAGTCCAATGGGCAGTGCGAGCATACCAACCAGGAACTGGAGGCCGCCCTGCGCTGCGTCATCTCCTCCAGTCCCTCTTCCTGGAGTACCCATCTCCCCTGGGTGGAGTACGCTTACAATTCCACCTTTTCTTCGGCCATCGGGATGTCCCCCTTTCAGGCATCCCTAGGGTACGATCCCCCGCTGTTCCCTGAGGAAGAAGGTGAAGTGGCAGTTCCCTCCATCCAGGCTCACCTGAGACGGTGTCGGCGGCTGTGGACCAAGACGCGCCAGGTTCTTTTACGCATGGCAGCACACAACTCTAACTCTGCTAATCGCCGTAGGAGGCCCGCGCCACATTACCAGGCGGGGCAACAGGTGTGGCTGTCAGCTCAAAATATTAACCTGAAGGCTGAAAAGAAGAAACTGGCTCAACGCTTCGTCGGCCCCTATTCTGTGGCGAAGGTTGTCAATCCGGTGGCTGTGCGTTTGGATCCCCCCCCCCCCCCCCCCCTTCGTGTTCATCCCACTTTCCACGTGTCTCAGATTAAACCTGTGGTGTCTAATCCTCTCTGTCCTCCCCCCAGGGCGCCGCCCCCTCCTAGAATGATCGACGGCCACCCGGCGTGGGGCATTACTGCCATCCTGGACTCTCGACGCCGGGGTCGGGGGCTACAGTATCTGGTGGACTGGGAGGGTTATGGTCCGGAGCACAGACGCTGGGTGCGCTCCTCTTTCGTGCTGGATAAACAGCTCGTTAGGGAGTTCCATCGTGTGCATCCGGACAAGTCAGCGCCAGGAGGCGCTGCTCGGGTGGGGGTGGGGTACTGTCACAACCCGCTTCCACCTGTCATCCGCTCCAGCTGCGTGCACACCTGCGCTTCATCAGGCTGCTCCTATTTAGCCTGCTCTGCCCAGGGCCTCGGCCTGGAACCGTCAGCTCTCCTCCTCAGTCAAGCTCTGCGTTCGTCTGTTTCCCACGGCCAGCGCTTTATTCATCGCATGCACGTAAGGTTTTCCTCTTACCTGCTTTTCAAGTTCTTCCCCTGTGCACAGGTGGATCCTCCTGGCAGCGGAAATAACCCCTCATCGCCATTCCTCTTCAGTCTTCTCCCCGTCGTGCTGATCAGGGCGCTGTCTTCCAGGCGGGAGCACGCCTTCCCAACGCCAGCCACCAAACTCCTGCGAGTAAGCCACATTCCTATTTTCATCACAGCCTCTGTGTTTTCAGCTCACCCTTGTCCTCTGCTCTGTCCTCAGGGTTGCCTGGCTGCACGGTGTCCTGTTCTGCCCTCGGTGCTTCTCAGTCCCCAACAAGACATCTACATCACTCACTCACGCACCCATACACCTGTTGTTAATAAAGACTCTTAACTCTCACCTGAGCCTGCGTGCGTGTTTCCTGGGCCAGCCTAACATGTCACCTCCAGAGGCTTGCAGTTGTGCACGAACCTACTATTCTGCCACTCCTAACCAATACTCACAAGCAGAAATGGTAATGGCAGCGCGGTGGCGGAGTGGTTAGCACTGCGGCAGCACAGCAACTCACTCTTGGCCGGGAGATCCTGGGTTCGATCCCACCCCCCGACCAACAGTGATCTGTGTGGAGTTTGCATGTTCTGTCCGTGTCTGCGTGGGTTTACTCCGGGATTTCTCCGGTTTCCTCCCACATGCCAAAAACATGCACGTTAGGTTAATTGGCATCAAACTGGATTCTAAATTGTCCTTAGGTATGACTGTGAGAGTGAATGGTTGTCGGTCTCTCTGTGTTGGCCCTGCGATGGACTGGTGATCTGTCCAGGGTGGACCCTGCCTCTCGCCCAAAGATGCTGGGATAGGCTCCAGCCCCCCCACGACCCGAAAAGGATTAAGTGGAAGAAGATGAATGGATGGATGGGCCCAGAAATACATGAAGACTAATTTTCAAACAGTCTTGTTTAGTGATGAGTGCCGTGCAACCCTGAATGGTCCAGATGGATGGAGTAGTGGACTGTTGGTGGATGACCAACATGTCCCATCAAGGTTGCAATGTCAGCAAGGAGGTGGTGGAGTCATGTTCTGAGCTGGAATCATGGGGTGAGAGCTGGTAGGCCCTTTTAGGGTCCCTGAAGGTGTGAAAAGGACCTCAGCAAATTATATAGAGTTTCTAACTGACCACTTTCTTCCATAGTACAAAAAGAAGAACCGTGCCTTCTGTAGCAAAATTATCTTCATGCGTGACAATGCACCATCTCATACTGCAAAGAATACTACTGTGTCATTTGTTGCTATGGGCATAAAAGGAGAGAAACTCATGGTGTGGCCTCCATCCTCTCCTGACCTCAACCCTACTAAGAACCTTTGGAGCATCCTCAAGCAAAAGATCTATGAGGGTGGGAGGCAGTTCACATCAGAACAGCAGCTGTGGAAGGCTATTCTGACATCTTGCAAAGAAATTCAAGTAGAAACTCCCCAAAAACTAAAGTTCAGTGGATGCAAGAATTGAGAAGGTTATATCAAAGAAGGTGTCCCATGTTAACATGTTACTTGACCTGTTAAGATGTTTTTGAATGAAATAGCTTTTGATTTCAGTAAATGTGACCTCCTAATGCTGCAAATTCAACAAATGACAATTTTCAGTTCTTTACAACCAATAAAATGTTTTGAAACTCTGTTGTGCATAATAATTTGCACCAGTGCATTTTGAGGTTTTTTTTAATTTTCGCAAAACAATAGCTATCATTGGGAGGTTTGTTCAATAAAATTTGAATTATGCTGTAATGATTGATGACTTGAAAATTATACTGACTGTCATTTGCATCAACTATTTAGGAAAATCAGAAACAAACATTAGCATAAGAATTTGGAATGTGGTGTAGACCTTTGTATCTCATGGTAAATTGATGAATTTACACCCCCTCCCCCCCCAAGTCTGTTTCTGACAGACGCCACATCCAGCACAAGGAAATGCGGTGGTATCTACTGTGTGTGATAACTGTTCATTCATTAAAAACTATTTAAGGATGGCCTGGTATCTTCTGAGGTCTGCTTCTCCCCCATCGAGTCCATGAACATAAAAACTGTGACATCACACCCGTTATCAGAGCGCGCGTGGATCCAGAGGAACGGACAGACATGTCCGGCTTCCTTTTGGTTCTCACACGGTATCATGATAACGATGGATTAACACCAGAGTTTGATATGTTCGGTGATTCTCACATGATCTCATGAGAACCGTGTTCTGATCCTGTGAGACTGGGATTAGACGTAACGTAGAACAGAGTTTGGTAGAATCTGGACATTAACATGCTTCTGTGTGTTCCTACAGCAGGGTCATCACAGAGGACTACAAGGTCCCCGACAGGATGGTGGGCTTCAGTGAGTATCACCTCTGACCTCAGAGGAAGGTTTCCCCCTTGTGGTTTATGTGTGTGTGTTGGGGGGGGGGGGTTGTTGTAAATCTCCAGATATATTCAGTTAAGGACCAGACACACCTGCTAGGGAGGAAAGGTAAAGCATACCATAAGCTGGTTGCACAAGTCTACACACCCTTAAACTCAGACTGGATTTATTTATTTAAAGCAGTTAGTCTTATTGGGGGTGGGGGGAGGGGAGGTTTTTTCTTGTACACTCAGTCGGTTATGGGGGGGGGGTGAGGGGAGATGCTATATCATGTTATAAATCTGAATAGCAGCAATGCACCAATTCTAGGTAGAAATGCACAAAAATCTCATTTGCAACTTTTTCTTGTGAAGTTAAAACTTACTCAAGAATTTGCAATTTTTTCCTCACAAATTTGCAATTTTTTTCTTTGAAAATTGAACCTATTTTCTCATAATTTTGTGACTTCTCATAAATTTGTGACTTTTTGTAAATTTGCAACTTTTTTCACATAAATTTGTAACTTTATCTTGTAAATCGGAACATTTTTTCTCATAAGTGTGACTTTTGCAAAATTGCAAGTTTTTTCCTGTAAATGTTCAAGATTTTATTTGTCAATACTACATATATATGTCAGTACTACAGTATTACATATATATATATTAATACTTACAGGACATAGAGGAGAATTGAAATGGCGTTTCTCTCTCTCCAGTGGTGCGCAATATTTACAAAAAGGAATAAGGCTGGAAAAACAACAACAGCAGTTTATGTACAGTAATGCTACCTGTAGTGCAAATCGTGACAAAAGATAGACCCAGATGTCCCATAGTATAAATAAAGATAAACAACAAAAGAAGGAGAATAAGCCAACTTTATTGTCATTCAATCCATACAACCAGTTATGTACAGTAGAACAAAATTATGTTTCTCCTATCTACAGTCTTAATCACATGTAGAATCAGAGGGGTCGCTGCATTGCAAGGCACCGCCACAAACAACTTTTTTCTCCCCATTCTGTTATGCTGCGCATCAAGCTAGAAGGCGGGAAGTACCATTTTTTTTATATGGTCTTTGGTATGACCCAACCAGGGCTTGAACCCATGACCTCCCAGTTGTGGAGCGGATGCTGTAGCAACTAGGCCACTACTCCTATATAGAGAAAAGTAGAGCAGTAATACTCGTAGTTGGAAGTTCAGTGCGGTAATGTAGGTGCAGACAGTGACAGATAGGACTGCACATGATCAGTATCACAGTGACAGACAGCAGCAGATATGGCGTTTGTGCAGATGGTTGCAGTAAAGTGCAGAGACATACAGCAGCAGATGTATCACTGTTGGTGTGCCAGTCTTTCTCTGCCAACAGCTGAGGTAGTTATTGTGCGGGTGAATGTGTTACGGTCCAGGGCGGGGGGTGGGGGGGGTGGACAGAGTTCAGGGTCCTGTCCTGATGGCCTGATGAACAAAGCTGTTTAGCAGTCTTGTGGAGTGGGCCCGGAGGCTCCGGTACCTTTTCCCCGAGGGTAGGAGGCGGAAGAGGGATTGTAAGGGGTGTGAAGTGTCGCCTGCAATGTTGATGGTGAGGCGGGTGAGGTAGATGTCCGAGAGGGGGGCAGAGGTGCACCGATGATCTTGCTGGCTGCTTTCACTGTGTGCTGTAGTGTCTTCCCGGCAGGAGGTGGTGCATCTTCCATACCGCACCGTGATGCAGCTGGTGAGGATGCTCTCAACAGCACCCCAGTAGAATGAGGGTGGGACTCATGCTCTCCTCAGTTTGCGGAGGAAATGGAGGTGAGTTTGAGCCTTCTTGGCCAGTAATGTGGTGTTGTTGGACCAGGAGAGGTCCTCAGAGGTGTGCACCCCAAGGAACTTGGTGCTGTTCACCCTCTCCACAGCTACTCCATCAATCATCAGAGGGGAATGCTGTGTGTGTCCCCTCCTGAAGTCAACCACAGTCTCCTTGGTTTTTCCCACGTTCAGGAAGAGGTTATTGTCTTTACACCACTGGACCAGTTGGCTCACCTTATTTCTGTAGTTGGCCTCCTCATTGTTGGTGATGAGGCTCACTACCGTTGTGTCGTCCACAAACTTGATGATGTGGTTGGTGCCGTTGGCTGGTACACAGTTATGGGTCAGCAGGGTGAAGAGCAGCCGGATGAGCACGCACCCTTGTGGGGCCCCTGTGCTCAGTGTGATGGTCTTGGAGGTGTTGCTGCCAACCTGCACATTCTGTGGTCTCCCTGTGAGAAAGTCCAGCACCCAGTTGCAGAGAGAGGTTTTGAGTCCCAAGTGTCTGAGTTTTTGTATCAGGTGCTGGGGGATGATTGCATTGAATGCTGAAGTCCAAGAACAGCATTTGCATGTGGGAGTTCTTTGAGTCCCGGTGGGTGAGGGCTTGATGGAGAGCAGCAGCAATGGCATCTTGTTTCAATCTCTTTGACCAGTATGCAAACTGAGATGGGTCATGAGAGGGAGGATGGACTTGATGTTCTGCATGACCAGCCGCTCGAAGCACTTCATAGTGATGGGGGTCAGTGCTACGGGTCGGTAATCATTGTAGCTAGATGGGACGGGCTTCTTTTGGACTGGTATTATGGTGACAGTTTTGAAACATGTGGGGACAACAGCTTGACTCAGGAAGATGTTTAAGATGTTGGCCAGGCCATTCTTGAGCTCCTCTGCACAGTCCTTCAGAACACGACCTGGTATGTTGTCTGGTCCAGCTGCCTTGTGTGGGTTGATCCTGGAGAGGGTCCTGTTCACGCTAGCCAGATCCAGACTTATGGCCTGCTTGTCTGGAGGAGGAGTGGTCTTCTGTGTTGATGTGCTGTTTTGTGCTTCAAAGCAGCTGAACAAGTCATTTAGGTTGTTAAGCAGTGTGATGTCACATGCACAGGTCTGAGGTGGAGGTTTGTAGTTTGTGAGGGTCTGTATGCCACGCCAGAGAGAAGGTGCATCTCTGGTGTTGCTGAAGTGTCCAGATATTTTCTTGCTGTACTGTCATTTAGCCTCCTTGATGCCACAGGACAGGTTGGCCCTAGCTGTTGTTAGTCCTGCAGTGTCCCCGGCCCTGAAGTTGCATCCCAAGCCCTCAGGAGCCTGTGGACCTCTGCTGTCATCCATGGCTTTTGGTTGGCATGAACAGTGATGGTTTTGCATTGAGTGACATCATCAGTGCATTTAGCTATGTATGCTTCAACAACCTCAGTGTACTCCTCAAGGTTTGTGTGTCCATTGTGAGTGGCTTCATGCTTTAAAGTGTCCCAGTCTGTGGTGCTGAAGCAGTCTTTAAGAGCGTCCGAGGCCCCCTCTGGCCACACACATACCTGCTTTTTTGTTGGTCTGATTGGTTTCATTCTGGGTTTGTATGCCAGCCTTAACAAGATGGTGACATGATCAGAGAGACCCAGGTGGGGAAGGGGGGAGGCTGTGTATGCATTATTGCGAGTTGTGTACACCAGGTCCAGCAAATTGTTTCCTCTTGTTGGAAAATCTACATGTTGGTGTAGGTTTGGTAGGAGGGCCTTTAAATCTGCATGGTTGAAGTCTCCTGCTGTGATGAAGAATCTGTCTGGATGCGCCGCTTCTGTCTCACTGATAGCCTGATAGAGTTCTTTTAGTGCTTTACTCCTCTCGCTGATGGCCGTGGGTGGGGCATACACGACAACTAATAGGACAGATAAAAATTCTCTCGGAATGTAAAAGGGTCAGCACTTGATGATCATAAACTCCATCAATGAAGAACAGTGTTTGTGCACAGCAGTTGCACCATGGCACCAAGCGTCACTTAATGTAAACACACACGCCTCTGCCTTGCATTTTCCCTTCTTCCATGAGCACCCTATCAGTCCAGTAGCATGTTAGCCCTGCTAACTGAATGGCAGAGTCCAGTATATTGTCATGTAACCACGTTTACATGAAGATAAAAACACAGCAGTTCCGCACATCATGTTGCATAGTTCTCAGGAGCTGTATGTGGTCTGTTTTGTTGTCTAGTGAGCGTACGTTAGCCAGAATGAGGGAAGGAATCTGGAGTCTGTGTGGGCTAGCGGTTAACTTCGTTCGGATACCTCCACGTTTACCTCTCTTTTGTCGTTGCTCACACCGTCAACGGCATCTGCATTTGGGATGAGAGACAGCAGTCGAGACTCGGGGTATGGATTTCTGGTGGAGGAGACCTAGGCCACGGAGTTCCACTGTAACGCTGTGATCCATGACGTAATGTTGGTCAAATTCCTTTTTTCCAGAAGGCTGAGACGACTGTAGCTTGTGTGCAGCATCACATACTGTATGTACATTAAACACATGAATATTCACTTAGGCGTAATTTAAACAACACTAAATGACACAAAACACAAAGAGAGAACAGAGGCCACAGCGTGTTCACGTGCCACCTAACGTGATATTCAACGGTTTTCTTATAAATTTGCACGTTTACAGTGAATATAAAAAGTCTACACACCACTGTTCAAATGCCAGGTTTTTTGTGATGTGAAAAATTAGACCAAGATAAATCATTTCAAAACTTTTTCCACCATTATTGTGACCTATAAGCTGTACAACCCAATTGAAAAACAAACTGAAATCTTTTAAGGGGAAAAATAAAAAAAACGTAGAAATAACCTATTTGAATAAGTATGCACACCCTGTTATAACTGGGGATGTGGCTGTGTTCAGAATTAGCGTCAGAGGGATCAAAGGTATCAGTCTGGAGAAGGGTACAAAAGCATTTCCACGGCATTAAATATACCATGGAACACAGTGAAGACAGTCATCATCAAGTGGAGAAAATATGGCACAACAGTGACATTACCAAGAACTGGACGTCCCTCCAAAATTCATGAAAAGATGAGAAGAAAACTGGTCAGGGAGGCTGCCAAGAGGCTGACAGCAACATTGAAGGAGCTGCAGGAATTTCTGGCAAGTAGTGGCTGTTTAGTACATGTGACAACAATCTCCTGTCTAGGGTGGCAAGACGGAAGCCTTATTTTATGAAGAAAAACAGCCAAGCCCGGCTACATTTTGCAAAAACACATTTGAAATCTTCCAAACACGTGGGAAAATGTGTTATGGTCTGATGAAACCAAGGTTGAACTTTTTGGCCATAATTCCAAAAGGTATATTTGGCGCAAACACAACACTGCTCATAACCAAAAGAACACCATGCCTACAGTGAAGCATGGTGGTGGCAGCATCATGCATTGGGGCTGTTTTTCTTCAGCTGGAAATGGGGCCTTAGTCAAGGTGGATGAAATTATGAACAGTTCCAAATACCAGTCAGTGTTGGCACAAAACCTTCAGGCTTCTACTAGAAAGCTGAAGAGGAAGAGGAACTTCATCTTTCCACACGACAATGACCCAAAGCACACATCCACATCAACAAAAGAAGGGCTTCACCAGAAGAAGATTAAGGCTTTGGAATAGCCTAGCCATCAGTCCAGACCTGAATCTGACTGAACATCTGTGGGGGTGATCTGAAGAGGGCTGTGCACAGGAGGTGCCTTCACAATCTGACAGATTTGGAGCATTTTTGCAAAGAAGAGTGGGCAGATATTGCCACATCAAGATGTTCCACGCTGATAGACTGCTACCCAAAAAGACTGAGTGCTGTAATAAAAGCCAAAGGTGCTGCAACAAAGTATTAGTTTAAGGGTATGCATATTTATGCAACCAGGTTATTGTGTGTTTTTTATTTTTCCCCTTAAAAGTTTTCAGTTTGTTTTTCCAATTGGGTTGTACAGATTATAGGTCACATTAATGGAGGAAAAAGTTTTGAAATGATTTATCTTGGTCTCATTTTTTACATCACAAAAACCTGGCATTTGAGCAGGGGGGTGAAGACTTTATATCCACTGTATTTGGATCTTCTTCTTCTTCTTTGCTTTTTGTTTGGATGCTCGTTAAAAAAATTTTTATTCTATAATTGTAATTTTCAACTTTTTTATTTTAAAATTGGCATCTTTTATCATATCTTTGCATCTTTATTCTTCCAAATTTGTGGCTAATTTCCCTTTAAACATTTAGACCTTGTGCTAAATCTAGATCGCCCACTGTGTGCACTCACGAGTTCATGTCTCATTAATTGTCTGGATGTTTGTTTTCATATTTTTTTTCATCTTTGCAATGTTAAATCAGAACAGCAGAAAGGACCGTCTGTATGGAAACAAGACAGTAAAAATCAGAATGGATTTTAAACTGTGACTTTTAGAGTATTTTCAGTTAAAACAACCTCCACTCACACAGATTCATAAACAGTTGTTTGATGTATTTCTTTGGTACTCTTCATCTTCCTCCTTAATTCTGCATTCTTCATTATTTCCAGTGGTGAATTTCAAATGTATTTCTTTATTCTTTCCTCAGTTATTGGCCGTGGAGGAGAACAGATCACCAGAATCCAGCTGGAGTCGGGCTGTAAGATCCAGATCGCTGCCGGTCAGTCTGGTCACATTTTAATTTCATTTACAAGAAAATGACAAGGAAAAAAATCTTAATTGATCACTTACTAAAAGTCCTGGTAGACTATACGAAAAATTGTAATTGAACATGTACAAAAAAATCCCGATTTTCTATATACGAAACATCGTGGTTGATCATGTATCAAAAATTCTGGTGAACTATACAGTACACAGAAAATCCAAATATACTATACCAAAAAAATCCTGATAGCTTATGTCCCAAAAATCATAAGTGAACATGTAAAAAAAAAAAAAATCTGAATAGACTATACACAAAAAGTCTTGATTGATCACATACAAAATAATCGTGGCACTATATAATGTCGACTATATATGAAAAATCATAATTGAACATGTAAAAAAAAAATCCCGATTATATACAAAAGCTTTAATTGCTCATTAGGGCTGGGAATCATTAATGTCCAGAATCATTCGATTCTGATTCTTGAGGTTCTGAATCGATTGAAAACCCGATTCAGTTAGGGAAATTACCATTTTAACAGCTATTTTACTGGCCAGGGAAAAAAATCTTGGAAACCTAAGGGTACAAATTGTAGCAGGAATACTCTAACCTTGTTAATACATAAATTATCACATAAAGAACTGACCCAAATCAGTTACAGTAATGCACTTTTTATTATTATATCTCAGTGAAACAGAGAGGCATACAGTAATCACTCAATGCGTCTGTGTGTGTGGTTGTATCTGTCTGTCTGTCTGTCTGTTACCAGCTTTTCAGCTTGCCCAGTCAAGATTAAGTGGAAATAAAGGCTTCTATCATTGTTTTGCCTACAGCTCAACCAGGACAAAACAGAAGTTCTAATCATCGGTCCTGAAAACAAGAGAGAGAAACTTTCACCCAAATTGCTAGGTCTAAAACCTACACATTGTGTCAAGAACCTGGGCATTCTTCTAGACTCTGACTTTTAATTTTATTTCACACATTAAAAATATAACAAAAATTTGATTTTACCATCCTGGGAATATAGCCAGAGTCCACCCTTTTCGTTCCTCTCTCTTGCCAGCACGGAGGTCTTGATGCATGCTTTTATTACCAGTCGTATAGACTACTGTAATGCACTGCTCTGTGGTCTTCCCCAAAAAAGAATATCACATCTCCCAACTGCTCCAAAATTCAGCAGCGCGAGTGTTGACGACGACCAGGGGGTGGACACATATTACACCAGTTTTAGAATCGCTGCATTGGCTCCCCGTGCTTTTTAGGATCGATTTTAAGGTCCTTTTAGTAGTTTTTAAATGCCTCAGTGGTCTTGGGCCTTCTTATCTATCTGAGCTGCTTTTACCTTATGAGCCCTCGTGGACCCTGAGGTCCTGTGGTACTGGCCTTTTAATGGTTCCCAAAGTCAAGACCAAGACCTTTGAAGCTTCCTTTCACTGTTATGGTCCTCGTCTGTGGAACAGCTTGCCAGAGAGCCTCAGGGCCGCAGAGTCAACAGATGTTTTTACGAACAGGCTAAAGACCCACCTTTTAATTTGATTTTTAACAAACCTGTTTAGCTATTACTGAAGTAGTCATTAATGTTCCGTTGTTTTACATTCTTCTTGGTGCCATTTGTTCTTAGATTTTCTCATCTTTTCTTATTGATGTGTTTTAGTTCAGTTTTTAAGTATGGGTTTTTCATTCCTCTTGTTTTATGTGTCTTAGTTTCTTTTTGTACCTTTTTAAATTTGGCTTTTAGCAAACCGTTTAACTATGATTGAAGTAGTCATTTATGTTCCATTGTTTTACATGCTTAGCTCCATTTGCTTTTAGATTTTCTTATTTTGGTGTGTTTTTAGCTTAGTTTATAAGTATGGGTTTTAGTTCCCTTTGTTTAATGTGTTCTTAGCTTCATTTTGTATTTTATGTTTTATAGCTCCAGTGGTTCCTCAGTGGAGCCCCTCATGCCAGATGCTGCTTGGCCCATCTGCAGGGGTGTTGGTCTCGTGGGTCGCTCTAGCTTGGGTGGGTGGGGGCTCTATGCCACTGCCTATAGCTGTGGTGCGGGCCCGGCCTGTCCTGGTTGGGGTGGCCTCTGTGACACGGCCTGTGGTTATGGGCTGTGTGATCTCCCGGCGTGGGGGGCTTTACAGGATGGTTGCTCCTTCACGTGGTGCCTCGGTGCCGAGCAATGTCTCTTTTATTTTATATGTGTGTAAGAGAAGTAGGGGGTGGTGTGTGTGCCTGTGTGTGTCTGTTTTGTGCGTATGTTTATGGGAGGGTTGGTAGGGCTGGGGATGTATCGTGTAAATATATGTAACTAAATGTGTCTACTGTTTTTAATCTATGTAAAGCACTTTGCGCAACATCTAATTTTTGAAAAGTGCTATACAAATAAAGTTTGATTGATGGAGGGTTTTTGCGCTGAAAGTTGTGTGAGGAAGTACAGATTTTAAAGTAGCTGCTTTTGTCATAGTTTACAGTGATGCTGTTCTATGTAACACCACAAGAAAAATTTCCTCTTAAACAGGGATTTTTTTTAGAATTAAATGCTCAGGAAAATTGTCAAATGACCAACACTGTATTCTTGCTGAGAACTTAAATGAAAAGATAATTAAAAGAATTAGCCTTACAACAACTAAATTGCATTGAATGCATGTTAGAGTCTGGAAAAAATTATGGCAGCACTTTCTTGAATCTTAAATTTGAAAACTAAGACGCTGAAAAACTTGAGGTCTTCTTCTGTGCTGAAATCCACAAGGAAGCAGGGACGACTCCTCCACTGACAACCTCTCCCTTTCAGAAGGTCTCAGTGCAGGATGGACCTTGGAATGTGTTATGTCTGGAAACGGGGACTAGCAGACACGTTGTCTGTGTTGTTAGCTTTAATAACAGCTAGCAACAGGTGACATATACACAGAACATGCTAACTATACAGGGGTGCAGGCTGTGTGGCAGGCTAGAGGCGGAGCACCAAAGACCAAGACCTCCTCCGTTAGTCCCTTAATATAGTCACGGTGTGGTAACGTCATCTGTGCCTGCATCACCATGTCCGTGATGTGCGTGGTGGTGCATCAATATGCTTGATTCACCTCCCTCCCTGGGAAAAGCCAGAACTTAGCTGGTGAAGGTTTACCGTGGGCGTGGCATATGGCATGCTGGTTAACACATCGAATTGCCAATAATACAGTACGAATATTTGCATGATGTTGATAGCATAATATGGTAGTATTAGCTTCTAAACCCAAACCATTGATTAACAATTACTTTTAAACCATTATCTGAACCTGGGCAACCGGGTAGACTTCCGGTAGAACCCTGCATGGTTGAGTGGATTGTTCTGCCACTGTATCAGCCATGCTGTTTTTAAACATTTCAAAAACACAGAGTCATTTTCTTACTGTCCATCCTCAGGGGCCTCAAGCAGGGCGTGGCCCTGGAGGTGCTGGCTGTAGTGGACCTGGGTGCCATCTCACTGGAATCATGGCTTGCTCGTCAGCAGAGTCCCAGCCCGGGTCCCACACTAGTTGGGTTGGCTTCAGTGTTGCATCTTGATCCGTGGCAGCTGCTGATCTTAGCCTTCGCAGACAGCTGGTGTGCCATCTCGAACCATCAGTCATGTGGAAGGTGGCTGACCCTAATTGCGCGGTGATCTGCAGGTCGTCTGGGCATTCGGCTCGGCGGACCCGAACCAACTCAAGCACCACAAGTGCAGACCTATTTGGCTTCATGCAGCACTGCTCTCTCATCCCTGATGTTGGTTGCTGTCGTGGCGGCGTGACGTTCTGGCCGGTGGCAGGACGTGCGCCGAGTTGACGTTGTTCTCTCGGGTCCTGCTCAGCCACTGACTCTCTCTTCTGCAGCTGTACAGCGGCTCCATGAGGTTTATGCTGGTCGAGGATTGGAGACGAGTCCAGATTATGGCCACTCTCCTCTGATGCTGGTTGTGGTTGTGATGGCGTGTCGTTCTCGCCGGTGACAGGACGCACTCCAGATTGTCATCGTTCACTGGGGTCCTGTTTGGCCACGGACTCCCATCTCCTGCGGCTCCATGAGGCTTATGTCGGGCGAGGATCTGAGTCGAGTCTTGATTATGCTCTTTCTCCTGTGACGAGGCGGCAGCTTGAGAACACTCGTGCTGCATGAGGCGCTTCGGTCGTTCCTCTGTACCACCGCTGGGAAAAAGCGCTTCCACTGGGGCATTGTCTGATGGGTCATCTGGTGGCAGACATGGAGGCATAGCGGTCTTGTTGCTGACGGGGCAGGTCCTACCCTCCTCCAGGTCCTGTGTGACTGTGGATCGGATCTCCTGAGATGAGGCAGCAGCTCGAGAATGCTCATGCTGCGTGAGGACCAGCTCTAGGTCCCATGTGGGTGTGGTCTGGAGTGCCTGTGGTAGCTCCGGGTCCTGCATGGATGTTGTCTGGGGCTCCTTTGGCTGTTCCGGTTCTTCTGGGTTCTGCTCAGTGTGTGGTGTGAGGCAGGGAGTGGCTGTGTTCACGTCTTGAGTGCAACGGACTCAAGCCGTCGTCGGCCAAACTGAGTTTACCTCTGGGTCGACGCACTGGTGCCCCGCTGTCCTACGGCGTCCACCCTGGGGCCCCCCTGAGAATGTACGGGGTCGACGGGCTCAGCAGCTGGGACAACCGTCTGTACCAGCGGAGCTGACTGTGGGGATTGCGGGCTGGGGCCTGCCAGCTGCAATACCAACTGGGCAGCCTCTTCTAGCTCTAGTTGGGACGCTATCTCCAGTTCTTCAGCCAGCGTCAGGCCACTTGGCAGCGTCACTAACTTCTCCTGCAGCTTCGTATTTGTAGTGTGCCCCGCCAACTCGTACCATCTGCTCTTCCCAGACTCCATACTCACATGCACTACCTAGACAGCGGAGGTCGGCGACAGATTGCTAGACCAATTCGCCCGCTTGCTGTTGGCACTGGCGAAACTTGAGTCGTCTAGCTGTCACACTCTCCTGTCCCTGTCGACGTCGGCGAAACCTAATCCTTTGTGCCAGCACACTCTTGGGCATGGCGAAATGTCCGGCTAATAAGGCGACGCATTTGCTGTAAGTGTCCGCCGGGCCCAGTGTTCTGAGCACTTGCTGTCCCTCTATGCCAAGGCCATACAGTTAGGCCCAAAAATATTTGGACAGTGACACAAGTTTTGTTATTTTAGCTGTTTACGAAAACATATTCAGGATGCAATTATATAATCAATATGGGCTTAAAGTGCAGACTCTCAGCTGTAATTTGAGAGTATTCACATCCAAATTGGAGCAAGGGTTTAGGAATTACAGCTCTTTAATACGTAGCCGCCTCTTTTTCAAGGGACCAAAAGTAATTGGACAGTTGACTCAGAAGGCTGCAAAAAAAAAAAATAACAAGGCTGCATGGGCTCTTCCCTCATTAACCTGTCATCAATTAAGCAGTTAAAAGGTCTGGAGTTGATTCCAGGTGTGGTGTTTGCATTTGGAAGCTGTTGCTGTGAACACACAACATGCGGTCAAAGGAGCTCTGAATGGAGATGAAACAGACCATTCTGAGGCTGAAAAAAAGAAGAAATCCATCAGAGAGATAGCAGAAATGTTAGGAGTGGCCAAATCAACAGTTTGGTACATTCTGAGAAAAAAAGAGTGCACTGGTGAGCTTGGGAACTCAAAAAGGCCTGGACGTCCACGGAAGACAACAGTGGTGGATGATCGCTTCCTGGAGAGTGTTCTTCACTTGAGTGAAGAACACTCTCCAGGAAGTAGGTGTATCAGTATCTAAGTCTACCATAAAGAGAAGACTTCATGAGAGTGAATACAGAGGATTCACCACAAGGTGCAAACCATTAATCAGCCTCAAAAATAGAAAGGTCCAGAATTGACTTTGCCAAAAAACACCTGAAGAAGCCAGCCCAGTTCTGGAACAGCATTCTTTGGACAGATGAGACTAAGATCAACCTGTACCAGAATGATGGGAAGAAGAAAGTTTGGAGAAGAATTGGAACAGCTCATGATCCAAAGCACACCACATCTTCTGTAAAACATGGTGGAGGCAGTGTGATGGCATGGGCATGCATGACTTCCAATGGCACTGGGTCACTTGTGTTTATTGATGATGTGACAAAAGACAGAAGCAGCCGGATGAATTCTGAAGTGTATAGGGATATACTTTCTGCTCAGATTCAGCCAAATGCAGCAAAGTTGATTGGACGACGCTTCACCAATGATCCAAAACATACTGCAAAAGCAACCCAGGAGTTTTTTAAAGCAACGAAGTGGAATATTCTGCAATGGCCGAGTCAATCACCAGATCTCAACCCAATCGAGCATGCATTTCACTTGCTCAAGACAAAACTTAGGCAGAAAGACCCACAAACAAGCAACAACTGAAGACAGCTGCAGTAAAGGCCTGGCAAAGCATCACAAAGGAGGAAACCCAGCGTTTGGTGATGTCCATGGGTTCCAGACTTCAGGCAGTCATTGCCTGCAAAGGATTCTCAACAAAATATTGAAAAGTAACATTTTACTTAGGGTTATGTTTATTTGTCCAATTACTTTTGAGCCCCTGAAATGAGGAGCGTTTGTATAAAAATAGCTACAATTCCTACATGTTTAATCATATATTTTTGTTCAACCCCTTGAATTAAACCTTAAAGTCTGCACTTCAATTCCGTTGTAGTTGTTTCATTTCAAATCCAATGTGGTGGCATGCAGAGCCCAAATCATGAAGATTGTGTCACTGTCCAAATATTTCTGGGCCTAACTGTATATCAGTATGGCGCGTAGCTGAAGCTTGTTAGTCTTAGCTAAGCCCATAGCCGACACATACGAGTCAAAGGACTCAAACCAACGAGGCCATGGAATGGGCGGCTCACCTGGGGTGGCAAGGAACAGTGGCGGGGTTGCCAAACGTGCTTCCATCTTCAGGAAAATGTTTTATTTTCCTCCAGACAACTAGTTTTTGTTCTCATCACCAAAATATTATGTCTGGAAACAGGGACTAGCAGGCACGTCCGTGTTGAAGGTTAGCTTTAATAAGAGCTAGCAACACGTGACACATACACAGAACATGCTAACTATACAGGGGTACAGGCTGTGTAGCAGGCTAGAGGCAGCGCGCCAAAGACCAGGACTCCCGCAGTTAGTCCCTTAATATAGTCACGGCGTGGTGACGTCATCCATGCCTGCATCAACACGTCTGTGACGTGCATGGTTGTGCATCATTATGCCACAGAGTAGAAACCCAGTCTTCGCAGATCTGAAGGGGAGATGAAAAGGAGAAGATGGAAACATAGATACAGTCATGTGAAAAAATTTGGACACCCCTTTAAATATTCAGTTCTTTATTAAAAAATGTTCACATATTAATGTCTAACCTTGTTTTTGTTTTTATTTGCATTTTTTAAATTTCTTTTAGCCATTTTAAGTGGGAATGAATGTGGGGGTGTCCTCAAAAAGATGGGGTGTCCTAATTTATTCCTCACTATTTGTTTAGAATTACATTTTACAGAAAATTTGAAAAAAAGTCTTTAATTCATTTTTAATTGTTCAGTTGTATTATGTGGATCTCCCAGTATTTTTAACATTGATATTAAATAGCCATGTGTCCAAATATGTTAAAAAAAACACAGACACATACTGGGTGTCCTAATTTTTTCATATGACTGTAGATACATACATACACACATACATACAGTACATGTACTTTATTGATCCCAAACTGGGAGATTCCAGTGTACCAGCAGCATGACAGTAGAGAACCAAACAACAGAAACACACAGCATGACAGACAAAGGGATTACCCATGGAAAGTAAAACTGCTAAATAACTTATATACATCATAGATGAATAGATGGTGACCCGTATAGGTACATGAATCATATCTGCTGCACAATGCAGGACTATCAGGTGCAGGGTGAAATGTGAGGCACCAGTTAGACTGTAAGGTGCAGTATGGCAGCATAGTTATGACCAGAATTCACCATCATAGTGAGTTATTGTACAGTGAAATGGTCTGTGGCAGGAAAGATTTCCTCTTCCTAGCTGTTCAGCAGCGGAGCTGCAGCAGTCTGCTGGAGAAAGTGCTCCGCTGTCTGTCCAGTGTGTGGTGGGGGGGTGATCAGGATTGACCATGATGGATACCAGTTCATTTACTGTCCTCCTTTCCACCACAGTCTCAAGGTGCAAGTGAGCTGACTGCAGCAGGTAGATGACAACATCTTCAACTCCTAAAAAAGATTTCAAAGTAAAATTAATAATCATATTTTTAGATTGCCACTCCACAGTAGGGTTTAATAATTTAGATTCTTTTATTTTTTGTTTATATTTTAACTACAAATTAACTTTCAATTTTTTAAAAGAGTTTCAATTCATTTCCTGGAAGATTTGGTCATTTCAGTTTAGTTCTATTCAGTAAAAATGGCTTGTTGCACTGCAGCCTTTATTAATTCTGTCATTTTCATTTTATGGTGATTTGTATTATTATTATAATAATCTTAAAATCTCTCAAGTGCCAGAAGTCCAAAATTAAATTTGTCATGCAATAGAAACGTTACATGAAGGCAGCTGCCTCTTTCATGAAGTCCTGACTAAAAATATACCTTTATTCTGCATTTATTTACAGCACTTAACCAACAGGAAACTACTGTATCCATAGTTTGTAAAAGAAAACACCATCATCCTGGATGAATTATTAATTTACAATATTTTTCTTACCCCAGCAGCTCCAACAGTCTCCCTCTGTCTGGTCTGTTGTCTGTTCTCCGTGTGTTTTATGTCTGAAAACTGTTTTTCAATCTTCAACTTTTATGTTGCAACACAGCACTGCATGTAGTACAAAACCATTTACCCTCTCTGCTTATCCTCCTTGATTTGACTATGGCCTTTGATACTCTTGACCATAATATTGTCCTCGGTTGCTTCCATCAAGACATTGGATTCCGTGGCAAAGCACTGGACTGGTTTCATTCATACCTCACTGAAAGAACTGAGTTTATTTGTTTGGGAAGTACAAAATCCAGGACGCACACTGTCACCTGTGGTGTCCCACAGAGGTCTGTACTTGGTCCGATCTTGTTTACAGTCAACATGCTTCATAGATAGATAGATAGATAAATAGATACTTTATTTCGAACAAAAAAGTATAACAAAAACAAAACAAATGACAAATGCAATAAAGTAACAGTATACAGTGTTTGAAAGGGAGAAGGAAGAAGTGAACACTTACTAATTCCATCTCCTCTAGTTTGGCCATGTCAACATCTGACATGGAATTTCATTCTACTGCTATGCTGATGACACATAACTTTACATCTGTACTGATCCAAATCCATCTACAAGTATGGCATCTGCACTGACCACCCTTACTACATGCCGGGAGGCCTGGATGCAACAAAATGTTCTACAACTGAACAGCACCAAAACTAAAGCTATTCTCATTGGCACCCCACATTAAGTTCACCTGTCTTCTATTACAGCTATCACCTTTTGTGGTCATTGGTATTAAACTGGACTCACATTTAACTTTTGATAACCACATAAAACAACTGGTCAAATCTTCCTATTTTCATCTCAAGAATATTGCCAGACTTCACCCCGCTCTCACATTACCTGATGCTGAAAAACTGATATACACCTTTATCTCCTCCAGACTGGACTATTGTAATGCCCTTTTTTACTGGGATTTACAGCAAAAACCTCCACAGACTTCAACATCTCCAGAATACTGCTGCTAGAATCCTGATGAGAGTACGGAGACATGAACATATTACACCCATCCTTCACATGCTTCACTGACTTCCGGTCTCTTTCACCATTCAGTATAAAATCTGCCTGTTGGCCCATCAGTGCATCCATGACCATGCCCCACAATACTTCAAGGACCTGCTTTCCTCCATACCTCAACAAGAAACCTCCTTGTTTCCCCCAAAACCAAACTCCACACCATGGGAACTCGAGTGTTCTGTTCGTCAGCCCCACGTCTGTGGAATTCTCTCCCTGATTACCTGAGAGCTCCACAAACAACTGACACTTTTAAAAAAGGCCTGAAAACCCTTCTGTTTAAGAGGGCCTTTTCCTACTTGAAGTATATTTTAATAGTATTTTTAACTTTTATTCTACTTTATATTGTAGCACTTTGAGATCACATGTAATGAAAAGTGCGTTACAGATTTAATGTATTATTATTATTATTATTATTATTATCCCCACTTTATGAAAATTATTTGGAAACTGTTGAGCACAGTCTTTAGTGGTCACTTTTGTTGATAAATTAAGAGACATTATCACACACAACGGCATGTCAGCTCATGTAAACAAAGACGTTAAGACGGTAGTAAAGACATGAGCGTGCAGAGCAGGGAACTCTTACGTGATTGATCAATCGTGCAAGAGTTCAGACCCCTAAGGACCACTTCTGTTTTGTGTTTCACAGGTGTAAAAGCATTATAGTAAAAGATCGATCCGTGGATCGATATCAGCTCATTCATATGTGACTCAGTTTGAATCGGAGAATTGATCTTTTGAAACCACCCCTATTGGTCATGTACGAAAAATCATCGTAGACGATATACAAAAAAAGTCTCAGTTGAACACGTACGAAAAATCCCGATAGCTCATGCTAGTCCTCAATTCAAAAGAAAAACTTTAATTTATTAAATCTTCATCACACCCTTTGTAAAATATTCCAAGCTTAATTGAATCTTTCTTTTTAATTAAATTACTAATTATAATACACTGCCTTAACGAGATGCCTCTTAACAAGCTGCCTTAGTAGATCAGAGTGTTTGTTTCTTTTCCAGACAGCGGCGGTCTGATGGAGCGACCGTGTACACTGACAGGAACGCCGGAGAGCATCGAGTCAGTGTCACAAATAAATAAATAAACGTAAAGACTCCGTTATACTCTTGTTGGACTTTCATATGTTTTATCTTTTCAGGCAGGCGAAGAGGCTCCTCATCCAGATCATTGACCGCTGCAGAAATGGTCCCGGTTTCCATGGTGACGGTGAGGGTGGGGCCTCTGTCCAGGAAATGCTGATTCCAGCCAGTAAAGTGGGACTGGTGATTGGACGGGGAGGGGATACCATCAAACAACTGCAGGTGCGAGAGAATGATGGAATTTTATCAGGGGGTAAAAAAGTCAGATTTACCAGGAAGCAAGTGGGAAATTTACCAGGAAAAAAGTCAGAATTTACCAGAAATAAAATCAGAATTTTAAGAGGAAAAAAAAGTCGGATTTATCCACCTATCCATCTTCTACCGCTTTTCTGGAGATCCAGCTCATGGAGGCAGCACTTCAAGCAGAGAAGCCCAGACTTCCCTCTCCCCAGCCACCTGCTCCAGTTCTTCAGAGAGGATACCAAGGTGTTCCCAGACCAGCTAGGAGTCATAGTCTCTCCAGCAAGTCCTGGGTCTGCCCCGGGGTCTCCTCCCAGTTGGACGTGACTGAAACTCCTCAAGTAGGATCCGTGCAGGAGGCATCCTGATCAGATGCCCAAACCACCTCGACTGGCTCGTTTAGATATAGAGGAGCAGCAGTTCTACTCTGAACCTCTCCTGGATGACTGAGCTCCTCACCCTATCTGTAAGGGTGAGTCCAGCAATCCGATGGAGAAAGCTCATTTCAGCCGCTTGTATCCATGATCTCGCTCTTTCAGTCATTACCCAAAGCTCATGACCATAGGTGAGAGTAGGAATGTAGATTGACTGGTAAATCGCAGTTTTACTTTAGAGCTTAGCTCCCTCTTCACCACAACAGACCGGTACACCGTCAGCATCACTGCAGATGCTGCTCCGATCCGTCTGTCAACCTCCCGCTCCATTCTCCACACACTCGGGAATAAGACCCAAAAAATACTTAAACTCCTCCACTTGGGGCAGGAGCTTGTCCCCAATGAAGAGAGGACAATCCACTCTTTTACGGCTGAGGACCATGGACTCGGACTTGGAGGTGCTGATTCTCATCCCAGCCGCTTCACACTCGGCAGCAAACCGTCCCAGTAAGGTCTGATGGTCATTGCTGGATGAAGCCAGCAGGACAACATCATCTGCAAACAACAGAGATGAGCTCCTGTGGTCACCAAGCATGACATCCTCCAATCCTCCAATCCTTGGCTGCACCTAGAAATCCTGTCCATAAAAATTATGAGCAGGATCGGTGACAAAGAGCAGCCCTGGCAGAGTCCAGCTTTCACTGGAAACAAGTTCGACTGGGTGTTGGCAATACGAGCCAAACTCTCACAGTGGTTGTATAGAGACTGGATAGCTGGTAACAGCAAGCCCGATACCGCATACTCCCAAAGCACCCCCCACAAGAGACCACGAGGGACGCGGTTGAATGCTTTCTCCAAGTCTACAAAACACGTGGACTGGTTGGGCAAACTCCCACGAACCCTCGAGGATTCTCGAGAGGGTAAAGAGCTGGTCCGATGTGCCATGGCCAGGACGAAAACCACATTGCTCCTCCTGAATCCGAGGTTCGACCCAACGATCAAACTCTCCTCGCCCGTACCCTGGCATAGACCTTCCCAGGGAGGCTGAGGAGTGTGATCCCTCTAAAGTTGGAGCACACCCTCTGGTCCCCCTTCTTGAAGAGAAGAACCATCACCCCGGTTTGCCATGCCAAAGGCACTGCCCCCGACCTCCACGCAATGTTCCAGAGGTGTGTCAACCATGACAGCCCTACAACATCCAGGGCCTTGAGGTACTCAGGGCAAATCTCGTCCACCCCCGGGGCCCGGCCACCAAAGAGTTTTTTAACCACTTCGGCGACCTCAGTCCCTGTGATAGGCGAGTCTTTCCCCTTCATCCTTAAGCCCTGCTTCCTCTGTGCAAGGTGTATCAGTGGGATTGAGGCGATCCTTGAAGTATTCCTTCCCTCGCCCGACGATATCCCCAGCTGAAGTCAGTAGCACCCTATCCACATCATACACAGTGTGGACAGGGAACTGCTTCCCCCTCCTGAGGTGCCAGACAGTTTACCAGAATGTCTTTGAGGCCGACCGAAAGTCTTGTTCCATGGCCTCACCAAACTCCTCCTACACCCGAGGTTTTGCTTCAGCAACCACCCGAACTGCACTCTGCTTGGCCTGCCGGTACACCTCAGCTACTTTGGGAGTTCCACAAGCCATCCAAGCTCGAGAGGACTCCTCTTTCAGCTTGATGGCCCCCTCACCACTGGTGTCCACCACTTGGTTCAGACGTCGACACCAAAAGATGCACCAACAACCTTGCAGCCAGAGCTCTGGACAGCTGCTTCAACAATGGAGGTAGAGAACATGGCCCATTCAGACTCCATGTCTCCAGACTCGCTTGGAATGTGGTCGAAGTTCTTCTTGAAGCGGGAGTTGAAGACCTCCTGGTCAGGGGCCTCAGCCAGACGTTCCCAGCACACCCTTACTATATGTTTGGGTCTACCAGGTCTGAATGGCTTCCTCCCCTGCCATCGGATCCAACTCACCACCAGGTGGTGATCAGTTGACAGCTCTGCACCTCTCTTTACCCGAGTGTCCAAGACATACAGTTGCAGGTCTGATGACACGATAACAAAATTGATCATCGACCTGCGATCTAGGGTGTCCTGGTGCCAGGTGCACATAATGGACACCCTTATGCTTGAACATGGTGCTTTCTTTCAAAGGTCTTTTTATTATTATTAACTGAAGTATCAATACAATACAAAGTATTGGAAATTTTCATTTTTGTTTTAACCAAACAGTGCAAAACTAAAATTTAAAACTAGCAAATGTGGATGCTTCAAAACACAAAAACCTTTAAATAAACAATAATAAAAAAATACAAAAAGAAAAATTGTGTGTGTGAGGTGGGGGTGGGATAAAGGGAATATGAGCTACTCAGAAACTATAATTGTGGGTCTTTCAAAGAAATCAAGAAACGGGCGCCATAATTTATAGAATTTGTTTTCAGAGCCACAAACTCTATATCTGATTTTTTCTAAATCCAAACTGGACATTATATCTTTTATCCACTGTAAATGTGAAGGGGGTGAAGAGTCTTTCCACTTCAGTAATACAGCACGTCTAGCCAATAATAATGAAAATTTGAATACTTTTAATTTGGAATTTGGCAAGACAAGTTCTGGAGCCACACCAAAAATGGCGCATAATGGATCAGGTTTAATTTGATATTGCAGGACTTCAGACATAGTGATAAAAACAGAATGCCAAAAATTCATCAATGAAGGGCAGGACCAATACATGTGAAGCAAAGTGCCAGGAGCGCTACCACACTTTTCACAAGTTGGGTCTATATCCGAGTAAATACGTGCTAACTTAACCTTGTGCTTGTTATGGACAAACTGTGGTTAGCACAGAAGTCCAATAACTGGACGCCACTTGGGTTCAGATCGGGCAGGCCGTTCCTCCCAATCACCCCCCTCCAGGTTTCACTGTCATTGCCCATGTGCGCATTGAAGTCCCCCAGTAGGACAATGGAGTCTCCAAGAGGAGCACCCTCCAGCACCCCACTCAGAGCTGAACCATCATTTGGTGCATAGGCACAAATGATGGTCAGGACCCATTTCCCAACCCGAAGGTGCAAAGAGACAACCCTTTTGTTCACTGAGGAAAACTTCAGTATAGAGGCAGCAAGGTGGGGGGGATACAAGAATACCCACCCCTGCTTGCTACCTCTCAACTCAGGGCAACTCCAGAGTAGGCCAAGCTTGAGCCCCTCTCCAGGAGACTGGTTTCAGAACCAGAGCTGTGCATGGAGGTGAGGCCGATTATATCTAGCCGGTATCTCTCAACCTCGTGCACCACCTCAGGCTCCTTCGCCACCAGAGAGGTGACATTCCACGTCCCAAAAGCCAGTTTAGGAAGCCTGGGATCAGACCGCCAAGGTCTCCGCCTTCGACCACCACCTGATCCACATAACACCAGACCCCCATGGTCCCTCCAGCAGGTGGTGAGCCCACTGGAGGGTGGACCCATGTAACTCTTTTGGGCTGAGCCCAGCCAGGTCTCATGAGCGGAAACCTGGTTACTAGGCGCTAGCCATTGAGCCCCCCCCCCCTTCCCGGCCTGGCTCCAGGGTGGGGCCCCAGTAACACCATACTGGCTGTAGTACATTGAATCCTTGATTTTATATTCATCATGAAAGTCTGTTGGATCATTCTTAGTCCGGCCCTTCACCCAGGACCAGTTTGTCTTCGGAGACCGTACCAGAGGCAGATTGCCCTGAAGAACATAGCTCCTGGAATCACTAGGGCACGCAAACCCCCCACCACCATAAGGCTGCGTGTCCACCAAATGCATTTTTTCTGCTCTAGGCGGCTATTTTCCAATCATTCTCTATTTAGGCCAGCGTTTACCGCGCTGAGCGCCCTTGGCACAGAAACACTCTCGGCAGTGGCCGTTTTTTGTCACGGTGCTCAGAGCTGAAAAAAGTTCAACTTTTCAGAGACTGCAGCTGAGCTCGCCAGTATCAGACCAAGCAGCCAATCAGAACTGCTCCGTGGGTGGGACATAGGACACCTGTACTAGTCTGTTCCCAGACTCCTGCTTTCCGTGTCATCATATTTTACTTCCAGAGCTGCTAGAAAACCTTTCCTGTCCATTGTTATTTAGAGACTGCTATTAAAAAATGAGTAGAAAGTCTCACCCTAGGAAAAGCGGAAGTGCCGAGCTGAGAGTGACGAGCTGTTGCTGGGATACAGGGCACAGACTTTTTTGTTTTCCCCAAGAGCGCCACACAGAAACGCTGAGAAAAAAGGTCAGGGTGGTCGGGCAACAAAAAACGCATTTGGTGGACACGCAGCCTCAGGTGACGATCCGTGGGGGGAAGAGTCAGTCAGAGTTAGCCAAAAACCAATCAGAAAATCACTAGAAAAAAGTCAGATCTACCAGGAAACGAGTCGGAAAATTAACAGAAAGAAGTCAGAATTTATCCGAAATAAAATCTGAATTTTACCAGAATACAAGAGTCAGATTTGCCAGAAAACAAGTTGGAAAATTACCAGAAAAATTCAGAATTTAACAGGAGACAAAGTTGGAAATTTTCTCAAAAAAAAAAAACAAAACCAAAGAAACTCAGACCAAGCAGGAAATGTTCTGAAATTTGACAGAAAAATGTCAGAATTTATCAGAAACACAGTCCAAAGTTACTAGAAAACCAGTTAAGATTTTCAAAGAATAAAGTACCAAATTTATGAAGAAATAGTTATTAATTTACATGAAATAAAGTTGTGAATTTACATGAAAAAAGAAGCTAATTCATCAGAAATAAGTCACTACAACACAAGAAGAAGTCGCTAATATTTTAGAAAAAAAATCAGTTTATTTTTCAAAAAGTTTAAATTTTATTGGGAAATACTGTTAATTTATGAGAAAATGTTTCTAATTTATAATAAAGTTGAAAAAAGTTGAAAAGAACTTTACAGTAAAGGTGAGAAACGTGTTGCTGAAGTAGCAGGAAACAGTTCCTGTGTGACGACTCTGCTGAGGTGATGAAGGTTCCTGTGGCGTTTCCGTCCAGGCGTCTTTGACGTCTCTGCTGTGTTTGCTTGTCAGGAGCGAGCCGGCGTGAAGATGATGATGATCCAGGACGGCCCCATGCCCACCGGAGCCGACAAACCTCTGCGCATCTCCGGGGAACCGTACAAAGTTCAGGTGGCGTCCGCACACGACTTCTGACTAAAGCTGTCACACTGGGCCTTTTCTTTGTCTTTACCACACTGATCATTTCTGTTAGACGCAACATTTTTACCGTCCATTAAATATTTCATTACTTAAAAACCACTTTTCCAAATTTTGCATTTTTTGGACTTTTCCCCTCATAAATTTTCAAGTTTTCTTCTTTTTTTTCTGCTTAAATTTTTTTAA
The DNA here is from genome assembly GCA_020510985.1 of Pholidichthys leucotaenia. Taxonomy (NCBI): domain Eukaryota; kingdom Metazoa; phylum Chordata; class Actinopteri; order Cichliformes; family Pholidichthyidae; genus Pholidichthys; species Pholidichthys leucotaenia. The sequence goes on along the minus strand of CM035838.1, from coordinate 484,861,090 downwards.
AATTTGGAAATGTATTCATGAATTGTTTTTTTCTTGTAAATATTGCCACTTTTTTATTGAAGTTTTTTTTTATGAAGTTGGACTTTTCTAAAAACATGAAATTATTTTTCATAAATTTGCAAATATCAGTATTTTGTTTAAACGGAAAATATATTTCAGAAAATAAATTCCAGTTTGTCTTTCTTGGAGACTGGAGGAATTTTTTTTTTCTGGTAAAAGTTAAACTTTCTGGTAAATTTTTGATTTTTTTTCCCCTTATAAATTTTTCTTCTTAATTAGATTTTTTTTTCCAGATTAATTTTAGGAACTTTTTCCTGGGAAATTTCCCACTTTTTTCTTGTGAATTTCAGACTTTTTTATGTTTAAAAAATCCTTATTTAAGGGCTTTTTCCTCCAAAATTGTGCATTATTGTGTATTTTTGACACCTTTCTCCTTTTTTTAGCTGCTGTCAGTAGATTTTCTCTGCTTTGATGATGAGTTTTAATAAAAATTACACTAACATGGCTGCCGTTTTCTGCGGTTGTCCACCAGGCGGCGAGGGAGCTGGTGCTGGAGGTGATCCGGGAGAAGGATGGAGACTTCAGGTCGGGCCGCGGTGACTTCGGCGGCCGGCTGGGAGGAAGCAGCCTTGACGTACAGAAATATACGCCGAGCTAACAAACACACCTCGTTTTTTGTCCACTCGCGTCCAATCTGTTCTCCATCTGTCCCCAGGTCCCCGTCCCCCGGTTCGCTGTTGGCATCGTCATTGGCAGAAATGGAGAGATGATCAAGAAGATCCAGAACGACGCCGGAGTCCGCATCCAGTTCAAAGCAGGTTGGAAATTTTCTCAGATTTGAGGCTTTCTTGTCATAAATGAGGCATCACAGCAGCTGACAGGAAGAGGCTGAACAGACTGGTCAAAAAACTAGCGCTGTTCTGGGGCGATGCCTCGGCCCAGTGGAGGGGATAGGAGAGAGAAGGACGGCGGCTGAGCTGTCATCTCTACTGGAATCCAAGTCCCACCCCAGCGGGACACGCTGAACCCACTGAGGAGCTCATTGAGCAGTAGGCTGCGCCATCCTAGGTACTCGAGGGGCAGGTTCCACAGGTCCTTCCTACCTGCTGTTGTCAGACTTTATAATCTAATCGGTGCTGCTCATAGAGACCGTCTGTTGTCACAGGTGTTTTCTGTTGATCACCATAGGTGGCAGTGTGGTCAGAGCGCACCAGGTAGATTTTAAATGACACAGGTGACTAGTGTTTAATCAGCTGTGGGTGAGAGGGTGATCACACTCGCTTGCTTGCTAGCTAGCATGCATGTTTGTCTGCACGTCAGCTCGCTTGACTTTTCAGCTTAAAGTCAATCTGCTCCTGTCTCAAATCATACAAGACTGGCTCATTGAATAAGTGGGAACATTACCCGAAAGTTCAGTTCAATTCAATTCAACTTTATATAGCGCCATTTCACAACAACAGTCAGATCTCATAGCACTTTCAACTGTAGGGGAAACCCCCACAATTGCAGAAAGACCCCAGCAATCAGGCGATCCCCTGTGAGCAGCACTTGGTGACGGTGGAGAGGAAAAACTCCCTTTTAGCAGGAAGGAACCTCCAGCAGAACCAGGCTCAGAGAGAGGCAGTCATCTGCTGCGACTGGCTGGGGGGTGAGGGGATAGAGAAGATGAAAAGAACAGACATGTAGAAAGCAAACAGCACGATGTGGACTCAATCTATGGGAGAGAACAAACAGATGTTTGAAAATAAAAAACTTCTACTTACGGCGCCACACGAGTCGGCTGCCTTTTGCAACAGCGGCTCAATTCTGAGTCTTTTTTTTCCCCTTCCTCTCTCTTTTTGATCCGGTTTTCACTCCAGTTAATATCACGGACACACAGATCATCCCAAATGTCTCCTGACCTGGTGGACGGAGCCACTGTTTATAGCAGGAGACGGTACAGCAGGGATGAGCTGCTAGCACTCAACCGCCACCCGTTGCTAACGGAAAAACTCGACATACCGGGGGAACTGAGGCGAAAACGCCGTGGTTGCCGGGCTGGAGTAAGGCGGAAGACAAAGAATATAAGGTACAGACCCTCTCTGCCATCCATTGTCATGGGGAATGTACGGTCATTACTGGGAAAGGTAGATGAGCTAGCGGCTATCTCCCGCTACGATAGCATATACCGGGAATGCTCTCTCCTTTTGTTTACCGAGACGTGGCTATCCGAACTAGCAGCAGATGCTAACATTGAACTGGAGGGTTTCCACGCGATACGGGCAGACCGAACACCAGACAGTGGCAAAGCAAGGGGCGGTGGAGTGATAATGTATATTAACAACAACTGGTGCAGACCGGGACATATCACTGTTAAACAACGACACTGCAGCAAAGACATTGAGTTGCTAGCTGTTAGCATGCGGCCTGTATATTTCCCGAGGGAATGGAGGATGAATGGAAGATGGAGGACAAGCTGCAACAGAGCGACATCAGCGGGGTCTGGAGAAACCTTAAAACCATCTCTGGGCTCCAGAATATCTCCCCCCAGGCCACGGGGGGCAGGGAGTGGGTGAACAATCTGAATCTGTTTTTCAATAGGTTTAACCAACCACCTTCCCCACTGACTGCACAACAACCACTGCTGCCTCTAAAGACATCAAGTCCTGCTTCCCACTCCCCACTCCACCAACACCCCCCCACTCCTAACACACAGCCCCCCAACCTGACCCTGACTAAGACCCAGGTGAGGACGGAGCTGAGGAAGATCAAGGCGAGGAAGGCGTCGGGGCCGGACGGCATCAGCGCAAAGCTCCTCAAGTCCTGTGCAGACCAGCTGTGTGGGATTGTGACGTACATCTTCAACCTGAGCCTGAAGCTGGGGAGGGTACCACAGCTGTGGAAAACATCTTGTGTGGTACCAGTACCAAAGACTTCGCACCCCAAAGACCTTAACAGCTACAGACAGTGGCCTTGACGTCCCACATGATGAAGACCCTGGAGAGACTGCTCCTTGCTCACCTCCGCGCCCTGGTGGGACCAGCGATGGATCCACTCCAGTTCGCCTAGCAGCATGGCATTGGGGTGGAGGATGCGGTGATCTTCCTCCTTCACCGTTCTCTGTCCCACCTGGAGAAGCCCGGGAGTGTGGTGAGGATCATGTTCTTTGACTTCTCCAGTGCTTTCAACACCATCCAACCGATGATCTTGAAGGACAAGCTGCTGCGCGCAGGGGTGGACCAGCACCTGTCATCATGGATCCTGGACTACCTCACTAACCGGCCTCAGTTTGTGAGAACTCGGGACTGTGTGTCCGACATGATCATCGGAAGCACGGGGCCCCCCCCAGGGAACGGTTTTGGCTCCCTTCCTGTTCACCCTTTATACTGCAGACTTCTCACACAACACAACACACTGCCATCTACAGAAGTTCTCTGATCACTCTGCGATCGTTAGCCTCATCTCCAATGGAGATGAAGCTTAGTACAGAGGGCTTATCCAGGACTTCGTGGACTGGTGCCATCGGAACTGCCTCCAGATCAACGCGAGGAAAACTAAGGAGCTGGTGGTGGACTGCCGCAGGCAAGGACAACCCCTCACAGCACCAGTAAATATACAGGGAACAGACATCGAGATGGTGACATCCTACAAGTACCTGGGTGTTCATCTGAACAATAAACTAGACTGGTCACACAATACTGACGCACTCTACAAGAAGGGACAGCGCAGGCTGTTCCTACTGAGGAGACTCAGGTCTTTTCGTGTACAAGGGGCGCTGCTGAAGACATTCTATGACACAGTGGTGGCATCAGCCATCACTTTTGGAGTGGTCTGCTGGGGCAGTGGCATTACGGCAGCCGATAGGAAGAGACTGAACAAACTGATCAAGAAAGCTAGCTCTGTCCTGGGGCAACGCCTTGACCCAGTGGAGGGGATAGGAGAGAGAAGGACGGTGGCTAAACTGTCATCTCTGCTGGAGTCCGAGTTCCACCCTATGCAGGACATACTGAATGCACTGAGGAGCTCATTTAGCAACAAACTACATCATCCTAGGTGCACAACCGAGAGGTTTCGCAGGTCCTTCCTACCAACGGCTGTCAGACTGTACAACCTAAGCAGGGCTGCTCGCAGAGATAGCAAAAAGACGTGACAACCTAATAGTTTTGAATGCAAAAGATGCAATAGACTTACACAATGGTCCCCTCCGGCATACAACTAGGAAAATACCGGTCGCTATGGAGGGTGAGAATATGTATGGGCACAAAATCATACCATGTAGGATAACTAAAGCCTGTTTTCCACTAGCCCAGCACACCTCGGTACGGCTCGATTCACTTCAGTACGGCTCGGAATGCTTCTGTCTCCATTAGCACGGTGTTGTGCTTGTGCTGTGATGGTTTGTGTTAGGAGGTTTTAGAAACGGGGCGGCGGCAGATTCCCAGCGAGGCGGGGCCACACCCCCGTGACGTTACGCACTCGACTCCTTATTTACACGAGACAAAAAATGGAGGATCCAAGGATTATTGCCTTGCTCGCTCTGTGGTTTTATCTCACAATTAATTTTATCTCATAATTAAGCTGCAACAACACAAGTCACTTTTGTTTTGAATTAACTGCCAAATGACCTAGAAATAAAGAGCTGAAACTTGTTTTTATTCGTATTAAATAATGAGACAGTGGCACACTGGCCAACACCAAATTGTATTATTTTTTACATCCTAGGGCATTTTGGATGTACTGAATATAAAAAATTCATGTTTTTCACCTTCAGGTCAACGTTTGGAACAACAGTATTATTGTTTTCCGTTTAGATGATGCTACACTCCTTCTAAAGTATTGTAATTCTCTGAATTTGGAATGCCGATAGAACATTCAATTTACATATACTTGTACCTACTTTTACTTGGTGCTAATTTTTTATGATATTTCAATAAAAAGAACAGAAAGCTTACAAAAACATTTGTTTTTTGGTCTAGTTAAAAATTACATTACCTTTACAATGGTTGACCCCTGACAGGATGATCAGCATCATTTTCATAAGACTAGGCAATGGAATTTCTATGTAATTATACTGTTTTATAATTCAGTGTTATAACAGACAAACCACACTTTCCAAAACAATTCCATTTTATTATATACAAAATATTAAAATAAAAAAAAAATTTGCAACACAACATGAAGGTTAATTGACATTTTATACACGCCGACCACTGAGTGCCTCTACACCAGCTTCCCAAACTGGGTCACGAAGACTCGGTAGAATGAAGGCGTCTCTGCCAGCTCTGGGCCAGGAAGGCTCGGTTGAATGAATCCGGGCGGGCTGGCACGGCGGACGCGTGGGATGATTCTACAAGGAAAATGCGCACAATAAAATGCAGCACGAAAGTGCAAGATATACAGAAAAGACAATAGTTTTTAACAAGATTACATAAGCTTATTTCAGCGTATTGTTCACATGAATAATTAAAATAAAAGCTTTAGTCCGCAGTGTGCTGCAATAAAGCAGCGATCATCATCCACAAATGAACAGCTTTTTTATTGTATAAATAAACTGAGCGTCTTACCGAATATATTTGCGAAAAAACGCACAATAAAAAAAAAATTAAAACTCACCGTTAAAGGACTCCGATGTCGAGACCTCCCGGTATATTTTTTCATTCCGAGCGGCTCCGTCTAACTCGCGCTGGATACGTTCGTCTGACAATGCAGTGAGCAGACACTGAAGCTCCTTATTGGTCCATGGAACACCCTTATTACGCGAAGCCATTTTTGATAGAGAATAAATGAAAATAGCACAGCAATACACTGAAAAGAAACCGCCAACAGTGGTTGCGTGCTGAGTAAAGGCGGTCGTGAAGATTTTTTTTTTTTTTTTTTTTTTAAACTTTATTGAGAAGGTCGTGAAGATTCGGTAGATGAGGAGGAGGAGAGGGGCGGTTACAACCTGACCAATCAGCGGCGACCAGTCTGTTAACGTCACAACACGGCACAGCTCAGCACTGCTGTACCCTGCCCTGCAGCGGGGCTGAGAATCGTGGCTGTTAAACCGTGTTGGGGCTTGTGGAAAAGCGTACAAATCGTGCTGAGCCGTCCCGTGTCGCGCTAAAGCGTGCTAGTGGAAAAGGCCCTTAAGTAGACGGTTGTGCTGTTTGATCCCATCTAGCAACAATGCTCTGCACTGCGTGTGTTTATATATTTACATATTTATTCCATCTAGCTACAATGCTCAGCACTGTGTCTATATATATATATATATATATTTATGTTTATATGTACATATGTATACTTGCTGCTCTTGTTTCTTTTTTTTTCTCTTGCCTTCTGATTGTTGCTCTGAGTGTTGCTATCCCTGTGCTGTTGCAATCCTGGAATTTCCCCATTGTGGGACTAATAAAGGCTTATCTTATCTTATCTTAATGACCAGCAAAAATATTTAATTGAGAGTGAAGAAAGGAGTGAGGCCCAGTGCATTGTTGGAGGTCCCCCGGTTGACTAAACCTATTGGCAGCATAACTAAGGGAGGGTTCAGAGGCACATGATCCCTCCCTAATTGTAGGCTATATCAAAAAGGTAGGTTTTAACCCTATTCTTAAAAACAGAGATCGAGTCTGACTCCCAAATCCAGATTGGCAGCTGGTTCCACAGGAGAGGAGCTTGATAACTGAAGGCTCTGCCTCCCATTGTACTTTTGGAAATTCTAGGTATTACAAGTAATCCTGCATTTTGGGAGCGTAGTCCTCTGTTAGGGTAATAAGGTAGCATCAGATCTTTTTAATAAAAATGGGCCTGATTATTTAGAGCTTTGTGAGAAGAAGGATTTTAAACTTAATTCTAAACTCTATGGGAAGCCAATGAAGGGAGGCCAAAACCGGAGAGATATGATCTCTCTTTCTAGTACCTGTTAAAACTCTTACTGCAGAATTTTGGATCAGCTGAAGACCTTTTTTTTTTAATTTAAGTTTTTGTAAAGGGTATACATGTCATTACAGCATTGCCTTGTTTACATTTTCATCACATATTCCCCCTTTTTTTGTTTTTTTGACAACATTGGAAAAAAATTATTACAACACCCTTTTTTTAAGTGAAAGAAAAAGAGAAATTAAAAAAAGAACAAAAGAAAACAAAAAAACAAAAGAGCAGAAAAATAAAAGAGCATCTGAGTAGCGTTGGAACAAAGAGCGGTGCCATTATTGAAATGGTATTTGTCAAAGATTAGATCTGATGGAAGACACATATGTGATCCAGGGTTGCCAGAAGTTCAAGAACCCATCCATGTCCTGTCTCAGTGCAAATGTCAACTTTTCCATCGAATAAATGTCCTGAATCACGTTAATCCAATCTTCAGATGTAGGACAATCCTTCAACATCCATTTTTTAGTTAGAGCTTTTTTACTTGCCAATTTTAAAACAGTGAATAAGTATTTTTTTCCTCGTCTTTCCAGTGAGTCCGGTAGTAAACCCAAATACAAAGTTACAAAAGAAAAGGGAACTGTTACTTTGAATATTTTCCCCAATATTGTCTGTACATTGGTCCAATATTGGTGGATAACTGGGCATGACCAAAACACATGAAAATGATTTGCAGTCTCTTCACCTCACAAGCGCCAACAATTCAACCCTTTACGAGTAAATTTGTTTTGTGCAGGTGTTCTGGAAAATCTTACCAAATTTTTCCATCCAAATTCTCTCCACTGCAGGGATGAGGTACTTTTCCATTGTTGTTTATTTAGCTTTTCCCATATTTCCAGTTGCCATCTCTCTTTTATATATGATGTGTTGTCTCCTTTTAAGTCTTGAAGACCATGGTATATTTTAGAAATGTATCTGATCCCTGGGATCCCTTTATATGCCATTAAGAAAACCTTCAGAACACCTGACTGGGCCCTTTCCAAATCCTCTTTTTTAAGTATTTTGTTTATGTGGTGTCTAAGCTGAAAGAACCTGTAAAGATCTTGATTTACTAGACCTTGTTTTTTCAAATCTTCAAAACTTCTTAAAGTTTGCCCTTTAAAAAAATCGTAATATTTTATCAGTCTGTTTTCTTTCTACTTTTTAAATCTAGTGTCTGTTTTATTAGGAGTAAAGTCCTGATCATAGGAAATCCATTGCAGAAATCGATAGGGTTCTTTAGTTTGATTCTCTCTGACTATCTTAAACCAAATTTTTAGTGGGGTCTCTATCCACGGGTTAGTGTTATTCAAAAGTTTAGGTAAGGCATTGTTCCCTATTATCGCCTGTAGGGGAATGTCACTTGTTTTTTTTTGTTTTTTTCCCCCCGGTTCCGGTTCCGCCGGACCAGTGGCGCCACACGAGTTGGCTGCCCGTTGCAACAGCCTTTTTTTTTTTTTTATTTTCCTTCTTCTTTCTACACCTTTCACTCTATATATATATCACGGACACACAGATCGCCCCAAAGGTCTCCCGAGTCGGCGGACGGAGCCTCTGTTTACAGCAGGAGACGTTACAGCAGGAAGAGCTAGTTTATCCTTTTTTTTTTTTTTTTCCTTTGAAAGACAAAAGTAAAATAGAAAGATGTCTTTACCTTCTTTACATGTTTCAACTGCACTGCAGCCTTCATCAGAAGAGTCAGCTGATTGCTGCCAGGTGACATTTATCAGCTGATTTTCGTAGGCGGGGCCAGCTCAGCAGATCTGCTGATGAAGGCTGCAGTGCAGTTGAAACATGTAAAGAAGGTAAAGACATCTTTCTATTTTACTTTTGTCTTTCAAAGGAAAAAAAAAAAAGGATAAATAATTGAAAGAAGACAAAATGAACCTGTTTGACGTATGTAGGAAGAGCTAGTGCTAGCTAGCACTAGGCCGCCACCCGATGCTAGCGGAGAGACTCGATATACTGGGAACTGCTGTGGAAACGACGCGGGTGCCGGGCTGGAGTTTATGCTGCGTGCGGGAAATATAAGACGGAATGATAAAGAGCGATGGCAAGAACCAGGCAGACCGCTCGGAGAAGCGCTCCGGCCACCGGCGGAGTGAAGAAGCCTCACTGTTACAGGCCCGTGGCTCCGAGAGAGATCCGTCGCTGCCAGAAATCCACGGAGCTGCTCATCCGTAAGCTGCCCATCCAGCGCCTGGTGAGGGAGATCGCGCAGGACTTCAAGACCGACCTGCGCTTCCAGAGCTCCGCTGTCATGGCTCTGCAGGAGGCCGACGAGGCCTACCTGGTGGGTCTGTTCTTCGTTAAGGGGGTCGCCATCATGCCCAAAGACTTCCAACTGGCCCGCCGCATTCGCGGAGAGAGAGCTTGGACTTTCTGCTGCACATTCACCAACCATAATGCTCCGCACTGTGTGTCTATATATATATATATATATACTGTATATATATATATATATATATATATATATATATAGTAATATGTACATATGTTTACTAGCTGTTCTTGTTTTTTCTTGCCTTCTGATTGTTGCTCTGAGTGTTGCTATCCCTGTGCTGTTGCAATCCTGGAATTTCTCCATTGTGGGACTAATAAAGGCTTATCTTATCTTATCTTATCTTATTTGGCATTCTGTCTCCTTCCATTGTGCAGTGTAGACTGGGTTACATATCTCTACTAAAGTTTTAATTTGTACGGCTTTAAAATAGTCCCTGATATTTGGCAGCGCGAGCCCACCTTTGTCTTTGTTTAGCTGTAGGGTTCTATATCTGATTCTAGGTCTCTTGCCCTGCCATATGAATCTTGAGATCCTTCTGTCCAGTTCTTGCCATGTTTTTTTGGGAGGTTCTACCGGTATTGTTTGGAAAAGGTATAGAAGACGTGGAAGTATATTCATTTTGACTGCTTCAATTCTTTGTGCAGTACCCAAGAATGGTATCATATTCCATCTTGCTAGATCAGATTTTATTTTTGCCATCAGTGGATCATAGTTTAGTGTTATAATTTTGTTGAGTTGTTTCGGGATATTGACCCCCAGATATTTCATAGATTCCATCTCTCAGTTAGTTTTGAATTTGCTTAGTAAATATTGATTTGGGTCATAGTTGAATGTTAAAATTTGGGTTTTATGCATGTTTAATTCGTACCCCAATAATTCTCCATACTCTGAAAAAACTGAGATTAGTTGTGGAAAAGAGGTGTCCGGCTGCCCCAGGTATATTAAAATGTCATCAGCAAAGAGTGCTATTTTATGTTCCTTCTGACCAAGTGTAATACCTTGAATTTTTTGATTCTGTCTTATCCATTGGCTCAGAGGTTCTATGAAGATTGCAAAGAGCAGTGGAGACAGGGGGCAGCCCTGACGACATCCTCTTTCCAGTTCAAAAGATGATGATAATTTACCGTTAATCCTTATTTTAGCTGTTGGTTTTTTATATAATGCCTGGATAGTTCTAATGAAGTTGTTATGAAAATTGAAATTGGATAAGATTCTATATAGGAAAGACCAGTCAACCGAATCAAATGCTTTTTCAGCATCTAATCCCAATATGGCTGCATTTAAATTATATTTTTTTATATGATGAATTATGTGTAAAGTGCGTCTAATGTTATCTTGTGTCTGCCTTTGTCTTATAAAACCTGTTTGGTCTAAATGAATTAAGTCTGTCAGTATATTTTCTAACCTTTTGGCAAGGATAGCGGTAAAAAGTTTATAGTCCTGATTTAACACACTGATTGGTCTGTAGTTGGAGCAGTCTCGTTTATCCTTTTCAGGTTTAGGTATGACTGCAATGACCTCTTCTCTCCAGGAGGGGGGGATTTCCCCTGTGTGGAGGACATAGTTAAATGTTTTCAGGAGGAGAGGAGATAGTTGCTGTTTAAAGGCTTTGTACCACTCTGCTGTGTAACCATCTGCTCCTGGGGATTTGTTAGCTTTAAGTTTCATAATTGCTTTTTCTAATTCTTTAGGTTGTATTTCTGACAGTAGTTTTTTATTTTGTGACTCAGTAAGTTGGGGAAGATTTAATGTATTTAGAAAGGCTTCGGATGTGTCTTTGTGTTTTTTGAGGGAGTACAAGTTCTTGTAGTAATTCTCGAAGCTTTTAAGAATTTCCTGAATTCTAAATTTTATTTCCTTTGATACTGGATCTCTGATTTTGTAGATTGCTCTCTCCGTTTGTTGTTTCCTCAATTTATAGGCTAGTAATTTTGCTGATTTGCTACCTGTTTCATAGTATTTTTGTTTCAGAAATGTAAGTTTCTTCTGGATGTCTATTGTGTAGATCTCGTTTATTTGTTTTTTAATTTCTTTAATTTTGAGCGAGTCATTAGAATGAGTGTTGTCTTTGTGCTCTTTTTCTAATTTCTTAAGTTCTGACTCTAATGTGATTAGTTTTTCTTGTCTCAGTTTCTTTTGGAGTGCCAGTTTTGCGATAATCTTTCCCCTTATTACAGCTTTGCATGCGTCCCACAGTATTAACCTCTTGCACTCCGGTGTACCGCGGCCAGACACGTCTCTGTGTCCTAGAGTGCACGAGGGCGCTGCGTCCTAGAGCGCACTGAAAAAAAAAGCTGCATTTCCGTTCTTCCACGACAGACACAGCCGCGAACAGAAAGCCAAAGAAATGCTTTGATTGGTTTAGATGTGATTGACCTCTCATTCGACTAATAAGAGCCTTGAATTGGGTTTCTTAAACCTTGAAGTACCAATGACTGAAAACCTAGCAAGAAGGACCCGCCTACCAACAGCTGCGAATACAGCCAGCCAATTGAAGCACAGAAGTTCGAAAGCTGTTTTGTGTAAGGCTGGGTGACACACAGGCGTTCGACAGTCTTTTTTTCTTACTACTGTTCTTATTTGTTTTGAAAAATCGTTCGCCAAAACCACAATCATGGAAGCGCAAAACCGCAATAATGGAATTATGGTTTGACCGGGTCGCGTGACCAGAACCACGAGTCCGTAACAAGCGGACCAGCGTCATGTTCGTCTGACAATGAGGAGCAGAAGTTCGCCAGCGACTTTGCTGTTGTGGACAGGTAAGTGTTATAAGCTAAATTATTCTTTATCCCTGAAAATTGTAATCCAAATGACTTTTGACCAATCGGTAAATTACAACTGTGCATTATCGCAACATGACGGACCCAGACCGCTCCGGTCCGAGTCCGTCATGTTGCGAACGGCCCCCTCGTCATGTTGTGAAACCGCCCCCCCCCCCCCGCTACTCTTCTGTAGATATTTTAGTCCAACTGTGCGTAGTAGACCGCGGCGCACCGTCACTGCTTTCCGTCATGTAGCGATGGGCGATGTCCGTCATCTGTAGCGGGGGAAGGGGGGTGGGAGTTGTTATCTTCTACATTACAAATATTTTAGTATAATTTTTAGTGCACTGTAGGTTATTTTTTCTTGTAAAAAAAAAGCCACACATTTTTTACGTGGCATGCTTCTTTGTGTGTGGGGGCTTGTTTGTTCATTCATTCATTCATGAATGAATAAACAACCCCCCCCACACACACGCACACACATACAGCCCTTCACCTTTCATTAGAGCCCAAGATGAAGCTTCTATATTGAATCATTCAAAAGTTAGACGTTTTTCCAAACTGTACCATTTGGCACAATTTGGCACAGTTCAAAAACGCCTGGGAACTACCTGAGGAAAAAGCTGTGTAGTATATTCATTTTTTGTGGTATTGTTACAAAATTTTGACCTCAGCTGGATAACACTTGGTTCTACATTTCTGTTGCATTTTCCAGCCAGTATCTGAAGCTGTGTGTTATTTGCAAGCATTTGTATCAAAAAAAAACCACCCAGGCGAAATTTATTTTCTTCAAGTTCAGTGTGTTTAGATGACTGTTACTCAGTGGCAGGAACACTTAGAGAGATTGACTGTTTTGCCAAAAAATTCAAAGTGTTTTCTTTTAAATGAGACCAACCCCATGAAGATGCTGCAAAGGGTTGAAGAACAGCTTTTGATTTACTTTGGGTACGTTATTTTTTGGCGTTTTTAGGGAAATTGACCAGAGTGCAAGGGGTTAAAGGGGATACTTCTCCATTATCATTTTCCTCCAAATATCTGAGAATATCTGATTCCAGTTCATCTTTCAGTGGTCCTTTCAGCACATTTGAATTTAACCTCCAAGAAAATGTATTATTTGTGTATTTTTGGATATTTAAGTCCATATAGATCAGACTGTGGTCAAAGAGATCCATCAGTCCTATTTTACATATTTTTACTCTTCCAATGTCTCTATTAAACATAAAAAAAATAGTCAGTCCTTGAGTATGATGAATGTGGTGCTGAGTAAAATGTATAATCTTTTACACTGGGGTTGAATTCCCTCCACACGTCACAGATTCCCATTTCTTTTAGTAGCATCCGATTTTTTCTACTTTGAGTGTTATTTTGATGTGGAGAATTACCTGATGCATCCCAGTATGGATTCAGTCTTAGATTGAAGTCTCCACCACATATCACTAAACCTTGGGCTTTAGTTATCATTAGGTCAAATACATTTTTATAAAATTTCCAGTTAGCCCCTGGAGGTGCATATACATTCAGCAGGGTGATATCTTCTCCCTCTAGCTGACCAAGTACCATGCTAAATCTCCCTTCTTTATCGTTGTGTTCTGATTTTTTTTTTTCAAATATAATTTAGGTCGAGATCAATGTCGCTACCCCCCTCCTCCTCCCTGACTTACAGTGGGGTAAAAAAGTATTTAGTCAGCCACCAATTGTGCAAGTTCTCCCACTTAAAAGATGAGAGAGGTCTCCAATTTTCATCATAGGTATACCTCAACTATGAGAGACGAAATAAGAAAAAAAAAAATCCAGAAAATCACATTGAAGGATTTTTAATGAATTAATTGGTAAATTCCTCGGTAAAATAAGTATTTGGTAAAATAAGTATTTGGCATGTTTAAAGGAGCCACGCATGATCTGGATGAGTACACGGACACTTTGAACTCATATATCCACTTTTGTGAGGAGAGCATTCTTCCATCGCGCACCAGGGTGAGGTACTCTAATGAAAGCCCTGGTTCACTGCTAAGCTCAGACAGATCAGGAAGGAGAAGGAAGCAGCGTTGAAAAGTGGAGACAGGGACTGCTACAGGGAGGTTAAATATCGGTTTAACAGAGAGCTGAGGAGAGCTAAATCTGTGTATTCTGAGAGACTCCAGCAGCAGTTCACTGCTAACGACTCTGCTTCTGTGTGGAGAGGACTGAGGCAAAACACCAATTATCGGCCTCAGGCTTCTAAAGGTCAGGATGACAAAGCCCTTTGTCAAAGACTGTCCCAACATTTCGCCCGTTTTGACACCTCGTCAGCTGTGTCCAACTCCCCCCCCTCCCCCCAGCTCCACTGCCTCCTCGGTCCCTACTTCATCAAAAGTGGTCCCCCCTCCTCCCCCCCTGCCCTTGTCATCAGCGAGCAGGACGTGCACCGACAGTTCTCCAGACTGAACCCGCGCAAGGCCCCCGGTCCGGACGGCGTGTCTCCCTCCACCCTGAGACACTGTGCGAAAGAGCTGACTCCTGTCTTCACAGACATTTTTAACACCTCCCTTAAGCTGTGCCACGTGCCGACCTGCCTCAAATCCACCATCATCCCTGTCCCCAAGAAGCCACGGATCACCGGACTTAACGACTACAGACCTGTAGCGCTCACCTCTGTAGTCATGAAGTCCTTTGAGCACCTGGTCCTGCCCCACCTCAAGTCCATCACCACTCCCCTCCTGGACCCGCTGCAGTTTGCCTACCGAGCCAACAGGTCTGTGGACGACGCAGTCAACCTGGCCCTCCACTCCATCCTGCAGCACCTGGACTCCCCGGGAACCTACGCCAGGATCCTGTTTGTGGACTTCAGCTCTGCATTCAACACCATCCGCCCTGCTCTGCTCCAGGACAAGCTGTCCCTGCTCGGCGTGCCTGACTCCCTCTGCAGGTGGATCACCGACTTCCTGACGGACCGGAGGCAGCATGTGCGGCTGGGGAAGACTGTCTCTGACTCTGTCAGCATCAGCACCGGATCACCCCAGGGCTGTGTACTTTCCCCCCTACTCTTCTCCCTTTATACCAACTCCTGCACCTCCAGCCACCAGTCTGTTAAGCTGATCAAGTTTGCGGACGACACCACCCTCATTGGGCTCATCTCCAACGGCGACGAGTCCGTCTACAGGAGAGAGGTAGCCCAGCTGGCGTCCTGGTGCAGCCACAACAACCTGCAGCTGAACGCTCTGAAGACAGTGGAAATGATCGTGGACTTCAGGAAAGTCACAACCCCTCTGCTCCCCCTCACCCTCACAGGCTCTCCCATCACCACTGCAGATTCCTTCCGCTTCTTGGGCACCACCATCACCCGGGACCTCAAATGGGAGCCGACCATCAGCTCCCTCATCAAAAAGGCCCAGCAGAGGATGTTCTTCCTGCGGCAGCTGAGGAAGCTCAAGCTTCCCACCAAGATGTTAGTGCAGTTCTACTCAGCCATCATCGAGTCCATCCTCACCACCTCCATAACCGTGTGGTACGCAGGAGCCACTGCCAGGGACAGACTAAGGCTGCAGCGCGTCGTGCGCACTGCTGAGAAGGTGATCGGCTGCAAGCTCCCATCTCTCCACGACCTGTACATCTCCAGGACCCGGAGGCGTACAGGCCAGATCATAGCCGATCCTTCACACCCTGGTCACGTACTGTTTGCCCCCCTCCCCTCAGGTAGAAGACTTCGGTCCATTCAGACTAAAACCTCCCGTCACATGAACAGCTTCTTCCCCTCTGCCATCAGACTGCTGAACACTAAAGGCCCTTTTCCACTAGCCCCACTCAGCCCCGGTTTGAAAACCCGGCTCTACTCACTTTGGTTCGGTTCAGCCTCAGTTGCTTTTCAACTACTGCTGGCGCACCTGCTGGCACACCTGCTGTGGGTGGGATTTGTTGAACAGCAGGCGGCGCCACACCCTCGTGACGTGAAACACACGCGACTGAATCCTCCACAACAAACATGGCTGATGACGAGGAGAGGAGAGAGGAATGACTGTGACATGAAACTGGTTAAATCTATGGTGCTGACTTGTTGTGCTCTGCACAATCTGTGTGAGAGTCATGGAGAGACGTTTGACACTACATTGGATGATGCAGTAGATGAACCAGTGGTGGCAGCGGCACAGAGAGCAGAAGAGCAGGGTGGTGATATTGTAGCAAACTCAATATAAGCACCCTACTTGGCTTGACAAGAGGGTTGACCCTATTGGTGACACAGGTAGAGTGTGGGACTCCGGAGCGGGAGACGTGAGTTCAAACCTCTCGGTGGGACGTCACCATGTCAAGCTGCACGTTACAATATAATACGTGATGCAATACTTGTCTATTTCGTCCACATTTATGTGCATACATATTTCAAAAATGTTTTTTGTAAATAAAATATTGTGCATGGTCCATCTACTTGTCCTCTTGTTCATAACGCTTATCTGTTAAGAAGGTGCGAAGCCATCAGCCTAATGATGAGTCCACACTTCTGTTGTGATAATTGCTCACGCTGAGTGCTCTGACAGCCCCGTACGCTGTGGGGGTCACACACAACGTGTTCCTCCCCACACTCTCAAATTTTTTTCCCGTATATTTTTCTCTTTGGCGTACAGAAATGGCAATACGCCCGTATTTGCTAAAATTGCATTTTCCCCGTATTAAAATACGGCGAAACCGTATCACTTGACAGGTATGTAATTACATGCAGAAACACCGCACAGGCCATCTTCACAAAAATCCAGCTCGACAAGCCACTTTTGCTTAGGTGGAAATGCAAATTGAACTATAAATCATGTGCTGATACATGTCATATTTTCCCATGTAAAGGTCTCCCACTTTTACTTACAAATTGATTTTTAATTTTTGGGAAAAGGGAATATAAAGTTTGCACTTGTTGGTAACAACAGTTGTGTGCAACAAAAACACAGTTGTGTATCCTTGTCCGATTTGTCTACTGTTATTAGTGCCAAATTTTTGCTAGATTCCTTCTTAATGTATTAAATTTTGACTGGTGATGCAACATTCAACTTACACGTACTTACCTTTAGCAGTGTCTACAAGTTCAAGCACACCTGTACAACTGCTTATAACCTAAAAAATGTACCCGTTCAAGAGAAATGGATTCAGCACTGCAAATTTGTTTAAAATAAAAAAAAAAACCTACCAAGACATTACGTTTCGTTGTGTTGTTAAAAATTAAATTACCATTAGAAGGCTATACACCTGACCTGATGAACAGCAGCATGTGGAGTGAACAGAGAATGGAATGTGTATGTAATTATTGGCTTTTCTCATACGGTGTCATAACAGATAAACCAGACTTTTGATGCAAACAATACAATTTTATTCCCGAAGCAAAATTTACAAACAAAAAAACAGACTGGGCGATGACATCTCTGCGAGCTCTTCCCTTCGTAACGCAGCGTCCTGTTCCAGGGCTTCATGTGCATCTGCCCGCACATCTGCGCCCGCCTGTCGCAAATGCTGCATGTACTCCTGATTCTTGCCGCTGGTCATGTTGCCGTTCCAAGAGCCGCATCTCTTCGTCATGCATGTTGACCATCGCTAATGTAAGGTCAGCGATGGGAGTTGTCTGTTTTCGTCTTGCCTAGATGGAAAGACAGAAAGGCATGGTCGTTAAAGCTGCATCACTACATATATTATGGAATTACACAGGTGAAAGTCTGTGGTGGAATGTCACTATTATATTATGCTTCATTGCTGTATATAAGCTGAACTGTCATGTTGCTGCCCCTCAGTAGAGCAGATTTTGCAACACGCAGGGTGCTGTCTTTGGCTGCAGCCCCCCTGCAAAACTAAAAAGGATTAAGATTAAGAATATGGATGGATGGATGGGTAATGTTTAAACTAGTTGCTTGTAGTGTGGCCGCAGAAATCTGAATGGGTTAATACAGTCAGCTGACGCAAAGCATTTCAATGAAGCATGTTGATTTCAACGGCAGTTCATGAGCTTTATTTGTTTGTCTAAAACAGGAGTTACAACAGCACTTCAATCACCACACCTAAAAATGGTTGTGGAACACCGATAAGTGAAGACCAAATAATAACCTTTTTGTACATTTAAAAAGACATTTTCAATTAATTAATATGCAGCTACAGGAAATTGCATTAATCAATTTGGTACATAACTTGTTAGGCTCCAGCCCCCCCGCGACCTGTAAAGGATTAAGCGGTAGAAGATGGATGGATGGATGGATTTTCGACCCTGGTTTCCGCTGCTGGACCTGTTTCAACCAAAAAAAAAAATCGTGGTTATTGTGCCTTACCGGCACTTGAACGTGATCCAGATGGAGCTGGTGATGTGGAGTCGATCCAGCTGGCGCTCAGCCAGATGCACACGCAGACGCAGCGCCAGGAGAGTCCGCTGTGTCAGTCATCTCCACTGAGGTGGACCCCTGTGATATGAAATGCGATTCTAGAAAGAAAATGCACGCAATTTAAAACTTAACACCAAAGTGCAACATGTACACAACACTCTCAAGTTTTTAACCGGAATACAATAAGCGTAATTCAGCGCTTTGTTCGCGCTAATACTTAACACAAAGCAAGCGTGAATCTGCAGTTGACTGCAAAACAATACGCGAGCCTCAGTAACAACCATTACCCACAATCTAACAACCTTCCTATTTCTTAAAAACAGTGAGCTTAGCACAGAAAGGATCAAGTGGCGAACAGATGCGCAATATCAAATAAACACTCACCATCCACGGTTTCCAAGGGCCGTGACCGTGACAGTGACCATGTGGAGCCCAATGTCTCTCAGCGAACCACTTCCACTCCTTCTGATCTGCTGAACTTTGAGCATTGTGGTCCTTCACTGCTCGGTAATCGCTTTTCAGCTTTTTCAGCTTCTCCCGACACTGTTTGGCAGTACGGATGTACCCTTGAGAAGCCATCTGCTCGGACACCTGCATTTCAAGTAGATCCGTCCAACTCGCGCTGGATGCGATCGTGGCCTAATATAGAAAGAAAATTGCGCACCTCCTAGTATATAATATTAGGAGTATATTATTATATAAGTATATTATACAGTATATTAATATAATATACCGTATTAAAGGGGCGCACTGTGTTCACTGCTGAACACTTACAAATGGCGGTCGTGGAGTAAATTCAGCAGAAAAAGTCGCTTTCATGACGTTACAACCTGACCAATCAGCGGCGACCAGTCTCTTAAAGTCATATCACAGCCATACTCAGCCCTACTCGGCCCGGTTAGACCCTGCCCTGGATCAGGTACGAAAAAAGTACCTGCTTAACCGGTGCTGGGGCTAGTAGAAAAGCGCCTAAAGCGGGCTGAGTGGTGCGGTGTAGGGCCAAGTGAGGCTAGTGGAAAAGGGCCTTAAGTGACTTATTGACTCTCGTGCACTAAAAGTACAGCAGCTCAACCAGACTCATGTCAATCATCACTGTTTCTGTTGCATTACCGTCTGCACTATGTGGTACTCCACAATATCTGCTGCTTGCTAATATATTTAAAAACTGCTTTGACTAGTATTACTCATTCTTATTCTACACTTATTGCATGTATAGTTTTTTTTATTTCTTTTATCTTATCATGTTTAATGTTGCAGCATTGCACCGAGACAAATTCCTAGTTTGTGTACTACATGAACAATGGGAATAAATCTGATTCTGATTCTGGTCAATAACAAAAGTTCATCTCAATACTTTATCTACCCTTTGTTGGCAATGACAGAGGTCAAACATTTTCTGTAAG
Source organism: Pholidichthys leucotaenia (assembly GCA_020510985.1). NCBI lineage: Eukaryota > Metazoa > Chordata > Actinopteri > Cichliformes > Pholidichthyidae > Pholidichthys > Pholidichthys leucotaenia. Next base: position 484,841,454 of record CM035838.1, on the reverse strand, counting down.
TTTTCACAAGGTTTTCACACACTGTTGCTGGTATTTTGGCCCATCCTTCCATGCAGATCTCCTCGAGAGCAGTGATGTTTTGGGGCTGTCGCTGGGCAACACGGACTTTCAACTCCCTCCAAAGATTTTCTATGGGGTTGAGATCTGGAGACTGGCTAGGCCACTCCAGGACCTTGAAATGCTTCTTACGAAGCCACTCCTTCGTTGCCCGGGCAGTGTGTTTGGGATCATTGTCATGCTGAAAGACCCAGCCACGTTTCATCTTCAATGCCCTTGCTGGTGGAAGGAGGTTTTCACTCAAAATCTCACCCTACATGGCCCCATTCATTCTTTCCTTTACACAGCTCAGTCGTCCTGGTCCCTTTGCAGAAAAACAGCCCCAAAGTATGATGTTTCCACCCCCATGCTTCACAGTAGGTATGGTGTTCTTTCTCCTCCAAACACGACAAGTTGAGTTTTTACCAAAAAGTTCTATTTTGGTTTGATCTGATCATATGACATTCTCCCAGTCCTCTTCTGGATCATCCAAATGCTCTCTAGCAAACTTCAGACGGGCCTGGACATGTACTGGCTTAAGCAGGGGGACACGTCTGGCACTGCAGGATTTGAGTCCCTGGCGGAGTAGTGTGTTTCTGATGTAGCCTTTGTTACTTTGGTCCCAGCTCTCTGCAGGTCATTCACTAGGTCCCCCCATGTGGTTCTGGGTTTTTTGCTCTCTGTTCTCGTGATAATTTTGACCCCACGGGGTGAGATCTTGCGTGGAGCCCCAGATCGAGGGAGATTCTCAGTGGTCTTGTGTGTCCTCCATTTTGTAATAATTGCTCCCACAGTTGATTTCTTCACACCAAGCTGCTTACCTATTGCAGATTCAGTCTTCCCAGCCCGGTGCAGGTCTACAATTTTGTTTCTGGTGTCCTTTGACAGCTCTTTGGTCTTGGCCATAGTGGAGTTTGGAGTCTGACTGTTTGAGGTTGTGGACAGGTGTCTTTTATACTGATAACGAGTTCAAACAGGTGCCATTAATACAGGTAACGAGTGGAGGACAGAGGAGTCTCTTAAAGAAGAAGTTACAGGTCTGTGAGAGCCAGAAATCTTGCTTGTTTGTAGGTGACCAAATACTTATTTTACTGAGGAATTTACCAATTAATCCATTAAAAATCCTTTAATGTGATTTTCTGGATTTTTTTTTTTCATTTTGTCTCTCATAGTTGAGGTATACCTACGATGAAAATTGGAGACCTCTCTCATCTTTTAAGTGGGAGAACTTGCACAATTGGTGGCTGACTAAATACTTTTTTTCCCCACTGTATATGAAGATGAAGAGATCAGTTTAAACCCTTGTCTATTAAGTTTAGTGTGCTCCAAGTCTGTTCGGTGGGTTTCCTGTAAAAATATTATTCCTGCTTTGTCTTTTTTCATTTTGCCTTGAATCTTGGATCTTTTAACTGGATTCAGGATCCCTTTTACTTTATATGAGATTATTTTGGTTACACCCTGTTTCTTCATTGTATTGTCTTATTTAGTATAACAGTGTAGTGGCCCTCTTTTATGCTACTCAGAAAGTGAAAGAACATTAAGAACATAAAAAACATTAAGAACATAGTATATAAAACTTTAAAGCAAAAAACTGTCAAAAGATCTTCCTGAGCTGAGGTCTTTTTAGTGACCTTAGAAGAGCCTTGATGGTGCGTTGGCTCTGAGGGAAATCCCTCAAACTCTGTTACGTGTTGAGGGCCCTCTCTTACCCCCTGTAAGTTGTCCCATGTTTTTAACGTGAATTTCAGATCCCAATCCGAACTTGTAATGATTTTTTTTTTTTTTATGCCTACACCCTATGAAATTGTGCGCAACCTCCCACCACCATCACAGCAAACAATCACGTTAATACAGTATTTGTTAGTGTGGAGAGTTCATGTGGCTCATTGTCACATTTCTATTTTAACAAGTTTTTTTTTTTTTTAAGACTTATTTGTTTCTAATATTATGACTGTTCCATGAAATGTTTTACCACTTCGTACTTGCTGATTCTGCATCTCCTTTAATGTTTGTTACCTTGTAGGAGGAGGGTTGGATGTGCAGATTGATTAAAAATATCGTTATTCTCTCCTGAAAGTGTCCAGTTTTTCCTTATAGCCCTGGCACTGGGTTTCCCGCTGCTGGCCCATGGATTTTGAGGGTCTCTGTGTGCACCACATTTGAGCCTTGATTCTTTCGATCGGGTCTGCTGCGGGTTTATACACCGTTACCAGGAGCCCTATTCTCGCCATATCCCTGGTTGCTTCTTCCACCGAGTTTTAGAGACACGTCTCTTCCCCGTAAAAAACCCGCAGCTTCGCCGGAAATGGAGTTTGAAAGCGCAGTTTCTTCTCTCTTACCTTTTTAGCGTCGTTGTATTCCCAACGTTTTTTAAGGACCTCCAGGGCGTAGTCATGCTCCACAAAAACTTTTCTTGGTGCATAAATCCTTTTTTCTGCCAAGCCAGTCTCAAAACCTCTTCTTTTGTTCTGAAGTTGGAAAACTTCACCACCACCGATCGCGGGGGGGCTTCCGCTGACGGCCTTGGGGCTAGTGAACAGTGCACCCTTTCTATTTTCAAATTGGTGGATTGGGGAATTTCCAACTTCTCTCTCAGTATGGTTTCCACGCATGCAGCCATTGTGGTGAAACCATCCTTGACTCCTTCTTTCAGACCATGAATTCTTGTGTTGTCCCTTCTTAGTCTTCCTTCCAGGTCGGTTAGCTTAGCCTCCAGTCTTGTCTGTCGTTTGAGTAATTCCAGCATGGTTTCTTCCAGCCCTTTTATTCTTTCCTCTGCTTCCAATACGGGCCTCAGCCTGGTCCACTCTGTTGTTTGTCCTTTTTATTTCGTCTTTAATTTCACGAAATTCGGCCCAACACTCTCAGCGAAATTCTCTTAATTCTTGACGTACCATTTTTAAGCTAACCGTGTTGCTAGCCTCATTCTGCTCCTGTATTTCCGAGTGGTTGTTGTCCTCCAGGTCAAATTCTCCGGCCGATGCGCGTCTTGGCCTGGTAAATGTTGTTCTCTTCTGCTTTCCTTTAGGCATAATGACTTTGTCTTTTGATTTTCACTCTTCCATAAATCCATTAAATCTGATTTTCATGGTATTTTCACGGAAGGGGTCTGGGAGCTTCAGCGTTAAGCTGCTATCACCATGGTGTCCAGACCGGAAGTCCCCAGCTGAAGACTTTTTAAAGATGTTTTAGGACAACCTGATAATAACGAGTTACACTAATCTAATCTAGAGCTAAGAAAAGCGTGAATCAGTTTCTCAGCATCACTCTGAGCCAAGATGCTCCTAATCTTGGCAATATTACACAAATGATAGAAAGCAGTCTTAGAAACAAATTTAATATGTGAATTGAAAAACAGATCTTGATCAAAAATAACTCCAAGGTTCTTCACAGAGCTATTAAGAGAAAGAGTAACTGCATCCAAACTAAAAGTTTGATTTGGAAAGGTATTTCTAAGGTTTTTAGGACCAACAAGAATGACTTCAGTCTTATGTGAATTTAATAGCAGGAAATTACAAGTCATCCAAGCTTTGATTTCCTTAAGACAGGCTTCTAACTTGGCCAATTGATTACTGTCATCTGGCTTCATTGACAGGTATAATTGTGTGCCATCTGCATAACAATGAAAATGTCTAACGGAGAATATATAAACTAAAAAGAATAGGGCCTAGCACAGATCCCTGTGGGACTCTGTGACTGAGCTTTGAGTTGGAAGAAACCTCATTATTTACATGAACAAACTGGAACCTTATCAGATAAATCTGATAAGGAAAAAATATTCTATGAGAGAATTGACAACTTCATACTGAAGAATGATTTATTATGTGAGCAGCAATATGGGTTCAGACACAAGAGGACAACTGCATATGCCCTAATGGAATTTACAGAAAAAATATCAACAGCCATTGAAAATAAAGAGTATTCAGTTGGAGTATTCCTAGATCTTAAAAAAGCATTTGATACAGTAGATCATAATTTATTATTAAAGAAACTACAAAATTCTGGTATTAGAGGGGTAGCACTGTCCTGGTGAGGTTTGAAATCAGGGTTTACCTTCCCCTAGATGGGCTACCTTCCCAGGTTGACGAGCCACCATCTACCCGAAGCATCTGGTTTTAAGGCGCCAGAGATCCGCCCTCGCCCCTTCTCCTATTAGTAAAAGCAGTTCCGCCGGGCTTAGAGACTAAACCACACGGGCAGGCTAGGAGTTGGACTTAGTTGTCAGAGGCTTTTCGAGACGCACGCCATAAGGAGCATTTTATGAGCACTGGGAACCTCTGCACTTCAAACCTCTGCTGCCTTGCGGCATACCCGGTCACGGGAAAGGCTTCGGGAGTCAACCCTGAGGAAAAATCCGGAGTCGGAGCCCCTAAGGCAGTTCTATGTTGTGCTCAACATCGTTCTGGCAGCTCCTGCAACGGCGCTGGTGCCAAACTGTAGCAGCCCTGCTGTTCCTTTGGATTCATCAGTGACGTGGAGAGGGGGGACATGCTGCATGGGCAACATCTTGTCCTCCATATCTTCCTGCCCAGGCTTGAATCCTACCAACGCCCAACGCTGGAAGGTAGAACATTGGATCACTGGAGAGGATACTCCAGCTTCGCCTTTGGCGTAGACAAAACACGGGGAATGACAGTTACCGGTTATAAGCCACTGCTCAATTGGCGTAGAGCGCGGCGCCAGGGGTTGTTCCCGACGGTGGGAGGGATCATCAGATCTCACTGGACAGCTACCGCCCGCCTCAAGCTGGGCAGCCCCCAGCCAATAAGGTGTTGTCCCGCCACAGCTTGCTTTCCTCATTGGGTGCATGGGGATAAGGAGAAATCCAAACAGCAGGCTGAGAACCTTCGCACCAGGCAAGACAATAAAACAAAAGAGACCAACTCTAAAACTGGGAACTTGGAACGTCCGCGCTATGATGACAGGACTCGCTGCTAACCTAAAGGACATCAACGACACCAGGAAGACTGCCATCATCAATAATGAGCTGAAGAGACTGGGAGTGGATATCGCCACTCTCCAGGAAACACGGTTAGCTGATGCAGGTACACTGAGAGAGAAGGACTACACGTTCTACTGGCAGGGAAAGGGCAGTGACGAACACAGGGAACACGGAGTGGGCTTCGCAGTGAAGAACACTTTGCTGAAGATGGTGGAACCGGGCAGCGCTGGCTCTGCACGACTCCTCACCCTCCGCCTGAACACCACTGAAGGCCCAGTCACCCTCGTCAGTGTGTATGCCCCAACACAGACAGCCACACCAGAGGCAAAAGACGAGTTCTACGAGAATCTCGCAACAACTGTCAGGATCATCCCCAACTCTGAACAACTCATTCTCCTTGGAGACTTCAATGCCAGAGTGGGTGCTGACCACGACTCCTGGCCCTCCTGTCTTGGACCTTTTGGCGTGGGCAGAATGAACGACAACGGACAGCGGCTGCTCGAGTTCTGCACATATCACGATCTGTGCATCACAAACTCGTTCTTCAAGACCAAGCCCTAACACAAGTTTTCCTGGCAACATCCGCGCTCAAAGCACTGGCACCAGCTAGACTTGATCCTGACCAGGCGCACCTCACTGAAGAACGTGCTAATCACCCGTTCGTTCCAGAGTGCAGATTGCGACACAGACCATTCATTGGTGTGTTGCAAGGTCAAGCTGCAGCTGAAGAAATTCCATTGTGCTAGACGGCCTGGAAAGGCATGGATTGACACCAGCAAGATGGCCCAACCAGAACTTGTTGAGCAGTTTGCCTCCACCTTTGAGAAGGAACTTGGTGTACCACAAGGAGGAGAATCTGCAAAGCAGAAGTGGGAAGAGCTGCGAAACACCATCTCCCGCACAGCCTTGGCTACCTTTGGGAGGAAGACCTCGAAGTCACAGGACTGGTTTGATGCCAAGTTGACTGAGATGACCCCCGTCATTGAAGCCAAGCGCTCAGCACTTGCTGAGTACAAGAAGTACCCAAACGAGAAGAATCTCCAGATTCTCAGGGCTGCGAGAAGCAAAGTTCAGCAGACTGCTCGGCGCTGTGCCAACGAGTACTGGACTCAGCTCAGCCAAGACATTCAAACCGCTGCCATAACAGGGAACATCCGTGGTATGTACGATGGCATCAAGAAAGCACTTGGTCCGGCTCAGAGCAAGACGGCCCCCCTCAAATCTTCCACTGGGGAGATGATCACAGAGAAGAACAAGCAGATGGAGAGATGGGTGGAACACTACTCCGACCTCTACTCTAGACAGAACACCGTGACACCGTCAGCCCTTGATGCCATCGACTGCCTGCCATCCATGGACGAACTTGACGCCGAGCTAACCATCGACGAACTCAGTAAGGCCATTGATAGCTTGGCCGCTGGCAAGGCACCCGGCAATGACGGCATACCCCCTGACCTGATCAAGCACTGCAAGACCGCCCTACTGCTGCCATTGCATGACGTCCTCTGCCAGTGCTGGAAGGAAGGTGCCGTACCACAGGACATGAGGGACGCCAAGATCATCACCCTCTACAAAAACAAAGGGGAGAGAAGCGACTGCAACAACTACAGGGGCATTTCCCTCCTCAGCGTTGTTGGCAAAGTCTACGCACAAGTTGTTCTCGTTCGTCTACAGAAGCTTGCCGAACGTGTCTACCTCGAGTCTCAGTGTGGCTTCCGCGCTGAGCGATCGACGGTAGACATAATATTCTCCATCCGCCAACTCCAGGAGAAATGCAGAGAACAGAACATGCCTCTGTACGTCGCCTTCATCGACCTCACCAAAGCGTTCGATCTGGTCAGCAGAGAGGGCCTTTTCAAGATCCTGCCAAAGATAGGATGCCCACCAAAGTTGCAAAGCCTCATTGAATCGTTTCACACCAACATGCAGGGGATAGTGCAGCACGATGGCAACTTCTCAGAGCCATTCAACATATGCAGCAGAGTGAAACAGGGCTGTGTACTTGCGCCAACCCTCTTTGGGATTTTCTTCGCTATGCTCCTGAGGCATGCCTTCAGCACAGCAACAGAGGGAATCTACCTGCACACAAGATCTGACGGCAGGCTTTTCAACCTCGCCCGCCTGAAAGCCAGAACCAAAGTACGCGAGGCTCTAATCAGAGACATGCTGTTCGCAGACGACGCTGCAGTCGCAACCCACACACAGCAGGAGCTTCAGACCCTGATGGACCGCTTCTCCCAGGCATGCAAGGACTTCGGGCTTACCATCAGCCTGAAGAAGACTAACGTCTTGGCGCAAGGCACGGAAGCACCACCAGCCATCACCATTGATGACTACAAGCTGGAGGTCGTGAATCAGTTCACGTACCTGGGGTCCACGATCAGCAACAACCTCTCCCTTAATACAGAGATCAACAAGAGGATTGGAAAATCAGCCTTCACACTCGCTCGCCTCACCACACGAGTGTGGGAGAATCCCAAACTCTCTGTCAAGATGAAGATGGCAGTGTACAACGCCTGCGTCATCAGCACACTGCTCTATGGGAGTGAGACGTGGACAACATACGCCCGGCAGGAAAAGAGACTGAACTCCTTCCACTTGCGCTGCATTCGCCACATCCTGGACATATCCTGGCAGGACAAAGTGCCCAACACAGAAGTTCTGTCCCGCGCCGGCCTTCCCTCCATGTTCACTCTACTCAGGCAGCGCAGGCTCCGCTGGCTAGGCCACGTTCACCGTATGGAGGATGGCAGAATCCCCAAAGACGTCCTCTATGGAGAACTGGCAACTGACAGGAGAGACGTTGGCCGCCCACAGCTGCGCTTTAGAGATGTCTGCAAGAGAGACATGAAGGCCCTGGATATCAACACAGAGCGCTGGGAGGACCTTGCAACGGACCGCTCCAAATGGAGAGGCACCCTGACCAGACAGCTCAAGGCGGGTGAAGAGAGACTGACTGCTGCAGCAGATGAAAAAAGGACCCGCAGGAAGAACCGCCACAGACCCAGCAGCACGGAGACCACCCACAAGTGTGACCTGTGTGACAGGGACTGTCATTCGCGCATCGGCCTGTTCAGCCACAGGCGGTGCTGTTCCAGCAGAGTAGACGTTTAGGATTCTCTTCCATGGTCATCATAGACCGACGGAGGCTGACGACTGTCCTGGTTAAGTAGTTACTTAAAGAATAGATATCAGTATGTATGTGTTAGCAACAAAAACTCAGAGTTGCTGAAGGTCATCTGTGGAGTCCCACAGGGTTCAGTTTTGGGACCATTATTATTCAATATGTATATAAACGATATATGTAAAGTTTCAGAAAAAATGGACTTAATATTGTTTGCCGATGACACTAATCTGCTATGCAGTGGAAACAATTTGGAACAACTTCTGGATACACTCGGGAAGGAATTAGAAAAGCTTAAACTGTGGTTTGATTCAAACAAATTAACGCTCAATTTAAGTAAGACAAAATTTATAGTCTTTAACAACCATCACAACAATCCAGTACCCAAACTCAGTGTAAATGGTGTAGAGATTGAAAGGGTATCTGAAACTAAATTCCTTGGAGTAATAATTGATAACAAACTGTGTTGGAAGTCACATATTAATTATATTAAAGGTAAAGTTTCCAAATCAATTGCAATATTACACAGAGTGAAATATTTGCTGAATCAACCCACACTATACACCTTGTATCATTCATTAATACTCCCATACATGACATATTGTAATGAAGTATGGGGAAATACATACAAAACAAACATATATCTACTCTTTATGCTTCAAAAGAGAGCTATTAGAATAATAAACAAAGCAGCTTACAGGGAACCAACAAACCCACTTTTTCTTAAACAAAAAACTCTCAAGTTGAAAAATCTGGTTGACTTTAAAACCGCAATAATAATGTTCAAAGTGAAGAATTTATCACTGCCCGCAAATATCCAAAAGTTGTTCCAAACAAGGGAGGAACGATATCACTTCAGAGGAACATGTATATTTCAAAAACCTTCAGTGAGAACAACCACCAAGCAACACTGTATTTCAGTGCAAGGAGTCAGATTATGGAACGATTATGGACCTGAATTAAAATCATGTACAACGCTTGGACAATTTAAACAAAAACTAAAGGAAGAAATACTCCAAACATATTTACAAGACGACATGTAAACTCACATAAGGATTGACATATCCAGCCTGTGTTGTGTTGTAGCTTAGTTTTTTTTTTTTTTTTTTTTTTTTTTTTTTTTTTTTTGTCTCTCTGTGACATTCTGTCTTAGATTTGTCTTGAATAGTAACCGCTTAACTTAGCTTAGCTTAGTTTTCTTTTTTTTTTTTTCTCTCAGTCACACTTTGTCTTAGCTTTGTTCTAAATTGTAATCACTCTTGTCTTGTTTACTCTTTTTTCTTTTGAATTCTTGGATGGAATATGGGTGGGCAATATAAGCTGCGGCTTCAGCCATCACCCATTTCGGATAACTCACGTGGAATTGTTTAGTAGAAGGAGTCTTTGTCTAATTTGACCTTGTTGTTATATTATACAGTTTCTTTTAACCTGTACTGTATTATCCGAAATAAATAAATTCAATTCAATTCAAAAATAAGATGCAAACCACTGCAACAAAGTTCCATTAAGTCCAATATGGTGTTCTTATCTGTCAAGTAGAATATTATGGTCAATAGTATCAAAAGCTGCACTAAGGTCTTCAAGGACAAGTACAGAAACAAGTCCATTATCCGATGCGATAAGGAGGTCATTAGTTACCTTCATTAAGGCTGTTTCAGTACTTTGATGGATTCTTAACCCAGATTGAAACTCCTCAAATAAACCATTTCCCTGCAAGTGGTCAAATAATTGTGTAGCAACAACTCTTTCTAAGATTTTTGAAATGAAAGGCAGATTAGAGATTGGTCTATAGTTAGCTAAAACTCCTGGATCCAGCGTTAGCTTTTTAAGTACATGTTTAATTACAGCAGTTTTAAAAGCCTGTGCTACATGGCCTAATGTTAATGAAGAATTGATTATTTGAAGAATAGAGCTACCAATAAATGGGAAGACTTCTTTAAATAACCTGGTAGGAAAAGGGTCTAAAAGACCAGTTGAAGGCTTGGATGAGGAAATTATTTTGTCTAACTCTAAAAGGTCAAGTGGAGTAAACTGATCCAAACAGATGTCAATTGAAGGAGTTGTAGTAGTTACTTTATTTAAGTTAATGGTGGGAAGAATCTGACTGGTTTTATCTCTGATAGCTGAAATTTTATTATTGAAGAAGTTCATAAAGTCCAGACTAGTAAGCTCTAAGGGAATGCGAGGATTGACAGAGTCATGACTCTTTGTCAGCCTGGCTACAGTGTTGAAAAGAAACCTGGGATTATTCTTGTTCTCTTCTATTAATGCAGAATAATAACTCGTTCTAGCTTTCCGAAGAGATTTTTTTATAAATTAAAAGATGATTCTCCAAGCTAAATAGATTTCATCTAATTTAGTGGAGCACCATTTTCTTTCTAATTGACGAGTCTTCTGTTTTAAGCTACGAGTTTCTGTGTTGAAACAAGGAGCTAGAAATCTCTTAGACTTTTTCTTTTTTAAAGTGGCCACCATATCTAGAGTCTGATGCAGAGAAGCTGTAACACTATCTACCATGCTATCAATTACAGAAGGAGCAAGCTGTCTGTAGCTTATTTCCGTTGTGTTGACACATGGCATAGAGGAAACAATCTGCATAAATTTGGAAACATCATCTGAGAGGCATCTACTGTAATAATATTTTTCTTTAGGAGCCAAATAGTCAGAAATAGTGAAGGTAAAGGTTAACAGACAATGGTCTGACAGTACAGGGTTATGAGGAGACACTACCAGCTTTTCTACTTCTATGCCATATGTCAGAACAAGGTCCAGTGTGTGGTGGAGATAATGGGTAGAATTTCCTACTTTCTGAGAAAACCCCATCTATTCTAATATTGAATTAAATGCCAAATTAAGGCAGTCAGTATCTACATGTATATTAAAGTCCTCTACTATAATAATTCTATCTGATTTCAGCACTAAATCTGCTAAGAATTCATCAAATTCGGATAAAAACTCTGAGTAGGCTGAGGGAGGATGATAAACTATGGCAAATAGAATTGGGTTTAACCTAAAATTGCTAAAATGCCCAATACTGAGGACCAGGCCCTCAAAGGAGTTATAATGTGTTTTTTGCTTTACATTAACTAGTAATTTGGAATGGTAAATTGTTGCTACTCCTCCTCCACGACCAGAACTTCTGGGATTTTGACAGTTTAAACCAACATAATCCTCTTGCCCTAACCAAGTCTCTTTAAGGGATATTAAATCAATCTGATGATCAATTAACAGATCATGGACTAGCAGAGACTTGGGAATTAGAGACCTAATATTTAACAAACCCCATTTAATTTTTAAATTATGAGGAGGAACAGAGGCCAAGTCAATAAATTTAGAGGCTTCATGTTTAATTTGAGTTTTACCAACTTTTTGTTTAATCACTTTAGGATGCATATACATTATATTCTTATTTACTTTGGAGGGAGCAGACAATGATTCTCTGATGGGGAAAACAGGGGCTAAGTTGAGGAGTGGCAAGTAAATGTGATGCTAAGATAAGATAAGATGAGCCTTTATTAGTCCCACAATGGGGAAATTCCAGGATTGCAACAGCACAGGGATAGCAACACTCAGAGTAATAATTAAGAAGATTCTTGGAGTTTCTTTGGAAGTGCGTCAAAAACAGGTTTCCTCCCGTCACCCTGCGAGTGGCTAAATGCTCGTAGTCACTACATCAAAGTAAAAACCCTGATCCCGTAAGGAGAAAGTAAAATGGGGATTGTTCATGGAACATAAGGACCAGGATCACCAAAAGTGAAAGCTTCGCTCTGTCACAAATTGGAGAATAGCACACTGTTCACTCTTACCTGAACAGTTTGGAGCACACTTCCAACGCAGTGCAGCCATTGTCACCTGTTACAGGACATCAAAATCAACACCATCATCATTCTGACAGGAGGACAGGTACCAGACGTCTTCAAACGAGGTACGGATAGAGACACACCTACGCTTGCTGAACTGTTTTGGTTGGAGGTGGTTTAAGACTGTGTGACAGCTGCTGGCTGCCCAGAGTGTTGTGGTGCATTCAAGGCCTGGCAACTGTGTCGGATTTTTGAGCGAAAACGAAAATTTGTTGCTTCACAGAATTGTTTGGTCTGGATATGTTTGGAGTGCATCTGCTGTTCCGAGGCATCCATCAAAAAGTTGTTTTCCTGTGAAAGCATTCAGTGTCTATCAATTGAAAATGAATGATGTACAGAGAATTCCCTTACACAGTAGGTTGTTGAAACTGGTCCTACTAACGTGCAGTGATGTCAATGAAAAACGAATAAGAAAACTAACTTTAAAAGGGGATTTTAATGGTTATTGAAAAACTTCAGAAGGAAAGAGAAGATCATTTTAAATGAGCAAGCAAGTTAAAACCTAAAATCACCTCTCTTTTGTCTTCAAATACAAATTTCTGTGCAGTGCAGGAAGATTTAAAAGCCTTTAAAAGTTGTGTGAAAATGCTGCTGAAGAACACAATGCATTGCTGAGTTTCCTTTACCTGAAGAGGAACAGAGAAAGCAGGAAGTATGGTTTGAATCCAAAGTGGTTGCTAGTACTGTGTTCATTGAGGAAATAGCCACCTGGTTAACACAAAATGAGACTGCAAGTTAAAGCAATGAGCCTGAAAATAATTATGTTTGTGCTGATTGTGATGAGGTTGCCAAAGTTAACTCTGTTTCAAGATGACATTCATCCTGAGGACAGTGCATCAAATACTGTATATTAAGTAAAAGGTCAAGCAGAAGTCATTGTAGTGCATCTTCATCTAGCATCTTATCAGCACAGTTAAAAGCAAAGGCAGAGAGAGCAGCTTTGCTGGAGCAAGCTGCTGCTCTACACAAAAACATGAGTTGGAGGCTCAAGAGGAGTCACTGCAGAGGAAAAAGGAACAGCTGGAGCTTGAGACACAACTTGCTATCACAGCAGCAAGGTTCTTTGTGCTTGAAGGTCGTGACGCTGGAAATGTTGGTTCTGATGGCATGAATTCCTGCATAACCAAAGGTTTAAAGGAGCAAACCCACAAGTTCAACTTACAGGCTCAAGAGTTTGTACCACCAAAGTCCTCAGCCGCTGACCAGGAAGCAACAGCGCCACCTACCACATATGCCCAGAATGTGGGGCCAAAAATAAAAGACCAACATCAGCCCTATGGGACCGATCACGTAAAACAGGATTTAGGATCACGCTTTGGCCCCACAAATGTTCATAAGCCTTATTTTCAAAACCCATCACCAGCTATAATAAATGCAAACTTTAAAGCTGTCGCTGCAAAGGAGAAAAATGAACAAAGTCACCAGTCTCATCATGTTTCTCCAGAGCCCAAATCAGTCAACCAGGACTCAGTTTGTAAAATTATGAAAAAATAAAAAGCACCAAGGTGCTGTGCCTCGGTGCCTGTAGCATGGTGGCATGGGCGGCTGTAAAAAAGTAGAACTCCAACCACTACTGGCCCGGCGTACAGTGGGGCAAAAAAGTATTTAGTCAGCCACCAATTGTGCAAGTTCTCCCACTTAAAAGATGAGAGAGGTCTCCAATTTTCATCATAGGTATACCTCAACTATGAGAGAGAAAATGAGAAAAAAAAAATCCAGAAAATCACATTGTCTGATTTTTAAAGAATTTATTTGCAAATTATGGTGGAAAATAAGTATTTGGTCAATAACAAAAGTTCATCTCAATACTTTGTTATATACCCTTTGTTGGCAATGACAGAGGACAAACGTTTTCTGTAAGTCTTCACAAGGTTTTCACACACTGTTGCTGGTATTTTGGCCCATTCCTCCATGCAGATCTCCTCTAGAGCAGTGATGTTTTGGGGCTGTCGCTGGGCAACACGGACTTTCAACTCCCTCCAAAGATTTTCTGTGGGGTTGAGATGTGGAGACTGGCTAGGCCACTCCAGGACCTTGAAATGCTTCTTATGAAGCCACTCCTTCGTTGCCCGGGCGGTGTGTTTGGGACCATTGTCATGCTGAAAGACCCAGCCACGTTTCATCTTCAGTGCCCTTGCTGATGGAAGGAGGTTTTCACTCAAAATCTCACCATACATGGCCCCATTTATTCTTTCCTTTACACGGATCAGTCGTCCTGGTCCCTTTGCAGAAAAACAGCCCCAAAGCATGATGTTTCCACCCCCATGCTTCACAGTAGGTATGGTGTTCTTTGGATGCAACTCAACATTCTGTCTCCTCCAAACACCATAAGTTGAGTTTTTACCAAAAAGTTCTATTTTGGTTTCATCTGACCATATGACATTCTCCCAGTCCTCTTCTGGATCATCCAAATGCTCTCTAGCAAACTTCAGACGGGCCTGGACATGTACTGACTTAAGCAGGGGGACACGTCTGGCACTGCAGGATTTGAGTCCCTGGCGGCGTAGTGTGTTACTGATGGTAGCCTTTGTTACTTTGGTCCCAGCTCTCTGCAGGTCATTCACTAGGTCCCCCCGTGTGGTTCTGGGATTTTTGCTCACTGTTCTCATGATCATTTTGACCCCACGGGGTGAAATCTTGCGTGGAGCCCCAGATCGAGGGAGATTATCAGTGGTCTTGTATGTCATCCATTTTGTAATAATTGCTCCCACAGTTGATTTCTTCACACCAAGCTGCTTACCTATTGCAGATTCAGTCTTCCCTGCCTGGTGCAGGTCTACAATTTTGTTTCTGGTGTCCTTTGACAGCTCTTTGGTCTTGGCCATAGTGGAGTTTGGAGTCTGACTGTTTGAGGTTGTGGACAGGTGTCTTTTATACTGATAATGAGTTCAAACAGGTGCCATTAATACAGGTAACGAGTGGAGGACAGAGGAGCCTCTTAAAGAAGTTGTTACAGGTCTGTGAGAGCCAGAAATCTTGCTTGTTTGTAGGTGACCAAATACTTATTTTCCACCATAATTTGCAAATAAATTCTTTAAAAATCAGACAATGTGATTTTCTGGATTTTTTTTTTCTCATTTTGTCTCTCATAGTTGAGGTATACCTATGATAAAAATTTGAGACCTCTCTTATCTTTTAAGTGGCAGAGCTTGCAAAATTGGTGGCTGCACGGTGGCGCAGTGGTTTAGCACTGTGGCAGCACAGTTTACCCTCGGCCAGGGGATCGCGGGGATCATGAGATCGTGGGTTCGATCCCAGCCCCCGACCAACAGTGAGCTGTGTGGAGTTTGCATGTTCTCCCCGTGTTGCGTGGGTTTTCTCCGGGATTTCTCCAGTTTCCTCCCGCATACCAAAAACATGTAGGTTTAGGGCGCTCGCGCATGCAGCGACCAGCAGCCGGTGGCTTGTCACCAGACTGCAAACCAAATCTACCTATGGGTACAAATAAGTAACAAAAAACAAAACAAAAACTAAATACTTTTTTGCCCCACTGTAGTTATTACATTTCCTTTTTCGTGGCTGTATTGACAGAAATGTTAAGTTAAATTTGTACTTATTTTGAAAACAAAGCCTTATCTCACAATTCTGGCAAATTAATAGTCAAGAAAATATGGCAATACAATGATACAAGCCTTTAGTCCCACTTAATTTTGACCAGGCGAGCTGAAACAGAGAGGCAGACAGACAGATACACACACCCACACAGCCACAAACAGACGCACTAACTGATTACTGTATGCCTGTGTTTCACCCAGGCATAACAAAATGAAATCACAACCATGCTGGTGCAACAACAGATGTTATCCACTTTAACACAAAGAGAAATGACCATATTTGATAGAAATCCATTGCAGTTCATATGATTTATTAGAAACTTCGAGCACTGTGTGGAGGAGAAAACCAGCAGCTACCAGGACTGCTTGTATTTTCTCGAGCAGTATACTAGGGGATGCCCCAGAGAGTTGGTGAGAAGCTGTTTCCATATGACACCTTCCTGGCATCCTTCAGTCTCGGGAGACTATGGATCTGCGCCTTGAGTTGGAATAACGGAGTTACGGCAGCATTGCTTGTGGCTGTGTAAGCCAATACGCGAGTGACAGTCACAGTTGCAACGGTCGCAGATGTAGGCGCTTGGTTGTGGTGTCTTTTTCAATGCATCCTTTCGAGATGATTGTTTTTCGTTGGCAGACTGGCGAAGGTGCTCTTCTCCCTTTCTTAGTCCATCTTTCAGCGCATGTCTCCAGCGGTTTCGGTCGTCTGCAGTATCCTCCCAGTTGATCACGTCCATGGCCAGTGTCATGTCTCTTTTGCATAAATCCTTGAAACGGAGATACGGTCGACCTCGAGTTTGTTTGCCGGATGCAAGCTCTCCGTACAGAATGTCTTTCGGTATTCTCCCATCCGGCATCCGATGGACGTGTCCCAACCAGCGGAGACGACGTTCACTAAGCAAGCTGAACAGGCTTGGTAAGCTCGCGCGGGAGAGTATCTCATTGTTTGTGATACGGTCGCTCCATTTAACGTTAAGAATACTTCTCAGCATGCGGAGATGAAAGGCGTTGATCCGTCGCTTTTGCGAGGTGTATAGACACCATGTCTCACTGCCATATAGCAAGGTACTGAGAACGCATGCCCTGTAAACAGTGATCTTCGTGTGCCTCGACAGTTTTTGGTTCAGCCATACCGTCTGTGATAATTTTCTGAAGGTCGTTGCAGCAAGGCCGATTCTTCTACTGAGTTCATTGTCGAGTGAGTGGTCGTCCGATATTTTGGATCCGAGGTATGTAAACTCATGAACCACATCCAGTGGGTGGTTTTCGATATTTATCGTAGGAGGGTTCGAGACACCTTAGCCTATTACTTTGGTCTTCTGCTGACTGATGGTCAGACTGAAGTCGTCGCAGGCTTTATTGAGTGTGTTGATCATTGATTGTAATTCCAGTTCCGAGTGAGCTATCAGCGCTGCATCGTCGGCAAACAGCATCTCACTGATGGATACTTTTCAGATCTTGGATTTTGCACTCAGTCGTGATAGGTTGAACAGTTTGCCATCAGATCTTGTGTGGAAGCAGACACCATCATTCCGAGTACCAAATGCATACTTTAGCATGACGGCAAAGTATACGTTAAACAGAGTAGGAGCAAGCACGCAGCCCTGTTTTACTCCACAGCAGATGTTGAATGGTTCTGAAAAGCTTCCATCAAACTGGATAATAGCTTTCATGTTGGTATGGAAGGATTCAATAATTTGCA
Organism: Pholidichthys leucotaenia; assembly: GCA_020510985.1. NCBI lineage: Eukaryota > Metazoa > Chordata > Actinopteri > Cichliformes > Pholidichthyidae > Pholidichthys > Pholidichthys leucotaenia. Next base: position 484,824,239 of record CM035838.1, on the reverse strand, counting down.
GTAGTTGGGGGGTGGGGGGACAACCGATCTTCTTGAGAACTTGGAACAGTCCTTCACGGCTAACTGTATCGAAGGCTTTTGTCAGGTCGATGAATGCGACATAAAGTGGTTTATTTTGCTCCCTGCATTTCTCCTGTAGCTGTCTGAGAGAAAAGATCATATCAATCGTGGAGCGCCCGGATCTGAAACCACTTTGAGATTCAGGATAAATTCTTTCTGCGAGTTTCCGAAGACGGCTGAGAACCACACACGCGAATGCCTTCCCGGTGACACTAAGCAATGATATCCCTCAATAACTGTTGCAGTTGCATCGGCTACCTTTATTTTTATACAGCGTCACTATTTTGCAGTCCTTCATGTCTTGAGACACCTCTCCTTCCTCCCAGCAGTGAGATAGGATCTCATGTAGTTGTTGAAGGATGACATCCTTCGAGCACTTTATAACTTCTGCTGGGATCCCATCGAGGCCAGGCGCTTTCCCAGTTGGCAGAGAGTCTAGTGCTTCTTCCAATTCCTCCATGGCTGGAGGTGAGTCCAGCTCTTCCATGATTGGTAGGTCCTCCGAATTATTCAGTGTTTCCTCCGAAATTGAGCTGTCTTGGGAGTATAGTTCAGAGTAGTACTCTACCCACCTCTCCATCTGCTCCATTTGGTTTGTGATGGTAGTTCCGGTCTTGGTTTTTGCGGCGCTGTCTTGAGTTGAGTTGGCCCAATTGCTTTATTGATCCCGTCGTACATTCCACGTATGTCTCCTGTGTCAGCTGCCATTTGGATACTCTCACAGAGTTTCAACCAGTAATCGTTTGCGCAGCGTCTGGCTGTCCGTTGAGTCTTGCTCCTGTCTGCCTGCAGAGCTTCCTGTGATTTGCGGGTGGGGCGATCCTTGTATTTCATTAGAGTAGAGCTGCACGGTGGCGCAGTGGTTAGCACTGCGGCAGCACTGCGGCAGCACAGTTTACCCTTGGCCGGGGGATTGTGGGGATCGTGGGATCGTGGGTTCGATCCCAGCCCCCGACCAACAGTGATCTGTGTGGAGTTTGCATGTTCTCCCCGTGTTGCGTGGGTTTACTCCGGGATTTCTCCGGTTTCCTCCCACATGCCAAAAACATGCATGTTAGGTTAATTGGCTGTTCTAAATTGTCCCTAGATATCTGTTTCCTATAGGCCCTTAGAATAGAGGGTTAGTATTAATGAAAGCGCTTTGAGTGGTCTTTGTGACTAGAAAAGCGCTATATAAGTGCAGGTTAGTTAGTTAGTTAGTTAGTAGCTCTCTTTTCTGCGAGGACGGCGGCCAGCTCGTTGGAGTTCGCCTCGAACCAATCAGGTGTGTTTCCTCGTTTTTTACCAAATGTACGGAGAGCAACACTGTGGATGTGATCTCTGAGGGTGTTCCATCTCTCTGCGGCATCTGCTTCAGGTGAGATTGTGATGGACTTCTTGAGATTTTCGGTGAATTCGATGACTTTGTCTGGTTGTTGCGTCATCCTGGCATCAATGCGCTGTCTTCCAGGAGGTTTGTTGTAATGCAGTGCCTTGGGAACAAGTCTGACCTTACAGCATACCAGTGAGTGATCTGTGTCACAGTCAGCACTCTGGTATTAGCGGGTGATCTGTACATTCCGCAGATGGTGTTGACGTGTCAGTATCAGGTCCAGTTTGTGCCAGTGCTTAGAGCGTGGGTGCATACAAGAAACTTTATGCTATTGCTTTAGCTGAAAGTAGGTGCTCGTTATGCAGAGTCCTTGGAGTGAGCACAGTTCTAGCAGGCATTGTCCATTGTCATTCATCTTACCAGTTTCGTGCTTCCCTATACATGTTGGCCAGGATCCTGAGTCAGCACCCACTCTAGCGTTGAAATCTCCCAATAAGATCAGGTGTTCTCTGGAAGGTATCTTTTGTATCATCGATGAAAGCTGGTTGTAGAATTCTTCTTTCATGTCCTGCCTGGAGTACAAGGTGGGCGCGTAGACACTGGTTAGGTTGACCGGTCCGTCTGAGGTGTGCAGTCGAAGAGACAGCAACCTTTCTGTTCCTCCCTCGGCAAGATCCACCATCTTCAGCAGAGAGTTTTTCACTGCAAAGCCAACTCTGTGCTCCCTTGTCTCATCTGCACTCTTACCCTGCCAGTAAAAGGTATAATCACGTTCACGTAATGAGCCTCTTTCTGGTAGGCGTGTTTCTTGGAGTGTGGCGACGTCCACCTTGAGCTTCAGCAGTTCGTTGTTTATCACCTCTGTCTTGCGTGCGTCCTCTATCTCTCGGTGATTGTTTGAGAAGCCCAGAAGTAGGGTTCTGACGTTCCAGCAGCCAATTTTGAGTGCTGGTTTTTTGTTATTTGATACTTTGTTTTTGTTTGGTGCAGGGTTTGCAGTCCATGATTCAGAACATAAGTATTCCTGAGCCCCACGCACCCAGTAGGGTGGACAGACTGTGGCGGAACAGCACCTAACTGGCTGGGGGCTGCCCAGCTTGAGGCAGGCGGTAGCTGTCCAGTGAGATACTATGGCCTCTCCCACTGTCGAAAACAACCCCTGGCACCCAGCTCTACGCCAGTTGAGCGGAGGCTTATAACCGGTGAACTGTTGTTTCCTGTGTTTTTCCATCATGTGACATGACGCTGGAGTGTCCTCTCCAGGGCACAGGCCTGGGCAATGTGTATGGAGGACTCGCTGTTGCCCATGCAGCAGGTCCCCCCTCTCCACAACACCAGTAGGGTCCAAGGGAAAGGCAAAGGCCAGTACTGCTTGGTATCGGTGTGTCGCAGGAGTTGCCAGATTGAGGTTGAGCACAACGTCAAACTGCCTTCGGGACTCCAACTACGGATTTCTTTTCAGGGTTATCTCCCCAAGCCCTTCCCATATTGGGTCTTGCCACAAGGCAGTGAAGGTTTGAGATCAGAGTTTTCCTTCTCCTAGATGGGTTGCCTCCTCGGCTAATGAGTCCCATCTACCCGAAGCACTGGTTTTGGGGCGCCAGTAACTCGCCCTCGCCCCTTCTCCTGTCAGTAGTAACAGTTCCGCCTATATGACATCACAGCAAGGATATCAAAGGGCAAAAGGACTTCTAATGGAACACCTTGGAAATGAGCATCAGGTGGCGACAGCTTACATGAACAAAGTCTTTGGATGGCCTGTCATTAAATCTGAAGATGGTCAATCGTTACAGGAACTTGCACTTTTCCTGGGAGGATGCTGTAATGCTATGGCAGAAATACAGTATTTGGAGGAGATAGATATTCCATCGAATATGAAGCAAATAGTAATGAAGTGGCCTTACAAGCTGCGGGAAAGATGGAGGTCCTTAGCTTGCGAGATTCAGGAGTGACGAGGTTACACAGCCACCTTCCCAGATTTGCTCAACTTCTTGGAACACCAAGTCAAATCTTGTCACATCCACTCTTTGGTGACATCTCTGTTCCAAAGTCAAGCATCATAGCAAAACCTGGTACTAAGATCAAAATCTCTTCCTCTAGATCTAACAGAGGAACGAGCTTTGTTACAACTGTGAGAGCCCCAAGTTACACAACTACATCAAGGACTACTGTGAGTCAGACACCGAAACGGACTATCCCATCTAAAGAGTCTTCATCACAAGTTTGTCTGTACTGTCAACAGTCACATCTACTGCTCAAGTGTACAAAGTTCGACCGCATTTTTCAGAGGGAGAAGATTGAATTCCTGAAAAGAGGAGGAATGTGTTTTGGCTGTTTGAAAATTGGTCACATGAGCAACGATTGCAGGAGTCACTTGACATTTGATGAATGCAGTTTGAAGCATCCAACTGTTGTACACATCCAATGTAAAGATAAAGGAATTGAACATCAGGAGGCCCCAAGCACCAGTGCTGTTGTCTCTCTTCAGGCATGTGGTTGTATTGGGGCCGGAGATCATGAATGTACTCTTCCCATTGTCCCAGTACAGCTCAAATCAAGGAAATCTAATAAGGTGATCAAGACTGGAAGTACTGTGACATTTTGCACCCAGGGTGTGATGAAAAGGTTGAATTTACAGGGGTCCAGAACTAACATCTTGTTACACACCGTGGGACAAGAAAACATAAGATAAGAGATAAGATAAGCCTTTATTAGTCCCACAATGGGGAAATTCCAGGATTGCAACAGCACAGGGATAGCAACACTCAGAGCAACAATCAGAAGGCAAGAAAAAAAAACAAGCAAGCAAGAGCAGCTAATATACATATGTACATATTACTATAAAATATATATATATACACACACACACAGACACACAGTGCAGAGCATTGTAGCTGGATGGAATAAATATATGAATATATGAACACACAGTGCAGAGCATTGTAGCTAGATGGAATAAATATGTAAATATATAAACACCCACAGTACGGAGCATTGCAGCTAGGTGGAATAAATATGCAAGTATATAAACACACACAGTGCGGAGCAATGTAGCTAGATGGAATAATATGTAGATATATAAAAACACAGTGCGGAGCATTGTAGCTAGATGGAATAAATATATAGATATATAAATATAAACACACCCAGTGCTGAGCATTGTAGCTAGATGGAATAAATATGTAAAATATATAAACACACACAGTGCAGAGCATTGTTGCTAGATGGGATGAAACAGCATAACCGTCTACTTAGTTATCCTACATGGTATGATTATGTGCCCATACATATTCTCACCCTCCATAGCGACTGGTATGTTCCTAGTTGTATGCCGGAGGGGACCATTGTGTAAGTCTATTGCATCTTTTGCATTCAAAAAACTATTAGTTTGTTACGTCTTTTTGCTATCTCTGCGAGCAGCCCTGCTTAGGTTGTACAGTCTGACAGCCGTTGGTAGGAAGGACCTACGAAACCTCTCGGTTGTGCACCTGGGATGATGTAGTCTGCTGCTAAATGAGCTCCTCAGTGCATCCAGTATATCCTGCATAGGGTGGAACTCGGACTCCAGCAGAGATGACAGTTTAGCCACCGTCCTTCTCTCTCCTATCTCCTCCATCGGATCAAGGCGCTGCCCCAGGACAGAGCTAGCTTTCTTAATCAGTTTGTTCAGTCTCTTCCTATCGGCTGCAGTAATGCCACTGCCCCAGCAGACCACTCCAAAAGTGATGGCTGATGCCACCACCGTGTCATAGAATGTCTTCAGCAGCGCCCCTTGTACACCAAAAGACCTGAGTCTCCTCAGCAGGAACAGCCTGCGCTGTCCCTTCTTGTAGAGTGCGTCAGTATTGTGTGACCAGTCTAGTTTATTGTTCAGATGAACACCCAGGTACTTATAGGATGTCACCATCTCGATGTCTGTTCCCTGTATATTTACTGGTGCTGTGAGGGGCTGCCCATGCCTGCGGCAGTCCACCACCAGCTCCTTAGTTTTCCTCGCGTTGATCTGGAGGCAGTTCCGATGGCACCAGTCCACGAAGTCCTGGATAAGCCCTCTGTACTCAGCTTCATCTCCATTGGAGATGAGACCAACGATCGCAGAGTGATCAGAGAACTTCTGTAGATGGCAGTGTGTTGTGTTGTGTGAGAAGTCCGCAGTATAAAGAGTGAACAGGAAGGGAGCCAGCACCGTTCCCTGGGGGGCCCCCGTGCTACTGATGATCGTGTCGGAAACACAGTCCCGGGTTCTCACAAACTGAGGCCGGTTCGTGAGGTAGTCCAGGATCCATGATGACAGGTGCTGGTCCACCCCTGCGCGCAGCAGCTTGTCCTTCAGGATCATCGGTTGGATGGTGTTGAAAGCACTGGAGAAGTCAAAGAACATGATCCTCACCATATTCCCGGGCTTCTCCAGGTGGGACAGAGAACGGTGAAGGAGGAAGATCACCGCATCCTCCACCCCAATGCCATGCTGGTAGGCGAACTGGAGTGGATCCATCGCTGGTTCCACCAGGGGGCGGAGATGAGCAAGGAGCAGTCTCTCCAGGGTCTTCATCAAGTGGGACGTCAAGGCCACCGGTCTGTAGCTGTTCAGGTCTTTGGGGTGGGAAGTTTTTGGTACAGGTACCACACAAGATGTTTTCCACAGCTGTGGTACCCTCCCCAGTTGCAGGCTCATGTTGAAGATATACGTCACAATCCCACACAGCTGGTCTGCACAGGACTTGAGGAGCTTTGCGCTGATGCCGTCCGGTCCCGACGCCTTCCTCGCCTTGATCTTCCTCAGCTCCGTCCTCACCTGGGTCTTGGTCAGGGTCAGGATGGGGGGCTGTGTGTTGGGAGTGGGGGGGGTGTCGGTGGAGTGGGGAGTGGGCAGCAGGACTTGATTTCTTAGAGGCAGCAGTGGTTGTTGTGCAGACAGGGGGGAGGGCGGTTGGTCAAATCTATTGAAAAACAGATTCAGGTTGTTCGCCCACTCCCTGCCCCCCGTGGCCTGGGGGGAGGTATTCTGGAGCCCCGAGATGGTTTTGAGGTTTCTCCAGACCCCGCTGATGTCGCTCTGTTGCAGCTTGTCCTCCATCTTCTTCCTGAAGCTGTCCTTGCCTTCTCTGATCTTTCTCCTCAGCTCCCTCTGTACGGACTTCAGCATCTCCCTGTTCCCCGACCTGAAGATCCTCTTCTTCTCTCTCAGAAGTGTTTTTATCTCAGGGTTGATCCAGGGTTTGTTGTTTGAGTGACGCCGTATGGTCTTGGTGGGAACGGATTTGTCCACACAGAAGCTGAGGTAGCCCGTGAAGGTGTGAATGAGGCCATCGATGTCCTCACCATGTGGATCGCAGAGCTGCTTCCAGGCGGTGGCTTCAAAACAGTCCTTTAGAGTGTCCATTGTCTCCTCAGACCATAACTCCACAGTGTGCATGGCCGGAGGTTGTCTGTGCACTAGGGGTTTGTACACCGGCCGGAGATGAACCAAGTTGTGATCCGATCTCCCGAGTGGGGGGAGTTGTGATGAGGTGTACGCCTCCTTAGTGTTTGCGTAGAATAAATCCAGTGTTTTATTGTCTCTAGTGTGGCATGTGACATACTGGGTGAACGTGGGTAGAATGGGAGACAGTGAAACATGGTTGAAATCGCCTGAGATGAGGAGAAGAGCATCTGGGTGTTCTGTCTGCAGCCTGCTGGTTACTGAATGGATGACGTCACGCGCTGTCCCAGCGTTCGCCGTCGGATTTGCATAAACAACAATGCAGATCACGTGTGAGTGTTCTCTCGGGAGATATGTAGGCCTCATGCTAACAGCTAGCAACTCGATGTCTTTGCTGCAGTGTCGTTGTTTAACAGTGATATGTCCCGGTCTGCACCAGTTGTTGTTAACATACATTATCACTCCACCGCCCCTTGCTTTGCCACTGTCTGGTGTTCGGTCAGCTCGTATCATGTGAAAACCCTCCAGCTCAATGTTAGCATCTGCTGCTAGTTCAGTTAGCCACGTCTCAGTAAACAAAAGGAGAGAGCACTCCCGGTAAGTGCTATCATAACGGGAGATAGCCGCTAGCTCATCTAACTTTCCCAGTATCGACCGTACATTTCCCATGACAACAGATGGAAGGGAGGGTCTGTACCTTATATTTTTTGTCCTCTGCCTTACTCCAGCCCGGCAGCCGCGACGCTTTCGCCTCAGTTCTCTCGGTATGTCGAGTTTTTCCAATTGGACCGGGTGGCAGTTAAATGCTAGCAGCTCTTCCCTGTTGTATCGTATCCTGCTATAAACAGTGGCTCCGTCCACCGGCTCAGGAGACATTTGGGACGATATGTGTGTCCGTGATATAAGTGGGGTGAAAAAAAAGACGGATCAAAAAAGCGAGAGGAAGGGAAAAAAAACTCGGAATCGAGCCGCTGTTGCAAAAGGCAGCCTACTCGTGTGGCGCCGAGATAATTGTATAAAACATGGTTGAAAGTTAGATCCTGACAGACCTGGAAGTTTCAAAATTGGATGTCAACCAGTTTTCTGATCTTCGAGAGACTTACACGCAATATACTATTCCTGTTTCCACACACAACATTCCTACTCAGCGAGATGTTGAAAATTGGGGTTATTTCAAACACATGAGGATCCCAAGTTTGGATGCTGAAGTAGAACTTTTGATTGGGGCAAAAGCACCAAAGCTCATGGAACCTTGGGAGATCATAAACGGCAAAAAGGATGGACCATAAGCCGTGAAGACCCTACTGGGGTGGGTCATCAATGGTCCTTTAAGGAGCAATCTTGGTTGCCAGAGAAGCTGTTCAACCATTTATGTGAATAGGATATCCATCACCAAGTTGGAGGAGCTGTTGATCTCTCAGTATAACCAAGACTTCAATGAGAAGGCATTGGAGGAAAGGCAGGAAATGTCACAGGAGGACTTGAGGTTTATGGATGTAGTGGACTTATGTTGTATGGACTTGGCCTTCAAGCTGGGTGACGTGACTATGCGGAACAAGAAGTGCATTGCAGAACAATGTCTGCAGAGTCTCAAAAGAAAGTTTGACAGGAATAGGATCTATAAGGAGGACTACACCATGTTTCTGACTGAGATAATGGACAGTGGTTATGCTGAAGTGGTGTCACCAAATGAGCTGGTGTGTGAGATAGGAAAAGTTTGGTATCTTCCTCACCATGGTGTTCACCATCCTAAGAAGAAAACTTTGAGGGTGGTGTGTGATTGCGGAGCAGGGTTTAAGGGCACAATTCTGAACTCCAAACTTCTTCAAGGATTTGATCTCACAAACTCCTTTTTTGGGGTCTTAACGAGATTCAGGCGGGAGAATGTCGCCCTGATGACAGACATCAAAACCATGTTCCACCAGGTAAAGGTGTCCAAAAGGCATGTAGATTTTCTCAAATTTCTTTGGTGGCCATTGGGTGACAGTTCAAGAGTTCCAGTAGAACACAGGATGAAAGTTCACATCTTTGGAGCAGTTTCATCTCCAACCTGTGCTAACTACACGTTGAAGAGAACAGCAATAGATAAGACTGCTTTTAAAATGGAAGTGACTGACACTATCCACAATAATTTTTATGTGGATGATTGTTTTAAGTCTTTGGCCACAGAAGAAGAAGCTGTCCAAATGGCTGCAGATCTTACCAACCTTTGTTCAAAAGGAGGATTTCACCTGTCAAAGTGGACCAGTAACAGCTGTACTGTCTTGTTGTCCACACCAGAGTCTCTCAGATCTACCACAACCAGACAGCTCCATCTATAAAGAGACAACTTATGAGTTGAAACAGCACTGGGTTTGCACTGGTGTGCAGAAAGTGACATTCATTTTCAAACCAATAGTGGAAAAGCGTCCACATACAAGATGTGGGATTCTGTTAATTGTGAGTTCTATCAATGACCCAGGTGGTTTCCTTTGTCCATTCACCTTGCTGCCAAAGTTGATACTGCAGGAATTGTGCTGTCATAAAATTTCTTGGGATGATCCTATACCCCAGACTTACTTGCAGCAGTATATTGGATGGCTGCGGGATTTGGAAAAGGTGCCGCATGTAAAGATTGACCATTGCATCAAATCTAAGAACTTCAGAGGAGTTGTAAAAGTGCAGCTACATCATTTTGCTGATGCTAGTAACCATGGCTATGGTACAGCATCTTATCTGAGACTGGAAGACCTTGAAAGGACAGTGCATCTTGCTTTTATGTTGGGGAAAGCCAGAGTGGCCCCACTTAAACAAACAACGATTCCATGTCTGGAACTCACTGCTGCTGTGCTAGCTGTCAAGGTTGATAAACTCTTGAGGAAAGCGTTACCACTTAAGCTGGAAACATCATGCTTTTGGACCGACAGCCAGACTGTGCTGAAGTATATCAATAATGAGAGCAGACGATTTTACACCTTCGTTGCTAACAGAGTGGCCTCTATAAGAGAAGCTACAGATGTTGCTCAGTGGAGGTATATCAGCTCACAGAACAACCCTGCTGATGAAGCCTCCAGAGGTCTGACTATGGATGGTATCTTGGCTTGCAGCAGATGGATTTCAGGACCAGACTTCCTTTGAAAGCCAGAGAAGAATTGGCCTACACCATTTGAGCTGCAACACATCTCTGTAGAAGTTCTAGTTGTTAAGAGAGATGTTTCTGTAAATGTTATCATCAAGTAAGGCTGTGAATCTTTAGAAGTCACACGATTCAATTCTGAATCGGTTTTCGATTCAGAACGATATCCGATTCACATTTGGCTCTCAGTTCAGGACAAAACCCACTAATCTCAGGAAAAAGAAAGTCCACTGCACTACAAAAAATGCTGAGGTCAGCTTGAAAGCAGAGTACAGTGTGTTGATGTTTTTGGGGGGGGTTACATTTTTAAAAAATTACATCACCTGATTTGCAACAAAATACCGTTAAATGAAAACAGTAGGCTGAGGTTAGTAACTGCTTTTTTTATTTCTTGAAAACTTGTGGGTTTTAAAACTGAAATTGTGCACAAGTGAAATAAATGTTGAAAATGTTCCTTTTCAGCATCACAATTCCTAACAGCTTTTCCACAGTGTGGAGGTTTGGTCGCCCGTCAGCATTCTAGAAATATAGGCTGTTCATTAAAAAACTAAAGTAAATTCTGTTACAAATACTGTGAACATCCATTTAAATAGCTGTGCTGCCTGACTGTATGCAGTCAGTGTACAGTTACCAATACAGTAATTTAAAGCAATGGACACATTCAATAAGAACTGAATTAATTGATGCAGAAGATAAGCAGCATTAATTTTTTTAAACCTGTATCTAAATTCTTCAGAGACTTAAAAAACAAAGTTATAAAACAAAATGAAGTGCTGTTACAAGTTTTCATGACTTTTTTGCCCTTTCAGAATTTTCTGGGAGTTTGTTAAAGTGGTGCAGTGTGGTTGTTCAGCAGGAGGACGAACAACTTTCTCCACATCTTTAACTCTGGCTGATTATCTGGTGCTGGTGAAGCTTCTCCAATAAAAGCTAAAGGAAATGCATTCATTGAAACCCAAACAAACAAACAAAAATAAACTTTCATCCAGTGTTAATTTTGTCAAATAAAACTATATCCATTTTTTTTATTCATTAAAGCTAGATATTAATCTAAAATGACCATTTGTGCATTTTACTTTTAACACCTAATTTGAGTCTAGATTTATTATGATGATTTTATTTTCATAGTGTTATTTTAGTCTGTTCATTATCAATAGTTTTTCTCTACTTTTAGTCAATAACAAGATCTGTTTTTTATTTAATGAAAAGAACACTGCTTCCATCGCTGTCAAAAAATATTAGAAAAAACCTCAACTGTGGCTGTCAGGGTTGCTAGGCAACGGGCTAGCACATGGTCATGCAAACAAACGTCATCCAAAGACTAGACCATAAACTTTTTTACCGTCTGTGGACCAAAACTCTCATTTTTAGATTCTTTTACATTCATCCTTGTAAATGTGTGGCCTCCGTCGGCCCGTCTACAAGGCTACAACACGTGAATCTGTGTACGATCAGCCCAGTGCTGCTCAGCCATATTTGCATGGTCAGCTACAGCCAGCCATTTTGTGGAGTGACGTAACGTGGGGGCATAACTTGCTGAGGGAGCCTAACTAGTTGAAAAGGTGTTGACGGAGTCTGTTAGCTCCAGATGGACCTGTCTCCAGCTTTTTGCTGCTTCATTTTTTCTTTATTCCAACTGTTTCATCCGGCTGCTAGCTTAGTAAGCTACTCTGCATGGTTCTCCTGCATCAGCAGCATTAATGTTAATTGCATATCTTGAAGCGGCAATATGTGTCACTAGGCCACTAGGTTCACTTCCGCCTCCCAAAGAGAGCAGACGCTTTTTCCTTCTCTCCAGCTCTGACTTTTTATCTCCTTCCTCCCCTAACTGACTGGATCCCAGCTTGCTATCGTCTGTCTGCGTGTCTCTACTGCTGATTATCGAACGAAATTATGGATTTAATAAGCTGGGCTTTGAACGCAATTGACACTATTTTTTCAACGAGGAAAAGTGCCCCGGGGGAGGTAGTTTGCCCCGCAGGAACTGCGGCTGCGGGCTATTTGAGGGACACAAGTAATTGGAAACTCTTGTGCCTGTCTGATCTTTCTATCGAAGATGTCGAAGATTTGTATGTCTTCGTAGCAATGGTCATCGGGATCGTTCTGATTGGATCTGGGATCGTCCTGGTGTACCGTAAATTGATGAAGATGGACGTAGCCTATCAAGATGCTGGCCAGGCGAGGCTTATCCATCAAATTGAAAAAATGGAGAGGACTCTGACAGCGGCTAATGGAGAACTGTCTAGGAAAATGGATTACATCATGATCACACTGAGAGCCGTCCATGAAGAATTCAACGTCCAGCACTGAAGGATTAAAGTACTGAATCTGTAAGAGAATATAAAGTCTTTTCTCTGGGATCAGTACTATTCGACTAATCTGACCCCCTCACACAAGTCCTCCAGATTATCTGCAGTTTTTTTTTGTTTCCAAAACATTTGAGCTGCATTGACTCTACGGACAGCCAGCTGCCTGGCTCAAGGACAAATGCCAGCCGCTAAGACAAAACATCTCCTGCCGAAGAGACTTTGTTGTTCTTAACTGATACAAACACCTACACTCAACACTACACCCACACTGACTCAAATAAACTGATGAAAAGATCATTCACTCACTGCTCCCTTTGTGTCCTTGTGTATTTTTTTGTCTGCTATTTGTGCATTGAGGGCTTTTTTTCTTGTAATCATAATATTGATCATATATGACCGGTATTCTGACAATCAATGGTTTTTTGCTCTTTCCTATTGTGTTATCCTTTTCTTCCCTATGCATCCTGTACCCATCTGATGACAGGCGCGTTTTCGACACTGCCGCATCACCGGAAATGCAGGTCGTTTTCTGTGTCAAGTCAAATCCCTCGTATGTTATCAGTTGTTTACCGTTAATGTACTTGGCAATAAATCCTTTTCTGAGTTCTGAGTTCTGAGGCCTGTCACGGTGGAGGAATTTCCCCTGCGGTGACGGTGGATAGCTCAACACCATGATATGCAGTATTACTGCAAATGTCTTTAGGACCCTGTGGTCTTGTAATTTAAATAGGTTCATAACTTATGTGGCAAACGATGGAAGCTGTGAGAAACTTGCTGCAGCTCCACTTTTATCTTGTGCGTGTGTGACAATTGTGTGGAGCTCCGGTCTTCCTACAGGCATGAACTGCTGATTCTGTAAAAAAAAAAAAAAAAAACTTGATCATTTTCATAAAACAGTGACAGTAGCACCAGTATTTCAGTTACAGGGTGTGTGGACTGGTTGGAGACTGCAGTGACATTCAGCTTATTTAAACAGGATAGCCTCTGTACAGGGCCATGCCTGGCTCTTGTCTCCGGGATTTTTGCCACTGTCCGAAAAATCACGTTCAAACAAGCAATGCACTACACAGTAGTTGTTTGGCTCTCAGAGCTCAGTTGTCAGGATCATAAATATGCCGCTCAGAAGGAAATAACCCGCTTTGTGCCCTTTCAGTGCTCAGTCATGGCTGTATTTAGCAAGGAGTCCTTCTAGAGAGAGTCCCCCACCTGGTGCTGGTGGCAGCAGCACTTGGTGGTGTGGAAGCTTCCACAGTACCAGGTACAAACATGCTGTTGGCAATAAAAGTACACTTTGTAGCCACACATGTGACTTACTTAATGCCTTGCATAATGCCTCACATCTTAGATAAGAACAAAGTGCAGAGTTTCCTTGGAGATAACAGGAAGCTGTGAAAGTGTAATCTTTTATATGCAAGAGACTGCTTGGAGGATCCTTTGTGTGCCAAGAGACTGCTTGGAGGATCCTTTGTGGGCCAAAGACTGTGAGGGGGATGCTAGGGGATTTAAGAGGAAATGCAAAGTTACCTTTGATGTGAATGCAGTGTGACTTGTGAGCTGTGGGGAGACCTGGGGATATAAGGGACGAGCTTTTTCTGAGATGTTCTCTTTCTACAATGCTCATGTTGGAGACGTGTAATAAACTGCCTTGAGACAAACCTGCCTCGTCAATTACACACTCCACACTGGTGACCCAAGACGTAGCATGCAGCAAGAAGAGAATTCCCCGGGGCCAGCCGCGTTGGGAGCCCCCAGCCAAGCGTATGCCGTTACGGTCCAGCTACCGGACTTTTGGCAGCATAACCCGCGCTCCTGGTTCCACCTGGTTGAGGCACAGTTCGCCCTCCGGGAAATATTGGTAGACGACACGAAATTCTACCATGTGATCGCGAAGCTCGACAACCACACGGCTCAGCATGTGGAGAGCCTTCTGGAGCAGCCACCAGCCAGCGACAAATACGGCGCGTTGAAGGCTGCACTCATCCAGCACTACACACTCTCGGTGGAGGAGAGAGCAGAGAGACTCCTGGCGCTGACCGGGTTGGGAGATTGCACGCCCATTGACCTGATGGAGAAGATGCTGAGGTTGAAAGGCTCGGACGATGACCACTTCATCTTTACCCACCTCTTCCTCAGGAACCTGCCGTCAGCGACGAGAGCGGCACTGGCCAGTTCGCCGTTGTTGGCCAAGCGGGACTACCGTGCGCTGGCCCGGGAGGCGCATCGGATTGTCATGGCCAGCAGAGAACGCACGGCCACGGCTGCAGCGACAGAGCTCGGTGCAACGGCCGGAGATGGCAGGGAGCCATTGACAGCAGTATCAGAGCCACCGACGACGGCAGCGGCGGGGGCCAAGGAACGCGGAGGAGACACCCTTTGTTTCTACCACCGCCGCTTTGCAGAGAAGGCACGCAAATGTGTACCACCGTGCCAGTTCAAGCGCTCGGGAAACGCCAAGACCGGGGGTCGGTAGCAGCTGCGGCCCTCGGGGAGGAGAACAAGCTGCTCTACTTGACGGATGCACGCTTGGGGAGCATTTCATCGTGGACACAGGCGCCCAGTTGAGTTTCATCACGCCTTCCTACGCTGACCGGCTGGCAAGGTCCAGCGGCCCCGAGATGGCAGCAGCGAACGGCTCAGAGATTAAGACGTTTGGTGAGAGGACTCTGCTTCTGTCTCTATATGGCCGTACATTTGAGTGGACTTTTGTCATAGGAGCATTGAATTTCAATATATTGGGGGCTGATTTTTTGTGCTCACATGGTTTGTTGGTTGATGTCGCTAACAGGCGCCTGGTTAATGCACTTTCTTTTGATTCTATTCCCTGTACAGCTCGAGCCGCCCGGCCAACAGCACAAGCCAACGTCACAGCTGCAAGCGGTAAGTTCCACACACTGCTCACTCAGTTCCCAGCACTCACGGTCCCCACATTTTCGGCAGCCGTCGCTAAGCACGGGGTGGAACATTTTATTACCACCACCGGGCCGCCCGTTTTTGCAAAACCTCGGCGCTTGGACGCAGCTAAACTGGCCATAGCGCGCGAGGAGTTCGCCAACCTGGAGAGGTTGGGCATCATCAGGCGTTCGAACAACCCATGGGCTTCCCCACTACACATGGTCCCGAAAGCTGACGGTTCGTGGCGACCTTGCGGGGATTTCCGCAGGTTGAACAACGCCACAGCGCATGACCGCTACCCAATCCCTCATATCCAAGATTTTTCAGTTCATTTGGCAGGGGCGCGCGTTTTTTCTAAAATAGACCCGGTCCGCGGTTACCGCCAAGTCCCAGTGCGCACTGAAGACATACCCAAAACAGCGGTGATAACTCCATTTGGCCTATTCGAGTTTTTGCGCATGCCATTCGGGCTTAAAGGGGCTGCACAGACGTTCCAACGCATGATGGACGCGGTGCTGCACGATCTCCCTTTCATGTTTGTCTACTTAGACGAGATCTTGGTAGCCAGCACGTCCGAAGACGAACACGAAAGCCATCTCGCGGCAGTTTTCCGGAGGTTGGGAGAGCACGGGTTAATAATCAACCCAGCGAAGTGTCAGTTCGGGGTGATGCAGATCGATTTTTTAGGACACCGTGTCTCCCCCGAAGGAGCGGTTCTGCTACCTGACAAAGTGCGCGCGGTAGCAGACTTCCCCCGGCCGCAGACGGTCAGGACATTACAGGAGTTTTTGGGAATGGTGAATTTTTATAACCGTTTCCTCCCCCGTGCAGCGCAACTCATGCAACCGCTGTATGCCGTGCTCAAAAAACAGAAACTCGTGAATAAGATCGAGTGGTCCCCGGAGCGGGAGCGAGCGTTAGCGGAAGTCAAAGCAGCCCTGGCAAACGCTGCGTTGTTGGCACATCCAGACCCAACGGCCCGCATAGCGCTCACCACTGACGTGTCACATGTGGCCATAGGGGCGGTCGTGGAGCAGCATGTAGCCGGGGCTTGGCAGCCACTCGCCTTTTTCAGCAGGACCTTGCGCGATAGTGAACGTAAATACAGCGCGTTTGACAGGGAGTTGCTGGCTCTCCATTTGGCCATTCGCCACTTCCAGTTCTGGCTAGAAGGGCACTGTTTCACCGCGTTGGTTGACCACAAGCCACTAACTTTCACGATGGCCAAAGTTTCAGAACCGTGGTCGGACCGGCAGCAGAGGCAGCTAGCCGCGATCTCAGAGTTTACTACCGATATTCAGCACGTGTCAGGTAAACTGAATGTAGTGGCAGACTGCCTCTCGCGTGCCGTGGCTGCCCCCGTCCGCGTGGGGATAGATTACACAGCCATGGCCGCGGAGCAGGTTAGTGACGCGGATGTGCGCGCGCTCCAGTCTGGACCAACAGGGTTAAGGCTGGAGAGCAGGGTGCTGCAGGATGGTATGCCCCCTCTAATCTGTTATGTCTCCACGGGGAGACCGTGTCCCGTGGTACTGGCAGCGTGGCGCCGCCGCGTTTTTGACTCGATTCATTCTTTGGCGCACCCAGGGGTGCGCGCGTCGGTCAAAATGGTAGCAGAAAAATTTGTGTGGCCGGGCCTCCGCAAACAAGTTAAAGAGTGTGCGACAGCCTGCATGGCGTGCCAACGAGCCAAGGTACACAGACACACGAGAGCTCCCTTGGAGCCATTTCACATTCCGGCTAAGAGGTTTAACCACATTCACGTAGACCTCGTGGGTCCCCTCCCGTCATCACAGGGGTGCACGCACCTTCTGACAATGGTGGACCGCACCACGCGCTGGCTGGAGGTGGTTCCTTTAACATCAACCACAGCCGAGGAGGTGGCGCGCGCATTTGTAACAGCATGGGTGGCGCGTTTTGGAGTCCTGTCGGGACATTACGTCCGACAGAGGCCCTCAATTTGTTTCCGAACTTTGGTCAACAATGGCCCGCAGCCTAGGCGTCACAATTCACCGTACAACCGCGTACAATCCACAGGCTAACGGGTTATGCGAATGTTTTCACAGGTCTTTGAAAGCAGGTCTCAGAGCGTCACTGACGGATGCAAATTGGGTAGACAAGCTACCGTGGGTTTTATTGGGGTTACGTTCTGCGCCTAAAGAGGACTTAGAGGCTTCCCCAGCTGAACTCGTTTTTGCGCAGCCACTTCGGTTGCCCAGGGTGTTTCTCCCAGATAATCCTGCGCCGGGCAGCTCCCCATGTCGGCTTTTGCAGCATAGCATCGACACAGGCATGCTGCCAGGCCCTGCCCACCACAGTTTTCCGCTCGTTTTTGTACCCAAAACTTTGAAAAACACGGAGTTTGTTTTTGTCAGACATGATGCACATCGCCCCCCATTGCGACCGCCTTATGATGGACCGTTCAGAGTGCTGGAAACAGGGGACAAGCATTTTTTGCTAGATTTGGGGGGTAGGAGGGAAAAGGTTGGCTTAAACAGACTCAAACCCGCTTTTGTGGTGGCGGACGAGCAAGTGCTGTTGGCGAGGGCCCCTCGGCGCGGAAGACCCCCATGAGGAGCTTCCCAGAGTAAAATTTCCCCAGAACACCCGCAGGGACTGACAAAAGGTTTTCACCCCCAGACAGCAGCTCCCCAGCATGACAGCGCCGCTGAGGCGGCGAATCCTGGTTACAGCAGATACGGGAGAAGACTGAAGCCCAAGCAGCATGGGGATTGATGTGTAATGATTCTATCACAGCATGCAGACTGTTATTCTTTTGTTCGATCTAAAATGTTTGGGGGGGTGGGGTGTAGCCACACATGTGACTTACTTAATGCCTTGCATAATGCCTCACATCTTAGATAAGAACAAAGTGCAGAGTTTCCTTGGAGATAACAGGAAGCTGTGAAAGTGTAATCTTTTATATGCAAGAGACTGCTTGGAGGATCCTTTGTGTGCCAAGAGACTGCTTGGAGGATCCTTTGTGGGCCAAAGACTGTGAGGGGGATGCTAGGGGATTTAAGAGGAAATGCAAAGTTACCTTTGATGTGAATGCAATGTGACTTGTGAGCTGTGGGGAGACCTGGGGATATAAGGGACGAGCTTTTTCTGAGATGTTTTCTTTCTACAATGCTCATGTTGGAGACGTGTAATAAACTGCCTTGAGACAAACCTGCCTCGTCAATTACACACTCCACAACTTCTCATTTAACACTTTATTTAATAATTAATAGGGGCACATACTGTAAGTGAACAGCGAGATTTACCCACACGCACAAAAAAAGTGAACACTGCTTGTACAGACCCCCATAATATGTGATGGCAATGGTCTTCACTGCTGGTGAAGTTTACAGTTTTATTTTCTTAATTTAGCACAATACACATTAAGTAAAACACAAACTATGACCACCGTAAGAGCTTGTGCCTCATTACGGGTCCAATAACCTATTAACATTAGCGCTCGTAGCTCGACTGTCTTTGCTTAATCTTAGAATCTTAGAAAGAGTTGTTGCTACGCAATTATTTGACCACCTGCAGGGAAATGGTTTACTTGAAGAGTTTCAATCTGGGTTTAGAATCCATAATAGTACTGAAACAGCCTTAGCGAAGGTCACTAACGACCTCCTCATTGCATCTGATAATGGACTAGTTTCTGTACTTGTCCTTTTAGACCTTAGTGCAGCTTTTGATACTATCGATCATAAATATTCTACTTGATAGATTAGAACACTATGTTGGACTTAATGGAACTTCGTTGCAGTGGTTTAGATCTTATTTATCTGATAGGTTCCAGTTTGTTCATGTAAATAATGAGTTTTCTTTCAACTCAAAGCTTAGTCATGGAGTTCCACAGGGATCTGTGCTAGGCCCTACTCTTTTTAGCTTATATATGCTTCTGTTAGGCAACATTATTAGAAAGCACTGTATACATTTTCATTGTTATGCAGATGACACACAATTATACCTGTCAATGAAGCCAGATGATAGTAGTCAATTAGCTAAGTTAGAAGCCTGTCTTAAGGAAATCAAAGCTTGGATGACTTGTAATTTCCTGCTATTAAATTCAGATAAGACTGAAGTCATTCTTGTTGGTCCAGAAAACCTTAGAAATTCCTTTCCAAATCAAACTTTCAGTTTGGATGCGGTTACTCTTTCTCTTAATAGCTCTGTGAGGAACCTTGGAGTTATTTTTGATCAGGATTTGTTCTTCAATTCACATATTAAATTTGTTTCTAAGAAGATTATTGTAATTCTTTATTATCAGGCTGTCCTAAAGCATCTTTAAAAAGTCTTCAGCTGATCCAAAATGCTGCAGCAAGAGTTTTAACAGGTACTAGAAAGAGAGATCATTTCTCTCCGGTTCTGGCCTCCCTTCATTGGCTTCCCGTAGAGTTTAGAATTAAGTTTAAAATCCTTCTTGTTACTTACAAAGCTCTAAACAATCAGGCTCCTTTTTATTTAAAAGATCTGATACTACCGTATTATCCTAACAGAGCACTACACTCCCAAAATGCAGGATTACTTGTAATACCTCAAATCTCCAAAAGTACAATGGTAGGCAGAGCCTTCAGTTATCAAGCTCCTCTCCTGTTGAATCAGCTGCCAATCTGGATTCGGGAGTCAGACTCGATCTCTGTTTTTAAGAATAGGGCTAAAACCTACCTTTTTGATATAGCCTACAATTTGGGAGGGATCATGTGTTTCTGAACCCTCCCTTAGTTATGCTGCTAATAGGTTTAGTCAGCCGGGGGACCTCCAGTAATGCACTGGGCCTCACTCCTTTTCTCACTCTCAATGAAATATTTTTTTTGCTGGTCATTAACATTTGTTTGTTCTCTCCCATAGATTGAGTCCCCATCGTGCTGTTTGCTCTCTACATGTCTGTTCTTTTCTTCTTCTCTATCCCCTCACCCCCCAGCCAGTCACAGCAGATGACTGCCCCTCCCTGAGCCTGGTTCTGCTGGAGGTTTCTTCCTGTTAAAAGGGAGTTTTTCCTCTCCACCGTCGCCAAGTGCTTGCTCACAGGGGATCGCCCGATTGCTGGGGTCTTTCTGCAACTGTGGGGGTTCCCCCTACAGTTGATAGTGCTATGAGATGACTGTTGTTGTGAAATGGTGCTATATAAATAAAGTTGAATTAAATTGAATTGAATTGCTTAGCGCTGTAGCCTTACTAACAATTCCACAGACAGGCACAGGAAGTGAAAACAAAATCACTGTTATCAAAATAAAAGCCTGCTTTTTTTATTTCAGTGCATAAAACAGTAAACCTTTCAGGGGGTTATACACCATGGTTGTTGTGGTTGCTCGTTATCTTCCGCGGTCAGCTTGTCCATCGCACGGTGCTACGTAATTGCAGTTATCGCAACAGTCCTACATGTCACATGATGGGACCCTGGCACCACCACAAAAAAATATAATAATAATAAAAAATTGATTCTTAATTTTTGTGAATCGGTTCTGGATTGGGTAAAATGAGAATCTAGGTTCTTATGCGAATCGATTTTTCTTTTCCCTTCACACCCTTATCATCAAGGAATCTGAGGATCCAACCCCCAAGCTCCTGAATTCCTTTTCTTCATGGACTTAGCTGAAGATCTCTGTTGCTTGGCTTCTAAGACTCAGAGATACTCTTTTGGAGTTGAGCAGGGACTGGAAAGAGGTTGCCACGGTTTTGACTGTTCCTGACTTAGCTCTACAGCCAGATGTAATGAAACAGGAGATGAGGAAGCTCCAGCTTTCTGTTGGTAATTGGGTGCTCATGGTCAATGATCTTTTCTGGAAACTTGCCAATGTTGCAGGAAAGGCAAAAGTAGATCAAGCCTCATTGAAGCTTCACAGTAGGAGATGGGGTGATGGTCATGGATCGTACTGTGCTGCATGGCTCCTGGATTATGGGAAGAGTTACCAAGCTTTAGCCAGATAAAAATGGACACATGCTGTCTGTACAGATGAGGACCAGGACTGAGCTTCTTAAGCAGCCAATATCTAAGATCTTCTTTCTTCAAGAAGCTATTTAAGGTCATGACCCAATTTTGACAGTCTGCTATGAAGAAGGAAGGCCAAAGACTTAAAATGGACTGAATGGCTCCGGTGTGGAGACAAGATGGCGTTGGTGTATGGGGCTGATCGTTAGTCTCTGACAGCTTTGCTTGTTTGTATGCTGTTTTTAACCATTGATACTCAAGAAATCAAGTCTCTACTGGTGTACGATCGCCAAACATTGTGATCTTGGACTTCCTGCCGAGGATCTTATTTCATTTGATTATGGTGGACAGAACTACTTGCCTCCGCTCCTGTCAGGTATCCCACCTCACCTTTACCAGGCCTTGGCCCCCAAGCGGAGGCGAAGCCATCGCCATCGGAAACGTAACGGTCGGGTGGTGAAACTGAAGGCCCACCTGGCACATTCCTTCACTGTTCCCCAGATTCTGGACTGACTATATTCCTCTGTCTCTGTGCCCTGGCATTCCCTAGATCCTGTTGATGCCTGCCTGGTCCCTGTGACTGGCCTTGGTGAGGTGATTCAGCCCCGGCGCCGCTGCTCTCCCCGGACTCACCAGTTTGGGGTAAATCCCCGGTACCTGAGACCACTGCGCCGCGTCTCCTGTTCTGCTGAGGCCCAGGCTCCAGCTCCTGCCAGGATTGGCCTGGTTAATGCTAGATCACTGGCAAATAAAACTTACATCCTGAGGGATTTCATCAGCTCCTGTGATCTGGATTTCTTTTTTGTGATGGAGGCCTGGCAGACTGTCGGTCAATTGACTGCTCTGTCCGAAGTTTTACCTCTAGGTTACTGTTATTTTAATTCCCTGCGGACATCAGGATGAGGAGGAGGAACGG
Source organism: Pholidichthys leucotaenia (assembly GCA_020510985.1). Classification (NCBI taxonomy): domain Eukaryota; kingdom Metazoa; phylum Chordata; class Actinopteri; order Cichliformes; family Pholidichthyidae; genus Pholidichthys; species Pholidichthys leucotaenia. Next base: position 484,802,287 of record CM035838.1, on the reverse strand, counting down.
CAACTGTCTACAAATTGACTATAAATGTAAGCAGTGCTTTTTACCTTCTCCATTCTCCAGGTTTGAACTGACTTTCTCTGAGGTGGGTCGCTCAAACCTGCTACTGTGTTTTGTCATATACAGACCACCAAAATATAATAAGGGCTTTTTAAATGACTTTGCCTATTTCCTGGCTGGTATTGTTTCAAATTATGATCATGTTCTTATCGTTGGAGATTTTAACATACATGTATGTTGTCCTGATAAGCCGCTGATGAAAGACTTTTTAAATATCATTGATTCTCTTAATCTGGTGCAGTTCGTGACTGGTGGTGCTACACGTGAGCACGGACACACGTTAGATCTTGTTATCTTGTATGGCCTGTCTGTTTTTAATTTAGAAATCTGTGACACTGTATTGTCCGACCATATGCCTGTATTATTTGAGACTGATCTGTCATGCACTGCAGCTAAAACACATGCTCCTGCTCAGCGCTGCTGAATTTTTAACCCTTCTGCTACTACGCATAATAGAAGAAATGAAGAGACTTAACAAGGATTTCACTATCTTTTTTGTCGACTTTCAGAAGGCATTTGATTCCATCAATCAGGACGTGATGTTTAATATCTTACCTCTCTATGGTATCCCACAACCTATCGTCGCAGCCATTCAAGCACTCTATACCAACACCATAGCTACAGTCAAAACAGCTGATGGTGAAACGGCATTCTTTGACATTGAAGCAGGGGTTCTTCAAGGTGACACTCTAGCACCATTCTTATTTATTATTGTGCTAGATTATGTTCTACGCCTCTCCTTCGACACCATAAATGACAAGGGTCTACAACCCCAACCAAGACGTAGCCAGAGGTATCCTGCTAGGTATGTTACAGATCTTCATTTTGCTGATGATATTGCCTAAAGCTCTAGCATGGGCAGCGTGTAATAAGCTTAATAAGATGTGGCATTCGACTCTCAACAACCAAAAGAAAATTCACGTGTTCAGGATGCTGATAGAGCCAATTTTGCAGCGTATACAAAACATCCATTGGTCCGAGCATGCCACTTTCGAGTGTATATATGGTGACATCCCACCCCTCTCTCAGAGGCTCACCAAACAGAGACTCAGATTTGCTGGCCATTGCCATCGGGCCACAGGGGATTTTTACACTCTCTGCTCCTTTGGAAGCCTATTGACCCAGTCCAGTCCTGGAAACTTACATTCCCAGAGGTACTGTCGAGGGACCCGGGGATAGCGAGAGAGGACTTGGCGACAGCCATGGAAAATCGCACGGTGTGGCAGCAAGTTGTTCAGTGTGCCCCGACCCTTCGGGCCGCTACATGATGATGAAAACATGCACTCCTGCTCAGTGCTGCTGGGTTTTTAACCCTTCTACTGCTGGTCGGTTCTGCACTGCTTTTGACCAGCTCTGTGTGCCTCCTGGCTCCATTTCATCAGCAGAGGAACTTCTGGTTTCACTCCTCCTGCCAAACCATCTTGGACTCTGTGGCTCCACTGAAAATCAAGCAGCCTCGATCCAAACCTGAGCCGTGGTTCAATGACAGAACTTGTGCAGTCAGACAGGAGTGCCATAGAGCTGAACGCAGGTGGAAAAAGGACAAACTGCAGGTCTCATTGCAGATTTTAAAAGACTGCTGGTGTCAGTACCAAAATACTGTTAAGCAGGCAAAAAGGGAATATTTTGCTAATATTGTTTCATCCCATTCTCATAATCAACGTGTTTTAAGATAAGATAAGATAAGCCTTTATTAGTCCCACAATGGGGAAATTCCAGGATTGCAACAGCACAGGGATAGCAACACTCAGAGCAACAATCAGAAGGCAAGAAAAAACAAGAGCAGCTAGTATACATATGTACATATTAATATATATATATAGACACACAGTGCAGAGCATTTTTTTATTTAACACTATTGACTCTGTTCTTAACATGCCACAGACTGACTGTCTGGAGGCCTCCTCTGAGTTATGTAATGAATTTATGCACTTTTTTATTGATAAGGTGGCCACCACCAGGGCTCTCATCTCAGCTCCTGCCTCTGATCCCTCCGTCTCTGTCTCTTGTTCTGCTGTTTTTAATCAGTTTGAACCTGTGACTCTGTTGTTTTTTAGAGGTTCCTGCAAATTTTAAACATGCAGTAGTGCAGACCTTGGTTAAGAAACCTGGTCTTGATCATACAGTGTTGGCAAATTTTAGGCCTATTTCCAAGCTGACATTTCTTTCAACAATTTTAGAGAATATTGTCTGTCTGCAGCTGAAATGTTTTCTGGATGAACACGGTATTTTGGAAGTTTTTCAATCTGGTTTCAAAGCTCTTCATAGCACAGAGACAGCCTTGTTAAGGGTTTTTAATGACATCCTCTTAGCATGTGATTCAGGTGAATATGCTGTTCTTATGTTGCTTGATTTAACTGCTGCCTTTGACACAGTGGACCATCACATTTTAATTTCCCGTTTGCAGCACCTAGTGGGCATTTGTGGCACTGCTCTTGACTAGTTTAGGTCCTGTCTGGCAGACAGAAGTTTTAAAGTTAGCATCTCTGGGTTTGAATCCTCTTCTGCTCCTCTGCCATACGGAGTCCCACAGGGGTCAATTCTAGGATCCATGCTTTTTTCTCTGTACATACTTTTCTGGATTCCATTTTTAAAAAGCATGGTATCGCCTTCCACCTGTATGCTGATAATTGCCAGATATATGTTCCTTTAAAACAAAAAGATGCCTCATCAGTAAACCCATTTCTGTCATGCACTGAAAACTAGGGCTGCAACTAAAGATTATTTTAGTAGTCGACTAATCTAATGACTAGTTTTTTCAACTAGTCGACTGATTGCGTTTATTTTTTCTCATGTCCGCCATCTCTGCTTGTCTGGTGCATATTTTACCTCACCCACTGTTTAATACCTCTTAACGTTCCGTCTCCCTTGGGCGGCAAGCATTTAAATGTCATAATGGGCAGTCATGCCTTCATCATTTGAAAGCTTAGAATTTCGTCTATTTGGTTATTGAAACAGATTTAGACAAAACCATAACACTAGCTTTAAATATGACTAAACAAGCTACCATAGCATTAGTAACAGCATTGACTCACTGAAAGAGCTTTGTTGGCATCCTTGAATGAATGATAGTTGAACAAATACGGTCCATTTGTATTGCAAAGGGTCCAGTAGATCCATTTGAGTAAGATTTATTGGCCATCTTGACGGCAACAGATTAGATTAGATTCAACTTTATTGTCATTACACATGTATGAATACAAGGTAACGAAACACAGTTTAGCATCCAATCAGAAGTGCAAAGGACAGCAGTGCAGTATATACGGTAATTAACAGTATGTGCAATTTAAGCAAATATATGCAGCAGTGCAGAAAGTTAAGAGTACGGTTATGTGCAAATAATGTGCAATAAGTTAGATGTAGTTATGTAGTTATGCAGTTATGTACAGGTGAGGATGGTAAGAGATGATGGTAAGAGAGTCAGCGGGGAACTAAGTTCAATAACGTGACAGCTGTTGGAAAGAAACTGTTCCTAAACCTGCTGGTTCTAGTCCGAAGGCTTCAGAAACGTCTTCTGGAGGGGAGAAGCTGGAACAGTCCATGAGCAGGATGGTTGGAGTCCCTAAGAATGCTGCGTGCCCGGCGCAGACATCTTTTCCTGTAGACGTCCTCTATAACTGGAAGTGGAGTCCCTGTGATGCGTTGGGCGGTTTTCACCACCCGCTGCAGCGCCTTGCGGTCAGCGACAGAGCAGCTCCCATACCAGACTGTGATACAGTTGGTCAGGGTGCTCTCTATCACGCAGCGGTAGAAGTTGCCCAGGATGTCAGTTGACAGATGGTTCTTCTTCAGTGTCCTCAAGAAGAAGAGGCGCTGATGGGCCTTCTTGATCAGGCTGGTGGTGTTAACTGACCAGGACAGGTCCTCCGAGATGTGGGTCCCCAGGAATTTGAAGCTGGGGACACGTTCAACAGCTATGCCATTGATATGGATGGGGTCATGTGTCTCTTTCCTCTCCTTCCTGTAGTCCACTATGAGCTCCTTGGTTTTGCTGGTGTTAAGGAGCAGGTTATTGTCAGCGCACCAAGTAGCCAAGTGCTCAACCTCTGCCCTGTAATCTGACTCGTCGTTGTCCCTGATGAGTCCAATCACCGTGGTGTCATCTGCGAACTTTATGATGGAATTGGATCCATATATAGGCCTGCAGTCATGGGTGTAGAGGGAGTAGAGGAATGGGCTGAGCACACAGCCCTGTGGTACACCAGTGTTGAGTGTGATGACGGAAGAACGGTTGGGGCCTGACCTAACATGCTGGGGTCTGTTGGTCAGAAAATCCATGATCCAGTTGCAGGTGGAGGTACTGATTCCCAGGTCCCCAAGTTTAGTGAGCAACTTGGAGGGGATAACTGTGTTGAATGCTGAGCTGAAGTCAACAAACAACATTCTTGCGTAGGTGTTCTTGTCATCCAGGTGTGAGAGTACATAGTGCAGTGCTGTAGAAACCGCATCCTCTGTACTCCTGTTGCTCCGGTAGGCAAACTGATGAGGGTCCAGTGTAGGGGGCAGGCCTTTTTTGAGCTGTGCCAAGACCAGTCGCTCAAAGCACTTCATGGCTATGGGCGTCAGTGCCACAGGGCAATAGTCATTTAGGCACGATGGTGTTGAATGTTTCGGCACTGGTACTATTGAAGTGGTCTTGAAGCATGCTGGTACCACGGCCTGGGCCAGGGACAGATTGAAGATGTCTGTGAAGACCCCTGCCAGCTGCTCAGCGCATGCCCTCAGCACACGCCCAGGAATGCCATCAGGGCCAGCAGCCTTACGTACGTTGACATGACTCAGTGCGTTACGGACGTTGGTGTGGGTGAGTGTGAGGTGGTGGAAGTCATCAGAGGGTGGGAAATTGATGTTCTTTTCGTTGTTGTCCTTGTCAAAACGAGCATAGAAGTCATTTAGCTCATTGAGAAAGGGCACAGTCATGGCTATAGGTATGGAGTTGCTGGGCTTATAATCAGAGATAGCTTGAATGCCCTGCCACATACGTCGGGGGTCAGAGTCCCCAAAATGTTCCTCCACCTTCAGCTTGTAGCTGTGCTTGGCCTTCTTGATGCCCCTCTTCAGATCTGCCCTGGATGAACTGTAGGCCTGTGCATCACCAGATCTAAAGGCATTGTTACGTGCTTTTAGCAGAAGCCGCACTTCTCTGTTCATCCACGGCTTCTGATTTGGGTACGTGGTGATCTGTCTTTCCGTGGTGACACTGTCAATAGTGGTGCTGATATGGTCCAGGACTGAGTGGGTGTAAGAGTTGATGTTTATGTGGGAGTCACAGGTAGCCTGAGAGGTGAACATACTCCAGTCTGTGTTCCTAAACTTCTCCTGGAGTACAGAGTCAACCCCCTCTGGCCACACTTTGATGGTCCTCACTGATGGCTTCACCCGGTTGATGAGCGGTACATATTTGGGGGTAAGGAACAAGGATAAGTGATCAGACTGACCTAGGTGGGGGAGGGGAGTTGCTGTGTAGGCTCCCACAATATTGGTGTAAACATGGTCCAATGTTTTGTCCCCTCTTGTGTGACAGGAGACATGCTGGTAGAATTTAGGAAGCACTGTCTTGAGGTTAGAGTGGTTAAAATCACCCGCCACAATAAATGCTGCCTCTGGGTGTGCAGTTTGTTGTTTGCTAATAGCTGCTTGCAGTTCTTTCATAGCAAGCTTAGCATTAGCATCCGGAGAAATGTAAGCAGCTGTTATGATGGTACAAGTGAACCTCGCGTGGCAGATAGAAAGGTCTACATTTAACCATGAGAAACTCCAGGTTAGCTGAGCAGTGTCTCTCAACAGTGACAGAGTTCGTGCACCAAGCCTTGTTAATATAAATGCACACTCTCCCCCCTCTTGTCTTACCGGAGTCAACTGCTGCTCTGTCTGCACGGAGCGTGTGTAGGCCGGCTAGCTCGATAGCATTGTCGGGTATTCCACTGTGAAGCCATGTTTCCGTAAAAATCATGATATTGCAGTTCATAAGTCTCTTATTGTTGGTGATCCAAAGCCGTAGTTCACTCATTTTGCTCGCCAGAGACCGTACATTAGCAAGGAAAATACTGGGTAGCGAAAGCCGGTGCGGTGTTAGCTTTAGCTTAGCTCTTAGCCCACCGCGCTTACCCCTCCTTTGTTTACGATCTTTACGCCGCCTGTGAGCACTTCCGGTCGGCCGGGAAGCCTGCCGAGCATCGGGAGTTCTCCAGAGCTCCGGGATGAGACGTAGATTCAGACGTAGGTTGCTGATAAAAAGGTTGTTATCGTTGCTTTGTAATCCAGTATTCAAAAGCTCATCTCGGGTGTAAGATGTAAAAGCAGAGCTGTTCTGAACGAACATACCTGAAATGAGCAGAAATAACACTGCTAGTCCCCAGAATCTGGTAGGACGCTGAGCCTCGCGTTGTGCACGTGCCGCCATCTTATATATTTATAACATAATATAATATATATAATATTCCCTGTTATATATATATATAAAACAGGGAAAACTGCCCATAAAACACAAGCATTTCTTTGAAAATTGGCCTGCGAGTGCTAGCTCATTGTGCTAACAGCACACTTCCGGAAATTGAACCAGAAACCCAAGAGTGGGGCGGGTCACCTCGGTGACCTTTTTTTTTTCCTTCAAATTCGGGCTGTGTTCGGAATGTTCACTCACTCCCTCCCTCCCTGCTCGCTATATAGTGAATTTAGATATAGTGGACTATATATTAAACTCAATATAACAATAAAATTTAACAGCTTTCAGACACTACTGGGCTTGTTTTCGCGGCACGATGCTACAGTTGGATACTTTGCCTCACTCAGCTTCCACCAAGACAATGGACTCTCTGTCTTTGAGATGGGCTGCTCTCCAAAGTACATCAGCAACTGCCATGGGACAACAGATGAAAATTAGCCTGGTGGTAAAGTCTGACATTTTATATTTGATTTTAAATGTTTATTAATATACACCATTTTTAAATACATAAGTCTTACTTCTTCTTTTAGATTTGATTGGCGGTTGGCAACCAGCTTACAGGTGCATTACTGCCACGTACTTCACTCTATATCATCACTCTATCTGGTCAGGAGCTGTAGTCCTTCTATCGTCATTGCTGTGTCCAATCGAACCTCATTAGTCATCGTTTGGCTGTGCATATCCTGTTGATTGGTCTCACTGTCACTTGTGTCTGTTGAGTTGCATGATCCAAGCAACGAATCTAGAGCTGAAACAGACCTATTTGGGTTTCTCTCAGCTGAGGCATCCCCATTAGCTTCTTCATTCCCATTCATGCACTTTGTCTTCTCAGTAGTACTCCCATCTATAGACTGTAGTAGAGCAAGAGCTTGTACTTTATTCTGAACACTGAACCTCTCCTCTGCTGTCAGAAATTTCAGTTTTCGAAATCTTGGGTCTAGTGCAGCTGCAATGATCAGTTTACTTATGTTATCATCAGTGACAGTGATCTCTCTTGACCAGTGTGGAGTGATCTCCTGTGAAGCAGCTGCCTGGAAGGCCTGTACAGGAGCTGTATCATAGGCACTGTGGGTGGACTTCATAAGCCCTCTGACCAGAGGAGGCAGGACAGAAACTGTCACGTAACTTTCACCACTCAAGTAGACAGTGGCACATTCAAAGGCCTGGAGAGCTTTGACAAGTTCTCGAGCAGAGTCCATTGGTCACATTTAAGGTCAAGGTATTGTTTCCCTCTCTGTGTTACTGCTGGGTCAGACAGAGTTGCAGTGAGTGTCCATCTCTGTTCAAGGAGACAAGTGATCATATAATAGGTGCTGTTCCACCTGGTAGAAACGTCTTTGATAAGTTTGTGTTCTGGGGTCCCCATCTGTATTTGCTTGGCCTTGAGCTTGCTTGAAGCCAGTTCACTTTGGTTAAAGTGCTCAACTAGACACCTTGCTGCTGCTAGTGCTTTACTGATCTGAGGATGTTTGAGTGCATGATTGATCACCAACTGTAAAGTGTGGCCAGCACAGCGGACAGACACCCATCCGTGTTTTTCCTGCAACATATTTGCAGCCACCACAGTATTGGAGCCATTGTCATGGACAATTGCCACAATGTTTTTGGGAGGGATCTCAAACCTTTCCACAGCCTGCTCAATCCACAAAGCAATGTTGGGTCCCGTATGCCTTTCTTCAAGTGACATGGTTGTGAGACAGAAGCTAGCAAGCTCCCAGTCATCACTGATAAAGTGACAAGTGATGCCAAGATATGCTTCTGTAGCAACACTGGTCCAGGCATCAGCTGTCAGGGCAAGCCTATTTTTAGTTGATTTAACCTAACATCATTGACCTTACTGAGAACAGTTTCATATTTTCCCTCCATGAACTTTGTAAGGTGGGTTCTGGAAGGTAAGGTGTAACCTGGATGGAATGTGCTGATCATCTTCTTAAAACCCTCATCTTCAGTCATGGATAGTGGTCTCATGTCAGTGACAATCATGTTGAGGATGCTGTCTGTCAAAACTTCTGCAATTTGAGGAGTGCATGTGCCTCTCTTCAAGACAAACCCATCCGCACATCTTTGATTATGACTAAAAGACAAAAAAAACAAAGCTGTATTAATTATCACAAGTGTAAGGTTATATATCAGTTTATCACAGACAGGATAATGCCTAATGTCAATTAAACAATTGATTAAATATCTTACAACTGAATTACTGAAAGCTTGGGATCAGTCCGCCAAGGTCTCTACCTTTGACTGCCACCTAATCCACATAGCACTGGACCCCCATGATCCCTCCTGCAGGTGGTGAGCCCACTGGAGGGCAGACCCATGTAACTCCTTCGGGCTGAGCCCGGCCGGGTCCCTGATCTGCTCCAACCCATAAACTAACATTAGGTGGAAGTTTTCTATAAGTGCATTTTTTAACAATATAATTCAGAAAGACAAACCTTCATATTCAGTATTCACTGCACTTAAGAGTGAGACTTCAAGCTGTTTGATTTAAGTTAGACGATTATGGTTGTAGGTTTTTGTTTATTAAATTACAAATTGGGATATTCTAATTAACCCAGATACACTACTATTCAGAATGAGGGCAAATATTAATGAAGATGAAAAAGAAATAGCGACTCAGTCATTTACTGCATTGAACATCACGTTAGCCATGACTTAAACAGCTCAGCCCTCAGCAACCAGAGAGCTTATTGTCAAACAGGTAAGCTAACAAACAGCACGCACTAACAGTATTGCCATTTTTCTAAAGATTGAAACAGTTAGCCATTGGAAATAAGCGGTGCTAACTTTCTTTACTCGCTATTTACCTGGCAGACGGTAATGTCTTGGCTCCCGGATGCCGTCGTTTCAGATGTTCATGCATCACTGTAGTGCTGCCATGGTAAGAGAGGTCTGCCTTGCAAAGTCTGCATTTTACTTGCTTTGTTTTTTTTTATTTTCTGTAAAATGTTCCCGAACAACAGAAAGTCTGGGTCTGCTTTTTATTTACTCCACTTTGCCTGGCTTATCCTTTCTTTTTGCCATACTGTGCTCCTCTTCTTCTTCATTGGAAATTGCAAGCGCATGCTGGACAACAGAGGCGCTGCTGCCCTCAGCACTTCTGGTCATGCATTACCATTACAACATTACCGCAGCGGCATGCATATAAACTTTATAATTAAACGATTTGTTGACAAATTTTTGTTGTTGACATTATCGATAATGTTGACGACTCGTTTCAGCCCTACTGAAGACATCAAGTCTTGGATGGCCCTCAACTTTCTAAATTTTAATGATAAGAAGACAGAAGTCATGGTGTTTGGACCTAGTGGCCCCTGTGAGTTTTCTCCGGTACACTTGGGCCCCCTCACACCTTATGTGAAACCCACAGTCAAGAACCTTGGTTTTATCATGGACAGTGATTTTAAATTAGACACTGACATTTGTTCTGTGGTATAATCCAGCTTCTTTCATCTAAGGCGTTTAGCAAAAGTTAAACCAATTCTCTCTAACCCGCACCTGGAAACAGTAATCCATGCTTTTATTTCATCTCGGCTGGATTACTGTAACGCACTTTACGCCGGTGTCAGCTAGTCATCTCTTTCGCGTCTGCAGCTAGTTCAAAACTCCGCTGCTTGTCTTTCCACAGGAACACATAAAAGAGACACATCACACCCATTTTGGCTTCACTCCACTGGCTTGCCGTGCATTTTAGAGTTCATTTTACAATTCTTTTATTTATTTATAAATCCTTGAACGGTCTTGCTCCGTCTTAGCTCTCTGAGATTCTGCATCCCTATGCTCCCACCCGGTCCCTCAGGTCAGCGGTTCAGCCATGTAACACGGGTCATTAACTCAAGTGTTTTACCTTCTAATAATCAGTTTTGTTGTGTTTACATGCAGTGAATAAACTGATTATTAGAGGGTAAACCACTTGAGTTAATGACGCCGGTTACATGGCCTTTATCGGATTATTCTGTTTACATGGCCACTTGTATAATCTGGTAACTTCAGAAATCCAATCATAATCGGTTTATTGGTGTACACGTAAACATGGTCATTGATTTTATTGAGTGAAATAGATTTTTTTATTGACTACTTTTACCTTTTATTTTGTTGATTCTATTGACTGTGGTTCTATATTGTTTTTGTGTTAGTGTCCTGCTTCCTGCTTTTATGTTTTCATGTGTGTTCTTGCTGTACAGCACTTTGTGTAGCGAGTGTTGCTTTTTAAAGTGCCTTATAAATAAAGTTGATTAATTGCTATTTGTGTTTTGTAATTGTTCTTGGTAAACAATTAGGGGCCGGAGTGTAGGAGCCATTTTGCTGGCGTCTATTGTCACAAGTGTTTTCTGTTGATCACCACAGGTGGCAGTGTGGTGAGAGCATGCCAGGTAGATTTTAAATGGCACAGGTGCCTCTGGTGTGTAATCAGCTGTGGGTGAGGGGGTGATCACACTTGCTTGCTTGCTAGCATGCATGTTTGTTTGTTTGCATGTCAGCTCGCTTTACTTGTCATATTAAGGTTAATCTTCTGTCTCAACTCAAGTGTTTGTACAATACTGAATTATTGAATAAGTGGGAACATCACCCAAAAGTAAATGTGATGTTTGGAGTTTCTTTGGAAGCGCGTCAAAAACAGGTTTCTTCCCATCGCCCCGCCAGTGGCTAAATGCTAATAGTCACTACATCACTGTTCATTCAACTGTGAAATATACTGTCTGGATTTATATTTATATACTGCTGGGTAATTTAATTTAACTAATGCTGTTAATATCATCTAACTGCATTGGTCCTGCACTGTGTATACAGTGGTGTGAAAAAGTGTTTGCCCCCTTCCTGATTTCTCATTTTTTTGTATGTTTGTCTCACTTAAATGTTTCAGATCATCAAACAAATTTAAATATTAGACCAAGATAACACAAGTAAACACAAAATGCAGTTTTTAAATGAAGGTGTTTATCATTAAGGGTGAAAAAAATCCAAACCTACATGGCCCTGTGAGAAAAAGTGATTGCCCCCCCCCCCCCACGTTAAAACATAAATTAACTGTGGTTTATCACATCTTTGGAAAGCAGTTTGGTTTCTCTAGCCACACCCAGGCCTGATTGCTGCCACACCTGTTCTCAATCAGGAAATCACTTCAATAGGACCTGTCTGACAAAGTGAAGTAGACCAAAAGATCCTCAAAAGCTAGACATCATGCTGCAATCCAAAGAAATTCAGGAACAAATGAGAAACAAAGTAATTGAGATCTATCAGTCTGGAAAAGGTTATAAAGTCATTTCTAAAGTTTTGGGACTCCAGCAAACCACAGTGAGAGGCATTATCCACAAATGGTGAAAACATGAACAGTGGTGAACATTCCCAGGAGTGGCCAGCCAACCAAAATTACCTCAAGAGCGCAGCAACGACTCATCCAAGAGGTCACAAAAGACCCCACAACAACATACAAAGAACTACAGGCCTCACTTGCCTCAGTTAAGGTCAGTGTTCATGATTCCACCATAAGAAAAAGACTGGGCAAAAATGTCCTGCATGGCAGAGTTCCAAGACAAAAACCACTGCTGAGCAAAAAGGACATAAAGTCTCATCTCAGTTTTTCCAGAAAACATCTTGATGATCCCCAAGACTTTTGGGAAAATACTCTGTGGACTGACAAGAAAAAAGTTGAACTTTTTGGAAGATGTGTGTCCCATTACATCCGGTGTAAAAGTAACACAGCATTTCAGAAAAGGAACATCATACCAGCAGTAAAATATGGTGGTGGTAGTGTGATGGTCTGGGGCTGTTTTGCTGCTTCAGGACCTGGAAGACTTGCTGTGGTAAATGGAACCATGAATTCTGCTGTCTACCAAAAAATCCTGAAGGAGAATGTCCGGCCATCTGTTGGTGACCTCAAGCTGAAGTGCACTTGGGTTCTGCAGCAGGACAATGATCCAAAACACACCAGCAAGTCCACCTCTGAATGGCTTAAGAAAAACCAAATGAAGACTTTGGAGTGACCTAGTCAAAGTCCTGACCTGAATCCAATTGAGATGCTGTGGCATGACCTTAAAAAGGTGGTTCATGCTGGAAAACCCTCCACTGTGGCTGAATTACAACAATCCTGCAAAGATGAGTGGGCCAAAATTCCTCCACAGCGCTGTAAAAGACTCATTGCCAGTTATCGCAAACGCTTGATTGCAGTTGTTGCTGCTAAGGGTGTCCCAACCAGTTATTAGGTTTAGGGGGCAATCACTTTTTCACACAGGGCCATGTAGGTTTGGATTTTTTTCCCCTTAATAATAAACACCAAAAGCCAGTTTAGAAGCTTTTGGTGTTTATGCCCTTTGTCACCGATCCTGTTCATAATTTTTATGGACAGGATTTCTAGGCGCAGCCAGGGAATGGAGGGTGTCATGCTTGGTGACCACAGGATCTCATCTCTGTTGTTTGCAGATGATGTCCTGTTGGCTTCATCCAGCAATGACCTACAGCTCTTGCTGGGACGGTTTGCCGCTGAGTGTGAAGCGGCTGGGATGAGAATCAGCACCTCCAAGTCCGAGTCCATGGTCCTCAGCCGGAAAAAGGTGGATTGTCCTCTCCGGGTTGGGGACAGGCTCCTGCCCCAAGTGGAGGAGTTTAAATATCTTGGGGTCTTGTTCACGAGTGAGGGGAAAATGGAGCGAGAGATCGGCAGACGGATTGGAGCAGCATCTGCAGTGATGCGGACGTTGTACCGGTCTGTTGTGGTGAAGAGGGAGCTTAGTTCTAAGGCAAAGCTGTCGATTTACCAGTCAATCTACGTTCCTACTCTCACCTATGGTCACGAGCGTTGGGTAATGACCGAAAGAACAAGATCGCGGATACAAGCGGCTGAAATGAGCTTTCTCCGTAGGATTGCTGGACTCACCCTCAGAGATAGGGTGAGGAACTCAGTCATCCGGGAGAGGCTCAGAGTAGAACCGCTGCTCCTCCACATTGAAAGGAGTCAGTTGAGGTGGTTTGGGCATCTGATTAGGATGCCTCCTGGACGCCTCCCACTTGAGGTGTTTCAGGCACGTCCCACTGGGAGGAGACCCCAGGGCAGACCCAGGACTCGGTGGAGAGACTATGTCTCCCAGCTGGTCTGGGAACGCCTTGGTATCCCCTCTGAAGAGCTGGAGCAGGTGGCTGGGGAGAGGGAAGTCTGGGCTTCTCTGCTTGAACTGCTGCCTCCGCGACCCGGACCTCCGGAAAAGCGGTAGAAGATGGATGGATGGATGGATGGATGGATGGATGGATGGATGGATAATAAACACCTTCATTTAAAAACTGCATTTTGTGTTTACTTGTGTTATCTTTGTCTATTATTTAAATTTGTTGGATGATCTGAAACATTTAAGTGTGACAAACATACAAAAAAAATGAGAAATCAGGAAGGAGGAAAACACTTTATCACACCACTTTATATACTGTATACAGTGCATCCAGAAAGTATTCACAGCGCTTCACTGTTTCCATATTTTGTTATGTTACAGCTTTATTCCAAAATTGATTAAATTCATTTTTTCCTCAAAATTCTACACACAATACCCCATAATGACATGAAAATAGTTTCGGGGAGATTTTTGCAAATTTATTAAAAATAAAAATCTAAGAAATCACATGTATGTAAGTATTCACAGCCTTTGCCATGAAGCTCAGAATTGAGCTCAGGTTCATCCTGTTTTCACTGATCATCCTTGAGATGTTTCTACAGCTTAACTGGAGTCCACCTGTGGTAAATTCAGTTGATTGGACATGATTTGGAAAGTCACACACCTGTCTATAGAAGGTCCCACAGTTGACAGTGCATGTCAGAGCACAAAGCAAGCATGAAGTCAAAGGAATTGTCTGTAGACCTCCGAGACAGGATTGTCTGGAGGCACAAATCTGGGGAAGGGTACAGAAAAATTTGTGCTGCTTTGAAGGTCCCAGTGAGCACAGTGGCCTCCATCATCCATAAATGGAAGAAGTTCAGAACCACCAGGACTCTTCCTAGAGCTGGCCGGCCATCTAAATTGAGTGATTGGGGGAGAAGGGCCTTAGTCAGGGAGGTGACCAAGAACCCGATGGTCACTCTGTCAGAGCTCCAGTGTTCCTCTGTGGAGAGAGGAGAACCTTCCAGAAGCAAAACCATCTCTGCAGCAATCCACCAATCAGGCCTGTATGGTAGAGTGGCCAGATAGAAGCCACTCCTTAGTAAAAGGTACATGGCAGCCCACCTGGAGTTTGCCAAAAAGCACCTGAAGGACTCTCAGACGATGAGAAACAAAATTCTCTGGTCTGAGGAGACAAAGACTGAAGTCTCTGGCATGAATGTCAGGCGTCATGTTTGGAGGAAACCAAGCACCGTTCATCACCAGGCCAATACCATCCCTACAGTGAAGCATGGTGGTGGCAGCATCATGCTGTGGGGATGTTTTTCAGCGGCAGGAACTGGGAGACTAGTCAGAATAGAGGGAAAGCTGAATGCAGCAATGTACAGAGACATCCTGGATGAAAACCTGCTCCAGAGCGCTCTTGACCTCACACTGGGGCGACGGTTCATCTTTCAGCAGGACAACGACCCTAAGCACACAACCAAGATATCAAAGGAGTGGCTTCAGGACAACTCTGAATGTCCTTGAGTGGCCCAGCCAGAGCTCAGACTTGAATCCGATTGAACATCTCTGGAGAGATCTTAAAATGGCCGTGCACCAATGCTTCCCATCCAACCTGATGGAGCTTGAGAGGTGCTGCAAAGAGGAATGGGCCAAACTGCCCAAAGATAGGTGTACCAAGCTGGTGGCATCATATTCAGAAAGACTTGAGGCTGTAATTGCTGCCAAAGGTGCATCAACAAAGTATTGAGCAAAGGCTGTGAATGCTTTTGTACATGTGATTTCTTTGTTTTTTATTTTTAATAATTTGCAAAAATCTCAAGAAACCTTTTTTCACGTTGTCATTATGTGGTATTGTGTGTAGAATTTTGAGGGGAAAATTGAATTTAATCCATTTTGGAATAAGGCTGTAACATAACAATGTGGAAAAAGTGAAGTGCTGTGAAGACTTTGTGGATGAACTGTCTATATGTATATTTATTGTTTTGCTATCCAGTTCTTATCTTATCATCTCATTAACTATTGCTCTGAGTGCTGCTATCCATTTGCTGCTGCAGTCCTGTAATTTCCCCATTGTGGGACAAATAAAGGTTTATCTTAAATTTATAAATGTTTTCTTTTAAAGTCGACATTTTTTGTGTCAATTTCTGACTTTTTTTCTCCTAAATTTGTCACTTTTTTCTTCTAGATTTTGAGTTTTTTCTCATAAATTTGCAGCTTTTTTCTGAAAACTTCACAAGTTTTTTCCTGAGCCGATACCAAAGATGCTGGGATAGGCTCCAGCCCCCGCGACCTGAAAAGTATTAAGCGGTAGAAGACGGATGGATGGATTTGCAAGTTTTTCCATAAATTTAAAATGTTCTTCTGTAAATTTCCAACTTTTTTCTCAAAAATGAGCAATTTTTTGCTCATAAAATTGTAGCTTTTGTCTCATAAATTTGAAACCATTTTTTGTTGTAAATGTAACTTCCTCACAGCTGGAGAAACCCTGGAAACATCAATGATGGAGTCATGAGCAGATCTAATGAAGAACCTAGTTTAAACCACTTTAATCTCATGTGTTTTGGGGACTGTTTTCCTTTGAAATTTGAATATTTTTCCTCAGAAAACTGCAACTGTTTTTTTTTTCCTCAGAAATCTGTGAATATTTTATTGTAAAAATTTGCCATTTTTTTCTTAGATATTTGCAACTTCTCTTAATTTTCATTTCCTGGAAATGTGTTTTTTTTAATGTGATTTTCCTTTTCTCATAAATTTTGACTTTTTTCTCAGATGTGTCATTTGTTAAGTCTATGATTTTTATTTTTTTTTAATTATGTGACTTTTGTAAATATGCAAGTTTTGACTGAAATATGAGGGGGGGGGGTTCAGATATTTGCATCTTTTTTCCCGTAATTAGTGCAGATTTCTTGTAAATTTAAATTTTTCCCCCCAGTGAAGTTGCCAGATCTGGTGATAGTGTCTACGTTCAAGTATTTTAATTGAACAACTCAGTTATCAGTCCTGCAGAAGCGTAAAATAAACTGGACTGTGAGCACCAAATTTTCTGTGATTTCAATTCTGGTCAACATTTGTTCTGTTTGTAACGTCTCATCTTCAGATGATGGCATCAGTCCAGAGCGTGTTGCCATGGTGATGGGTCAGCCAGACCGCTGTCAGCACGCCGTTCACCTCATCAATGACCTCGTCCAGACCGCTCAGGTACCACACTCATCCTGGTCTGTGTATCTCTGTGGGGACGGTGGGGTTTGTCCTCGTGTGTGGAGACTCCTGAAGTTGTCTGTGTGTGTCTGTGAGGACCATGGTTTCATCGTGGTTTACGGGGACTAGGGGTGGGAATCACAAGGGACCTCACGATTCGATTCAGATTGCGATACTTGGGTTACGATTCGATCCTGTCACGATTCAACGATGATCACAGTATCGTGATAATAAATTATTACAATTATGGGGTAACCCCCACAACAGCCATGGACAAACAGAGCACTCAGCCGGGGCAATTAGCAGAGCAATGAGATGTGTGTGTTGAGATCAATGGAGTTTTTGCGTAGGCTCGTAAAATTCACGTGACTCGCTGGGGTAAACATAAACACGCCGTAGGTGCCGCCATCTTGGATGGCAAGAGCAGCAGTTACACTGTGACAACCCAGGCATAACTTGTACTGTTTAGCGATCAGAATGAGTGAGGAGAACACACAGTCTGACATAATAACATCCTATCATCCTCTTCAACAACTGACACTGTGGCCTCTGAAACTGTGTCTGCGATGTCTGTGTCACATTCAGTGGAGTCATTGTCAGCAGTCATAACAGCAGACAAGTGTTTTTAATCTTGCTCCCGTGCGCTGCTCTGGTGTGCCGAAATGCCTCAGTTGAACGGAGGTGGTGGGTGTGGGGTAACAGCTGGAGCAATTAGCAGAACAGTGACTGCCAGTAATCTGCTCAGCGGGGATGATTTGGGGGCAAACGATGAGATGATATCTTTCAAAGACGAAGGGGAGCAGGAGGAAAAAATATCGGAAAACGTGTCAGCGGAAAGGGATGTGGATGATGTGAAGTCTTCGCTGGTGAACGCGTCGGAAAACAACAGCAGCTCCTCGGACTAGGAGGTGAGTGGAGCGCGCTGCGTGTTTTTTTTGTTTTTTTTAAAGGCTCTCCACGGCGCGCCGCGTTAAAACGTACCTGATTTTATGCACATTTTCAATATTTTTCTCCCCTTTCATGTGTGCATTGTCCTTTGTAGCAAGCAGAGAGGCGCCCCCAAACCAGACCCGACTCACAAAAGTTTTGGTTTTTTTTGTTACTTATTTGTAGCTGTAGGTAGATTTGGTTTGCAGTCTGGTGACAAGCCACCGGCCGCTGTGTGCGCGAGCGCCCTAAACCTACATGTTTTTGGTGTGCGGGAGGAAACCGGAGAAATCCCGGAGTAAACCCACGCAACACGGGGAGAACATGCAAACTCCACACAGCTCACTGTTGGTCGGGGGCTGGGATCGAGCCCACGATCTCATGATCCCCGCGATCCCCTGGCCGAGGGTAAACTGTGCTGTCACAGTGCTAAACCACTGCTCCACCGTGCAGCCCGTTATGAGAAAGCGAGAGATTACGTCAGTGAAGGTAATTATTCAAAAATCCAACTTTTTTTTTTTTTTTTTTTTTTGCATTTCACACCGGCCATTTAATTCCCCGCTTATCCCCTTATCAGGGGGAACAACAGGAGTACACCATTTTGCCGAGTTTGTAGGTACACGTGAGCTATGTGGTTTGTTTCACCCTGCTGCTGCTGTTTCTTGCCATCCAATATGGCGGCACACTCTTAACGGGCCAGTGCGGCACGCCCCCTGACGTCATATGCAAAAACTCCATAGGCAGCCTCTCCGTGTCTAGTTCAGGCGCCAGTATCCTGTGGATGTGTATGACTCAAATGCAAACGTTCATGCTGCCTGCTCTCATTGTGTTGCAGATGTCCCATGCCTGACTGCAGTTCCTTTGATGATAGCATGCCTTTGATGTATTGTCTGTAGCTGGGTATTTAAGTGGCTGAATATGATATGTTCACTTTCTTTTCACTCTGACTGCTCAACTGACCATACCACTGCCTGAGAGCCTGAGGCCCAGCCAGCCCGTCTGCACAGGGCTGGAGTGAGTTCCTATGATGGCGATGATTGATGAATAAACTTCCTTAAAAACTCCAGTCGCCGTGCCTTATTTTAACATCGCCACAACAATCCCATATACAGTGGTGTGAAAAAGTGTTTGGCTCCTACCTGATTTCTCTTCTTTTTTTTTTTATGTTTGTCACACTTAAATGTTTGATCATCAAACAAATTTAAATATTAGACAAAGATAACACAAGTAAACACAAAATGCAGTTTTTAAATGAAGGTGTTTATTATTAAGGGGAAAAAAATCCAAACCTACATGGCCCTGTGTGAAAAAGTGATTGCCCCCTAAACCTAATAACTGGCTGGGCCACCCTTAGCAGCAACAACTGCAATCAAGCGTTTGCAATAACTGGCAATGAGTCTGTTACAGCGCTGTGGAGGAATTTTGGCCCACTCATCTTTGCAGGATTGTTGTAATTCAGCCACATTGTAGGGTTTTCCAGCATGAACCACCTTTTTAAGGTCATGCCACAGCATCTCAATCGGATTCAGGTCAGGACTTTGACCAGGCCACTCCAAAGTCTTCATGTTGTTTTTCTTAAGCCATTCAGAGGTGGACTTGCTGGTGTGTTTGGATCATTGTCCTGCTGCAGAACCCAAGTGCACTTCAGCTTGAGGTCACGAACAGATGGCCGGACATTCTCCTTCAGGATTTTTTGGTAGACAGCAGAATTCATGGTTCCATTTACCACAGCAAGTCTTCCAGGTCCTGAAGCAGCAGAACAGCCCCAGACCATCACACTACCACCACCATATTTTACTGTTGGTATGATGTTCCTTTTCTGAAATTCTGTGTTACTTTTACGCCGGATGTAATGGGACACACACCTTCCAAAAAGTTCACCTTTTGTCTCGTCAGTCCACAGAGTATTTTCCCAAAAGTCTTGGGGATCATCAAGATGTTTTCTGGCAAAACTGAGACGAGCTTTTATGTTCTTTTTGCACAGCAGTGGTTTTCGTCTTGGAACTCTGCCATGCAGGACATTTTTGCCCAGTCTCTTTCATATGGTGGAGTCGTGAACACTGACCTTAACTGAGGCAAGTGAGGCCTGCAGTTCTTTGGATGTTGTGGGGTCTTTTGTGACCTCTTGGATGAGTCGTTGCTGTGCTCTTGGGGTAATTTTGGTTGGCCGGCCACTCCTGGGAATGTTCACCACTGTTCCATGTTTTCGCCATTTGTGGATAATGGCTCTCACTGTAGTTTGCTGGAGTCCCAAAGCTTTAGAAATGGCTTTATAACCTTTTCCAGACTGATAGATCTCAGTTACTTTGTTTCTCATTTGTTCTTGAATTTCTTTTGATCGCAGCATGATACCTAGCTATTGATGATCTTCTGGTCTACTTCACTTTGTCAGGCAGGTCCTATTTCAGTGATTTCTTGATTGAGAACAAGTGTGGCAGTAATCAGGCCTGGGTGTGGCTAGAGAAATTGAACTCAGCTTTCCAAAGATGTGATAAACCACAGTTAATTTATGTTTAAACGGGGGGCAATCACTTTTTCACACAGGGCCATGTAGGTTTGGATTTTTTTTCAACCCTAAATAATAAGCATCTTCGTTTAAAAACTGCATTTTGTGTTTACTTGTGTTATCGTGGTCTAATATTTAAATTTGTTTGATGATCTGAAACATTTAAGTGTGACAAACATACAAAAAATGAGAAATCAGGAAGGGGGCAAACACTTTTTCATACCACTGTATTTCAAATTTTTCAGCTTATTCAACCTCAAATCATGGCCCGACGTAAAACTGTTGACATTTCTTTCATGTAATAAAGTATTGTCGGGGCTTCATTTTCCTCGGAGATGTCTCTGCCCACAGGGAGGACGGTGGACGGTGTTTGGATCAGACTCCCACTCCAGACACGTTTATCTGATTCTGTGGACTCTGAAAACCAGCTGAAAACTTTTTTGATTAATGAGGATTTCTATTGAGTTTCAACTGCTTTTTAATGGTAAATCTGATATTTTTAAATTATTTTAATCTTCTGTTTGAAAATTGTTTCTCTATTTTTAAAACTTTTTTTTAATGTATCAACTATCTTTTATTCCATTTTATTGTGCAGCGCCCTGTGACTTCATGTCTCTGAAAAGCACTCCATAAATTAACTTTACTCACCTGGCGATTGGAGGAACCGCTCCATGCCGGTGTCTCTTTAGCTTAGCCGTTGCTAATGCTGCTCCGAGCCATGTGTGGGTCGCCGTGTTCTGAGTGTTTTTTCTTTTTTCCGTACAGCGCTTCTTACGGGTTGTGTGTCATGTCAAGGTCTTTCCTTCCATCATTGTTCTAAACTCCCCAAAGGCCCGACATTTGAGCTAACTTTAAGGTAACTGCTTGCTGACTTTCAAAGCTAAATGCAAATCTCTGAGACAGGCTATGACTTCACTTGACTGGGTGCTTGCTTTGCACCATCTAGTGGACTGAAAACCCCATTGATTAACTGATAACCAAAAAGTATGTGGGTGAGCATTTTTCTTAATAAAAGATCCATCCGTGCGCTTATGGATCGATGCATTGTCACCAGTGCCAAGTATCGTGATCCATCACTGAATCGATCCCAAATTAGGACCTCTGATGTGGTCCTCTCCTGAGGAATTCCAGTTAATCTTTCTTCTGTTGCAGGAACGAGACGGTTTTGGCACAGCTCTGAGGAGTGGGAGAGTCAGAAGTCGTAGCGACTGGACTATGGGGTCCCCCGGTCCATTACAGGAAGTGACCTACACCATCCCTGCTGACAAATGTGGCCTGGTCATCGGCAAAGGTAGGAGCCGTGTGGTTGGAGCGATGGGAAGTGAATATCCAAATATTCTGTTGATTCTTTTTTCTGCATTAGTAAACTGGATCACCATCAGGTTGACCTTGCTTAGAAATGTGAGAAATATAGATAAACAGCTGATCTAATGACTAAACAGCTGATTTCTACTAAAAACACCTGGTTTAGTGGCAAAATCAGCTGTTTTAATAACAAAAACAGCTAATTGCATAGCTGGAGAAAACAGTTGATATTTATACTGTAACCTGTTGATTTTATACCAGAAACAATGTTGGCTTTTCTTAGAAATCGGAGCTCTTGTTGCAATTTTCTCTAAAATTCAGACATTTTTCGTGTAAATTTAATACCAAGTTAAGGCTGTAATTATTAGTTTTCCTCATAAATTTACTTTTCTCTTCGGAATTGTATTTTTTTACCCTTGCAAATATGTGACTTTTGGGGGGTAATTTCCAACTTTTTTCACACAAATTTGTGATTTTTTTTTTATTTGTGACTTATTGTTAGAATTTTTGACTTTTTGTCTATATCATATAAATTAATTTGTACTACTTTCAACCCTTTTCTTATGAGATGAGATGATGATGAGATTCAACTTTATTGTCATTACACATGTATGAATACAAGGTAACGAAACGTGACTTGGCATAAATGTGATTCTTTAGCTTGTTGTCATTTTTCTTAATTATAATCAGCCTTTTTCCTCACAAATTAATGACTGTGTTCCTGTTAATGTTCCAGTTGAAGTTCCGCCTAATACATGGTTAAAAGACTGTTAAAACTGTAACGTGACTACAAATGTGAGCGCTTACATTTGATCACATGATCAGATTTAATAAGAGAAACCCTGCAGCTGATTTAGAGTCGGATGGTTAATGTTGAACAGGATGAATTTGTTCGTATTTTTGTTATTTTAGTCGATAAAAGGTTTTTATTCTGAGGTCAGAAAATAAAAAGAGCAGCAAATGTCTGCAGACCACTCAGAAACCCATTCACGGGGTGGGAGTGTGCACGTGTGTGTGTGTATGCACGTGAGTGTTTTGGAGGTCAAGAGGGTCGAGAACCTCGGCGGCAGCCTCCAAAATAAAAGCCTCCAGGAATAAGAAAGGAAAACGTGGAGTAGTTCCTGTCGGACGCCAGATGGTCGGACGCACAAAACACACACAATGACAGGCATTGATTCAGCACTGACCTCAGACTGAATCTTTATTCCATCCTTCTGCAACCTCAGCTGGAGAAAAAAAAAAAAAAAAGAAACACATTTTAGTCATTTTGGAGCCAAAAATCAGGATGGAGCTGAAATGTGTCTGAGCATTAAAATCAATGGACTGTTGTTATCAGGCACAGGACAGTCTGACTGACAAATATGGGCTTTATTTAATTTTTTCTGCTCAGAAATTTAAGATTCCAAGGCTTTACTGTCATGTGCACAGTTAAGAAATGCTACATTTCCTGAGCAATGACATTCTTACTTTGCTCTCTGAACGTATGCCAAGGTAAAAGGTACAGAAGCAACAATTCTAATAGGTCATGACACACTAACACAGGAACTCAATCCTAGTACTAATGGATGCTAATAACACACACTCCAACACACAGTTAGGCAGTAGAGGAATGAAATTGAAAATTCACTGGATGACTAAAGTGATAGTGGAATATTGATGTCAGAGATGATGTGAATCTGAGATGGCATAGACTTATGTACAGTGTGCAAATGAGCATTGTGCAACGAGCAGTGTATAATTACAAATTATTTCTGTAACGATAGTACCAGTAGACTGGCATGATAAGTAGCAGCAGAGATGATATGGACATCAGACGGGTGATACTATGTCTACTGTACAGGTGAGCAGTGTGCAAATTTAGCAGCCGGTGTGTGAGTTCCTATATGCGAAGCTGTGTTACAGAGTTTTGGGAGTTGTTATCTGTTCAGGAGTCTGACGGCAGTGGAAAAGAAGGAGTTCTTCAGTCTGGTTGTCCTGCATTTCACACTTCTGTACCTCCGACCTGAGGGTAGAAGTGTGAACATTCTGTCACTGGGGTGGAGTCTGTGGTGGTAGATGCTCTGCAGAGAGGGGAGTGGAGTCCTGATGATCTTCTCCGCTGTCTTCACCACTCTCTGCAGGCGTTTGTACTCCAGGGCAGGAGTGCTGCCGTACGACGCAGTGATGCAGTTGGTCAAGATGCTCTCAATGATGCAGCTGTAGAAATTGTTGAGGATCCTGGAGGATATGCCAAACTTCTTCAGCCTCCTCAGAAAGTACAATCACTGTTGAGCTCTCTTAACCAGCTCTGTGGTGTTGTGTGTCCACTTAAGGTCCTCGCTGATGTGGATGCCCAGGTATTTAAAGCTGCTCACCCTCTCCACCTCAAGCTTCTGGATGAACAGCGGCCAATGGGGTCTCCTCCTCCCTTTCCTCATGTCCACTATCATCTCCTTTAACAGCTTTTCTAATAAATATCTGTCTTGTTTTTACTCCATATCTACAACTCTTTCCCTGCAAATTTGCAACTTTTTTCTGCAAATTTGCAACATCCATCCATCCATCCATCCATCTTCTACTGCTTTTCCGAAGGTCCGGGTCATGGAGGCAGCAGTTCAACCAGAGAAGCCCAGACTTCCCTCTGCCCAGCTGCCTGCTCCAGCTCTTCAGAGAGGATACCAAGACGTTCCCAGACCAGCTGGGAGACATAATCTCTCCAGCAAGTCCTGGGTCTGCCCCAGGGTCTCCTTCCAGTGGGATGTGCCCAAAACACCTCAAGTGGGAGGTGTCCAGGAGGCATTCTCATCAGATGCCCATACCACCTCAACTGGCTCCTTTCAGTGTGGAGGAGTAGCAGTTCTACTCTGAGCCTCTCCCAGATGACTGAGCTCCTCACCCTATCTCTGAGGGTGAGTCCAGCAATTCTACGGCGAAAGCTCATTTCAGCCACTTGTATCCACAATCTCATTCTTTCGGTCATTACCCAAAGCTCATGACCATAGGTGAGGATAGCATCATCATCATCACTCTTCCCACCTGGCTGCTTCGCAACCTTGGGGTGCTCCTGCTGAAATTTCATGTCCAGAAGTTGCAAGAAGTCAGTTTTGTCCATCATTCTGTGGGCTTGTTGCCGATCAATGTCAAGTATGCCTTCTACCTTGCCCCATATCCTGTCCTGGGTACATTCAAACAGCACCTGTTTTGTAGGGTGCTGTTTTCCAACCTGCACAGATTAGCAAGGTATTTCAGGTATTGGTATAGCAGAATTCACGGATAGGTAAGTTCCCTGTGATTTTGCTTAGTTGTTTATTGGATATCTTAAACCTCCAGACAACTGTTTGGGGATCCACATCCTTTTTATGTTTGGCATTCCTGCGTCCATACCCTCCTCGCACCATCTTCCTAAGGAAGCTATGCCATACAGTCTCAGCTTTTCTAAATTCTTGTTCTGATAACTCCCAGGCTTTGACACTGTACAGAAGTCTTGATCATATACTTGCAGTCAAGCATTTAACTAGTTTCAAGCCATATACACCTGTCAGTTAGAACATGTTTTAGTTCTTCCCATTTCTGGAACGCAGCTCCTATTCTTGCATAGTGGGATCGTGGGGTGTTTAGAGAGTTAGTTATTGTGTATCCAAGATACTTGAAGTTCCTGACGTTTTTTAGCCTCTTTGTACCAATAGTGACCAGGGTATCCTTCTCCATCAGCGTTTCATCTACATTGAACACTGTTGTTTCAGTTTTGTCATGAGATATCTGCATGCCAAAGCATCTGAAGTAGGGATACAAGTTATTGATTAATTCATTAATTGTTAATTAATTCATCTTATCGATCAATTAACAATTGATAAGCGGCAATTTTCTTGAGAATCTGAATTTTCCTTGGTACAATAGTCTTTCTATCTTTAACATGTAAAAAGTTGCTGTTTTTTCATATACTGAATAAAACATGAGCATCATATTCCTCAATGATTTATTGTACCATTTACATTTTTTTACTCCAGACAATGGCATTTTTTGTAGTTTCATAAATTTTGTACTGTATAGTGTGTACTGTGTGCTGGTACAAATCAGTAAATTACAAACGTCATGATTTTTAATTTATTTTAAAAACTATTACAAATATAAAATTTATCTTTTCAAATCAAATCAACCTTTATTGTCATGCTGCTGAACATACAACTGTAGTGCAGGCAAAATGAAATTACGTTTCTCTAGGCATCCATATATGTAAAAAGAACATAATTTAAAACACACTCACACCCCCCACCCCAACACAGCCATTCACACATCCCTAAGACACATTTAGTTATTACAGTAATATTAACTTATTACAGTTGCAGTTTGAAGTGATGATAACTAGTACCTATGTATAAAATACCAATTAAAGTGGCTGAGTGAGTCAAAGTGGCTACTTGAAACTAACTAGAACTATAATATACATAAATATACATAATGTCCATAAGGTGCAGTAGTATGTATGAAAGATTCCGGCTCAACTGTTCAACATCCTAACAGCTTGTGGAAGGAAGCTGTTAATCAGTCTGGTGGTTCTGCCTCTGATGCTCCGGAATCGTTTGCCAGATGGTAGCAGTTCAAAGTGTTTATGCAGCGGGTGAGAGTGGTCCTTGACAATGTTCACTGCCCTGCTTCTACAACGGCTCTGAAAAAGTTCTTGGACAGAGGGGAGGGAAACTCCAATTACCCTCTCGGCTCCCTTAACTATCCTCTGCAGGGCTTTTTTGTCTGACATAAGGCAACTGGAGTACCATGTTGCAATGTAGTATGTCAGAACACTCTCCACCACACCTCTGTAGAAGGTCCTGAGGACGTAGATGGGGAGAGAGGCCTGTTTGAGTTTCCTCAAGAAGTGCAGTCTCTGCTGGGCCCGCTCCTAATCCCGAGGAATTCTTGCTCCAAGTCAGGTCCTGCGAGATCTGCACTCCGAGGAACTTGATGTTCTCCACTCTCTCCGCTAAACGGCCGCTGATGCTGAGAGGGACGTGTTCAGGCCGTGACCGCCGGAAGTCAATAATCATCTCCTTTGTTTTGTCCACGTTGAGCACCAGATTGTTCTCCCTGCACCAGCCCTCCAGGTTTCTAACTTCTTCCCTGTGCATAGATTCCTCATCCCTCTGAATAAGTCCCATCACTATGGTGTCATCCGCAAACTTAATAATCTGGTTCCCCTTGTGTCTGGACACACAGTCATGTGTTAGAAGTGTAAACAACAGTGGACTGAGTACACAGCCTTGAGGGGATCCAGTGCTCATCGTGATGGAGTTGGAGATGTTGTTTCCAACACGGACAGACTGAGGTCTCTCGGTCAGGAAGTCCAGGATCCAGAGACATGTGGCGGTGTTTAGACCGAGAAGGAGAAGAATATATTAAAAAAAAAGCTTTAATGTTCTAAGTTACCGAGCTGCACTAGTAGACTGTTTTACCAGGAAAATAAACTGTGAGCTGCTTCATCTGTTGCATGTTAAACAGTATCACAGTACCCCGGAAATCCAGGCAAACCCAGAACGATCTGGGCTCCCTCTGTTGTCCATTACCTCAGTGGGAAGTTGACTCCGGTCTCCTTTCCTGTTTTGCAGCGAGAGGAAAGGTTTTTGTGTTTGTGTAATCTTTTTTATTTGCTCCGGTCAGTTTCTCCGCTATGTTAATTTGAAGCAGGTGCACCTTCAAACTCACGTGGCATTAGAACTTGTTGTGGTGCTCTGACGTAACCGGGAGGGCGAGTTTTTCAGCGCATACGCTCTGGGGGCTCAGCATCTTCTTCTGCTTCTTCGGTTGAAATGCAGCAGTGGGTGACCCCGTGCGCCCCACCTGGACAGCAATGCCACTACATTTAATGGAAAAACTCCCATTGAAAAGGACTGCTCAGTTATCAATTAATTGACAGCTAATTTAATTTAGTCTACTAAATTCTTATCGACAATTAATCAAAAGTCAATCATTAACATCCCTAGTCTGAAAGTACGGTCATAGATTGTCAACATGTTTTGTAGTTGTTCGACTGAATTAGTGAAAATAACTTGACCATCAACATAGAGAAGTTCAGTGATTTGCCTGCCACTGGACGCTGATGCTTTCTTACGATATTCTCTTGGAGACACTTCATTCGGCATGCAGTATGTTGCATTAAAGCCTGTCAAAGGACTGAGCACAGGTTTTACCGGGCTCAGTCTTCAGTTTATTTATGTATTTTCTCCAAGCCTTGTGGTGTTTTTCTGTGTTTTGATTCCTGATGATTTATCATTCTATTTATTATTTATATTTCAGTATTGTTATTTTGTTGTCCATTTATGTATTTTTAGACTGTTTTGCCTTTCTCTGTGACAGGGCCATTATTCCTCCTCTCTCAGACATCCCCACCTGGTTATTTACTCTCTACCTGCTCTCTTAGTCAGCTCAGCTGTGAATGATCAGTAGTTAGGTCACTAGTCAGCTCTCGCTCCACACACCTGCTACTCATGGTGCCATCTCACTCCACAATTTAAGTGTTGCCTGTTCACTCAGTCTTTGCTGCTAGATTGGAAGTCAAGACTGTTTTTTCTCTATGATTCCACTTCTGTATACTCCACTTCGGCAGCCTCTGAAGTCTACTTCTCCTGAGCACTCCCTGCTCAGAAGCTTGACTTGTAAGTTATTTTTGCTTTGTATTTTTTGTACTGTTGGCACTTTTTGTACTTTATTTTCTTTAATAAATTGCACAAACACCATTCAGCACGTGGGTTTGTTCCTCTGCCCCAAAGGGGCACACATGACAGAATCTAGCAGCCAATAAGAAAACCTAGCTGTGGCGTTTGTTTGTTTTTTCATCTTTTTGTGTTTTTTCACCCACCTGGTTTTTGGAGTTCGTCCTGTCTCCGGTTCGTCGGTCTCACCCAAGCAAAAGAGGATTGGCACCAGGGACTCCCAGCCTGGAAGAGGAGTGGGCGGCAGACTTCATCCGAAGTTATGTGGATGAAACTCTCGAAGCCCGAGGTCCCAAGAAGGTATGGGAATGTTTGCATGGAGCGATGGGAATCCTGGAGGCGCATCCTGGCCTCTGGAGATATCCTGAATACTCAGAGCTGGTATCTACAGTGTCTGTGCTCCTGCAATCATTTCCCGACCTGAGGATAGGAGCGTTTTCAGCAGAGCCGAGGCAGAGGCGCTCCCCACGGCAGAAGCTCATCCTCTCTCCCGGTTCAACAACTCCAGTTTCCAAGAAACAGCGTTGCTCCGTTCCGGACCACCAGAGGAAAGCTCCCACTTCCTCGCCAGCATCCTCTCCTTCACCGAGGCAGGAGACTTCCACAGCAGCCTCTCTTTTTGACTCTTCCCCTCCAGCTGTCCCGCCAGTCAATCCTCCTGCTGCACTTTTTTCTCCCTCCTCCTCGGCGACTCCTCCTGCTGCGCTAGAACTGATCGCCTCCCTCTCAGTTCCATCCATCTCCATGATTCCAGGGGCACTCCTCCACACTCCATAGAGGGGCCCGAGTTCACCAGAGCCATGGAGAGGTACGACTCCCCATACATGGCAGCAGAACACTCCAAGGTCCGGGAAAACAGGCAAGTTTTATTTCATTTGGCTCCTTTTGGTGTTACCTTGGGGTGTCTGGGTTCCACCCCTTAAAGGGGGGGGGGGCTCTGTCACGGGACTGATCACGGGTTTTACCGGGCTCAGTCTCTCAATTTATTTATGTATTTTCTCCAAGCCTTGTGGTGTCTTTGTGTTTTGATTCCTGATGATTTATCGTTCTATTTATTATTTATGTTTCAGTGTTTTTATTAAAAGAAAGCAGCCATCTCTGTTGTCATTCAGTCCATACAACCAATCCTGTACAGTAGAACGAAATTACATTTCTCCTATCTACAATGTTAATCACATGTAGAATCAGAGGGGTCACTGCCATGCAAGGCATGTTTGGGTGGCATGAGCCTCTTTCCTCCGTTCCCAGGCACATCCACCTTTCACTCACAGTCTGTTTCAGTCCATCAGCTGTGAGTGATTGTGTTTTAGGATACCTGCTATTTTCCCTCTCACTGCTCTCAATCTGCTCTCTCATCAGCTGGGAGCAGTTATGCATTGAGTTCCTGCCAGCTCGGCTCTTGCACCTGCTGCTCATTGTATTTCATATATTTAAATACTGCCCTTCCTCTCTGTCCTTGCAGCAGTCACAGCAGTGTTCAGACTAGACTACTGTCGCTACAGTCAGTCTTCCCCTCCTTTCCCTCCAGAGTGTGCTCAGCTCTGGAGAAGTCTCTTGTGTCTGAGTAACTCTTGTTTGCATTTTTTTTGTTGCTTGCACAGTTAATTTTGGACTCTTTGTTTTTTCCTTTAATAAATGCCTGAACTGCAGTTAAGTGCCTGGGCTTGTTTTTGCCCCAGAGGGGCATTCCTGACAGTTGATTTCCGCCAGAGAAAACCCAGCTTCTGTAGTAGGGCATTTTTTCACTTTTTTGTGTGTTTTTGACTCACCTGTTTGTTGGAGTCCACGATGACCCGGGCTTGCCGACCTTGCCATAGCAAAGGAGGAGTGGTAGTGGGGACTCCCAGCGTGGAAGAGGATTGGGTGGCGGTGTTCATCCAGGACTTCGTGGATGAATCACTGGAGGCCCGGGGACCCAAGAGGACTTGGGAATGTCTGGATGGAGCAGTGGGTATTCTGGAAGCGCATCCCGGCCTGTGGAGTTACCAACAGTACACAGAATTGCTGTCTACATTCTGTGCACTCCAGCGATCGTTCCCGGGCCTGTTGAGGGGAGCGTTCCCCTGAGGGGCGCATGCGCACGCAGTGACCGGCAGCAGGTGAAAAAAGTTTGACGTTTGTGTCTCTGTTTTTATGCACTTTAATGTGTTTTAACATAATTCTCTGTGCCGTTTTTGTCCTTGAATGTTTGTGGACTATATAATGAAGAGCTCCCTGGTTCCATCAGTATGGATTTCCTTCTTGTTTTTGCACTGTCGTTTCTTTCTTACTGGCTCTTTATCTTGGAGGTAAGCGCGATCGCGATCATGTCAGGAAGAACGCAGTATTCCAGAGACATGTTACTGCATTTAAACATGGATAATGCAGCATCTGTGTTTGAGTCTGTGCCGCAACTGCCGGACTTTATTTTAAGAGATTTTCATGGACACAGCGATGAAAAGAGAGACAAGAAGAGGAAATGCGGAAAGCGTGGAGGCGTAAGATTAAACCTGAGGAGGCGTCAGCTTAACCGCATTCCTCTTCCTTCCATTATTATGGGGAACGTACAATCCCTGAGAAATAAAGTGGATGAAATTCAAGGAAATGTACGGTATCAGAAGGATTTCAAGAACTGCTGTGTCATGGCTTATACAGAGACGTGGCTTACGGCGCATGACCGGGATGCGGACCTGTGGATTGACGGCTTTGGAGCCCCACTTTGCTCAGATCGGCAGGAAGAGGTAACGGAGAAACGTTGGGGGCGGCGTATGTTTATATATTAATAAACAGTACTGTACATCTGTCACGGTCAGAGAGCGCATCTGTACACCAGATGTAGAGCTTCTGTCCGTGTCACTACGCCCTTTTTATCTGCCCCGTGAGTTCCTCCAACTTTTCATAATGACTGTGTACATTCACCCAAGGGCAGATGCTGTCTCCGCCACCAGCACCGTCTTTGATGTGGTACAGCGGTTGCAGTCAATTTCCCCAGAGGCTCCAAATTTTATACTTGGGGACTTTAACCATGTGTCTCTAAAGAAGACACTTAAAAACTTTTATCAGTATGTCTCCTGCCCAACCAGGCGAAAAAAGACATTGGACCTGTGCTATGGATCCATAGAGAGGGCCTTTAAATCTCTTCCCCTTCCTCCTTTAGGATCCTCAGATCACAACTGTGTACATTTGCTGCCCACATATACAGTGGGGAAAAAAAGTATTTAGTCAGCCACCAATTGTGCAAATTCTCCCACTTAAAAGATGAGAGAGGTCTCCAATTTTTATCATAGGTATACCTCAACTATGAGAGACAAAATGAGAAAAAAAAAATCCAGAAAATCACATTGAAGGATTTTTAATGAATTAATTGGTAAATTCCTCAGTAAAATAAGTATTTGGTCACCTACAAACAAGCAAGATTTCTGGCTCTCACAGACCTGTAACTTCTTCTTTAAGAGGCTCCTCTGTCCTCCACTCATTACCTGTATTAATGGCACCTGTTTGAACTCGTTATCAGTATAAAAGACACCTGTCCACAACCTAAAACAGTCAGACTTCAAACTCCACTATGGCCAAGACCAAAGAGCTGTCAAAGGACATCAGAAACAAAATTGTAGACCTGCACCAGGCTGGGAAGACTGAATCTGCAATAGGTAAGCAGCTTGGTGTGAAGAAATCAACTGTGGGAGCAATTATTAGAAAATGGAAGACATACAAGACCACTGATAATCTCCCTCGATCTGGAGCTCCACGCAAGATCTCACCCCGTGGGGTCAAAATGATCATAAGAACGGTGAGCAAAAATCCCAGAACCACACAGGGGGACCTAGTGAATGACCTGCAGAGAGCTGGGACCAAAGTAACAAAGGCTACCATCAGTAACACACTACGCCGCCAGGGACTCAAATCCTCCAGTGCCAGACGTGTCCCCCTGCTTAAGCCAGTACATGTCCAGGCCCGTCTGAAGTTTGCTAGAGAGCATTTGGATGATCCAGAAGAGGATTGGGAGAATGTCATATGGTCAGATGAAACCAAAATAGAACTTTTTGGTAAAAACTGAACTTGTCGTGTTTGGAGGAGAAAGAACACCATACCTACTGTGAAGCATGGGGGTGGAAACATCATACTTTGGGGCTGTTTTTCTGCAAAGGGACCAGGACGACTGATCTGTGTAAAAGAAAGAATGAATGGGGCCATGTATGGTGAGATTTTGAGTGAAAACCTCCTTCCATCAGCAAGGGCATCGGAGATGAAACGTGGCTGGGTCTTTCAGCATGACAATGATCCCAAACACACTGCCCAGGCAACAAAGGAGTGGCTTCGTAAGAAGCATTTCAAGGTCCTGGAGTGGCCTAGCCAGTCTCCAGATCTCAACCCCATAGAAAATCTTTGGAGGGAGTTGAAAGTCCGTGTTGCCCAGCGACAGCCCCAAAACATCACTGCTCTAGAGGAGATCTGCATGGAGGAATGGGCCAAAATACCAGCAACAGTGTGTGAAAACCTTATGAAGACTTACAGAAAACATTTGACCTCTGTCATTGCCAACAAAGGGTATATAACAAAGTATTGAGATGAACTTTTGTTATTGACCAAATACTTATTTTACCGAGGAATTTACCAATTAATTCATTAAAAATCCTTCAGTGTGGACTTCCGGTCTGGACGCCATGGCGACTGCAGCTTAACACTGAAGCTCTCAGACCCAATCCAGGATAACACCTTGAAAATCAAACTTAACGGATTTTTGGAGGAGTGAAAATCAAAAGACAAAATCATCATGTCTAAAGGAAAACAGAAGAAACTGAAATTCTCCAGGCCAGAACACGTATCGGCCGGAGAATCTGAACTGGAAGATCTCCGTTCAGAAGACGAGGAACTGGTGATAGCTAACAAAAGGGTTAGCCTGAAATCACTATTTGAGGAGCTACGACGATTTCGCCGAGAAGTTACGGCCGAATTTCGGGAATTCAGAGAAGAATTGAAAAGGACAAACAGCAGAGTGGACCAGGCCGAGAACCGAATCTTGGAAACAGAGGATCGAATAAAAGTGCTCGAAGATTCTGTGCTAGACCTACGCAAAAGACAAGCAGCTATAGAGGCTAAGCTAACCGACCAAGAAGGAAAACAAAGAAGAGACAACATAAGAATTCATGGTCTGATAGAAGGAACCGAAAATGGTTTTAACTCAATGGCAGAATGCGTGGAATCCTTACTAAGAGAGAAATTGGATATTCCACAAACCACCGACTTGAAGATAGAAAAGGCACATCGTTCATTAGCCGCTAGGCCGGCGGCGGAAGCGCCCCCACGTTCGGTGTTGGTAAGATTTTCCAATTTCAAAATAAAACAAGAGGTTGTAAGACTGGCCTGGCAGAAAAAAGGATTTATGCACCAGGAGAGAAAAGTCTACGTGGAACACGATTACGCCCCGGAGGTCCTTAAAAAGCGCAGGGAATACAATGACGCGAAAAAGGTGTTAAGAGAGAAGAAATTGCGCTTTCAGACTCCATTTCCTGCGAAGTTAAGGGTCTTCTACGGCGATGAAACGTGTCTCTATAATTCGGCGGAAGAAGCAACAGCTGACATGGCGAAAAGAGGGCTCCCGGTAACGGTATTTAAACCCGCAGCAGACCCGAGTGAGAAGATCAAAGCGCAAACATGGACAACACAAAGACCCTCAAAATCCACGGACCAGCAGCGGGAAACCCAGCGCCAGAGCGTCGCGGATAAACTATCCGTTTTCAGGTTGGAATAGCGACCTTTTTTTTTTTTTTTTTCCTTTCTCTTGAATCAATCCACACATCCAACCCCCCTCATACAAGGTAACAAACATTAAAGGAGATGCATATTCAGCATGTGGTAAAACATTTCATGGAACAATCATATTATTTGAAACAAATAAGTCTTTGTAATAAAAAAAAAAAAAAAAACTTGTTAAAATAGAAATGTGACAATAATCCACATGTTCTCCTCATACTAACAAATACTGTTTTTGCGTGAATGTTTGATGTGATGGGGGTGGGAGGGTGCACACAATTTCACAGGGTTTAGGCATAAAAGGAAAAAAAAAATCATTACAAGTTTGGATTGGGTTCTGAAACTCAGGTTAAAAGCATGGGACTACTTTCAGTGGTAAGAGAGGGCCCTCAACACGTAACAGAGTTTGAGGAATTTCCCTCAGGGCCTTCACTCCATCAAGGCTCTTCCAGGGTCTTTAAAAAGACCTCAGCTCAGGAAGTTCTTATGACAGCTTTTTGTTTTAAAGTTTTTTACACTATGTTCTTAATGTTTTTCTTGTTTTTAATGTTCTTTCAGTTTCTGAGTAGCACAAATGAGGGCCACCACACAGTTATACTAAACAAAACAACACAATGGAGAAACAGGGTGTAACCAAAATAATTTCATATAATGTAAAAGGAATCCTGAATCCAGTTAAAAGATCCAAGATTCTAGGCAAAATGAAAAAAGACAAAGCAGGAATAATATTTTTACAAGAAACCCACCTAACAGAGGTGGTAACAGTGGAACACAATAAACTCAGTAGACAAGGGTTTAAAATGATCTCTTCATCTTCATATAAATCAGGGAGGAGGAGGGGAGTAGCGACATTGATATCAACCAAAATTACATTTGAAAAAAAATCAGAACACAAAGATAAAGAAGGGAGATACAGTTTGGTAACTGGGCGGCTAGAGGGAGAAGATATCACCCTGTTGAATGTGTATGCTCCCCCAGGGGCTAACTGGAAATTTTATAAAAATGTATTCGACCTAATGATAACTAAAGCTCAAGGTTTAGTGATATGTGGTGGGGACTTCAATCTTAGACTGAATCCATACTGGGATGCTTCTGGTAATTCCCCACATCAAAATAACACCCAAAACAGGAAGACTCGGATGCTACTAAAAGAAATGGGAATCTGTGACGTGTGGAGGGAACTCAACCCCAGTGTAAAAGACTATACATTTTACTCAACTCCACATTCATCTTACTCAAGGATTGACTATTTTTTTATGTTTAATAGAGACATTGGAAGAGTAAAAACATGTAAAATAGGACTGATGGATCTCTCCGACCACAGTCCGATCTACATGGACTTAAATATCCAAAAATACACAAATAATACATTTTCTTGGAGGTTAAATTCAAATGTCCTGAAAGGACCATTGAAAGATGAATTGGAATCAGATATTCTCAGATATTTGGAAGATAACGATAATGGAGAAGTATCCCCTTTAATACTGTGGGATGCATGCAAAGCTGTAATAAGAGGAAAGATTATTGCAAAACTGGCAACCCAAAAGAAACTAAGACAAGAAAAACTATCCACATTAGAGTCAGAACTTAGGAACCTAGAAAAAGAACACAAAGGCAACACTCATTCTACTGACTCGCTCAAGATTAAGGAAATTAAAAACCAAATAAATGAGATCTACACAATAGAAATCCAGAAGAAACTTACATTTCTGAAACAAAAATACTATGAAGCAGGCAGTAAATCGGCAAAATTGCTAGCCTATAAATTGAGGAAACATCAAACAGAAAGAGCAATCTACAAAATCAGAGACCCAGTATCAAAGGAAATAAAATTCAGAATTCAGGATATTCTTAAAAGCTTCGAGAATTACTATAAGAACTTATACTCCCACAAAAAACATAAAAACGCATCCGAGACATTCCTAAACACATTAAACCTTCCTCAACTTACGGAGTCACAAAATAAAACACTACTGTCAGAAATACATCCTAAAGAATTGGAAAAAGTAATTATGAAACTTAAAGCTAACAAATCCCCAGGAGCTGATGGCTATACAGCAGAGTGGTACAAAACCTTTAAACAGCAACTATCTCCTCTCCTCCTGAAAACATTTAATTATGTCCTCCACACAGGGGAAATCCCCCCCTCCTGGAGAGAAGGGGTCATTGCAGTTATACCTAAACCTGAAAAGGATAAACTAGAGTGCTCCAACTACAGACCAATCAGTGTACTAAATCAGGACTATAAGCTTTTTACCATTATCCTTGCCAAAAGGTTAGAAAATATACTGACAGACCTAATTCATTTAGACCAAACAGATTTTATAAGACAAAGACAGACACAAGACAACATTCGACGCACTTTACACATAATTCATCATATAAAAAAAATATAACTTAAATGCAGTCATATTGGGATTAGATGCTGAAAAAGCATTCGATTCGGTTGACTGGTCTTTTCTATATAGAATCTTATCCAGTTTCAATTTTCATAACAACTTCATTAGAACTATACAGGCATTATATAAAATCCAACAGCTAAAATAAGGATTAACGGTAATTTATCATCATCTTTTGAACTGGAAAGAGGATGTCGTCAGGGCTGCCCCCTGTCTCCACTGCTCTTTGCAATCTTCATAGAACCTCTGAGCCATTGGATAAGACAAAACCCAAAAATTCAAGGTATTACACTTGGTCAGAAGGAACATAAAATAGCACTCTTTGCTGATGACATTTTAATATACCTAGGGCAGCCGAACACTTCTTTACCAGAACTAACCTCAGTTTTTTCAGAGTATGGAGATTTATCGGGGTACAAATTAAACATGCATAAAACCCAAGTTTTAACATTCAACTATGACCCAAATCATTATTCACTAAGCAAACTCAAAACTAACTGGGAGTCGGAATCTATGAAATATCTGGGGGTCAATATCCCGAAACAACTCAACAAAATTATATCACTAAACTATGATCCACTGGTGACAAAAATAAAATCTGACCTAGCAAGATGGAATATGATACCATTCTTGGGTACTGCACAAAGAATTGAAGCAGTCAAAATGAATATACTTCCACGTCTTCTATACCTTTTCCAAACAATACCGGTAGAACCTCCCAAAAAAACATGGCAGGAGCTGGACAGAAGGATCTCAAGATTCATATGGCAGGGCAAGAGACCTAGAATCAGATATAGAACCCTACAGCTAAACAAAGACAAAGGTGGGCTCGCGCTGCCAAATATCAGGGACTACTTTAAAGCCGCACAAATTAAAACTTTAGTAGAGATATGTAACCCAGTCTACACTGCACAATGGAAGGAGATCGAATGCCAAATAACAAGTGACATCCCCCTACAGGCGATAATAGGGAACAATGCCTTACCTAAGCTTTTGAATAACACTAACCCGTGGATAGAGACCCCGCTAAAAATTTGGTTTAAGATAGTCAGAGAGAATCAAACTAAAGAGCCCTATCGACTTCTGCAATGGATTGCCTATGATCAGGACTTTACTCCTAATAAAACAGACACCAGATTTAAAAAGTGGAAGGAGAAAGGGCTGATAAAATATTACGATTTTTTTAAAGGGCAAATCTTAAGAAGTTTTGAAGATTTGAAAAAACAAGGCCTAATAAATCAAGACCTTTACAGGTTCTTCCAGCTTAGACACCACATAAACAATATACTTAAAAAGGAGGATTTGGAAAGGGCCCAGTCAGGTGTTCTGAAGGTCTTCTTAATTGCATATAAAGGGATCTCAGGGATCAGATACATTTCTAAAATATACCAAGGTCTTCAAGACTTAAAAGGAGACAACACATCTTATATAAAAGAGAGATGGGAAAAAGAGGGGAATTTCACTTTACAACTGGAAATATGGGAAAAGCTAAATAAACAGCAATGGAAAAGTACCTCATCCCTGCAGTGGAGAGAATTTGGATGGAAAAACTTGGCAAGATTTTTCAGAACACCTGCACAAAACAAATTTACCCATAAGGGATTGAACTGTTGGCGCTTGTGTGGTGAAAAGACTGCAAATCATTTTCATGTGTTTTGGTCATGCCCAGTTATCCACCAATATTGGACCAAGGTACAGACAATATTGGGGAAAATATTCAAAATTACAGTTCCCTTTTCTTTTGTAACTTTGTATTTGGGTTTACTACCGGACTCACTGGAAAGACGAGGAGAAAAATACTTATTCAGTGTTTTAATATTGGCAAGCAAAAAAGCTCTAACTAAAAAATGGATGTTGAAGGACTGTCCTACACCTGAAGATTGGACTAACGTGATCCAAGACATTTACTCGATGGAAAAGTTGACATTCGCACTGAGACAGGACATGGATGTGTTCATGAACTTTTGGCAACCCTGGACCGCATATGTGTCTTCCATTAGATCTAATCTTTGACAAATACCATTTCAATAATGGTTCCGCTCTTTGTTCCATCGCTACTCAGATGCTCTTTTATCTTTATTTACTTACTTTTTCTTTTTGTTTGTTTTTTACTGGTTTGTTTGTTTTTTTGTTATTTGTTGTTTTTTTTTCTCTTTAATTTCACTTTTTCTTTCACTTTAAAAAAAAAAGGGGGGTGTTGTAAGAATTAATCTTCCAATGTTGTCAGATATCAGAAAATAAGGGAACATGTGATGAAAATGTAAACAATGCATTGCTGTAACGACCTGTATACCCTTTACAAAAACTTAAATAAAAAAAAAAAAAAAAAAAAAAAAAATCCTTCAGTGTGATTTTCTGGAATTTTTTTTTTCTCATTTTGTCTCTCATAGTTGAGGTATACCTATGATGAAAATTGGAGACCTCTGTCATCTTTTAAGTGGGAGAACTTGCACAATTGGTGGCTGACTAAATACTTTTTTACCCCACTGTAAAACTGCTCTCAGAAGAGGCAAGGCGAAGACCAGAGACATAAACATGTGGACAGAGGATTCAGTGCACTGCTTCCAGGAATGCTTTAACTGTACGGACTGGGCGGTGTTCACGTTCGCCTTCGGAGAAGATTTGGACTTTTTAGTGGACGTGACATGCTCATACTGTACATGGCTTTCTGCAGAGACACGGTCGTTCCACGTGAACATGTCAAAATATATCCCAACAACAAGCCATGGGTCACTAAATCAGTTAAATCCTGCTTACAGAGGAAAGCACTTGCCTTTAAACAGGGGGATGTTTCTGAGCTACAGGCTGCCACAAAAGAGCTGAAGGCCGAAATTTTAAGAGCAAAACAGAATTATAAATCAGAGTTGGAAAGCAAGATGGCGACAAAGAAGCTTGGTTCAGCCTGGGCCAGTATGAAAACTATTGCAGGCCTTCAGAGAACAGAGCGCAGTAATCGTGTTTTTAGATGGTTTTAGTTCAAACACAGAGCTGGCTAATGCTCTTAATTGTTTTTATGGTTGTTTTGATTCATTTGATTTTAGCACAGAAACCCAAGATTTGAAACAGAAACTCAAAGATAATCAGCACTTTAATATTGAGATGCAGGATGTTAAAAGGGAGTTCTGCGCTGTAAAAGTGAACAAAAGTCAGGGCCCTGATAATATATGTGGGCGCTTAGTAAAGTCCTGTGCACATGAACTGAGTCCTGTATTTCACTACATTTTCAATAAGTCCTTACAGACACAACATGTGCCTAAGATCTGGAAAGATGCCGTGGTTGTCCCCGTTCCAAAATCCAGCTGTCCTAAAACGGTAAATGACTTTAGCCCAGTTGCTCTGACTTCAGTTTTAATGAAAATGTTTGAAAAACTGGTCAGATTTGAGGTCCTAAAGCAGACTGAACATGCATTGGATCCTCTGCAGTTTGCTCTATAGGCCTCACAGAGGAGTGGAGGATGCCACTGTCACTCTGTTTAACATGCTTTTTAAACATCTGGATTTTAATGGGACACACGCCAGGCTTTTATTTGTGGACTTTTCTTCCGCCTTTAATACAATCCAACCTCATATTTTAGTTGAAAGGCTTCTGCAACAATTTGATTTGAGTAATAATCTGGTGGGTTGGATTCTGGATTTTTTAACCTACAGGACGCAGAGAGTAAGGGTCAATGGTACATTGTCTGACCAAAAGTGCTCTTCTACTGGCTCTCCGCAGGGGTGTGTGTTGTCACCACTACTCTTCATCCTGTACACAAACATGTGTCGGAGCAGACATGACAACAGACACGTTATAAAGTATGCTGATGACTCAGTTGTCAGTCTCCTCCAGGATGGTGAGAGTGGCCACGGCCCAGTAGTTGATGATTTTGTTCACTGGTGTGAGGATTCCTACCTGCAGCAGAATATGACAAAAACTAAAGACATGATTATTGACTTTAGGAGGAAAACTCCCAGGCACGTGTCATTGCCAACAAAGGTTATATAACAAAGTATTGAGATGAACTTTTGTTATTGACCAAATACTTATTTTACCAAGGAATTTACCAATTAATTCATTAAAAATCCTTCAGTGTGATTTTCTGCATTTTTTTTTCTCATTTTGTCTCTCATAGTTGAGGTATACCTATGATGAAAATTGGAGACCTCTCTCATCTTTTAAGTGGGAGAACTTGCACAATTGGTGGCTGACTAAATACTTTTTTGCCCCACTGTAGATGGTCCAGTCGTTTGCTTGGTGAGTCACAGCTGAGCCTGACATCCCTGTACACCAGACAGCTACAGAGGATTGCTACCTCCATTTTAAATGATGACTCCCACCCTTTGCACTGCCACTTTCAACTTCTTCCCTCCAGACGGAGGTTTGCTGTCCCAAAAAGTAAAACCCAGCGCTACAAAAACAGCTTTGTTCCTGCTGCTGTCAAAGAGTTGAACAAGATGTAGCAATATATTGCACATAATTTAGTTACCTATTTATTAGCTTTATTTTATATTTACCTATTTTTGTAGGTTTTTTTTATTTGGGTTCTAAATCTTTTATTGGGTTTTAGACTTTTGAGTTTTTAACCTCTTTGACTAGTCTTTAACTTTTTAAGATGACCCTTCTCTCTTACCTCTGGTTTTTCTCTCATCTCTTTATCTTTTTATACCCTGATTGATGGAGCCTTGAGTATTTTTATCATGTTTATAGTCAGCTTCATATGTGCCTGTGTTTGTGTTCATGTTGAATGTAATTCCATCCAT
The DNA here is from genome assembly GCA_020510985.1 of Pholidichthys leucotaenia. NCBI lineage: Eukaryota > Metazoa > Chordata > Actinopteri > Cichliformes > Pholidichthyidae > Pholidichthys > Pholidichthys leucotaenia. Next base: position 484,761,206 of record CM035838.1, on the reverse strand, counting down.
CCATCCATCCATCTTCTACCGCTTTTCCGGAGGTCCGGGTCACGGAGGCAGCAGTTCAAGCAGAGAAGCCCAGACTTCCCTCTCCCCAGCCACCTGCTCCAGCTCTTCAGAGGGGATACCAAGGCGTTCCCAGACCAGCTGGGAGACATAGTCTCTCCACCGAGTCCTGGGTCTGCCCCGGGGTCTCCTCCCAGTGGGACGTGCCTGAAACACCTCAAGTGGGAGGCGTCCAGGAGGCATCCTAATCAGATGCCCATACCACCTCAACTGACTCCTTTCAATGTGGAGGAGCAGCGGTTCTACTCTGAGCCTCTCCCGGATGACTGAGCTCCTCACCTTATCTAACTAACTAACTAACTAACTAACTAACCTGCACTTATATAGCGCTTTTCTAGTCACAAAGACCACTCAAAGCGCTTTCATTAATACTAACCCTCTATTCTAAGGGCCTATAGGAAACAGATATCTAGGGACAATTTAGAACAGCCAATTAACCTAACATGCATGTTTTTGGCATGTGGGAGGAAACCGGAGAAATCCCGGAGTAAACCCACGCAACACGGGGAGAACATGCAAACTCCACACAGATCACTGTTGGTCGGGGGCTGGGATCGAACCCACGATCCCACGATCCCCACAATCCCCCGGCCAAGGGTAAACTGTGCTGCCGCAGTGCTAACCACTGCGCCACCGTGCAGTGGTTATCTCTGAGGGTGAGTCCAGCAATCCTACGGAGAAAGCTCATTTCAGCCGCTTGTATCCGCGATCTCGTTCTTTCGGTCATTACCCAAAGCTCGTGACCATAGGTGAGAGTAGGAACGTAGATTGACTGGTAAATCGACAGCTTTGCCTTAGAACTAAGCTCCCTCTTCACCACAACAGACCGGTACAACGTCCGCATCACTGCAGATGCTGCTCCAATCCGTCTGTCGATCTCTCGCTCCATTTTCCCCTCACTCGTGAACAAGACCCCAAGATACTTAAACTCCTCCACTTGAATGTAATTGTGGTTTGTAAATATGCATGTCACCTGACTGCAAAACAAATCTACCTATCAAATCTACCTATGGATATAAATAAAGTAACCTGAACCTGAACCTGAGCCAAAGCAAAGGCACTCTGCGTGGCAGAAGACCATCTGCTCTTCCACTTCACTGGCTTCACCTCCAGCTCCAGTGTGTGAGTCAACAACACCACGGCGACAGCGTCGTCCTGCCTCGGACTGCCGGAGGAATAATCTTGCCCTATTGACAGACTCTCCCCGAACACCGAGCATGACAGTCCCTGCAGCAGTCTCTCGTCCTTCCTCTTCATCTTCACTGGCTGTTTCATCAGCCCAACCTTCCTCCGTAACTGCAGCGAAGCCCATCCACTCGGTGTTTCTCCCTGCTGCCAAGAGGTGCTCCATTTTTTCCACCAGCGACGCCCGTCCCAGTGTCTACAGGGGCGGCTCGACAATCCACAGACGGGCCCAGGATCACCTGAGAGGGGCGACGCATCGCCAGCTACAGCAGGCAACATCGTTCACCAGGAGAACAGGCAGGTATCCTTCAATTCCATTTCAAATTTTGATGATATGCCTTGCCTGATCCCTGGTAGAGAGACTCAGGGAATACGTTCCCCTGAGCTCTTTCCACCTGGTGCAGCCACCTTTTACTCACCAGCCCTCTCCATGTCTCCTCCTTTCCCCTCTGAGTGTCCGCCAGCCCCAGAACAAAACTGCCGGACGACAGAGGAGGCCATGGCCCTGGAAGTTCTTGTTCCAGCGCCAGTGGTGGGCCAAGCCCCAGTTGCCACACTGGGAGAACCACCATCATGGTCCACTTCGCCTGGGATTTTTCAGACTGCAGTGACTATCTTGCCTGCTGCGAGGCTGCCGCAGCAGTGTCAGTTGCCAAGCTGGATCTCCAGAGGGTTGAGCCCGAGATAACATTGCCTGGATTGTCGGAGTCCTGGACAGCGGTGGAGCTTGAGCTCAGGCAAGTGCTCTCTTTTGTCTTTCTCCTTTTGGTATTAGAGCAATCTTGCTTGGCTCTTGGTGAGGAGAGCCAGATGCAACTGTCCGCTGCACCTGAGCTTGCTTCGCCAGGCTCCGCCGCTGCTGGTGACCCTGACCCTGCTTCTCCTTGTGTTCTTTCTGAGCTTTTTCCCAGGGTCACCGGAGACATTCCAGCACCGCCAGAGGACTCCGTGGATTCAGGCTCGCCACTGGAGGTCATCGTGGGTGCAGCTCTGACCCAGGCCAGGTCCACCGTGGGTGCAGCTTCCTCTCTGCCCGAGGCTGTCGTGTGGGTCCCTCCTCGTGTTGAGTCTCCGTGGGTGCTGCGCTCCAGCATGGGCTCATCAGCTGGGAGCAGTTATGCAGTTAGTTCCTGCCAGCTCGGCTCTCGCACCTGCTGCTCATTGTATTTCATGTATTTAAACCCTGCCCTTCCTCTCTGTCCTTGCGGCAGTCACAACAGTGTTCAGACTAGACTACTGTCGCTACAGTCAGTCTTCCCCTCCTTTCCCTCCAGAGTGTGTTCAGCTCTGGAGAAGTCTCTGTGTGTAAGTAACTCTTGTTTGCATTTTTTGTGTTGCTTGCACAGTTAATTTTGGACTCCTTATGTTTTTTCCTTTAATAAATGCCTGAACTGAAGTTAAGTGCCTGGGTTTGTTTTTGCCCTGGAGGGGCGTTCATGACACCTTTTCCCTGTAAATTTGCAACATTTTCACTTGGGGTGGGAATTGGTAAGATTTTATCAATATCAACAGCACTGTCGATTTTGCTTATCCTTTCTTTATTGATTCCCTTATCAATTGTTGATCAGTTTTCCATGTGTGGGAAAAAAGCAGGCCTTCACAGGATTTCAGCATCAATGCAGGAGTTTTGTCATTTTTCTGACTTTAAACAATGCTTCTTCTCTTTAAAAGATCCAATAAAATCAAATAGAAAAGAATGTTAAAGGCCAAATGTCACGTAACAGGGTACTTTAAATATCTTGAAACTAGATATAAAAGGGAACCGATCCGTTCGGGTCTTGGTGCATATGCTTCAGTAACAACGGAATATTCGTTAATTTAAAACTGCCGCGCTTGGCCTGACACGGCCCCTGGAATCGCCTGGGGAAGAAGGCGGAAGTGACGAAATCGATTGTACCCTAGTTTGATACTTGGGGTATTTCAATTGATTGTTTATATGGAGACTGGAAGGTTGAAGTGAGCAACAAGAAAGAAAAAACTGGATATTTCACCCATACCTTAAAACGGGACTATCAGGGACAGCTGGGTAATAAGGGACACTTCTCTGGGAAATGTTTTCATACCTGTCAAGTGACACGTTTTCGCCATACTTCAACACCGTAAAAAGCGGCTATAAGGAACGGCGGAGCAACAAGGCACACCTCTCTGGGATCTCTGTCTGTTCCGCAACCGCTGCACAGCTCAACGTGTTAAACCATTGTCCTAATGACTTCTCATGGTAGTGAGAATAGCTCCCGCTGAGCGATCAGCCCGCCCAGACAATTAAACTAATGAGTGACTCCACACTTCGAACAGTAGTGCGAATAGCTCCCGCTGAGCGATCAGCCCGCCCCAGCTGTGAGTGGTCACACACAGGACTGCTCCTCAAGACACTCAGTTTTTTTTCCAGTATATTTTTTCTTTTGGGCGTACAGAAATGGCAATACGCCCGTTTTTGCTAAAATTGCATTTTCCCCGTATTTTCCTTAAAATATTTGACAATAACAACACGAACTACATTTAAAACATTTCCCAGAAAAGTGTCCCAAACCACTCTGCCGTCTCCCACAGCCGCGCTTGGCACCAAAATACGGCGAAAACGTCTCCCTTGACAGGTATGCGCCTCCATTTTCATATTGATCTGGTCAATTTCTTGACAGCAGCGGCTCTCCTCCACTGTAATAATAATGGCTTCCGAAACATCAATATTTATGGGGCGCCCTGGACAGACCCCCTCCGGCTTCGCAATTCTGGAGGCAATTAATGTCCAGTTCAATGACATTTTCCACTGGTTCTGCTCTCTGGTCATCGTTGGAACTGTTGTCATCAGACAAAGCATCTGATTCCGTCTCGGACGGCTCGAACCGGTAAGGTTCTATGCCTCTGTCACTGTCTGAACCACTGACAAAAAAAAAGACCAAAAAAAAAAGACAAAACTAAACTAATTTGTTCACAATCGCTGTCGCTTTCCGTCATGATTGTCCAATATTGATAAGTGTGAATGTGGATAGGCAGGGCAGCCAGGGTACAACTTGTGACGTCAAAAACATGGGCGTGGTCTGGACTGGCTGTCACAAGCCAGCAAGCAAGGTGGGGCCTTCACCTGGTGTATTTTGTGCAATTATGTAAATACAGGTGGGTGATATGGTCTCCGGTATGAATATTTGGTTTAAGCTATGTGTATTTTATCTAAATTCGTTGTCATTTAGAAAAAAAAATTACGTGACATTTGGCCTTTAACATGTAAAAATGGGCATTTATGCCTTGTAAAATTTGTGTTTAAATGCTGAAAAGCAATATAAATCCATCCATCCATCTTCTTCCACTTAGCAATATAAATAAAAGCAGTAAATGGAATACTGAAGTGATGAGAAACAGCTACAAAATTATGTTATTTTAGCATTTTATCACTTACTCTTATTCTACACTTTATTGCATGTATAGTTTATTTCTTTTATTTTATCATGTTTAATGTTGCAGCATTGCACCGAGACAAATTCCTAGTTTGTGTACTACATGAACAATGGCAATAAACCTGATTCTGATTCTGATTCTGATTCAGTGACAAAAGTATACATGCTGTACTTGGATGTCATTTTTGCATGTTTTTTTAATATAGACAGTATACTGTATATGCACAGTGTATATACACCCACACATGCAGGCAGCTCGGTGGCACAGTGGTCAGCGCTGGCAGCACAGTAACAAGGTCATGGGATTGATCCCACCCTGACCATCAGTGACCCTTCTGTGTGGACTTTGCATGTTCTCCCCATGTCTGTGTGGGTTTACCCCGGGTGCTCCGCTTTCCTCCCACAGGCCAAAAACATGCAGGTTAGGGTAAGTGGAGACTCTAAATTGGCCGCAGGTATGAATGTGTGTGCGACTGGTGACGGGATTGACCCCTCACCGCGGCTGCTTCATCCATGCAGGTGGATGCCCTGTAATTTCCCTCTCAGATTAATAAAGTATATAAATTAAAATAATTGTATATTAGCATAGTGGTAAGACCTCAAGACATTACTTAGTCTGGGAAAGCGTAATCCAGCTCTACCTCTAGGCCGCCGGAGTGGTGGCCTAGAGGTAGAGCATCTGCCCCACAACTGAGAGGTCAGGGTTCAGTTGCTGGCTGGGTCATGCCAAAGACCATATAAAAGTGGAGCTTCCTGCTGTCCAGCTTGGTGCTCAGCAAAAATGGAATGGAGGAGGGAAATGTTTGGGGCGGCAGTGGCTCAGGAGATTGGTGGTTTGAATCCCGCTCTCCCCAGCCATCCTGCCATTGTGTCCCTGGGCAAGACATTTTACCCACCTTGCCTCCAGTGTCCGTAACACTGGGTATGAAAGTGTATAAATGTTTGGTAGTGATCGGAGAGGTCGTTGGCGTGGATTGGCAGCCATGTTTACCGGAGTGGTGGCTCAGTGGCGGCGCCTTGCATGGCAGCGGCCCTCTGATTCTGCACTTGGGGTGTGTGTGATTAACACAGTAGACAGGAAAAACACAATCTCGTTCTGCTGTACATGATTGGTTGTACAGTTGAATGACAATAAGGGTGATTTAATTAATTTAATTTAATTAATCAGTCTTCCCCAGGGCAGCTGTGGCTACAGCAGTAGCTTACCACTACCATTGTGTGTCTGTGGGGTGAATGAATAATGGAATCATTGTAAAGCGCTTTGGGTATCGTGAAAGGTGCTATATAAATTCAATCCATTATTAATCTCTAAGCTACATCACACGTAGCACCTCCAGCTGCTCTACAGTCATGAATGGATTCAAGCCTTTAAATACCAACTTCATTACAGCTAGCATCAATGGGTTATCCTGGCACGGAGCGGAGGACGAGCAGGTTGGTAGAACCTCAGAGCTACCTGCTGCTGTCATCGTCTAAAAAGAATGAGCTCATATTTCAATATCAGACAGTTTTAGTTGGGTTTTGTGAGTTGAAAAAAACAGATTAAACTTAGCCTGCAAGGCTGCTAGCGTCGCACTAATATTCCACTAATAATAATAAGCTAATATTAAGGTCACCAATGGAGGTGCTGCTGTTTGGAAATCAGGTGCGGGCGCACTTCGTAGACTGCCGAACACATTGCAGTCTGTCATTTTCTCCCATGCTGCTGCATCAAGGGATGTGTCAACTCGTGTTTATCATACGCCATGCTGCTATGTTTACATACACTTCCACCATTATCCTGCGGTAGCGACGGCTTCAGGGCGTTGCTTGGTAATGGCAGCGTGTGACGTCACGACGCATGCCGTTAAAAAAAACATGGAAGTGTAGCATCTATGGGAGGAACTGATAACATCAGCAACGGACGATTCCTGGTTCCCAGCAGGAACCTCTTATCTAAATCCCCATCCCTAATTTTTCCTGCAAACTTGCAACTTTTTTCCTGCAAATCTGGAACTTTTTTCCTTTAAATTTGCATTTTTCCCTTCATAAATTTACAACTCTTTTGTTTGTAAATATTTTCTTGTATATATGTAACTTTTCTCTTGTATATTTGCAAAATATTTCTCATAAAAGATTTTTGTAAACATTATTTTTCTCATGAACGTGTGACATTTTTCTTGTTGATGACTAACTGGATAACACTGGTCAACACCAAATTTATTGTCTGGTTTTTTTAGCTGATTGATGTGCTGAATCCAAAAACCACATTGGTTTTGCTCAATCAGGTCAACTTTTTGAATTATGGCCACATGTTGTTTTTTACGTTTTTGTTTACATGTACGGGTATTTTTGTTTTATATGATGTAAAATTCTTTATTTCTTGAAATTTCTCGAACTCTGAAGACCTTGCACGTGCCAGTTTATGACATGATGTCATAAATTATCATGATGGCTGATTACTGTTGGAGTGTGAAGAGAGACATCCCTGCTGCTGAGCTTTCTAGAAGTTCGAATACACGGAAGTTGAAGTTCTGAATATTGAACAATGATGACGTAACATTCAGTTTACATGTACTTACCTTTATCAATGTCTACTATTCAATTTACAGTAATCGAAGTTTGGAACATTTAATCAATAAATTGTGTTAGAAAATGATTTTTTTCTCTTAAAAATCTATTTCAGATGAGAAATATTAACGAAAATCAACTGATGATGTCACAAAAATGTAATCGATTTAGAAGATCAGATTTTTTAAAGATCAACTTAGCATAAAAACCTGACCTGATGGAGAGAAACGGATGTCATTTTCAGATTCAGTGGTGCAAAATTGTCTTAAATCAGTTGAAAAAACAGACAACTTACAAAAAAATTATTGTTGTAACCCTGTCTAATCAAACCATATTAATGATCTTCTGCCTTCTCTTTATTTCTGAATTTCTTAATGTTTTTAACAGATGAAGCTGTAGCAGCTGGTCACATGACCCTCTGATGTGTTGACCTGTGAGAGGTCACGTGACCTGAGTCAATACGTTTCATCCACAGACGTGGTCCATTAACCATTAATGAGCTTGTTACCTCTTGACTTCATTAAGATGGTTAAACCAGCAGGTCATTGAACTGAGAGGAGAACCACCCCTGACCACTGCTTTAACAGCTGGTTTTAGCTGCTTTAATACCAGAAACAGCTGATTTTATACTTGAAGTGGCTGATTTTATACCGCAGTCAACTGGTTTAATACCAAAAAACAGCTTTTATACCAAAAACAGCTGAATTTATAACATAAGCTGTCATGTTCGTGCGCTTTTACGCAGCGAACGGATGAAAAGAGACGAGCCCACTTGCAGGTGAAGTGTGTATTTTATTAAAGAGTCAGTGGTACAAAAAGTGTCCAACATAAGCAACAAAATAATAAGCTACACAACAGGTGAACATGGTTCAGAAGACTGTTTGGCTACGAGGAGAGAGTTCATGTCACGCCCCAGGGTTTAGCTGGCCGCTGGGGGAAAACAACAAACATGAACTGAAAAAAGATTTACATAGTGTGTAACGGAGAAACGCTGGGCTCCGGGGAAAAACAACACCAAACAAAGTCCAAGAGTGAGTAGATAAAACACAGAGTGATGACTGAACTCGGGAAGCTGACTACGTGCAGGATTCAAACACCGCCACAAGGAGTGATGCAACCAACAGGGAATAAATACACAGTACACTAATGACATGAAGTGAATACCGGTGTGTAGCTGCAGCAGGTGTGCTGGTTACAAGCTGCTCCCTGCAACGGCAGGTGAGCAGCCAGTGGGAGTGCCTGGAGAGGGAGGAGCAGAGACAGACACACAGAAATCCTAGACACAAAAACAGGGAAAACAAAATACAACAGTAGTCTTGTGTCTGGGGTCTGGGATGACATAAGCCCCCAGACACATGACATAAACAACTGATTTTATACTGCAGTTAGCTGGTTTAATACCAAAAACAGCTGTCCCCTATTCTGCTTAATGTGTGTATGTATGACCTGTTTGAGACAACTGAACGGCTGTAACACGGGCTGTGTTGTGGGCGGCTCTGTCATCAATCATCTCATGTATGCAGACGGCCTAGTAATGATGAGTATTTATAGTGCCCGGTTGCAACAACTGTCAAGAGTTTGCTCACAGTATGGCAGTGATCACTACGTCAAATTTAACACTAGGAAGAGTAATGTCATGATCGTGAGATGCAGAGAGGACAGGGAACTAGTTTTTCCTGTCTTTAAACTGTGTGATGCTTCTCTTGTGACATGGAAGGAATTAAAATATATGGGTCACATCGTCACTGATGATTTGAGAGATGGCCGAGCTCTACAGGCGGTGCTGTCAGTTGTATGCCCAGGCCAACATGTTAGTGAGAAAGTTTAGCATGTGCTCTGTAAATGTTAAACCTTCTCTGCTCAGGGCTGACTGTCCTCCTCTGTCCACTGCACACCTGTGGGGCAGCTACAGGACTGACGGTAGGAGAAGGCTGACTGTGGCCTACAACCATGCTCTGAGGCTGCTGCTTCAGGTGCCCAGACGGCACAGCGCCAGTCAGCTGTTTGTGACATGTGGTAGTCCTACGTGTGTTATGGTGGTTATGTGTCATTTAGATGACTTGGAAAACGGCATCATACAGACCCTGATAAGCCCTAGGAAGAGCAGTCTCCGATACACCTGGCACGACAGTCTCTACAAGAACTCTTTTTAGACCGTTTTGCTGTTTTTGTTGTTTCCCTGATGTTCCTACCCCTTCTTATTTTATATGGACCCGCTTCTGTGTCTGAAATAAAGATTATTTTTTATTATTGTTATTAAAAACAACAGATATACCATAATCAGCTGGGTTAATACCAAAAACAGCTGATTTTATAGCATAATTAGCTGGTTTAATATAAAAAAAAAGCTTTATTACCAAAATGAGCTGATTTTTAAAAAAAAAATGATTTTATGCTAACATTAGTTGGCAGCGTTGCTAAAATAAACCGTCAGCATTGCTAATATTAGCTGGCAATGTTGCTAACATTAGCTGGCGACATTGCTATTACCCAACAACATTGCTAACATTAGCTGTCCATCCATCCATCCATCTTCTTCCGCTTAATCCTTTTCGGGTCGTGGGGGGGTGGGGGGGGGGCTATCCCAGCGTCTTTGGGCAAGAGGCAGGGTCCACCCTGGACAGATCGTCAGTCCATCACAGGGCAACACAGAGAGACAGACAACCATTCACTCTCACAGTCAGACCTAAGGACAATTTAGAATCCCCAGTTTGATGCCAGTTAACCTAACTTGCATGTTTTTGGCATGTGGGAGGAAACCAGAGAAATCCCGGAGTAAACCCACGCAGACACGGGGAGAACATGCAAACTCCACACAGATCACTGTTGGTCGGGGGCTGGGATTGAACCCAGGATCCCTCGGCCAAGGGTGAGTTGCTGTGCTGCCACAGTGCTAACCACTGAGCCACCACACTGTCGATGTTGTTAAAATTAGCTGGCAACGTTGCAAATATTAGCCGGTAGTATTGCTAACATTAGCTGGTATGTAGCCATTGTGTTGCTAATGAGCAAACAACATCTGTAAGATGTATTCCCGATGTAAACTGTTTGTGTCTTCTGTGTTATTTTTAGGAGGAGAAACCATCAAGAGCATCAACCAGCAGTCTGGAGCTCACGTGGAGCTGCAAAGGAATCCTCCCCCCTCCACTGACCCCAACACCCGGGTCTTCACCATCAGAGGGACTGCCCAGCAGATGGAGGTGGCCCGCCAGCTCATAGATGACAAGATCGGGGTATGGAAATACTGGAGGACTGATAGATCCTGGATCCAAAAGTTGTGATAGACCACACCTAAAAACCCTGAGGAACCGCAAATGAAAATTCTGATAGATCACATATGGATCTAGGAAAATCCTGACTAGAAGAAGAAGCCAACTTAATTGTCATTCAGTCCATATAGCCAATCCTGTACAGTAGAAGGAAATTACATTTCTCCTGTCTGCAATGTTAATCACATCTAGAATCAGAGGGGTCGCTGCCATGCAATGCGCCGCCACAAACAACTTTTTCCTTCCCCCATTCTGTTATGCTGAGCACCAAGCTAGAAGGCGGGAAGTACCATTTATATGGTCTTTGGTATGACCCTGCCAGGACTTGAACCCCCAACCTCCCGCTTGTGGGGCAAATGCTCTATCAACTAGGCCATCACTCCAGACTACAAGTCCTTATTTCAAAAACCCTCATAGACCACACACAAAACCTCAGAAAGCCAAAATCCTGAGAGATCATGATGAAAATCCTGGTTAAAAACAGGATGCAAAAATCCAAATGGACCAGCTACGAAAACTCTAAAAATGAAACCCTAGATGTGAAAATGCTGATAGAACTCCTGTGGAGGATTTCAGCCCGTGTGTTACAGCTCGGAATATGAATACTTACCTTCACTTTCAGATTCTGATCCGTTTCATTTGTCCTGATTCTCAAGGTTTTTATTCTTTGGTGGGTTTTTTTTTCTCTCTCTGTTGCTGCAGTGTTCAGGGATCATGAGTAATGGAGGATTCAGCTTCAGCCCCTTCAGTCAGGGTCCTGCTGCTCATCAGAAGTAAGAGACACTGGAGTAATACTGTGGTCATTACTGGCGTGGTACTGTGAATAAATGAATGAATGAATGAATCTTTATTTTGGATAGATTAAAAGTAAAGATTAAAAAAAAGGAACAGAATAATATAACAAAGGGGAAAAAAAATCTAACAAGGTCAAATTAAACGATAACTCCTCTGATTATACAGTTCAACATAAGTTATCCGAAATGGGTGATGGCTGAAGCCGCAGCTTATATTGCCCACCCATATTCCATCCAAGAATTCAAAAGAAAAACAAAACAAGAGCGATTCCAATTCAGAACAAAGCTAAGACAAAACGTGACAAAAAAACTAAGCAACAACACAACACAGACTGGATATGACAATCCTGATGTGATTTTACATGTCATCTTGTATATATGTTTGGAGTATTTCTTCCTTTAGTTTTTGTTTAAATTGTCCAAGCGTTGTACATGATTTTAACCCCTTGCCCCTTGGTCAATTTCCCTAAAAACGCTTAAAAATAATGTGCCCAAAGTAAATCAAAAGCTGTTCTTCAACCCTTTGCAGCATCTTCATGGGGTTGGTCTCATTTAAAAGAAAACACTTTGAATTTTTTGGCAAAACAGTCATAATCTCTCTAAGTGCTCCTGCCACTGAGTAACAGTCATCTAAACATACTGAACTTGAAGAAAATAAAGTTCGCCTGGGTGGGTTTTTTTTAGATACAAATGCTTGCAAATAACACACAGCTGTCAGATACTGGCTGGAAAATGCAACAGAAATGTAGAACCAAGTGTTATCCAGCTGAGGTCAAAATTTTCTAACAATACCACAAAAAATGAATATATTACACAGCTTTTTTGTCAGGTTGTTCCCAGGCGTTTTTGAACTGTGCCAAATTGTGCCAAATGGCACAGTTTGGAAAACCGTCTGTAACTTTTGAATGATTCAATATAGAAGCTTCATCTTGGGCTCTAATGAAAGGTGACACTCAGGGCTGTGTGTGTGTGTGGGGGGGGGGTTGTTTGTTCATTCATGAATGAATGAATGAACAAACAAGCCCCCCACACACAAAGAAGCATGCCACATAAAAAATGTGGCCTTTTTTTTACAAGAAAAAATAACCTACAGTGCAATAAAAATTATACTAAAATCCAATACCTACAAGACATTCTCACGTATAGATTATTTTTTGATCTCCACAGAATTAAGGTCCAAGATTCAAAACTGTTTTTATGATAACATCGTGATCTCTGATCATGCACCCTGCTGTCTAATATATGTAGATAAGAAATTGACAAAGGAACCAGGTAGATGGCAATTTCAGCATAAATGGCTTCAGGATGAGGAATTTGTTAAATACATAGAAAAACAGATAGACGAGTTCTTTGACATCAATACTACACAAACATCAGCATGTATAAAGTGAGAGGCTTTCAAAGCTTTTATTAGGGGACATATTATTAGTTATACAGGTTCAAAATCTAAGAAGACTCGAGAGGAGAGAGTCCAACTGGAACATAAAATAAAAATTCTTCAAGAAAGAGTATATGCAGGAAGAGATCCAAGGTTGGAGAACGAATTACTGATTTTGAGAGCTGAATATGACAAAAAATCAGCGAATAGAGCTGCCTCGAGTCTTCTAAGATTGAAACAATCTTTTTATGAACAAGGTGAAAAATCAGGAAAGTTATTGGCATGGCAGATTAAACAATTAGAATCTAAAACACCAATTACCAGTATTATAAGTAACGGACAGGTAGTTATAGATCCTTTAGAAATTAACAGAGCCTTTAGAGATTGCTATGAAAAATTATATGATACCAAAAATGAATCTGATTTAACAAAACTAAATGGGTTTTTGAACGAACTATCTATACCGTGTATTCCAAATGAAAATAGGGAGATACTGGAGTCTAAAATTAGTCAAGAAGAAGTTGGGCTAGCTATTGATAATATGAAATCAGGAAAAAGTGCAGGACCAGATGGTCTTCCAGTTGACCTTTATAAAAAATTTAAGAATAAATTAATAAAACCTTTTTTGGAAATGGTTTTAGAAGCATTTCAAAATAATAATTTACCATCATACATAAATAATGCCTTAATTATACTGCTGCCAAAACCAGGTAAGCCCTCTAATAAATGTGAAAATATGAGACCAATAAGCCTATTAAATGCCGACCTTAAGATAATCTGTAAAATTTTAGCAAGACGAATACAAGAAATTTTACCAAATATTATTAATCGAGATCAGAATGGCTTTATAAAGGGTAGACAAGGCTTCCATAATGTAAGAAGACTATTTAATATTATTTATTTTAATAAAGAAGCACCGGATACAGCTCTCCTATCACTGGACGCCGAAAAGGCCTTTGATAGAGTTGAATGGCCCTTTCTTTTTGAAGTCTTACAAAGGTTTGGACTTGGAAATAATTTCATAAAATGGGTTCAGATAATATATAATAATGCTACAGCAGAAATCCTAACAAATAACAATATTTCAAAATCAATAAAAATCAATAGAAGATGTCGACAAGGCTGTCCACTTTCACCTTTACTGTTTACTATGGCAATTGAACCTTTAGCGATGGTGATACGTCTACAGTCACAAATATATGGAATTAAAGTTGGACCAACAGAACATAAAATCTCCCTGTACGCCGATGACATAATTTTGTTTATGTCGAATCTTAAAAAATCAATTCCAACCTTGTTGAATTTAATAAAGAATTTTGGGGAAATATCAGGATATAAAATAAATAAAACTAAATCTTCAATATTAATGCTAAATGAGACCCAGAGAAATTACCCAGCCCCTGAGGTAAATCAATTCAATGTTGTAAATCAGTTTAAATATTTAGGAATCCAAATTGTGCCTAAGCTAGAATCAATCGCCAGTGTCAATTATGAAGCCTTAATGACAGATATTAATGAGTTACTTCAGAGATGGATGTCACTACCAATGTCGATGATCGGGAGAATTAATATACTTAAAAGTAATATTTTACCTAAAATACTATATTTATTTCAATACATTCCCTTACCACCACCTTTAGATTTATTCTCAAGAATTAAAAAAAAGTTAGTGGAATTTATATGGAACAACAGGAGGGCTAGATTACGTTTGTCTTTATTATATTTACCATTTGATCGTGGAGGTCTGAAATGTCCAAATTTTATGTTGTATTATTGGTCGGCACAACTGAGGTCTATGACATATTATTTTTCATCAAATGATCTCCCTCACTTGACTGAAATGGAATCATACAATTTACCTTTACCTCTTCCCATATTCATATACTCAGATTCGGCAAAAAATTACAAAAACAAGTTAAAAATCCATTTGTAAAGCATATGATCAAAATATGGTGTGAAGCTAAAAATTATTTAAAAGAACCACAGTTATTGTCACAATTTAGTCCAATATGGGGTAATCAATATTTTAAACCAGGGAGAGCGGACGCTGTATTTAAAGTATGGAATTTAAAAGGGATACAAAAGATTCAGGATTTATATTTGCCATGTGCAGATAACATAATGTCTTTTGAAGAGCTGAGGATCAAATTTAATCTCAATAGAACACATTTTTTTAAATATCTTCAACTTAGAAACTTTATTCGATCAAATCAAAATAAAGCTCTCACTCGACCTATTTATTCATCCTTGGAAAAAATGTTGATGAAAGATAGTAAAAGAAAGGGTATTATTTCAGAGTTTTATAACTCACTGACACTATCTTCAAGTGAAAATTCACTGAAAAGATTAAACTACTGGAAAGAAGACCTGCAAACTGAAATTTCAGAGGAACAATGGGAATTGGCTTGTACAGAAGCTCAAACCAAATCAATAAATGCACGCCTTAAATTGATACATTTCAAATGGTTAATGCGGATGTATGTTACACCGGAGGAGTTAAATAGATATAATAAAAATATACCAGATACATGCACAAAATGCATGGAAAGTAAAGGAACTCTATTTCATTGTGTATGGGAATGTAGATTAATAAGAATGTTTTGGGAAGAGGTGAGGGTAACAATTGAAAAAATAATCTCAAAACAAATCATATTGAATCCTAAACTGTTTTTGTTGGGTCTGTACCCAGAAAAGCATAATTTTAATAAAAGTGAAAGAACATTCATAGACCTCAGTTTGCTTAATGCCAAAAAATGTATTGCACTATTATGGAAAAAGACTCATAGACCAGATGTGACTCAGTGGTTAAGACAGATGTTAACAAACCTTCCATTAGAAAGAATAACATATATACTGAAATCAAAGGAAATTGTGTTTGAGAATATATGGAGACCTTTTATTGATTATGTAAAAAATTTAAACATAACTCTTGAAGAAGAAGGTGAATGATGTGTGTGGACCTTGTAAATTCCAAACTGGTGAACATAATATGTATACTTATGTATTGGATTGTCTAGACTAAACAGAGGAGCATTGTTGAAGACTTGATTTTGTTGGTGGTTGTTGGTGTTTTTAGTGCATTTTTTTTTTTTTTGTAGTACTTTAGTGTTAGTGTTTGATTGTTTGTATCATGTTTGTTAAAAAAAAAAAAAAAAAAGGTTCAATAAAGATATTGTGGGAAAAAAAAAAATTATACTAAAATATCTGTAATGTAGAAGATAACAACTCCCCCCCCCCCCCCCGCTACAGAGGAGCTCAGCACACAAAAAACGGTCCGTCATGTGGCCATGACGCACCGTTGTAATTACCGATCGGTCAAAAGTCATTTTTATTACTATTTTCATTGATAAAGAATAATTTAGCTTATAACACTTACCTGTCCACAACAGCAGTGCCGTTGGCGAACATCTGTTCCTCATTGTCAGACGAACATGAAGCTGGTCCGCTTGTTACGGACTCGTGGTTCTGGTCACCCGACCCGGTCAAACCATGATTCCATTATTGCGGTTTTGCGCTTCCATGATTGCGGTTTTGGCGAACGAGTTTTCAAAACAAATAAGAACAGAAGTAATAAAAAAAGGCTGGCTAACGCTACCGTTACACAGGTCTCAATGTGTGTCACCCAGCGGCTTAGACAAAACAGATTTTACACACGAGACGCACACGTTTCAATCGTCAAACTTCTCTGCTTCAGTTGGCTTGTTGTATTCGCGGTCGTTGGTAGGCAGGTCCTTCTTGCTAGGTTTTCAGTCTTTGGTTCTTCAAGGTTTCAGAAACCCAATTGAAGGCTCTTAGTCAAATGAGAGGTCAATCAAATCTAAACCAATCAAAGCACTCCTTTGGCTTTCTGTTCGCGGCTGTGTCTGTACTGGAAGAACGAAAATGCAGCTTTTTTTTTTTTCAGTGCGCACTGAGACGCACTAGGACACAGAGACGTGACCGCCTGCGGTATCCCGGAGTGCAACAGGTTAATTCAGGTCCAAAAGCGTTCCACAGTCTGACTCCTTGCACTGAGACACAGTGTTGCTTGGTGGTAGTTCTCACTGAAGGTTTTTGAAATATACATGTTCCTCTGAAATGATATTGTTTCTTCCTTATTTGGAACAACTTTTGGATATTTGCAGGCAGTGATAGATTCTTCACTTTAAACATTATTACTGCAGTTTTAAAGTCAACCAGATCTTTCAACTTGAGAGCTTTTAATTTAAGGAAACGTGGGTTTGCTGGTTTCCTGTAAGCAGCTTTGTTTATTATTCTAATAGCTCTCTTCTGAAGCATAAAGACTGGATATATGTTTGTTTTGTATGTGTTTCCCCATACTTCAGTACAATATGTCATGTATGGGAGTGTTAATGAATGATACAAAGTATATAATGTGGGTTGATTTAGCAAATATTTCACTCTGTGTAGTATTGCAATTGATTTGGATATTTTACCTTTAATATAATTAATATGTAACTTCCAACACAGTTTATTATCAATTATTACACCAAGAAATTTAGTTTCAGATACCCTTTCCATCGCTACACCATTTGCACTGAGTTTAGATACTGAGTTGTTGTGATGGTTGTTAAAAATTATAAGTTTTGTCTTACTTAAATTGAGCGTTAATTTGATTGAATCAAACCACAGTTTAAGCTTTCTTAATTCATTTTCGAGTGTATCCAAAAGTTGTTCCAAATTGCTTCCACTGCATAATAAATTAGTGTCATCTGCACACAATATCAAATCCATTTTTTCAGAAACTTTACATATATCATTTATATGCATATTGAATAACAATGGCCCCAAAACTGAACCCTGTGGGACTCCGCAAGTAACCTTAAGTAACTGCGAGTTTTTGCTACCAACACATACATACTGATATCTGTCCTTTATGTAACTACATAACCAGGACAGTGCTACCCCCCTAATACCACAATTTTGTAGTTTCTTTAATAATAAATTATGATCCACTGTATCAAATGTTTTTTTTAAGATCCAGGAATACCCAACTGAATACTCTTTATTTTCAACGGCAGTTGATATTTTTTCTATAAATTCCATTAGAACAAATGCAGTTGTCCTCTTGTGTCTGAACCCATATTGCTGCTCACACAGTAAATTATTCTCCATTATGAAGTTGTCAATTCTCTCACAGAATATTTTTTCAAGTATCTTGGAAAATTGCAGCAATAGTGAAATAGGTCTATAGTTTGAAAATTCCCCTCTGTCACCTGTCTTGTATATTGGAATTACCTTAGCTATTTTCATTGCACTGGGAAATATACAGTTAGGCCCAGAAATATTTGGACAGTGACACAAGTTTTGTTATTTTAGCTGTTTACGAAAACATATTCAGGATGCAATTATATAATCAATATGGGCTTAAAGTGCAGACTCTCAGCTGTAATTTGAGAGTATTCACATCCAAATTGGAGCAAGGGTTTAGGAATTAAAGCTCTTTAACACGTAGCCACCTCTTTTGGACAATTGATTCAGAAGGCTGCAAAAAAAATAAGGCTGCATGGGCTCTTCCCTCGTTAACCTGTCATCAATTAAGCAGTTAACACCAGAAGTCCCAGAGAGGGGCCATTTGGCCTTTTTACCTAGAAAACCCATAAGGGGACCAACAAGAGGCCACAAGAGGGCCAACTTCTGGGACTTCTAGTTTAAAAGGTCTGGAGTTGATTCCAGGTGTGGCGTTTGCATTTGGAAGCTGTTGCTGTGAACACACAACATGCGGTCAAAGGAGCTCTCAATGGAGGTGAAACAGACCATCCTGAGGCTGAAAAAAAGAAGAAATCCATCAGAGAGATAGCAGAAATGTTAGGAGTGGCCAAATCAACAGTTTGGTACATTCTGAGATAAAAAGAGTGCACTGGTGAGCTTGGGAACTCAAAAAGGCCTGGACGTCCACTGAAGACAACAGTAGTGGATGATTGCAGAATCCCTTCACAACATCCACTCAAGTGAAGAACACTCTCCAAGAAGTAGGTGTATCAGTATCTAAGTCAACTATAAAGAGAAGACTTCATGAGAGTAAATACAGAGGATTCACCACAAGGTGCAAACCATTAATCAGCCTCAAAAATAGAAAGGCCAGAATTGACTTTGCCAGAAAACACCTGAAGAAGCCAGCCCAGTTCTGGAACAGCATTCTTTGGACAGATGAGACTAAGATCAACCTGTACCAGAATGATGGGAAGAAGAAAGTTTGGAGAAGAATTGGAACAGCTCATGATCCAAAGCACACCACATCTTCTGTAAAACATGGTGGAGGCAGTGTGATGGCATGGGCATGCATGGCTTCCAATGGCACTGGGTCACTTGTGTTTATTGATGATGTGACAAAAGACAGAAGCAGCCAGATGAATTCTGAAGTGTATAGGGATATACTTTCTGCTCAGATTCAGCCAAATGCAGCAAAGTTGATTGGACGGTGCTTCACCAATGATCCAAAACATACTGCAAAAGCAACCCAGGAGTTTTTTAAAGCAACAAAGTGGAATATTCTGCAATGGCCGAGTCAATCACCAGATCTCAACCCAATCAAGCATGCATTTCACTTGCTCAAGACAAAACTTAAGGCAGAAAGACCTACAAACAAGCAACAACTGAAGACAGCTGCAGTAAAGGCCTGGCAAAGCATCACAAAGGAGGAAACCCAGCATTTGGTGATGTCCATGGGTTCCAGACTTCAGGCAGTCATTGCCTGCAAAGGATTCTCAACAAAATATTGAAAAGTAACATTTTATTTAGGGTTATGTTTATTTGTCCAATTACTTTTGAGCCCCTGAAATGAGGAGTGTTTGTATAAAAATAGCTACAATTCCTACATGTTTAATCATTTATTTTTGTTCAACCCCTTGAATTAAATCTTAAAGTCTGCACTTCAATTCCGTTGTAGTTGTTTCATTTCAAATCCAATGTGGTGGCATGCAGAGCCCAAATCATGAAGATTGTGTCACTGTCCAAATATTTCTGGGCCTAACTGTACCTGTTTGAAGAGACAAGTTACAGATATACTGTACATCAGTGGTTTCACTAAGCATTCAAAGATAGTTTTGACTAAAAGCATGTCAATACCATCACAATCCGTAGATGTTTTACTTTTAAACGATTTAACAATTTCAATGACCTCTCTCTCATCTGTGTTCTTTATGAAAATGGAGTCTTTTATAGCAATCCATCCAGCCATCTTCTACTGCTTTTCCGGAGGTCCGGGTCGCGGAGGCAGCAGTTCAAGCAGAGAAGCCCAGACTTCCCTCTCCCCCGCCACCTGCTCCAGCTCTTCAGAGAGGATACCAAGGTGTTCCCAGACCAGCTGGGAGACATAGTCTTTCCACCGAGTCCTGGGTCTGCCCCGAGGTCTCCTCCCAATGGGATGTGCCCGAAACACCTCAAGTGGGAGACGTCCAGGAGGCATCCTAATCAGATGCCCATACCACCTCAACTGACTCCTTTCAATGTGGAGGAGCAGCACTTCTACTCTGAACCTCTCCCAGATGACTGAGCTCCTCACCCTATCTCTGAGGGTGAGTCCAGCAATCCTACGGAGAAAGCTCATTTCAGCCGCTTGTATCCGCGATCTTGTTCTTTCGGTCATTAGCCAAAGCTCGTGACCATAGGTGAGAGTAGGAACGTAGAATGACTGGTAAATCGACAGCTTTGCCTTAGAACTCAGCTCCCTCTTCACCACAACAGACCGGTACAACGTCCGCATCACTGCAGATTCTGCTCCGATCCGTCTGTCAATCTCTCGTTCCATTTTCCCCTCACTCGTGAATAAGACCCCAAGATACTTAAACTCCTCCACTTGGGGCAGGAGTCTGTCCCCAACCCAGAGAGGACAATCCACCTTTTTCCGGCTGAGGACCATGGACTCGGACTTGGAGGTGCTGATTCTCATTCCAGCCACTTCACACTCAGCGGCAAACCGTCCCAGCAAGAGCTGTAGGACATTGCTGGATGAAGCCAACAGGACAACATCATCTACAAACAACAGAGATGAGATCCTGTGGTCACCAAGCATGACACCCTCCATTCCTTAGCTGCGCCTAGAAATCCTGTCCATAAAAATTATGAACCGGATCAGTGACAAAGGGCAGGCCTGGCGGAGTCCAACTATCACTGGAAATGAGTCCGACCGAGTGTTGGCAATACGAACCAAACTCTCACAACGGTCGTACAAGCCCGATTCCCCATACTCCGGAAGCACCCCCCACAAAAACCCACCAGGGACGCGGTCAAATGCCTTCTCCAAGTCCACAAAACACATGTAAACTGGTTGGGCAAACTCCCACAAACCCTCGAGAATTCTCGAGAGGGTAAAGAGCTGGTCCGATGTGCCACGGCCAGGACGAAAACCACATTGCTTCTCCTGAATTCGAGGTTCGACCAACGGCCGGACTCTCCTCTCCAGTACCTTGGCATAGACCTTCCCAGGGAGGCTGAGGAGTGTGATCCCTCTAAAGTTGGAGCACACCCTCCGGTCCCCTTTTTTGAAGAGAGGAACCACCACCCCGGTTTGCCATGCCAAAGGCACTGCCCCCGACCTCCACGCAATGTTGCAGAGGCGTGTCAACCATGACAGCCCTACAGCATCCAGGGTCTTGAGGTACTCAGGGCGAATCTCGTCCACCCCCGGGGCCCAGCCACGAAGGAGATTTTTAACCACCTTGGCGACCTCAGCCCCTGTGATAGGCGAATCATCCCCCTCGTCCACAAACCCTTCTTCCTCTGTGGAAGGCGTATCAGTGGGATTGAGGAGATCCTCGAAGTATTCCTTCCACAGCTCGACGATATCTCCAGTCGATGTCAACAGCGCCCCAGCCGCACCATACAGTGTGGACAGGGAGCTGCTTTCCCCTCCTGAGCCGCCGGACAGTTTACCAGAATCTCTTCGAGGCCGACCGAAAGTCTTGTTCCATGGCCTCACCGAACTCCTCCCATACCCGGGTTTTTGCTTCAGCAACCACCCGAGCTGCACGCCGCTTGGCCTGCGGGTACACCTCAGCTGCTTCGGGAGTCCCACAAGCCAACCAAGCTTGATAGGACTCCTTCTTCAGCTTAATGCCCCCCCTCACCACTGGTGTCTACCACTTGGTTTTGGGGTTGCCACCACAAGATGCACCAACCACCTTGCGGCCGCAGCTCTGGGCCACCCCTTCAACAACAGAGGTGGAGAACATGTCCCATTCAGACCGCCATGTCTCCAGACTCACTCGGAATGTGGTCGAAGTTCTTCCGGAGGTGGGAGTTGAAGACCTCCCGGACAGGGGCCTCAGCCAGACGTTCGCAGCACACCCTCACTATACGTTTGGGTCTACCAGGTCTGAATGGCTTCCTCCCCTGCCATCGGATCCAACTCACCACCAGGTGGTGATCAGTTAACAGCTCTGCACCGCTCTTTACCCGAGTGTCCAAGACATACGGTCGCAGGTCTGATGACACAATAACAAAATCGATCATTGACCTGTGACCTAGGGTGTCCTGGTGCCAGGTGCACATATGGACACCCTTATGCTTGAACATGGTGTTCGTTATGGACAAACTGTGGTTAGCACAGAAGTCCAATAACTGAACACCACTCGGGTTCAGATCGGGCAGGCCGTTCCTCCCAATCACTCCCCTCCAGGTTTCACTGTCGTTGCCCACATGCGCATTGAAGTCTCCCAGAAGGACAATGGAGTCTCCAAGAGGAGCAGCCTGCAGCACCCCAGTCAGAAACTCCAAAAAGGGTGGGTACTCTGAAACATCATTTGGTGCATAGGCACAAATGATGGTCAGGACCTGCTTCCCAACCCGAAGGCACAGGGAAGTAACCCTTTCATCCACCGGGAAAACTCCAATATAGAGGCAGCAAGGTGGGGGGATACAAGAATACCCACCCCTGCTCGTCGCCTCTCGCCCGGGACAACTCCAGAAAAGGCCAAGCTCCAGCCCCTCTCCAGGAGACTGGTTCCGGAACCGGAGCTGTGTGTTGAGGTGAGGCCGACTATATCTAGCCGGTATCGCTCAACCTCGTACACCAGCTCAGGCTCCTTCCCCACCAGAGAGATGACATTCCACGTACCAAAAGCCAGTTTAGAAAGCTTGGGATCAGTTCGCCAAGGTCTCCGCCTTTGACCGCCACCTAATCCACATAGCACCGGACCCCCATGATCCCTCCTGCAGGTGGTGAGCCCATTGGAGGGCGGACCCATGTAACTCCTTCGGGCTGAGCCCGGCCGGGTCCCATGGGCAGAAACCCGGCCACCAGAGGCTAGCCATCAAGCCCCTCCCCCAGGCCTGGCTCCAGGGTGGGGCCCCGGTAACCCCATACCGGGCGGGGTACACTGAATCCTTGATCAAGAATTTATCATGAGAGTCTGTTGGATCGTTCTTAGTCTGGCCCTTCACCCAGAACTAGTTTGTCTTGAGTGACCCTATCAGAGGCAAATTGCCCCAGACAACATAGCTCCTCGGATCACTGGGGCACACAAACCCCCCACCACGAAAAGGTGACGATCCATGAGGAGTCTTTTATAGCTTTTATATGTTGTATCACCTGTAGGTGCCGTAATGGGTATTTTTCGAGCCAAATTAGGACCAATGTTAACAAAAAATTTATTAAATTCATCTGCAGGTGAGACTGCATTCACACTCTGAGTCATTTTTTTCTTTGAAAGATTGGTTGGGTAGCTTGTATTTCTGTTTTTATTTCCAAGAATATTGTTAAGTATTGTCCATGTATTTTTAATGTTATCTCTGTTTTTCTCCAGTTCTTTACTATAATAATCTCTTTTACTACATCTCATTAAATATATTAACTTATTTTTGTATGTTTTATTCCACTGCTCTGCTTCTTTTGTCCTTTTCTTTAGAAAAGCTTTATGTAATGAATTTTTCTTTTTACACACTTTTTGTAATCCTTTGGTTAACCATGGCTTGTCGGCAAATTTCTGTTTAAGCTTTTTCTTTACTAATGGACAACTTTTTTCATAAAGAGTGGTTACAATGTTCATAAATGTG
This sequence comes from Pholidichthys leucotaenia, assembly GCA_020510985.1. NCBI lineage: Eukaryota > Metazoa > Chordata > Actinopteri > Cichliformes > Pholidichthyidae > Pholidichthys > Pholidichthys leucotaenia. The sequence continues at coordinate 484,737,586 of CM035838.1, read as the reverse complement.
TCATACGCTTCATTTAAATTGAATTAAATTACCCTTATTGTCATTCAACCATACAACCAATCATGTACAGCAGAACAAGATTGTGCTTTACCTATCTACTGTGTTAATCACACACACCCCAAGTGCAGAATCAGAGGGCCGCTGCCATGCAAGGCGCCGCCACAGATTTCCCTTCTCCATTCCATTATTGCTGAGCACCAAGCTGGACGGCAGGAAGTTACACTTTTATATGGTCTTTGGCATGACCCGGCCAGGATTTGAACCCCTGCCTCCCGGGTGTGGGGCGGATGCTCTACCAACTGAGCCACCACTCCAGTTTACATCTGATACATAGACTTTTGTCCAGTCTTGCTTCAGCAGGTCTTCTTTAAACGAACTGATTGCACTTTGTGATTTGTATTTTATAGATTTTAAAGTTTTTTCTGTATTGGCCCCCGTGTGGCCATGGATAAGTGCAAGGACTGGCAAATGGTCACTTATATCATTTATCAATAACCATCCATCCATCTTCTACCGCTTAATCCTTTCGGGTCGCGGGGGGGGGCTGGAGCCTATCCCAGCATCTTTGGGCGAGAGGCAGGGTACACCCTGGACAATAACCCACTTTCTATTTTCTTATCAATAATATTAACAAACAGGTTATCAATAAGTGTAGCAGTGTGAACTGTGATTCTACTGGGATGTGTTATTGTGGGATATAGACTCATACTGTACATAGAATTCATGAACTCTGTAATTACATTTTGTTGAAATGGATTTAGTAAATCAATACTGAAGTCTCCACAGATTACAACCATTTTCTTATTTGTTATATTATTGTACAGCTCGACTAACTTATCTCTAAATGTCTCAACGCAAGTTCCCGGCATTCTATATATACAACTTATAATTAGATTTTTTTGTTTTATCTTGGTCAATCTCAACAGTAGCACATTCCAGAATCCGTGGTAGTGCAAAGGACATTCCATTTACAAGTTTACACCTACACAGGTCGTCAATATACAGTGTAACACCACCACCCTTTTTTTGAGATCTATTAATATAAAACATCTGATATCCCTCTATTACCGTCAGAGAAGCCTACTCTTCATTGAGCCAAGTTTCAGAGACTGCGATAGCTGTAAATTGTCACGCCGCGCCGTTCATCAGCGGCGCCACCTGCTCGCACACCTGTTCGCCATCAGCGGCGAGGGATAAAAGCCGCCTCGCCCTGAGCCTCGGCCTGAAGCCGTTAGACTTCATCTCCCTTCCATGAGAAGCAAGCAATCCTTCAGCACGACTCAGTGCGGTAAGAACGCCTTACCTCATCTCTCTCAGTCTGCTCCCCTGTGCACAGGTGGATTCCTCGGCGGTGGACACTCCGTCCCCTCGTCACTCCTCGCTGCTGCACCGAGCCCTGCAGGTGGCTGTCTCCCGGGTTCCAGCCTTGTAGTGCCAGTCATCTGTTCCCAGCAAGTAAGCTTCTCCCTCGCCTATTTCTCCTCCTGTGTTGGTGTGTGCTCGTCACCCTGTGTCTCTGTGCTTTCTCCCATAGGGTTGCCGGCTGTACGGTCTCCTGCCCCTGTGCCAGAAGCAGACGCCACCACCAATACATTAACATCCAGCAGACACACATCCAGTCACTCCTGTTGCAAATAAACTATTTGAACTACTCTGAGCCTGTGTGTGTGCGTCTCCTGAGCCGAACGTTATGTCAGTACGGCTTCAGCAGAGCGGCTCGGCAGACGGCAGGCTCGCACACCGGTTTTCCACTCTCGAGGCTCGAGTGGATCAATTAGTCTATCAGCAACAGGTGATTTTTAATCAGTTGAGTTCTATAACTAACCGGTTGGACCGTTTGGACCCTCAGCAGCCGTTCCCCCCGGCTCGTCAGGGTGGCGCAGCTCCTGCTGCTCCAGTGGCCGTCCAGCAGGTTCCGGGTGCACCGGTTCGGCTCACGCCCATTCCAACCCCCGCCCGCTTTAGCGGTAAGCTCGGCGGAGCGCGGGGGTTTATTATGCAGTGTGAGTCCGTTTTCCACCGGGTACCCGGGGACTTTCCCTCAGATCATAGCCGAATTGGTTATATCGGGAATCTCCTGGAGGGGCGAGCATTAACTTGGACCTACGCCGTAATGGCGAAGCCCAGTTATGCCACCCTCACGTATGACCAGTTCGTGAGACGCTTCCTGGACGTCTTTGACCATGCTCTTACCGAGACGGTCCAGGTCGATCGGCTTCTCGCTCTCCAGCAGGGAAGCCGGTCGGCAGCGGACTATGCGGTCGACTTCCGGGTAGCGGCGGAGGAGTTAGGCTGGGAGGAACGCTCCCTCTGCGGCCTTTTCCTCCGCAGTCTCAATGATGATCTGAGGGATGAACTAGCTGGGCGGGATATCCCTGAGACGCTAGCAAAGCTAACATCTCTAGCGATCAGTTTGGATAACAGGCTGCGCGAGCGCTCCTCGGGGCGGAAGTTGTCTTCTTCTCGCCCTCGCGAAGCCTCGCCGCGCCTGTTCCAAGCTCGCCCCCTGGCGGCGCCGCCACCATCGTGCCCCGAGGAGTCGGAGCCGATGGTGACGGGCTGGACAAAGCTTTCCCCTGCGGAGAGACAACGCCGCCGTGAATGGAATCTCTGCATGTATTGCGGAGATGACCAACACACGGTGAAGCTTTGTCCACGGAAAGCCAGTCGGCGGGGTCCGCGAGTCACTGTAGGGGGCCTCGCGGATGTCAACCGATTAAATCCACTTACCCAATTGAAGCTGCCCATCCGTTTCTGCCACAACCCCACTGGGCATCTCACCCACGCACTGGTGGATTCGGGCGCAGAAGGCAGCTTCATTTCACAGAGCCTGGCAACCCGTTTGGGCATCCGCTGTCAGGCACTGAAAAATCCCATCTCCCTTGTCAACCTCTCCCGTGCTTCCCTTGGGAGAGTATCACACCAGACCATCCCCGTTCCGGTCATCATCTCGGGAAACCACCGGGAGAAGATGACCTTTTATGTCCTTCCCAACTCTGTGTCGCCCGTCATCCTGGGGTATCCCTGGCTACGCCTTCACAACCCTGTCCTGGATTGGAGGTCAGCTGGGGTATCGGCATGGAGCACATTCTGTATGGGCACCTGCCTTCAGTCCGCTGCCTGCTCTCCGTCCGCTTCTCCCCCTGCGACGGACGCTGCACCCCCGGACCTGTCTCTGGTGCCCCCGGAATTTCACGACCTGGGTATGGTGTTCAGTAAGGCGAAAGCTATGTCTCTTCCCCCTCATCGGCCCTATGACTGTGCCATCAACCTCCGCCAGGGGGCTCCCTTACCTTCTGGTCGACTCTATAGCCTGTCAGCGCCGGAGAAGGAGACAATGAACGCCTACCTGAAGGAATCACTGAGTGCTGGGATAATTCGCCCATCATCGTCTCCCGTGGGGGCAGGGTTCTTCCTCGTGGGAAAAAAGGATGGGTCCCTCCGCCCTTGCATTGACTACCGGGCCCTCAACGACATCACTGAGAAGGACCGTTACACCCTGCCCCTCATGGACACTGCCTTTCACTCCCTCCAGGGGGCGACCTGGTTCACCAAGCTGGATCTACGCAGCGCTTACCACCTCGTCCGGATCCGGGAGGGAGATGAATGGAAGACAGCCTTCCGTACCCCGAACGGCCACTTTGAATACCTGGTAATGCCGTTCGGGTTGACCAACGCTCCTGCCGTCTTTCAGCGCCTCATTAATGACGTTCTCCGGGACTTCATTGGCCTTTTCGTGTTTGTCTACCTGGACGATATTCTCATCTTCTCCAAGTCCAGGGACGAGCGCCAGGTCCATGTGAGGCGGGTCCTCCAAAGACTGCTGGAGAATCGACTATACGTGAAGGCTGAAAAATGCGAATTTTACGCCAGAACTACTTCCTTCCTGGGGTTCATCATCGCCCACGACAAGGTGTTCCTGACCCAGAGAAGGTGAAGGCGGTGGTGGAGTGGCCTACACCTGCATCACGGAAGCAGGTGCAACAATTCGTGGGCTTCGCCAATTTCTACCGCCGCTTTGTCCCCAACTTCAGCTCCATCGTCGGACCACTGACCCGCCTCACGTCCCCAAAGGTCCCGTTCCGGTGGACCGAAGAGGTTGCTGCCGCCTTTCAGGCGCTGAAAGCGGAGTTCTCCTCCTCCCGGGTCCTTCGCCAGGTCGACCCCGCGCTGCAGTGCATTGTGGAGGTAGACGCCTCGGACACGGGAGTGGGAGCAGTGCTATCCCAGCGGTCGCCGGACGATGGCGCCAAACGACCTTGTGCCTTCTCCCGGCGCTTGTCCCCGGCGGAGAGGAACTACGATGTGGGGGACAGAGAGCTCCTGGCCATCAAACTCGCCTTACAGGAGTGGCGCCACTGGCTAGAGGGGGCGGACCTGCCGTTCGTGGTCCTGACGGACCACAAGAACTTAGGATATTTACGATCTGCCAAGCGCCTGAACGCCCGCCAGGCGCGCTGGTCTTTGTTCTTCGCCAGGTTCCATTTTACCATCACCTTCAGGCCAGGCTCCAAGAACGGCCTGCCTGACGCCCTCTCTAGGCAGTTTACCCCCGTGGAGGCTGAGGAGACGCCCCACACCATCCTACCCAGGTCGTGCGTCATGGGTGCCATCTCTTGGGACATCAGGAGCAAGATCCGGAAGGCGCAGGAGGTGGAACCTGACCCCGGCGGCGGACCGGAAGGAAGACTGTTCGTGCCATCTGCGGTCCGAGGAGAGGTCATCCACTGGCTCCACACCTCCCGGCTCACCTGTCATCCCGGCACCTCCCGGATGATCAACCTCCTCCAACGGTCCTTTTGGTGGCCAGGCCTGCGGAGGGATGCGGCCCGCTACGCCCGGGCTTGTCCAATCTGTGCCACCTGCAAGTCGGGAAATGCCCCTCCAGCGGGTCTGCTCCAGCCCCTGCCCATTCCTGGCAGGCCCTGGTCGCACGTCGCGTTGGATTTCGTCACCGGACTCCCCGTTTCCAACTCCTTTGACACCGTCCTGACCATCGTGGACCGCTTCTCCAAGGCGGCGCACTTTGTCCCCCTGCGAGGTCTCCCTACTGCCCTGGAGACGGCGGATCTCCTCGTCCAACACGTGGTCAGGCTGCACGGGATTCCGGTGGACGTGGTCTCGGACCGGGGCCCCCAATTTTCATCCGAGGTTTGGAGGTCATTCTGTAACGCCATCGGAGCCAAGGTGAGCCTCTCCTCCGGCCATCACCCCCAGTCCAACGGGCAGTGTGAGCGGACCAACCAGGAGCTGGAGGCTGCGCTCCGCTGTGTGACCTCATCCAAACCAACGTCCTGGAGCAACCATCTCGCCTGGGTTGAGTATGCTCATAATACCGCTCGCTCTTCTGCTACAGGGATGTCTCCCTTCAAGGCGTCCCTGGGTTACGACCCCCCGCTGTTTCCAGAGCAGGAGAGTGAGGTAACTGTCCCCTCAGTTAAAGCACATCTCAGGCAGTTCCGCTCCATCTGGATTGCCGCGCGTAATGCGCTTTTACGCACAGCGGAGCGCAATAGAACTGTGGCGGACCGGCATAGAAGACCTGCCCCGGCGTACAGAGTTGGGCAACGTGTCTACGTTTCCACCCAGGACGTCACCCTAAAAGGCGAGAGGAGAAAGCTGGCACAGCGCTTCATGGGTCCCTATCCCATCACCCGGATCATCAACCCGGTGGCTGTGCGCATGGCTATTCCCCCCTCCCTCCGCATCCATCCCACCTTCCATGTGTCAAAGGTGAAGCTGGCAGTCACCGACCCCCTTTGCCCCCCTCCTGCTGCGCAACCCGCGCCCCGGATGATTGATGGCCATCCGGCCTGGGCCGTCGCCTCCATCCTGGACTCTCGGCGCCGGGGTCGTGGGTTGCAGTACTTGGTGGACTGGGAGGGCTATGGGCCCGAGCATCGACAGTGGGTACCCTCGTCGTTTGTGTTGGACCCATCGCTCATCGCGGACTTCCACCGAGCGCACCCAGATAAGCCATCGCCAGGAGGCGCTGCTAGAGGGGGGAGTACTGTCACGCCGCGCCGTTCATCAGCGGCGCCACCTGCTCGCGCACCTGTTCGCCATCAGCGGCGAGGGATAAAAGCCGCCTCGCCCTGAGCCTCGGCCTGAAGCCGTTAGACTTCATCTCCCTTCCATGAGAAGCAAGCAATCCTTCAGCACGACTCAGTGCGGTAAGAACGCCTTACCTCATCTCTCTCAGTCTGCTCCCCTGTGCACAGGTGGATTCCTCGGCGGCGGACACTCCGTCCCCTCGTCACTCCTCGCTGCTGCACCGAGCCCTGCAGGTGGCTGTCTCCCGGGTTCCAGCCTTGTAGTGCCAGTCATCTGTTCCCAGCAAGTAAGCTTCTCCCTCGCCTATTTCTCCTCCTGTGTTGGTGTGTGCTCGTCACCCTGTGTCTCTGTGCTTTCTCCCATAGGGTTGCCGGCTGTACGGTCTCCTGCCCCTGTGCCAGAAGCAGACGCCACCACCAATACATTAACATCCAGCAGACACACATCCAGTCACTCCTGTTGCAAATAAACTATTTGAACTACTCTGAGCCTGTGTGTGTGCGTCTCCTGAGCCGAACGTTATATCATAAATTTTCTATCCAGCTGTTTTAAATAGTCCTGAATCTGGAGTGATACTGTGGTATCAACTGGAGTGATACTATGGTCATAACTGGAGTAATACTGTGGTCATAACTTGAGTGATACTGCGGTCATAACTGGAGTAATACGGCGGTATCAGCTGTAGTAATATTATCGTATCAACTGGAGTGATACTGCAGTCATAACTGGAGTGATACTGTGGTATCAACTGTAGTAATACAATGGTCGTAACTAGTAATGCTGTGGTCATAACTTGACTGATACTGTGGTCATAACTAGAGTAATACTGTGGTCATAACTGGAGTGATACTGCGGTCATAACTGGAGTAATACGGTGGTATCAGCTGTAGTAATACTATTGTATCAACTGGAGTGATACTGCAGTCGTAACTGGAGTAATACTGTGGTATCAACTGGAGTAATACTATGGTCATAAGTGGAGTGATACTGTGGTATCAACTGTAGTAATACAATGGTCGTAACTAGTAATGCTGTGGTCATAACTGGAGTAATACTATGGTCCTAACTGGAGTGATACTGTGGTCATAACTGGAGTAATTATCATTTATAAGTGAATGCCAATTTGCCATGTGCCCTTGAGCATCAATTCCAGTTTGACAATGACGTCCCCTGCTGTTCACAAGTCAACTTATTGTCTGCTGAGGCATGGCATTCCACTCTTCTTGAAGGGCGGCCCTCAGGTCATTAAGGTTGTGGGGTGCAGGGTTACGAGGCTCTACATGGCAACTCAGTTGATCCCATAGGTTTTCTATGGGATTCAGGTCTGGAGAAAGTGCAGGCCTCTCCATTTGAGGTACCCCAGCCTCCAGCAGCCGTTCCCTAATGGTGCAATGAGCTGGAGCATTGTCGTCCATGAAGATGAAATTAAGCCTGCGTTGTTCATGCAGGGGCACAATGACTGGATTAATGATGTTATTCAGGTAGTATCGGCTTGTCACTGTACCATTCACAAGGTGTAGGGCAGTTCTGCATTGACTAGACCAGGGGTGCCCAACCTGGGTCTCCTGGAACATTCAGGTTTCTGTGGCAAATTTTCTAATTTCACTTCTTAACCACTTGCACTCCGTTGTTCCGCGGGCGGGCAAGTCTCTGCGTCCTAGGGCGCACGAGGGCGCACGAGAGCGCCCTCGTGCGCACTTGGACGCATGACGCATGATGGTGGTGATGGTGATGTAGTGGCGTCCAAGCGCCACTCAAAAAAAAACTGCAGAGACAGCCGCGAACAGATTAGTTCATCTGATTGACCTCTCATTCGACTAATAAGAGCCTTGAATTGGGTTTCTGAAACCTTGAAGAGCCAATGAATGAAAATCTAGGAAGGAGGACCCGCCTACTGTGAACGCAGGAGCCAATTGAAGCACAGAAATTCAGGCTGGGTGAAGAGAGATTTACTGTTGCAACAGATGAAAACAAAGGACGCTGGACGAATCTACTACAGACCCAGGCTCACCCAGCAGCATGGAGAACACCCACAAGTGGGACCTGCACTCATTCCAGCAGAATAGACGGAGGCCGACGACAAAAGTCGTAAATCATTCGCCAAAACGGCAATAATGGAATTATGTTTTGATCGGGATCCACGAGCGGAGCAGCGTCGTGTTCGTCTGACAATGGGGGAAGAGCTGTTCGCCACGACTCTGCTGCTTTGAAGAGGTAAGGTGTTATAAGCTAAATTATTATTTATCCCTGAAAACTGTAATCCAAAAATGACTTTTGACCGATCGGTAAATTACAACTGTACTGCGCACGAAGTACGAAGTGCGTGCGCCGCGATAAACGGTTCATTTGCCGTGTTCGGACCGTGAACGCCCCTCCCCCCCCCGCTGCAGAAGAGGAGCGGGGGGGGGGCGTTCACGGTCCGAACGCCCCCCAGTCCGCGGGGGGAAGCATATCAGTATTCCATCATGTAGCGATGGCCCTCTTCTGTAGCGGGGGGGGGGGGGCCTTCACGGTCCGTTCACGTTCCCCCCCCCCCCCCCCCCCCACACACACACACACAGTAGCGAGGGGGGGGGAGAGCCGCTGTGAAAACATGCAAGGAGTGTAATCCGTCATGTAGCGAGGGCCGAATTTGGTCCTTGGTAGCGGGGGGGGGGGGGGACGACCCCCCGCCCACACACACACACACAGACACAGCCCTGAGTGTGACCTTTCATTAGAGCCTACAATGAAGCTTCTACATTGAATTATTCAAAAGTTACAGACGTTTTTCCTAACTGTGCCATTTGGCACAATTTGGCACAGTTCCAAAACGCCTGGGAACAGCCTGAGAACAAAGCTGTGTAAAATATTCATTTTTTGTGGTATTGTTACCAAATTTGGATCTCAGCTGGATAACACTTGGTTCTACATTTCTGTTGCATTTTCCAGCCGGATCGGACAGCTGTGTGTTATTTACAAGCATTTGTATCCAAAAAAACACTGTGTCCAATTTTTTTTTCTTCAAGCTCAGTATGTTTAGATGACTGTAACTCAGTGGCCGGAGCACGTAGAGAGATTATGTTTTTTTTTGCCAAAAAATTCAAAGTGTTTTCTTTTAAATGAGACCAACCCCATGAAGATGCTGCAAAGGGTTGAATAACAGCTTTCGATTTACTTTGGGCACATTATTTTTTGGCATTTTTAGGAAAATTGCCCGGAGTGCAAGTGGTTAATTGGTCCAAAGATATGCAAATAATTTGTCATTGTTTTGCATGTGTTCTGTCGGCACCCTTGCACCCATGCACAACAACAGCAAATTATTTGCAAATCTTTGGACCAATTAAGAAGTGAAATGAGAAAATTTCCTAAAGAAACCTGAACATTCCAGGAGCCCCAGGTTGGGCACTCCTGGACTAGACACACCTGCCCAGACTGTAACACCACCACCACCAAAGGCTCATCTGGTGATAACAGTGGCTGATACATAGCGCTCTCCTTGATATCTCCAACATCGTTGCAGCCATCATTTCTGCTCAATATGAATTGGCTTTCATCAGAGAACAGCACTGAGGCCTACTGGTCCCTTGTCCAGCATAAATGCTCCCAGGTCCATGCAAGATGATGATGCCTGTGCCTGGTGGTGTGGTCAGGTACACTTACAGGTCATCTGGCACGCAGACCACGCTGATGTAAACAGTTTTGAATGGTCTGACGTGACACTTGGGTGCGTCTCACCTCCCTTAAATGTGCCTGGAGTTGAGTGGCATTCATCGTCTGGTTCCACAGGGCACTGTTCACAATGAAGTGGTCATCAGCGTGCAATGTGGCCAAAGGACATCCACTTCTGTGCCTTTCTGTGACTCTTTCAGTCTCTGTATCTCTGTTGTAACCTGCTGATGACACTCTGTGACACTCTAAGCTAAGTAGCCACTTCCCTCTGAGAACATCCTGTTTGAAGGCTCGCAATGGTGAGGTACTGTTGATCAGTTCTTAGGTGTCATCTTGGTCTCATGATGTCAAAATGTGAACAGCATGATGAAGAGGACTGTTTAAATACCAATTCTAATTGAACCAGAACATTTATTGGTCAATTCATGGATCAAACACCTGTTGTGAGTTTTGCTGTTAAGCACCTTGTTAGTGAATTTCAATTCAATTCAATTTTATTTATATAGCGCCAAATCACAAAACAGGTCATCTCAAGGCACTTTACAGAAAACAGTGGGTTAAGGCCACACTGTCAAATTCATAGAACCCAGCAGAGACCCCTAAGAGCAAGCACTGCGGTGACACAGGTGAGGAAAACCTTCCCTTTAACGGGCAGAAACCTCGAGTGGAACCATAGCTCATAGAGGACGGCCAGCCGCCTTGACTGGCTGGGTTGAAAAAAGAGATAAAAAGTAGGAGGCCTGGCAGTAGCTACATTCAAAACAAACATAACAAATACAATATTCAAAGCCAGACATTCCAGTATCAAGCCTGGTTGGGCTGCACATGTCAGTGAAGGCCTGGCAGTGGCAACATTTTTAACTACAGGCCTTATCAAAGAGAAAAGATTTCAACTTACTCTTGAATAAGTACTCTTACACTTGGGCTGCACGGTGGCGCAGTGGTTAGCACTGCGGCAGCACAGTTTACCCTTGGCCGGGGGATCGTGGGTTCGATCCCAGCCCCCGACCAACAGTGATCTGTGTGGAGTTTGCATGTTCTCCCCATGTATGCGTGGGTTTACCCCGGGATTTCTCCGGTTTCCTCCCACATGCCAAAAACATGCAGGTTAGGTTAATTGGAGACTCTAAAGTGGCCCTAGGTGTGAATGTGTGTGTGAATGGTTAAGGGATAGCGTTGTATCGTGGCTGCTTCATCCATCCAAGTGGTGGATGACCCTCAGTTTCCCCTCTGGGGATCAATAAAGTATACTAAATCTAAAAAAAAAATAAAAAATAAAGAGAGAGTGTCTGCCTCCCGAACTGAACTGGGAAGATGGTTCCACCGGAGGGGAGCTTGATAACTGAAAGCTCTCCCTCCCAATCTACTTCTGGAGACCTTGGGGACCACCAGTAGTTTGGATTTTTGGGAGCACAGAGCTCTGGTTGGATGATAGGGAACTATGAGTTCTTGCAGATAAGAAGGAGCTATACCATTAAGGGCTTTATAAGTTAGGAGCAATATCTTGAATTCAATTCTATATTTTATTGGGAGCCAATGTAAAGAAGCTAAAACTGTGGTCATGTGATCTCTTCTCCCTGTTCTCATTAGGATACGTGCAGCTGCATTCTGAATGAGTTGGAGAAACTTTATGGACTTATAAGGATAACCTGATAAAAGTGAATTACAATAGTCTAACCTAGAGGTGATAAAAGCATGGACAAGTTTCTCTGCATCTTTGAGACAGGATGGACCTGATTTTAGAAATATTACGCAGGTGGAAGAAGGCAGTCTTAATAGTTTGCTGTATACAAGAGTTGAAAGACATACTGTATCTTGGTCAAAGACATCTCCAAGATCCCTAACAGAAAATGCAGACGCCAGTACAATGCCATCTAGTGTTGTTATCTTACTAGAAAGAGTACTTCTAGCATGTTTGGGACCAAGAACAATGACTTCAGTTTTACCTGTATTCAGCAATAGAAAGTTGTAGTTCATCCAGGTTTTAATATCCCTTAAGACACTCCTGGAGTAAACCCAAATGGCTGGAATCATCTGGATTGATAGATAAATATAATTAGTGTCGTCAGCGTAACAGTGAAAATGAATAGAATGCTTCCTCATAATGTCTCCCAAAGGCAGCATGTACAGTGGGGTAAAAAAGTATTTAGTCAGCCACCAACTGTGCAAGTTCTCCCACTTAAAAGATGAGAGATGTCTCCAATTTTCATCATAAGTATACCTCATCTATGAGAGACAAAATGAGAAAAAAAAATCCAGAAAATCACATTGTCCGATTTGTAAAGAATTTATTTGCAAATTATGGTGGAAAATAAGTATTTGGTCACCTACAAACAAGCAAGATTTCTGGCTCTCATAGACCTGTAACTTCTTCTTTAAGAGGCTCCTCTGTCCTCCGCTCGTTACCTGTATTAATGGCACCTGTTTGAACTCGTTATCAGTATAAAAGACACCTGTCCACAACCTCAAACAGTCAGACTCCAAACTCTACTATGGCCAAGACCAAAGAGCTGTCAAAGGACACCAGAAACAAAATTGTAGACCTGCACCAGGCAGGGAAGACTGAATCTGCAATAGGTAAGTAAGCAGCTTGGTGTGAAGGAATCAACTGTGGGAGCAATTATTAGAAAATGGAAGACATACAAGACCACTGATAATCTCCCTCGATCTGGGGCTCCACGCAAGATCTCACCCCGTGGGGTCAAAATGATCACGAGAACGGTGAGCAAAAATCCCAGAACCACACGGGGGGACCTAGTGAATGACCTGCAGAGAGCTGGGACCAAAGTAACAAAGGCTACCATCAGTAACGCACTATGCCGCCAGGGACTCAAATCCTGCAGTGCCAGACGTGTCCCCCTGCTTAAGCCAGTACATGTCCAGGCCCGTCTGAAGTTTGCTAGAGAGCATTTGGATGATCCAGAAGAGGATTGGGAGAATGTCATATGGTCAGATGAAACCAAAATAGAACTTTTTGGTAAAAACTCAACTTGTCGTGTTTGGAGGAGAAAGAATGCTGAGTTGCATCCAAACAACACCATACCTACTGTGAAGCATGGGGGTGGAAACATCATGCTTTGGGGCTGTTTTTCTGCAAAGGGACCAGGACGACTGATCCGTGTAAAGGAAAGAATGAATGGGGCCATGTATGGTGAGATTTTGAGTGAAAACCTCCTTCCATCAGCAAGGGCATTTAAGATGAAACGTGGCTGGGTCTTTCAGCATGACAGTGATCCCAAACACACCGCCCGGGCAATGAAGGAGTGTCTTCGTAAGAAGCATTTCAAGGTCCTGGAGCGGCCTAGCCAGTCTCCAGATCTCAACCCCATAGAAAATCTTTGGAGGGAGTTGAAAGTCCGTGTTGCCCAGCGACAGCCCCAAAACATCACTGCTCTAGAGGAGATCTGCATGGAGGTATAGGCCAAAATACCAGCAACAGTGTGTGAAAACCTTGTGAAGACTTACAGAAAACATTTGACCTCTGTCATTGCCAACAAAGGGTAGATAACGAAGTATTGAGATGACCTTTTGTTATTGACCAAATACTTATTTTCCACCATAATTTGCAAATAAATTCTTTAAAAATCCCTCAATGTGATTTTCTGGATTTTTTTTTTCTCATTTTGTCTCTCATAGTTGAGGTATACCTATGATGAAAATTGGGGACCTCTCTCATCTTTTAAGTGGGAGAACTTGCACAATTGGTGGCTGACTAAATACTTTTTTACCCCATTGTATAATGTAAACAGTACTGGTCCAAATACCAATCCCTGCAGAAATCCATAGCTAACCGTGGTCTGGGTAGAGGACTTGTTATGGACATGAACAAACTGGGAACGGTCTGATAGATAAGACTGGAACCATCTTAGCGTTGTTCCTTTCAAACCAATTCGCTGTTCAAGTCTCTCTAGCAGAATATGGTGATCAATGGTGTCAAAGGCCGCACTAAGGTCCAATAAAACAAGGATGGATACACATCCTTTTGTCAAATGCCATAAGGAGGTCATCAGCAACTTTCACTAAGGCTGTCTCTGTGCTGTGGTGTTTCCTAAAACCTGACTGAAACTTCTCAAATATAGAATTATTTTCTAAAAATGTGCACAGTTGGTTGGCGACTACTTTTTCAAGGATCTTAGAAAGGTTGGGGAGGTTAGGTATTGGTCTGGAATTGGCCAAAATCCCAGAATCAAGCGAAGGTTTTTTAAGTAGAGGTTTAATTACTTCCACTTTAAAAGACTGCAGTACATGTCTTATCAATAGAGACATATTAATTATGTTCAAAAGAGGTGGCCTAATCAGAGATAGTGATCCCTTCAGGAGTCTGGCAGGGATTGGGTCTAAAAGACAGGTAGTTGGTTTAGAGGCTGACACTATTAGGGCTAGATCAAAATGATTAATACGAGAAAATTTAGAAAAGTGGAGTTCTGAGCCTATGGACAGCAGTGTTGGGCAGAGAGGCTTGGTATTTTAAAGGGGCTATTTTTTTTTGAATATTATTCCTAATACTGACAATTTTATCATTAAATAAATTCAAAAAATCATCAGCACTAAGAGTTGGAGGAATGTAGGGGTCTATGGCATTTTGGCTCTTGGTTAGCTGAGCCACAGTGTTAAAGAGGAATCTGTGGTTGTTTTTATTTTCTTCTATCAAGGATGAATAGTACTGTTGCCTAGCACTACGGAGAGATTTCATATAGGTGGTTAGGCTGATATTCCAGGCTGAACATGATTCTTTTGCCTTATTTGCACACCAAAGCCTTTCACAGAATCTGACTTTCTGTTTTAAGTCACGAGTGTGGGAGTTGGTACCATGGAGCTAGTCTCCTATTTCTAATAGTTTTCTTTTTAAGAGGGGGTATGGAGTCAAGTGTTGACTGCAGTGAGGCTGCAGTACTATAAACTAAAAGGTCTAATTCTGATGGATTCAAGCAGTCAATGCTGTCTTCTGCTATATTGAGACATGGTAATAGATTAAGTGGTGAAGGGATTAATTCTTTAAAGCGAGCCACAGCACTGTCAGGTAATAATCTGGTAACTATATTTCTGCTTGATGCTGTGAAATCGGATAGCACAAATTTGAACGTTATCAAATAGTGGTCAGTCAGTGTAGGATTTTGAGGGATGACAAGCAGCTCATCAATTTCTACACCATAGGCCAAGACCAGGTCAAGGGTGTGACTATGATGATGGGATGGTTTACTAACACACTGAGAAAAACCAGTTGAATTTAAGAGGGAGAGAAATGCTACACTATGACTATCATTATCAACGTCTATATGAATATTAAAGTCACCAGCTATGATAATCTTGTCTGAACTAAGAACTAAGGTTGTTCAGAACTCAGAGAATTCAGGCATAAATTCAGCAAAAGAAGCACTGGGAGGACGATATACTGTGGTAAATAAAATAGGCTGCTCTGACCTCCAGGATGGATGTGCTAAGCTAAAAATTAAGCATTCAAAAGAGTTACAGTTTGAGTTTAGCTTAGGCTGAGGGTTCCTTGGTAATGTGGAGTCATATATTACCCCGACACCACCACCTCGGAAAGTGTTTCTAGGAATATGAATATTGCCATAGCTGGGGGGGGGGGTGTCATTGATACTAACAAAGTCATGGGGGCGTAGCCATGTTTCTGTGAGACAGAGTATATTTATGTATATTGTAATCCGTGATCATGTCATTAATTAAGGTTGCTTTATCTGACAGAGATCTTATATTCAGCAGTCCGCTTTTAATTATTTTATTTAACTGTGGTAGATTAATGGTTTTAATCTTTATCAAGTTAGGTTGTAATTGTTTTACCCAAATGCTTAACCATAGCAATTATCTCACAAGGGCATTCCAATTAGTCCAAAGACAGATCCTAAAATAATGTGTGCATTTTTAACAAACCATCATATTGACATTTACACATATTACACAAACAATATAATCACACATATAATAAACCGTAACAGTGGTGACACCCCGTCGTCACAGGTTATAATGTTTTGGGTATCGGGGGACAGACACAATATCTGTGGGGTTATGAATTGAAGACTGATCTAAACAGCATGAATTATTTGAATGAATTGATTCCTGCTGTGTGTTGGACACTTGCACAGAGAAGAAATGGCAGAAGAAGCACCAGCCGCTGCTCCGGCTAAACCAGCAAAGAAGAAGGCATCCAAGCCCAAGAAGGCTGGACCCAGCGTTGGAGAGCTGATCGTTAAAGCGGTGACAGCTTCCAAAGAGAAGAAGGGCATGTCGCTGGCCGCCATCAAGAAGGCTCTGGCTGCCGGGGGCTACGATGTGGACAAGAACAAGTCCCGCGTTAACATCGCTATCAAGAGCTTGGTCAACAAGGGAACCCTCAGCCAGACCAAGGGAACGGGGGCTTCTGGATCCTTCAAGGTGGCAAAGGCAGAGAGCAAGGCCAAGAAGGCCGCAAAGAAAAGCCCTGCTAAAGCCAAGAAACCTGCTGCCAAGAAACCAGCAGCGGCTAAAAAGCCCAAAGCAGCAGGAGCCAAGAAGGCTGCAGCTGCTAAGAAGTCCCCGAAGAAGGTGAAGAAACCAGCAGCGGCCAAGAAGGCACCAAAGAGCCCCAAGAAAGCTGCCAAGAGCCCCAAGAAAGTGGCCAAGAAGACCCCTGCTGCCAAGAAAGCTGCGCCCAAGAAAGCAGCTAAAGCTAAGAAGGCAGCCCCCAAGAAGAAGTGAGCTGTCATGGCTGACAATCACGTGGAAACTTGTTTCAGACAAAAGTGTCTGGAATTTCCCCGTTGTGGGACTAATAAAGGCTTATCTTATCTTATCTTAATAGGAGTAATATGAGAGGTGGAAAGGGGAAAAAAAAGCTGGTTGGCAGACCCAGGTACTTTGGGGTGAGGTGACACACCAGATTTCAGTCACTGTACTCGGGGATGGCAATTTTCCGCCGATCCGCGGATTTCCGCCGATTTATTTTCAAATTGATCATTTCTATGAATCATCTAAATCCGTTGAGAAAATTTTAGGGGGGGTAAGGTACCTTATTGTTACCGATTTTAGCGAAAATCAACACGATTACATAAGCGCTCGGCGCTTCCCCGGAAGTCGTCTCCCGCGATGTGTTGTGTTCAAGCTACTGCTGTATTGCAGTAGCTTGACAGCCCTGCGATTGGATAGTTGCAAATGATTGGACCAATCAAATGGCTCGTTGTATGCTTTTTCAAAAATTCATGGCGGCGTGTTCTCAGGGATGTGATTTTCTGCTAATTCGCCGAATTCCGCTTTATTTTATCTTCCAGGAAGATAAAGTACGTTAAGTATGTTAGCGGCTTGTGGTCCACGAACGCAGTGAAGCTGCGCCCTTTCAGGCAGGACTGGAAGTGGCGTATGGCCAGGTGGAGAGCCATTAACTCTCTGTTACTGGCAGCGTACAACGGCTGTATGAGCTGGGCTGCGCGGGGGAGGAAACGGTAATAAAAGTTAACCATCCCCTTTTATGATTCCAGTTTGAAATTGACAGTGCACAGTGGACATTGACTCATAACTTTTGAATATTTCTAAGACTTGGCTACATCAGTGATTGTGCAAAATGAGCTGCTCAAGTCTCAATGAAGATTGAAACTGGTGATCTGAAATGAATGCTGAAATTATAAAAAGTAATGGTATGTTGGAATTTTATTTCTATTATGGAATAGATAAAATCAACTGATTTTGATTTGATCAAGTGTTAAAGCATGCGATGGATAATGCTTGTTGGAATATTTTAGGAATGCTATCTTCTTGGAACATAAGTCAATATTATACAGTAATAAGTGGCATTCATCTGTTTGTTTTATGTCATTTTATGTCACCTCCCACCCACACAAAAGGATTATCTGCAGCCCCAGGAACTCCATCCCTCCTCCACTCTGACCTCCCACCAGCACTAATGATCTGTGAAGAGGAGGTGCGCCGGGTCTTTCAGAGACAAAAGATCAAGAAGGCTGCAGGACCTGATGGTGTGTCTCCGTCCTGCCTGAGAGTCTGCTCCAACGAGTTGGCCCCCATCTTCACCCGGATCTTTAACAGATCACTGGAGCTGCGTGAAGTGCCTTCCTGCTTCAAACGCTCCATCATCATTCCAGTTCCCAAGAAACCCTCTATTACAGGATTAAACGACTACAGACCTGTTGCCCTGACCTCTGTGGTCATGAAATCCTTGGAGAGATTGGTGCTGAACCACCTGAAGGTCATCACAGGCCCCCTGATGGACCCACTGCAGTTTGCCTACCGGTCAAACAGGTCAGTGGATGATGCAGTGAATATGGGACTACATTACATCCTGCAACACCTCGACTCCCCAGGGACGTACGCCAGGATCCTGTTTGTCGACTTCAGCTCAGCGTTCAACACCATCATCCCAGGCATTCTTCATCAGAAACTCCTCCAGCTCAAGGTGCCCCCCTCCACCTGCCAGTGGATCTCCAGCTTTCTGACTGACAGGTGGCAACAGGTGAAGCTAGGGAGATTTACATCCAGCTCCCGAAAAATTAGTACTGGCGCCCCCCAAGGATGTGTCCTTTCCCCACTGCTCTTCTCCCTCTACTCCAACGACTGCACCTCAGAGGACCCTTCGGTGAAGCTCCTGAAGTTTGCGGACGACACCACAGTCATCGGTTTGATCCGGGATGATGATGAGTCTGCATACAGGCGGGAGGTGGAGCAGCTGATCCTCTGGTGCAGCCAGAACCATCTTGAACTTAACCCAGCCAAAACGGTGGAGATGACTGTGGATTTCAGGCGACACCCCCCTTCATTCCCCCCACTCACCATCCTCAACAGCACAGTGTCCACTGTGGACTCCTTCAAGTTTCTGGGTACCACAATCTCCCGGAACCTGAAGTGGTCCTCCCATATTGACACTGTCCGGAAAAAGGCCCAGCAGAGGTTGTTTTTTCTGCGTCAGCTCAAGAAGTTTGATTTGCCTCAGGAGCTGCTGGTTGTCTTCTACACCGCCATCATCCAATCTGTCCTCTGCTTTTCCATCACTGTCTGGTTTGGATCTGCCACTAAACAGGACAAGACCAGACTGCAGCGGATCATTAAGTCTGCGGAGAGGATCATTGGTACCGACCTACCCTCCATTGAGAACTTATATCGGTCCATAACCAGGAAACGGGCGGGAAACATCTGTGCTGACCCATCACACCCCGGCCACAAACTGTTTGAACTTCTATCTTCTGGTCGTCGTTACAGATCACTGAAGGTCAAAACCACCCGTCACAGGAACAGTTTCTTTCCTCAAGCCATCACTCTGATGAACTCCTAACATTCACCTAGTCCTACCTGTTGCTGTACTCATGACTTTTCATCCATTATTACATTGCACATAACTCTCACACTGCTTTTTACTTCATTCACATTATATCACTGAATCTGAGTCCACATTGAAATACTGTGAGACTGTATATTTTTTCATATATTTCTGCAAAGTGTGGCTAGTCCGAGTAAATAACTGCATATATTCCTGTATATATTTGCATCCTTTTATAGAAACGTGGACAGACTGTAATTTACTGTACATACTCTGGTTGTCATTGAATCCTTATTTAAATCCTTCACCTGAACAACGAGAGCAAGTTTTTAGCCAAAGTCAAATTCCTTGTATGTGTTGTGCATACTTGGCCAATAAAGCTGATTCTGATTCTGATTCTGATTCTGATTCTGATTCTGATTCTGATTTAAGCACAGTTCTGGTACTTAAAAATCATAAAAACCCAGGAGCTTCGGGGGGCTTTGCCCCCCCTTGCCCCCTCCCCCCCACCGGGGCTCTGGCCCAGACCCCGCTGGGGGACTGTGTCCCCCAGACCCCCTGCTGAATTTTCAGATAATTTCCCCAACCCCAAATCACATCCCTGGTTCGTGCTGGAATTCTGAGCTTTCGGTATTGTTTTCAGCGGAATTATGAGATTTTTCTCGGAGTCATCAGTGCTAGAAATAGACAAAAGTGTCAAAAATAAGTTCAGATGGAATTGGCTTGAGAGAAAAGTGACAGTAAATGTGAAAATTGGCTCAAAGTTCGACGAGGTAACAGAAACACTTGGACAATTTCTGAAGAAACCAGAAAAGGAGATGAAGTTCAAAGTTCAGAGACTGACACAGCTTGCTGCCAAAAGGAAGAAAGTTTCACATTAGAAGTGACTTGGTGACCAGTGTAAATAGTGTAATAAACTCTTATGGAACTGTTAAATATGTTGGACTAAAGACAGTGAGACAACACTGAAGAAAAAGTAAGTTAACTTTTCATTAAATTTAATGATTTATCTAAGTCTAGTATTTCATTTTTTTTTATCATTTTTTTCAGTCAAAATTACTTCTGTTTTACTGAAAACCTCCCAGCTTCAGGGGGGCTGCGCCCCCCCGGCCCCCCCATAAGTCAATCGGCCAAATTAGATTTCAGCTGAAATCAGAATTTCCTGTTGCCATCCCTGTGTACTAAAAAATGCTGAATGGAATAAAACAGATTGTCCCTTAGAACACGTGCACCGAGTCTATTTGGATGGATGCCATCTGGCCTCATAAATGATGGGCGATTCCAGAACGGGTTGAAATTGTCTATAAAACCAATGTTAAAAGTAGGACATGTTGAGCACAACCAGGTATTAAGGGTGAGAGTTCTGCTAAAATAATTGCAACCTCTTCTGAAAGGAGCAAGTGGTCCAGAAATAAACACACGTCTGCCACAGTTCTTAAGAGTGGACAGAAGGCTCCTGAAGTCTCTCTTTAAGATCTCAGACGCTTTATCTGGGATGCTGTTGCATCCAACATGTACAATGACAATTTTAGTGTGGGGGTGTTTGTTTAATAGGTCAGGGGTAAGAACCTCAATGTGTGACACTTTAGCCCCAGGAATAAATTTTGCAACACAGTAGCTGCTTCTGACGTTCCTCATCATGGAATCACCAGTTACCAGTGCCGTCTGGAGGAACTTTGTCGGTGGCTTCTGTAGTGGTAAATAGTTTTGCCATTGCTGTTGCTGAGGCGGTGGGATGCCGGTGCGGGGGTGACACAGGGGGTTGCGCTCTTTTCTTTTTGGAGCTGGTGTAAAGTTTGGCACACCTAGGGTAGTTTTAATCTGGGGCTTGTGGGTTTGGACCTCTGCTGAAGGAGAAGGAGTGGCCACGGGGGGAAGATCAGCATCCAGGTGGGGGAAATCTTCCAAGGAAAAGATGTCAAATCTGTTTTCCAATGACAGGAGAAGGGAGGAGGCACGGCCATGCCTGGTTGATCCCCGACATTTGCTGTTGGACCTGACCATGCTCCAGGGCTGAGAAGAACCACCCGAGGCTTTGGGTTTAGCTCCGAGCTGAAGCCAGTGTTTGGTGCTGCAGTCCTGGACAGCTGAGGTTACCAGAGTAGGGGTGGAGGTGGATGGCGATATGCTAATTTCACCCAGGTAGGTAGCCGTCTCTGCTAGCTGCGAATCTGTGGCTTGTGCCGATATCCGACCAAAAATTATCGTGTCCAGATGATTTTCAGCCTCCTGAATCTTATAGAGGTTAGAGAGTCTCAGTTCCAACTCAGAAACCTTCTTAGAGAGGGAAACACAGCTGTCACAGGTCAGAGAGGGTGCCATGGCTTTCCAGGCCAGGGTTGGCTAACCAAAACAAACAGGTTAGCCTAGCCCGGTTTGTTGACCAAGAAAAATCAAGTGGCAATAATCCTTGGTCCAGTAAAATTATAAGTGGGTAGAACTCGTCGAGAACGATGATGCAGAAATTCCAACTGTTTGACAGCGTCTAGCAGCGTCTGATAGCACCTGACTTCAGGCACTAAGTCAGAGGAACAGAGGTACAAGCGCTGCTCTCAAACTGCAGAAGGTTTACCTTTATTTTACCTCAAGAGAACAGCAAGTTATGCAGAAAGTACTGAAACATTGAACAGGTGCACATGTGTATTCAAAAGGTTGGAGAAGGTCAAAGTAAGCTCACCTGGAAAGGTTCTAGTGTATTTTAATTGCATCCTGAAATTTCACCTGAAAGCTGAATATCCCTAACTTTTTGTGAGTAGTGTAGATATGTGCGTGCGTGCACGTGTCCGCCCCTGTGATCCTGCCCCTGGAAAAAAGTTCAGGCTCAGGATTTTTTTTTTTTTTTGCTTTAACCTCTGAGAAAGTGGTGGCCTATTGTATCAAAGGCAGCAGTCAGATCTCGTCCAACCAGGACTTAAATTCTGCACAAGTCCATGTTGTGCCTTAGATCATTAACAATCCTGACCAGGGCTGTCTCTGTACTGTGGTTCATCCTAAAACCAGACTGGTTTTCATCAAATATGTTGTTTGATGTAAAAAAAATATTTAACTGAGTAAAAACAAGTTTTTCTAAAATTTTGTTTAAAAATGATAAGTTGGATACTGTCGTAAAGGTCATAAAGGTTTTCAGGATCTAACTGGCTCTTCTTCAGGAGGGTGTCACCACTGCCGTTTTAAAGGCAGCAGGGAAAACACCCGTCAGGAGAGAGCAGGTCATGATGGCTACACTCACACTGCAGGTCTTGATGATCAATTCTGATTTTTTGCTGAGATGTGATTTTTCTGTGTGGGCATTCACATTATAACTTAAATGCGACCCCCATCAGACTGGAGGATGATCGGTCTCCAGCTATATGAAGTGACCCGCATGCGCAGAAGAAAACACAACGTCAGACACAGCGCTGTGTTTGAGGAAGTAAATATGAGCACCGAACGACTGAGGGGACAGAACTCCTTCACCTTTGATGCAGCGCAGCAAAATAAATGTTAAAATCATTGAGAAATGTTTATGCACAAAATAAATGATAACACCTTCATTCCTCTACATGCCAGATGACCACTTTTTTTTTTATAAATGTGCTGTTACTGCACGCATGTAATGGCTATGGCTTCAGCCCCGAACACCCCCCCCCCACTCAATTTTGAAGTTGTTGTGCAGTCTGAGCCGACAAAAATTACAATCCAGTGGTAAAGGGAAGGAGATTGATTACAAAGAGAGCACAAATCAGCTGAGTCTGCCATGCCTGCGGCGTCCGCCACCACAGAACTGTAGCGTCTGTCTCACTTCACTGAGGAAAAAGTCGGATGAAATGTGACATGACCCTTCAGACGGAGGTGGCTTTGGAAAATATCAGATACGATTCGGAGTTAGGACCACATTTGAAAGTGGCCTGGGTCTGGTGTGAAAAAATCACATCTGTGTTGTTCAGACAGTCATTAAAAAATCAGATATGGGTCACATTTGTGCAAAAAAATCAGAATTGGGCATTAAAACCTGCAGTGTGACCGTAGCCTGTGTTTAAAAGTTCCTCCTGGAAAAATCCACAAAATGTTTTTAAGAGTGATGTGGGAATGGGATCTAAAAGACAGTTGTTGGATTGACCTGGGAGAAAGCTGGACCAGGAGTGTCAGCATCAACCAGGGCAAAACTCTCCAGCGTTCCCTCAGATAAAAGCAGACGTTCCACAGTACTAAAAACAGCATCTTGTGATAAAAGACTAGATCTAATAACCTCTAATTTACGTCCCACTTGATGAAGACCCTGGAGAGACTGCTCCTTGCTCACCTCCGCCCCCTGGTGGAACCAGCGATGGATCCACTCCAGTTCGCCTACCAGCATGGCATTGGGGTGGAGGATGAGGTGATCTTCCTCCTTCACCGTTCTCTGTCCCACCTGGAGAAGCCCGGGAATATGGTGAGGATCATGTTCTTTGACTTCTCCAGTGCTTTCAACACCATCCAACCGATGATCCTGAAGGACAAGCTGCTGCGCGCAGGGGTGGACCAGCACCTGTCATCATGGATCCTGGACTACCTCACGAACCGGCCTCAGTTTGTGAGAACCCGGGACTGTGTGTCCGACACGATCATCAGTAGCACGGGGGCCCCCCAGGGAACGGTGCTGGCTCCCTTCCTGTTCACTCTTTATACTGCGGACTTCTCACACAACACAACACACTGCCATCTACAGAAGTTCTCTGATGACTCTGCGATCGTTGGCCTCATCTCCAATGGAGATGAAGCTGAGTACAGAGGGCTTATCCAGGACTTCGTGGACTGGTGCCATCGGAACTGCCTCCAGATCAACGCGAGGAAAACTAAGGAGCTGGTGGTGGACTGCCGCAGGCATGGGCAGCCCCTCACAGTACCAGTAAATATACAGGGAACAGACATCGAGATGGTGACATCCTATAAGTACCTGGGTATTCATCTGAACAATAAACTTGACTGGTCACACAATACTGACGCACTCTACAAGAAGGGACAGCGCAGGCTGTTCCTGCTGAGGAGACTCAGGTCTTTTGGTGTACAAGGGGCGCTGCTGAAGTCATTCTATGACACGGTGGTGGCATCAGCCATCACTTTTGGAGTGGTCTGCTGGGGCAGTGGCATTACTGCAGCCGATAGGAAGAGACTGAACAAACTGATTAAGAAAGCTAGCTCTGTCCTGGGGCAGTGCCTTGATCCGATGGAGGAGATAGGAGAGAGAAGGACGGTGGCTAAACTGTCATCTCTGCTGGAGTCCGAGTTCCACCCTATGCAGGACATACTGAATGCACTGAGGAGCTCATTTAGCAGCAGACTACATCATCCCAGGTGCACAACCGAGAGGTTTCGTAGGTCCTTCCTACCAACGGCTGTCAGACTGTACAACCTAAGCAGGGCTGCTCGCAGAGATAGCAAAAAGACGTAACAAACTAATAGTTTTTTGAATGCAAAAGATGCAATAGACTTACACAATGGTCCCCTCCGGCATACAACTAGGAACATACCGGTCGCTATGGAGGGTGAGAATATGTATGGGCACATAATCATACCATGTAGGATAACTAAGTAGTCGGTTATGCTGTTTCATTCCATCTAGCAACAATGCTCTGCACTGTGTGTGTTTATATATTTACATATTTATTCCATCTAGCTACAATGCTCAGCACTGGGTGTGTTTATATATTTATATATCTACATATTATTCCATCTAGCTACATTGCTCCGCACTGTGTGTGTTTATATACTTGCATATTTATTCCACCTAGCTGCAATGCTCCGTACTGTGGGTGTTTATATATTTACATATTTATTCCATCTAGCTACAATGCTCTGCACTGTGTTCATATATTCATATATTTATTCCATCCAGCTACAATGCTCTGCACTGTGTGTCTGTGTGTGTGTGTATATATATATATTTTATAGTAATACGTACATATGTATATTAGCTGCTCTTGCTTGCTTGTTTTTTTTCTTGCCTTCTGATTGTTGCTCTGAGTGTTGCTATCCCTGTGCTGTTGCAATCCTGGAATTTCCCCGTTGTGGGACTAATAAAGGCTTATCTTATCTTATCTTATCTTTACTTCTGAAGTCCTCACCTGGTGAGTCTGTTGGCATCATGCTGGACTTCTTAAAATCAGGGTTGATCAGGTGATCTATGGTGGAGAAAAGGATTCTGGGATTGTTTTTGTGACTATTTATTATTTTGTAGAAGTAGGAGTTTCTGGTTTGTTTGACTGTGCTATTATATAGTTTCAGTTCAGGTAGAGTTTGGTAGTGAACAGTTCATTTTGTTTTTCTCCACCTTCTCTCTGCTGCTTTGCATTTTCTTTTCTGCTGTTTTATATCTCCATTCCACCAGGGTGGGACAGGTTTAGTTTTTGCATTTTTGGTCTTTAATGGTGCAACCAAATCCAGAGCTGATTTTAGTTTGAAGTTAAACTGTCAGTAATAAAATCAAATGATGCAGGTTTTGGCACTGGCCAGTAACATTGCTATCATTAGCTGGTAATGTTGACAACATTAGTCAGGAAAGTTCCTAACATTAGGCAGCAACATTGCTAACATTAGCCTGTAACATTGCTAATATTGGCTGGTAATATTGCTCTCATTAGCTGGTAACGTTGACAGCATTAGCCGGTAAAGTTGCTATCATTAGCCGGTGACATTGCTAACATTAGCCAGTAAGGGTGCTAACATTAGCCGGTAATGTTGCTAACATTAGCCGGTAATATTGTTAACATTAGCCGGTAACATTGCTAACATTAGGTGGTAACATTGCTAACATTAGCCTGTAACATTGCTAACATTGGCCGGTAATGTTCCTATCATTAGCTGGTAACGTTGACAGCATTAGCCAGGAAAGTTCCTAACATTAGCCGGTAACATTGCTAACATTAGCCTGTAACATTGCTAATATTGGCCTGTAATGTTGCTCTCATTAGCTGGTAACGTTGACAGCATTTGCCGGTATAGTTGCTGTCATTAGCCGGTAACATTGCTAACATTAGCCAGTAAGGGGGCTAACATTAGCTGGTAATGTTGCTAACATTAGCCGGTAATGATGCTTCCATTAGCCAGTGATATTGTTAACATTAGCCTGTAAGGTTGCTAACATTAGCCAGTACTGTTGCTAACATTGTCTGGTAACGTTGCAAGCATTGGCCAGTAACATTGCTAACGTTAGCTGGTACAGTTTCTAACATTAGCCAGTAAAGGTGCTAATATTTATTTATATACATTTATTGCTAACATTATATAAGTGCAGGTTAGTTAGTAGTTAGTTAACATTAGCCAGTACCACTAATCAGCAATAATAAGCAGAGCCCAACCGATATATCGGTTAACTGCTGTTATTGGCCAATATTAGATCAGTGGGTGTCTGTCAGTCCTCCGTTCCATCATAAGTCTGCAGCTTTCTCCTCCAGCGTTGTGAATTTTTAGCCCCACTGTGTCATGGGTACCTGCATAGTAATCCCCGTCTGATACTGCAGTATTTGAGGCTCCTTTTTTCTCGATAAACTAAGCAAACAGACATGAAGCAGAACAATTTTTGTCACTGAGAAGCGGAGCTAAACGTGTTTTTGTTTTTTGTTTTTGTGTAGCAGCGGTCAGACCTTCCTGACTGGAGTTTGGGGGAATACCTACCAGACCACCAGCTGGCAGAACCCCGGACAACAGGACCCCGGTAACAGTTAAAAAATTAAATTAAAATCTACGTTTACTGATTTTTTTTTTTTTTTGTTGTTTTTTTTTTACTAAATTTGTCACAACTGTCCAGCCTTGTTCTTTACTCTTCATACTCCTTGCTGATTTGAAACATTTTACCTGTACATGTGTGATGATTGTGTTTTTGATGTTGGGCAATAAATATATGATGATGAAACAGCATGACACATTTATTCCCACGGCTGAGACAGGGTTTGTATGTCCGTAGGTCACAGCATGGCTCAGACGGGACAGATGGACTACTCTAAAGCATGGGAGCAGTACTATAAGAAACTAGGTGAGCACACACTCGTTCCGTACTAGACAGGTACAGTCAGAAGGCCGGGGGGTGGGGGGTGGAGGTGTGCATGAATTTAGCATGAGGTACAAATGCAAGTTAGCTGCAAATGTGCTAGAATAGAAGTGCAAAGATATAAAATTAGCCTAGTCAAAAATGTAAAAAGTCGCAAATTTGTATTTTATTACATACAACAAAACTTTAACCAGCATTTAGATGAATGGTGCAAATTTACAAGAAAAGGCTAAAAATTTACAGGACAAAAGTTAAAAAAAAAAAGAGAGAAAAGTTGAACATTTACAGGAAAAAAAATAGAATTTACAACAAAAAAAGCTTTGAAATTTAAAGAAAAAAGTTGAAAATTTCAGGAAAAAAGTTGAAAATTTACAGGAAAAATTTTGAAATTAGAAAAGTTAAAGGAAAATAGTTTCAAATTTACAAGAAACAAATGTGAAAATTTACAGGGGAAAAAGGTTCAAAATTTACAAGAAAAAAATTGAAAATTTACCCCCCCCCCAAAAGTTGAAAATTAAAGGAAAACATTTCAAATTTACAAGAAAAATTTTGAAAAAAAGAACATTTAAAGGTATAAATTAAACTTATGAGAAAAAAATGAATAAAAATTGCATAAAAAGAAGTTTAAAATTTACAGGAAAAAAGTTGCAGATTTACACCGCATTCCAAATTATTATGCAGATATGATTTTAGCATCATGAACATTCAATTTTTTGTTTTTCAGTTACACTCATGCATGGTATTGTATCTCAGGGCTCTTTGCATCACTGATATCAATCTCTGACACCTGTCATAATTAGTTTGCCAGGTGAGCCCAATTAAAGGAAAACTACTTCAGAAGGATGTTCCACATTATTAAACATGCCACAGGTTTCAAGCAATATGGGAAAGAAAAAGGATCTCTCTGCTGCCGAAAAGCGTCCAGTAGTGTAATGCCTCGGACGAGGTATGAAAACATTAGATATTTCACGAAAACTTAAGCGTGCTTATTGTACTGTGAAGAAATTTGTGGCTGATTCAAAGCACAGACAGGTTCATGCAGATAAAGGCATAATGAGGAAGGTTTCTGCCAGACAAAATCATCGGATTACGAGAGCAGCTGCTAAAATGCCATTACAAAGCAGCAAACAGGTATTTGAAGCTGCTGGTGCCTCTGGAGTCCCATAAATCTCAAGATGTAGGATCCTCCAGAGGCTTGCAGTTGTGCATAAACCTACTATTCTGCCACCCCTAACCAATGCTCACAAGCAGAAACGGTTGCAGTGGGCCCAGAAATACATGAAGACGAATTTTCAAACAGTCTTGTTTACTGATGAGTGCCCTGCAACCCTGAATGGTCCAGATGGATGGAGTAGTGGATGGTTGGTGGATGGCCACCATGTCACAACAAGGCTGCAATGTCAGCAAGGAGGTGGCGGAGTCTTGTTTTGGGCCGGAATCATGGAGAGAGAGCTGGTAGGCCCCTTTAGGGTCCCTGAAAGTGTGAAAATGACCTCGGCAAAATATATAGAGTTTCTGACTGACCACTTTCTTCCATGGTGCAAAAAGAAGAACCATGCCTTCCATACCAAAATTATCTCCATGCATGACAATGCACCATCTCATGCTGCAAAGAATACCTCTGTGTCATTGGCTGCTATGGGCATAAAAGGAGAGAAACTCACGGTGTGGCCCCCATCCTCCCCTGACCTCAACCCTATTGAGAACCTTTGGAGCATCCTCAAGCAAAAGATCTATGAGGATGGGAGGTAGTTCACATCAAAACAGCAGCTGTAGGAGGCTATTCTGACATCTTGCAAAGAAATTCAAGCAGAAACTCCCCAAAAACTCAAGTTCAGTGGATGCAAGAATTGAGAAGGTTAACATGTAACTTGGCCTGTTAAGATGTTTTTGAATGAAATAGCTTTTGATTTCAGTAAATGTGACCTCCTAATGCTGCAAATTCAACAAATGACTATTTTCAGTTCTTTACAACCAATAAAATGTTTTGAAACTCTGTTGTGCATAATAATTTGGACCAGTGCATTTTGAGTTTTTTAATTTTTGCAAAATAATAGCTATCATTGGGAGGTTTGTTCAATAAAATTTGAATTATGCTGTAATGGTTGATGACTTGAAAATTATAATGACTGCCATTTGCATCAACTATTTAGGAAAATCAGAAACAAACATTAGCGTAATAATTTGGAATGTGGTGTAAAGGGAAAATGTAGCGAATTTATGGGAAAATTGATGAGAAAAACATTTGTAAGAATTTTTTACCCATTTGTGCTTAGAATTGTTGGTTCAAACTAATTTTATTTCAATTCAACTTTATTTACAGTGGGGCAAAAAAAGTATTTAGTCAGCCACCAATTGTGCAAGTTCTCCCACTTAAAAGATGAGAGAGGTCTCCAATTTTCATCATAGGTATACCTCAACTATGAGAGACAAAATGAGAAAAAAAAATCCAGAAAATCACATTGTCTGATTTTTAAAGAATTTATTTGCAAATTATGGTGGAAAATAAGTATTTGGTCACCTACAAACAAGCAAGATTTCTGGCTCTCACAGACCTGTAACTTCTTCTTTAAGAGGCTCCTCTGTCCTCCACTCGTTACCTGTATTAATGGCACCTGTTTGAACTAATTATCAGTATAAAAGACACTTGTCCACAACCTCAAACAGTCAGACTCCAAACTCCACTGTGGCCAAGACCAAAGAGCTGTCAAAGGACACCAGAAACAAAATTGTAGACCTGCACCAGGCAGGGAAGACTGAATCTGCAATAGGTAAGCAGCTTGGTGTGAAGAAATCAACTGTGGGAGCAATTATTAGAAAATGGAAGACATACAAGACCACTGATAATCTCCCTCGATCTGGGGCTCCACGAAAGATCTCACCCCATGGGGTCAAAATGGTCACGAGAACGGTGAGCAAAAATCCCAGAACCACATGAGGGGACCTAGTGAATGACCTGCAGAGAGCTGGGACCAAAGTAACAAAGGCTACATCAGTAACACACTACGCCACCAGGGACTCAAATCCTGCAGTGCCAGACGTGTCCCCCTGCTTAAGCCAGTACATGTCCAGGCCCGTCTGAAGTTTGCTAGAGAGCATTTGGATGATCCAGAAGAGGATTGGGAGAATGTCATATGGTCAGATGAAACCAAAATAGAACTTTTTGATAAAAACTCAACTTGTTGTGTTTGGAGGAGAAAGAATGCTGAGTTGCATCCAAAGAACACCATACCTACTGTGAAGCATGGGGGTGGAAACACTATGCTTTGGGGCTGTTTTTCTGCAAAGGGACCAGGACGACTGATCCGTGTGAAGGAATGAATGAATGGGGTCATGTATCGTGAGATTTTGAGTGAAAACCTCCTTCCATCAGCAAGGGCATTGAAGATGAAACGTGGCTGGGTCTTTCAGCATGACAATGATCCCAAACACACCACCCGGGCAACGAAGGAGTGTCTTCGTAAGAAGCATTTCAAGGTCCTGGAGTGGCCTAGCCAGTCTCCAGATCTCAACCCCATAGAAAATCTTTGGAGGGAGTTGAAAGTCCGTGTTGCCCAGCGACAGCCCCAAAACATCACTGCTCTAGAGGAGATCTGCATGGAGGAATAGGCCAAAATACCAGCAACAGTGTGTGAAAACCTTGTGAAGACTTACAGAAAACCTTTGACCTCTGTCATTGCCAACAAAGGGTATATAACAAAGTATTGAGATGAACTTTTGTTATTGGCCAAATACTTATTTTCCACCATAATTTGCAAATAAATTTTTTAAAAATCAGACAGTGTGATTTTCTGGATTTTTTTTTTCTCATTTTGTCTCTCATAGTTGAGGTATACCTATGATGAAAATTGGAGACCTCTCTCATCTTTTAAGTGGGAGAACTTGCACAATTGGTGGCTGACTAAATACTTTTTTTCCCCACTGTATATAGCACCATTTCACAACAGTGATCTCATAGCACTTTCAACTGTAGGGGAAACCCCCACAGTTGCAGAAAGACCCCAGCAATCAGGCGATCCCCTGTGAGCGGCGCTTGGCAACGGTGGAGAGGAAAAACTCCCTTTTAGTAGAAACCTCCAGCAGAACCAGGCTCAGGGAGAGGCAGTCATCTGCTGCGACTGGCTGGGGGGTGTGGGGATGGAGAAGATGAAAAGAACAGACATGTAGAGAGCAAACAGCATGATGGGGACTCAATATAAGGGAGAGAACAAACAGATGTTAATGACCAGCAAAAAAAAAAATATATATATACACAGTGGGGTAAAAAAGTATTTAGTCATCCACCAATTGTGCAAGTTCTCCCACTTAAAAGATGAGAGAGGTCTCCAATTTTCATCATATGTATACCTCAACTATGAGAGACAAAATGAGAAAAAAAAATCCAGAAAATCACATTGAAGGATTTTATAAGATAAGATAAGCCTTTATTAGTCCCACAATGGGGAAATTCCAGGATTGCAACAGCACAGGGATAGCAACACTCAGAGCAATAATCAGAAGGCAAGAAAAAAAACAAGAACATCTAGTAAACATATGTACATATTACTATAAATATATATATAGACACAGTGCGGAGCATTATGGTTGGTGAATGTGCAGCAGAAAGTCTAAGCTCTCTCTCCGCGGATGCGGCGGGCCAGCTGGAAGTCTTTGGGCATGATGGTGACCCTCTTAGCGAAGAAGAGACCCACCAGGTAGGCCTCTCTGGTCTCCTGCAGAGCCATGACGGCGAAGCTCAGGAAGCGCAGGTGGGTCTTGAAGTCCTGAGCGATATCCCTCACCAGGCGCTGGACGGGCAGCTTACGGATGAGCAGCTCCGTGGATTTCTGGTAGTGACGGATCTCTCTCAGAGCCACGGGCCTGTAACGGCGAAGCCTCTTCACTCTGCTGGTGGCCGGAGCGCCTCTCCGAGCAGCCCTGGTGGCTAGCTGCCTCCTGGGGGGCTTCTTCCTCCAGTAGATGTTACGGGCGGTCTGCTTGGTTCTTGCCATCGCTCTTTATTATTCTGTCTTATATTTCTTGCACGCCGCCTAAACTTCAGCCCGCCACCCGCGTCGTTTTCGCTACAGCTCCCGGTATGTCGAGTTTCCCATTAGCACCGGGCGGCGGCCAAGTGCTAGCTAGCACCAGCTCCTCCCCGCTGCAACGTCTCCCGCTGCAAACAGTGGCTCCGTCCGCCGACCCGGGAGATCCCCGGGGCGATCCGTGCGTCCGTGATATATATACAGAGTGAAAGGTGTAGAAAGAAGAAGGAAGATAAAAAAAAAGGCTGTTGCAACGGGCAGCCGACTCGTGTGGCGCCGCCGGTCCGGCGGAACCGGAACCGGAAAAATTTTAATGAATTAATTGGTAAATTCCTCGGTAAAATAAGTATTTGGTCAATAACAAAAGTTCATCTCAATACTTTGTTATATACCCTTTGTTGACAATGACAGAGGTCAAACGTTTTCTGTAAGTCTTCACAAGGTTTTCACACACTGTTGCTGGTATTTTGGCCTATTCCTCCATGCAGATCTCCTCTAGAGCAGAGATGTTTTGGGGCTGTCGCTGGGCAACACAGACTTTCAACTCCCTCCAAAGATTTTCTATGGGGTTGAGATCTGGAGACTGGCTAGGCCACTCCAGGACCTTGAAATGCTTCTTACGAAGCAACTCCTTTGTTGCCCGGGCGGTGTGTTTGGGATCATTGTCATGCTGAAAGACCCAGCCACGTTTCATCTTCAATGCCCTTGCTGGTGGAAGGAGGTTTTCACTCAAAATCTCACGATACATGGCCCCATTCATTCTTTCCTTTACACGGATCAGTCGTCCTGGTCCCTTTGCAGAAAAACAGCCCCAAAGTATGATGTTTCCACCCCCATGCTTCACAGTAGGTATGGTTTTCTTTCTCCTCCAAACACGACAAGTTGAGTTTTTACCAAAAAGTTCTATTTTGGTTTCATCTGACCATATGACATTCTCCCAGTCCTCTTCTGAATCATCCAAATGCTCTCTAGCAAACTTCAGACGGGTCTGGACATGTACTGGCTTAAGCAGGGGGACACGTGTGGCACTGCAGGATTTGAGTCCCTGGCGGCGTAGTGTGTTTCTGATGTAGCCTTTGTTACTTTGGTCCCAGCTCTCTGCAGGTCATTCACTAGGTCCCCCCATGTGGTTCTGGGATTTTTGCTCACCATTCTCGTGATAATTTTGACCCCACGGGGTGAGATCTTGTGTGGAGCCCCAGATCGAGGGAGATTATCGGTGGTCTTGTATGTCTTCCATTTTCTAATAATTGCTCCCACAGTTGATTTCTTCACACCAAGCTGCTTACCTATTGCAGATTCAGTCTTCCCTGCCTGGTGCAGGTCTACAATTTTGTTTCTGGTGTCCTTTGACAGCTCTTTGGTCTTGGCCATAGTGGAGTTTGGAGTCTGACTGTTTGAGATTGTGGACAGGTGTCTTTTATACTGATAACGAGTTCAAACAGGTGCCATTAATACAGGTAACGAGTGGAGGACAGAGGAGCCTCTTAAAGAAGAAGTTACAGGTCTGTGAGAGCCAGAAATCTTGCTTGTTTGTAGGTGACCAAATACTTATTTTACTGAGGAATTTACCAATTAATTCATTAAAAATCCTTCAATGTGATTTTCTGGATATTTTTTTTTTCTCATTTTGTCTCTCATAGTTGAGGTATACCTATGATGAAAATTGGAGACCTCTCTCATCTTTTAAGTGGGAGAACTTGCACAATTGGTGGCAGTATAATAATTTTTTGCCCCACTGTATATATATATATATATATATATATATATATATTTCATTGAGAGTGAAGAAAGGAGTGAAGCCCAGTGCATTATTGGAGGTCCCCTGGCTGTCTAAACCTATCAGCAGCATAACTAAGGGAGGGTTCAGAGACACATGATCCCTCCCTAACTGTAGGCTATATTAAAAAGGAAGGTTTTAACCCTATTCTTAAAAACAGAGATTGAGTCTGACTCCTGAATCCAGATTGGCAGCTGGTTCCACAGGAGAGGAGCTTGATAACTGAAGGCTCTGCCTCCCATTGTACTTTTGGAGATTCTAGGTATTACATCCTGCATTTTGGGAGCATAGTGCTCTGCTGGAATGATAAGGTAGTATCAGATCTTTTAAATAAAAAGGGGCCTGATTATTTAGAGCTTGTAGTAGTTACTGTATATAAGTTAATGGTGGGAAGAATCTGATTGATTTTATCTCTGATAGATGAACTTTTATTATTGAAAAAGTTCATAAAGTCCAGACTAGTAAGCTCTAAGGGAATGCTAGGATTGACAGAGTCCTGACTCTTTGTCAACCTGGCTACAGTGCTGAAAAGAAACCTGGGATTATTCTTGTTCTTGACATGTTTCGGGACCCAGGAGACAGACACTGACACGGGTAAATTAGTGAACAATAATCTTTATTATAGTGAAAGGGTGTGTAGTGCAAATGTGAGAGCGTGGATAGTATCCTGGTCACTGGAACTGAGCACTCTGGACAGAGACCCGGCAACCCTGGAACATATAAGCACAGACAATTACTTTTGTCCCACGCTAATGACAAGCTATAAGTAGTGAGGCTTACTTGGGAGAAGCACAGGTTAAGTCCTGCTGAGAACCAGCGGCCGTGCAACGAGGAGGTGAAGGCGTCCGGTAACGAGCTGGGGTTTCCACCTGTGACTGAGACGAGGACAGGTCTTCCAGTGACTCCGGCTGTGACACCACAGACCGGGGCAATGACAAACCAGCTGATGACAAGACGAGTGATTCCACAGAGCGTGGTGACCATGACAATACAGACGACGACGACGAGGTGAGTGATTCCACAGAGCGTGGTGACGAGGACACAACAGATGACGATGACACAAACTCCACCGGTAACGGTGGCCAGTACTCCTGTAACTGATACAGTAATAATTCAGGAATTTGTGGAGCCAGACGTACCGGTAGTCGTGGTGGTAGCGAGCCGCTACGTGAGCCAGTTGGCGTAACCCCGTCAGCTGGGGACGCAGGTCCGCCGCCAAGGGGGTCCACCTGTGCACAGGGGTAGAGGTTAGGAGTAGAGTAGCAAACAGCTCTCTTACGTGCTTGACTTTGAACTGATGTCCTTGACGAGGCGAGAGACGTTCTAGACGAGGCCAGAGAAGATTCTGACGAGGCAGTTCCTGACGAGACAGCTTCAGACGAGACAGCTTCTGACGAGACAACTTCTGATGAGACAGTCTCTGACGAGGCAGTTCTTGACAAAACAATTCTTGACGAGACAGCTTCTGACGAGGCAGTTTTTGACAAAACAATTCTTGACGAGACAGACTCTGACGAGACAAGAGAATACCTTGACGAGGCCAGAGAACGGAGTTCTGGTTCTTTCTCAGACGAGGAGGACAGACGACTCCGTACCGGGCTGTCAGCAACGCTGGCTTTTAACAGCTGCTGATTAACCCCTGTGGATCTGTGCGCAGCTGGAGTTAATGATGCTAATGACGGCCCAGAGGCTGCCATGACAGTTCTCTTCTATTAATGCAGAATAATAACTTGTTCTAGCTTTTCTGAGAGATTTTTTGTAAATTAAAAGATGATTTCTCCAAGCGAAATAGATTTCATCTAATTTAGTGGAGCACCATTTTCTTTCTAATCGATGAGTCTTCTGTTTTAAGCTACAAGTTTCTGTGTTGAACCAAGGAGTTAGAAATCTCTTTTTTCTTGACTTTTTCTTTTTTTAGAGACTTTTTCTTTTTTAAAAGCACCAACATGTCTCAGGTCTGATGCATAGAAGCTGTAACACTATCTACCATGCTATCAATTACAGAAGGAGCAAGCTCTCCATAGCTTATCTCTGTTGTGTTGACACATGGCATTGAGGAAACAATCTGCATAAATTTGGTAACAGCATCATCTGAGAAGCATCTAATGTAGTAATATTTTTCTTTAGGAGCCTAATAGTCAAAAATAGTAAAATCAAAGGTTAACAGACAATGGTTTGACAGTACAGGGTTATGAGGAGACACTACAAGATTTTCTATTTCTATGCCATATGTCAGAACAGGGTCCAACGTATGGTGAAGATAATGGGTAGAATTTCCTACTTTCCTTACCAGTTTTATTCATTTCTAATGAGATATTAAAGGTTTATTATGATATTGGGGAGGGGGATTATTCTCTTTTTTTATCCAGATTGGAGGGGAAATTTCCCCCCTGGCCCTCCCTAGATTTACATTAGATTTCCCCCCCTCAAATCACCATCATCCCCCCTTCCCCAGGTTTGAAACAAAGCTTAGCAAGCACTGGGCTAGCATCCCACCTTGTCCACCTGGATGAGTAACTTCCTGACAGACCGCCACAAGGTGGTGAAAATGGGTGACATCGTCTTTGATCATCAACACTGGTGCTCCTCAGGGCTGTGTTCTGAGTCTGCTCCTCTACTCTATACGCACACAGTTAAAGTATACTGGAGGGCCCATTCTGGCCCCTGGACCTTCATACTGGCACATTTCCTGGGCAATGGCCCGGATGCTCACTAAACTCACACACAGGAATTAACAGAAATGTGAGTTTTGACCAGTGTAAATGACGTGAGTGTACGTGAGCAGTGATGCGTGTTTGTTGTGTGTGTAGGTCAGCAGAATCAGCCTCAGAGTGTGATGACAGACTACAGTAAAGCCTGGGAGGACTACTACAAGAAACAGAGTACGTCTGGACCTTTAAAGTACTGCCCTGTTAATTAAAGTCAGGTTTATTTATGAATGACAGTTTAAGTCCATCAAAGGATTTGTCTTCAGTCCCACTGGATGAGTAAGAAGCTCTAGAGAACATCTGCAACATTTTCTCTTACAGTTGTGACTTTTTGCTGTAAATTTGCAGCTTTTTCCCCAACTTGTAAACTTGCGACTTTTCTCCAACTTTTAAATTTGCAACTTTTTCTCCAACTTGTAAACTTGAGACTTTTTCCCCAGTTTCATAAATTTGCAACTTTTACCTACTTTTAAATTTGACTTTTTCCTAACTAGTATTTGCCCCCCCCCCGTCCTCTTAAATCGGTGACTTTTCCTCTTTCTTATAAATTTCCTGTTTGACTGAATTTGTTTTTGTTTGGTTTTTTACGTTTTCTTCTCCGTTTCTCAGGTCAGTCATCCCAGCAGAGTTCGGTGCCAGACTACAGTGCGGCATTAGCGGAATATTACCGACAGCAGCCGTACCTGTGGAACCCCGCCCAGATCCAGGTAACCGCCACTCTACACTACCATGCCTCCTCTAATTGATCAAAACCACTAACCCACCACTTACTGTTTCTCTCCAGGATCACTAGAGACTCCTCCCTCATCAGCGAAGGCCTCAGATGGTCGTCAACGGCAACAGATCGGGGTTTCCTAGCAACGCTCTGCCGCTTCCTCCTTTTTGTAGAGAAAAATTAAGGATTAACTGAAAAAAAAAAATCACGGACTCTTTCTGGGGTTTTTTGTTTTGTTTGTTTTTTTAATCTTACAAAGTTGATATTTTGTCGGTCAGATTTTTTCGGACTAGCCTTGGGTCGCCACGGTGTTGACCCGTTCTCTTTTTTTCTTTTGTTTTTTATCAAACTTGAATTTTCAAGATGTATCAGTGTGGCTTTGAATGATGAAATCACGTATAATCTTTATTTTGTCTAGTTTTATTTCCGATAAAAATAAAAACGGTAAACGGCTTAGCAGTCTTGAGTAAGAAAATCTGATATTATATTATTATTATTATTTTGTTTATGATGATAATGTTTTAAAGCATGCGTTGGAATGTGTGTTTTGGTTTTTTTTGACGTAGGACTATTTTAATAGCGTCAGATGGAAATGTAAAGTTTTATCGTCGGAGACAAAAAATGTGTTTTTTGGGGTTCTTTTGTACTAAATCTGTTTGTGCCGGGCGTGTTTGTTCTGATTTTACCTGTTCGTCGTCATCCTGAGGTGCGATAATGCGTTCCTGTTTTGGTTTGAAGATAGAGTTATTCCTGAATCTTTAAAGTGATTTCTTTAGGTTTTTACAACGAATAAAATAGTGATTTATATATTAGCATTGTCCAAAGCCAGATCTCTCTGTGGTTGAAGGCTAACGTCCGCTCAAAGCCACGTTTCCCCTCCTCCTGTTTTTTATTACGCAAAACGAGGAGCGGACTATTTTCTT
The DNA here is from genome assembly GCA_020510985.1 of Pholidichthys leucotaenia. Lineage (NCBI taxonomy): Eukaryota > Metazoa > Chordata > Actinopteri > Cichliformes > Pholidichthyidae > Pholidichthys > Pholidichthys leucotaenia. The sequence goes on along the minus strand of CM035838.1, from coordinate 484,699,467 downwards.
ATGGTGAGACTTTATTATTATTGCTGTTAACATGTAAATCTGATGAAGTTAGTAATATTGTTAGCAGTGTTGTGTTAGCAAAATGAATGCGTGCGTTACCTCAGCTGCCCTTTAGCCAAATGGATGTTTGCTTTTGCTGTCTCATTAGCTCAATGGTGCCTGTTAGTTTGAAGTGAGTTAATTGAAAAGGTGTTTTTTACTTGCCGTGTGTTACAAGTGTTAGCTAAATTATTGTGTATTCATGCAAGCACACGTTCCAAAAGTTATTCCCAAGTTCTTTGTTATTAAGTTTTGTCCACCCAAAGGATCATGATAACTTACAGATCTAATGTTTACTAGAAGCAGTAACCTATTTTCCCGTATCGCACATCTCACACCATGCTGTACAAACTGCTCGTTCCACTTCATGCAATATTTTCAGCTGACATTGGGATGGTTTGGGCATACTAGCCCCAAAGTTATTCGTGTTCCAGCCCATAACAGCGTTCCAAAGTGTTTGAAGTTTCCTAAGAATGCCAGATGTGATGGTATATGCTAGCTGTTGTGGCTAACGTTAGCAGGTAGCTGTTGTGGCTAACACTTGGTGCATTCCTAAACCTTGGAGCAAGGCAAACTGGGGTGTGTTCAACAAAAACTTTTGGGCTATTAAGACAGACCCCCCTTTCCCCCCAGACAGATTAAAAAAAACACATACCTCAGGTGTTTCATTTCTACTGCCCGATTTTAGAAGAGACGTTCCTCAGTTTGGTTTTGCATATGTTAGCATTCAGCAACCACAGAAGCTAGCCAATAGCTAGCTTTTCTTGGTTTCAGGGTTGCTTTTTTGTGGCCATTAAAAACTCCGACAAGAGATTTGGACCGTCTATTGGATATGGGCCACGGCGAGAATATGAATGCACCATTTGCTAGCTGCTATGGCTAGCATTAGCAGCAAGATGTTGTGGCTGATGTTAGCTGTTGTAGCTAATGTTAGTTCTTTGCTTTGCCATGATCGTAGCACAGGAAATTGCCGATCTCCTGCCACATTGTCCTTACATAGCGGCGTTTAGACGTGTGTCATAGCGACTGATGGCTTTTTTTTTGGGGGGGGGGGGGTAATTATTAACATTTTTGGAACATTACATAGATCTCCTTTTTGAGAAGAACCTTTGGAACAACATCAAGATTGAAGCAACACGGAACATTCATGTGTTCCCAGAGCTGTTTTGGAGAACCTTTGGAAGCTCCAGATCTTTTCTGCTACAACAAAGTTGTTCCACGGGTTCTTAGTTTACTTGGTTTTATGCTCATGTTCCCACAACTTTTTTCCCCCCCAGTTTTCTAATTTTCCACATCCTAAGTGTTCTCAGGTTCTTCTTACCTTAGTTGGTTTTCCACCCAGCTAAATATGTGGCAGTTTCTAGCTAAGTAAGCAATAAGCTCTAACTGGAGATAAATTTTAGATAATTAAAAATATGTTTCACAAGTTCTCAAACTAAGACAACAAAGACCTGTGGAACGTTATGTTGGGTTTCTGTTGTCGCTTTTTAGATTTATTGGAACATAGAGATGCTTCCATGTTGAAACTGTTGGCTAAACATGCTATTTCTGTATATTACCACGCTAATGGTGTTGCACAGAATTATTTTAATAATTGTCATCCAAAGTATTAATAGTATCAGACGTTTTAGTTAAAAAGGTCTTCGTAGCGACAGCATGAAAACTTGTGCAGATGTTAACATTTCACTGCTAATTAATCTGATTTAACGTGCTAGAAAACTGCCAAACAATTTCTGGTTTTCATGTTCTCTGCTAAGTTAGCTGAAACAGCAGTTAGAAGGCTGGTCCGTGTTAGCAATGTTTTTAGGGTTTGATTACTCTCCTCAGCATGCAGTTTGTTTTATAGTCATTTAAATGTGCACTTTTTGTTTATAATTTTTAAAACCAGTGCGATTGAATAGCCTTCTTAGCATTAGCATGCAGTTACCGTTGCAATCTTTTGTACACAAATTGACAAATTATGTTTTAGCTTTAACTTTGTTAGCTAAATGTTATTCTTTTGGCTGCTGAGTGATCAGCTAAGTGTTTTGTTAGCTAAGCGTTAACTGTTTAGCAAAGCCCTGTGTGTTGATGGTTGCTTGCTGACCATTGTCTCCATGTATGCTAAGCATTTAACGAAATATCTAGCTGAGCACTACATAAATGTTACCTAAAGGTTATGGATTAGCTGAGCATAATGTGCAAGTGTGCTAGCTAGCCATTGTGTGCTAGCTCTGTGTGTGAGTATTGGCTGAAGGTCGTACGTTGGCTGTATGTGTACAGATGTTAACCAGACAGCATTATGTTAGCAGTGTGAGTGTTATAAAAACAATGTATTTTAGCTATACCTGAACAATATATGCTAGCAGTGTGAGCGTTAGCTGAACGTTATAGAGTGCATCCAGAAAGTTTTCACTTTTTCCACATTCTATGTTACAGCCTTATTCCAAAATGGGATGAATTCATTTTTTTCACTCAAAATTCTACACACAATACCACATAATGACGATGTTAAAAAGATTTTTTTTTTTTTTTTTAGATTTTTGCAAATTTATTAAAAATAAAAAACTAAGAAATCACGTGTACATAAGTATTCACAGCCTTTGCTCAGTACTTTGTTGATGCACCTTTGGCAGCAATTACAGCCTCAAGTCTTTCTGAATATGATGCCACCAGCTTGGCACACCTATCTTTGGGCAGTTTGGCCCATTCCTCTTTGCAACGCCTCTCAAGCTCCATCAGGTTGGATGGGAAGTGTCGGTGCTCAGCCATTTTCAGATCTCTCCAGAGATGTTCAATTGGATTCAAGTCTGGGCTCTGGCTGGGCCACTCAAGGACATTCACAGAGTTGTCCTGAAGCCACTCCTTTGATATCTTGGTTGTGTGCTTAGGGTCGTTGTCCTGCTGAAAGATGAACCGTCACCCCAGTCTGAGGTCAAGAGCGCTCTGGAGCAGGTTTTCATCCAGGATGTCTCTGTACATTGCTGCATTCAGCTTTCCCTCTATTCTGACTAGTCTCCCAGTTCCTGCCGCTGAAAAACATCCCCACAGCTTGATGCTGCCACCACCATGCTTCACTGTAGGGATGGTATTGGCCTGGTGATGAGCGGTGCCTGGTTTCCTCCAAACATGACACCTGACATTTACACCAAAGAGTTCAATCTTTGTCTCATCAGACCAGAGAATTTTGTTTCTCGTGGTCTGAGAGTCCTTCAGGTGCCTTTTGGCAAACTCCAGGTGGGCTGCCATGTACCTTTTACTAAGGAGTGGCTTCCGTCTGGCCACTCTACCATACAGGCCTGATTGGTGGATTGCTGCAGAGATGATTGTCCTTCTGGAACGTTCTCCTCTCTCCACAGAGGAACACTGGAGCTCTACTACTACTACCATTGTGTTCTTGGTCACCTCCCTGACTAAGGCTCTTTAACCTCTTGCACTCTGGTCAGTTTCCCTAAAAACGCCTAAAAATAGCATACACAAAGTAAATCAAAAGCTGTTGTTCAACCCTTTGTAGCATCTTCATGGGGTTGGTCTCATTTAAAAGAAAACACTTTGAATTTTTTGGCAGAAGAGTCATAATCTCTTTAAGTGCTCCTGCCACTGAGTAACAGTCATCTAAACATACTGAACTTAAAGAAAATAAAATTCGCCTGGGTGTTTTTTTTAGATACAAATGCTTGCAAATAACACACAGCTGTCAGATCCGGGCTGGAAAATGCAACAGAGATGTAGAACCAAGTGTTATCCAGCTGAGGTCAAAATTTTGTAACAGTACCACAAAAAATGAATATATTACACAGCTTTTTTGTCAGGTTGTTCCCAGGCGTTTTTGAACTGTGCCAAATTGTGCCAAATGGCACAGTTTGGAAAAACGTCTGTAACTTTTGAATGATTCAATATAGAAACTTCATCTTGGGCTCTAATGAAAGATGACACTCAGGGCTGTGTGTGTGTGTGTTGGGGGGTTGTTTATTCTTTCATGAATGAATGAATGAACAAACAAGCCCACACAAAGAAGCATGCCACGTAAAAAATGTGTGGCTTTTTTTTACAAGAAAAAATAACCTACAGTGCAATAAAAATTATACTAAAATATCTACAATGTAGAGGATAACAACTCTCCCCCTCTCCCCCCCCCCCCCGCTACAGAGGAGCGTGGGTCCGTGCGCCGTGGTCCGTCATGTGGCTATGACGCACAGTTGTACTAAAATATCTGCAATGTAGAGGATAACAACGCACACTCCGGACCGTGCGCCGCGGTCCGTCATGTGGCGATGACGCACAGTTGTAATTTACCAATCGGTCAGAAGTCATTTTGATTACAATTTTCAGGGATAAAGAATAATTTAGCTTATAACACTTACCTGTCCACAACAGCAGTGTCGCTGGCGAACATCTGTTCCTCATTGTCAGACGAACATGACGCTGGTCCGCTTGTTACGACTCGTGGTTCTGGTCACGCGACCCGGTCAAACCATGATTCCATTATTGCGGTTTTGCGCTTCCATGATTGTGGTTTTGGCGAACGATTTTTCAAAACAAATAAGATCAGTAGTAATAAAAAAAGACTGGCGAACGCTACCGTTACACACAGCGGCTTACACAAAACCGATTTTACGCACGGGACGCACGCTTTCAATCGTCGAACTTCTCTGCTTCAGTTGACTCGTTGTATTCGCAGTCGTTGGTAGGCAGGTCCTTCTTGCTAGGTTTTCAGTCATTGGTTCTTCAAGGCTTCAGAAACCCAATTCAAGGCTCTTATTAGTCGAATGAGAGGTCAGTCAAATCTAAACCAATCAAAGCACTCCTTTGGCTTTCTGTTCGCGGCTGTGTGTGTAGTGGAAGAACGGAAATGCAGCTTTTTTTTTTTTTTCAGTGCGCTCTGAGACGCACAGTGCACACTAGGACGCACGAGGACGCAGAGACATGACCGCCCGCAGTATCCCGGGATGCAAGAGGTTAAACTTTATTTATATAGCACCTTTCATACAACAAAGTGCAGCTCAAAGTGCTTTACAGTTAAGAACAGTTCCAGATAAAATACAAACAAAACAAAAAGACAAAGAGATCCCTCCCCCCCGCCCCCACTCTCATCCAAGACATCCATCCACCTGGCCCCCAACCCACCCCAGACCCCACCTCCTCCCGCTCTGTTCCATCCCATCCATAAGTAATAGTAGGCATAGTTAAAACATGGCTGAGGACTGAGGACCAGAGTGAGGAAATGCCATCCTAGGGGGACCATCAGCACCAGGAATAGGTCTCAGCCCATAGCTGTAGAGACACCGCCACATGGGCCACTCCGGCCCCGGCAGACAGAGGAGTCTGCACCACAACCAACAGGCTGTGACTGGACTCCCACATCCCACTACGCCAGGACCACCACCACAGCAGCATCCCCACCGCCAGAACCAATCACAGCTTCCAGTTCCAAGAACCCCCCAGTGAGGAACCACTAGAGCTAAAAATAACATAAGATAAAATAAAATACAATAGAATACAGTAAGAAGCAGAGTAAGATCATGAATAAAAATAAATAAGAGAATAAAATGGTTAAAGGAATAATAAATATATCCATATTTATATTGTAATGCAAAACTGAATTAAAATAGTCTAAAAATATAAAGATATATAAATAAATAAAATAGCCAAAGAAGTGTATAAACATAAATGATAAAATTAGTTAAAAGCTAAACTCAAAAGAGGTCTTGAGCCTCCTTTTAAAACCATCAATGCTCTCAGCAGCCCTGAGGTCCTCTGCAGGCCGTTCCACAGACGTGGGCCCAAAAACTCCCAACGATTCCTCACCGTGGGTTTTTGTCCTAACTTTAGGTATCATTAAAAGGCCAGTACCAGAGGACCTCAGGGTCTACGAGAGTCGCTATGGTAAAAGCAGATCAAGTAAATAAGAAGGACTGAGACCATTAAGAATTTTATAAACCAATAAAAGAACTTTAAAATGGATTGTATAACTCACAGGGAGCCACTGCAGCGATTCTAAAACTGGCTTAATATGCTCTCTCTTTCTGGTCCTCGTCAGCACATGGGCTGCTGACTTCTGTCATAGTTGTAAGTTACTGATCATCTTTTTCGTCATCGTCGTCGGCCTCCGTCGGTCTATGATGACCATGGAAGAGAATCCTAAGCGTCTACTCTGCTGGAACAGCACCGCCTGTGGCTGAACAGGCCGATGCGCACCAGTGTTCTACCTTCCAGCGTTGGGCGTTGGTAGGATTCAAGCCTGGGCAGGAAGATATGGAGGACAAGATGTTACCCATGCAGCATGTCCCCCCTCTCCACGTCACTGATGAATCCAAAGGAACAGCAGGGCTGCTATAGTTTGGCACCAGCGCCGTTGCAGGAGCTGCCAGAACGATGTTGAGCACAACAGAGAACTGCCTTAGGGGCTCCGACTCCGGATTTTTCCTCAGGGTTGACTCCCAAAGCCTTTCCCATGACCGGGTGTGCCGCAAGGCAGCGGAGGTTTGAAATCAGGGTTTACCTTCCCCTAGATGGGCTACCTTCCCAGGTTGACGAGCCACCATCTACCCGAAGCATCTGGTTTTAAGGCGCCAGAGATCCGCCCTCGCCCCTTCTCCTGGTTCCAAGGTTGTCATAGCCAGGAGCGGCACTGGGGTTAAGCTCCCAGTGCTCATAAAATGCTCCTTATGGCGTGCGTCTCGAAAAGCCTCTGACAACTAAGTCCAACTCCTAGCCTGCCTGTGTGGCTTAGTCTCTAAGCCCGGTGGAACTGCTTTTACTAATAGGATCATCTTTTTAGGAAGACCAAAAAGGAGAGCATTGCAATAATCAATACGACTGGACATAAAGACATGCATTAGCGTCTCTGTGTTTTCTTGAGAGAGAAATGGACGGACTCTGGCTATAGTCTTTAGATGATAAAATCCAATTTTCAAAATATTAATGTGCAGAATAAAACTTAAGCTCAGACTCAAAATAACGGCCAGGTTTTTAACTTGTGTTGATGGAATAAGAGACAATGTTTGTAATTTTGGTATAAAAGTTTCTGTCTCTGAGCTTCAGGACAGATAACTAAAACTTCAGTTTTGTCCTGGTTGAGCTGTAGGAAATGCTCTGCCATCTAGGACTTAATTTCTAAAATGCAGTTAAAAAGGACATTGATTGGTGCTGGGTCATCAGGAGAGACGGAAATGTAAAGCTGAGTATCATCAGCATAACTGTTGAAACTAATTCCGTGTCTCCTGATGACATTGCCTAGTGGCAGCATGTACAAATTAAAAAGAATTGGACCTAAAATCGAACTGAGGAACACCACAATCCGTGTTGTATCTCCTTGATGAGGAGCATTCACCCAGGATGACATAAAATTCTCTGCCAGTGAGGTAGGATTTAAACCAGCTGAAAACAGTGCCTGAGAGGCCGATCATATTGCGCAATCTGTTTAAAAGAATATAATGGTCTACTGTGTCAAATGCTGTGCTTAGATCCAGTAAGACCAGGACCGAGAACATGCTCTTGTCCATGTTAATTCTGAGATCATTTAGAACCTTGATCAGGGCCGTCTCTGCTGTAATTTGACTGAGTACAAATCATGAGTTTTCATAAAATCATTTAACTGGTTAAAAACTACTTTCTCTAAAATTTTACTTAAAAATGGCAGGTTGGACACTGGTGTCATATATGAATATGATGTATTATTGTGTGATGAGGGTGGTGCCTCCACCTTTCCGGTTCCGCTGCCATCCTGGGTATAAAAGGCCGATGCCGAAGAGGCACGGTCTCTTTTGACCTTCACTTCTGCCTGTACGGGAGCGCCTAGTGTCTGTGAGTCACACAATAAAGTTGAGTTCTATTGCACCTCCGGCCTCGTCATTGGATTACAGATTATGGACATAACAACTGGTCTGTAATTGTTCAGTACTTCAGTGTCTAAATTATTTCTCTTCAGAACAGACTTGACAATGGCTGTCTTAAAAGCACTAGGAAAAACTCCTGTCTGAAGAGAATAATTTAAAATGTTCCGAACATCATTAACTAAAAAGCTACAAATGGATTTTAAAAATGGAGTAGGAATTGGATCTAAAAGGCAAGTTGCTGGTTTTAACTGGGAAGATAACTTTCTCCAGCACCCTAGCATCAACCAGGACAGAACTCCAGTGTTCCCCACATAGAAACAAAGGTTCAGCTGTATTAAAACCAGTAGGTTGTGATGGACTGATAGCTGACCTTGTAGTTTTTATTTTATTGCTGAAGTGAGCTGCAAACTCCTCACATTTGGAGTCTGCAGACATCCTGCTAGACATGTTAAAAATCGGGTTTAACTGATCAATTATTCATCCGTCTCAACCTAATTGCTCAGTTTAGACAGCCGGCCAGCTCTCGGAAGAGTCCTGGTGGTTCCGAACTTCTTCCATTTACGGATGATGGAGGCCACTGTGCTCACTGGGACCTTTAAAGCAGCAGAAATGTTTCTGTACCCTTCCCCAGATTTGTGCCTTGAGACAATCCTGTCTCGGAGGACTACAGACAGTTCCTTTGACTTCATGCTTGGTTTGTGCTCTGACATGCACTGTCACCTGTGGGACCTTCTATAGACAGGTGTGTGCCTTTCCAAATCATGTCCAATCAACTGAATTTACCACAGGTGGACTCCAGTTAAGCTGTAGAAACATCTCAAGGATGATCAGTGGAAACAGGATGAACCTGAGCTCAATTTTGAGCTTCATGGCAAAAGCTGTGAATACTGATGTACATGTGATTTCTTAGTTTTTATTTTTGATAAATTTACAAAAATCACAAAACTTATGTTCACATTGTCATTATGGGGTATTGTGTGTAGAATTTTGAGGAAAACAATGAATTTAATCCATTTTGGAATAAGGCTGTAACAAAAAAACGTGGAAAAAGTGAAACGCTGTGAGGACTTTCTGGATGCTCTGTATGTTAGCAGTGTGAGTGTTAGCCGAACAGCGCATTTCAGTTGTGTGTGTTACACAAACAATGTATGTTAGTTATACTGTACATGTTAAATGAATGCCGTGTGTTAGCCGTATGTGTTAGCTGAACATGCTAGTTGTGTGTTAGCTCTACCTGAAAGATGTATGTTAGCTGTGTGTGTATTTTTGCATATGTGAGTGTTAGCTGAACATTGCGAGTCGGACCACAGAGAGGTTTGTCTTTCCTCGGGCGATGTGACTGTTGAATCAAATATGTGCTTCTGCTTCCTGTACCTGTGACGCCGATGGTGATGACGATGATAATAATGAGTTCTCCTGTTCAGGGGCCTATTTAAATCTGTTCTAAATATTCAGTTTGTCGATGCAATGTTGTGGGTTGTGTAAATTTCCACTCTGCCGGGCGCTCTCCAGTTTAAAAATGTACTTTGTTAAAAATTATATTGTTTAATTCACGTGTTTTTTAACCGAGAAAAGCTGTGTTATTATTCTCAAGACTGCTAGGCTAACTGTCACAATCTCTTTTGGACACCGCCATGCTGCAATAAAGCCGGATTTGTCGCTTTTTAACGTGTCTGTAATTGGACCAGAAGTATTGTCATCACAGGTGCGTTGATTTAACCCCCCCCCCTTTTTTTTGGGTGTGGTGGCAGTTCCGGAGAGATGGAGGAATAGACTACTTGCATAATGTAGCATAACATCGTACTTATGGTTAAGGCCAGACAACATTACTTTCGCTCACTACGCAGAAAATGATTATCTAATTTTACTTATTGTATACATTTTAAACAGTATTGACAAATTGTTTTTTGTATATAGAGGTTGTGTTTCATATTTTGTTCCTTTTTTAAAAATCATCTGTCACGTGTAGCATCAAGCTAACTAGCTTGATTTTCACTTTTTTGCCAAAAAATCAAGATGACTGGCATACACTGGCATAATTTCCCAGTTTGGAATCGATAAAGTACATCTATCTATACCAGGAGTCTCCAACCTGGGGCTGCTGGAACATTCAGGTTTCTATAGGAAGTTTTCTAATTTCACTTATTAATTGGGCCAAAGATTTGCAAATAATTTGGTGTTGTGCATGAGTGCCTACAGAACACATGCACAAGAATTTGCAAATCTTTGGACCAATTAAGAAGTTAAATTAGAAAATTTCCCATCGAAACCTGAATGTTTCAGGAGCCCCAGGTTGGACACCCCTCATTTATACGCTGATGTTGCTAGCTAAGGCTAGCTAGGTCAACTGACCAGCCAGCTATGCTATTTAAAGAAAATTATATAAAAAGTAGCCAAAAGACAAACTGTATACAAAAAAAACCTGTGTCCATTCTATTAACAGTATATATTATAAGTAAACATAGATAAATAGATTTAATGATGAGAAAAAACATTATGCCGTAAACTAAAGCAACGTTGTTTGGCTAGCAGAAGTTGGTCACGCTACACGGTGCAAGTACTCTCCATGTAGTGAAGGGATTAAAAATCCCCAATTTTGTTAGTGCTTGAGTGGATGATGGTGCTGTGCCCGGAAACTAAACATGGCACCATCGTCCAATCCGGTGTAGATCTTCCTAGCCCCACCCCCTGATCCTGTAAGGGGGGAAGGATGGGGGTGGTGGAGGGTTTTTTTGTTTTTTTGTTTTATGGTTTCATTTTTTTTTCTAATGGACAAACATCCAAACTGTAACCTTCAGATTTTTCTATTAGATTCTATTGATGGATAGTTGAGTACGAACCCGAGCCACAAAGACTGTCGGTGGCTGAGGAAGAGGATGGTGATGATGATGATGATTTATGAGGGCTAATAAACAAGCTCGTTCTTTCAGACTCTGTCTTTATTTCAAAATGCTAACATGAATGAAACTACTACGCCACTTTTTTGTTAATCTAATCATCAAATCCTGTATAGGTCCAGTTCCACTTTTCAGCTGACAGTGGATCAGTTTGGGCAAGCTAGCGACAATCTTATTTAAGCTCCAGCCCACCATGATGAAGTTTTTGATATTCCTTTTGAATGTTAGATTTGACACCGTATCCTAGCTGTTGTGGCTAACCCTGGATATCGACACTAACACTAACTGTTGTTGCTAACACTAGCTGTTGTGGCTAATGTTAGTGCTTCTGTACCAGCACATCCCATAATAAAGCCATAAGACGATTCACAAAACTCAAAGAGCCAAACAGCAGCCAATGTTAGCAAGTTTACATCAGGAATACACCTTAAAGGTGGTCATTTGCACACTGGCAAGATAATGGTTAGACGTCAGCATAATGGTAAATGGCGTTCACTTATTTAGTGCTTTTTGTTCATCTCTTATCAATTAGTTGCAGGTTTTTCACAAAAAGTTGCAAATGTACAGAAAAGATTTAGCAAATTTTGAGGAAAAAAAGTTACATGTTCTGGCTCACAGTAGCTATCGTGGCTAATGCTAGCTAACGTTTTCAAGCTAACATCAGTTACATACCATCGTATCAGAACTCCTTGCCGATCTCGGGCCCTGTTGTCTGTGAAGAGAAGATGTTTATCGTGATCAACTTTATTTTTTAAATCCACTCGGATTGAGGTTCCATGTGAACAATTTTTCACTCATGAATGTTCCGCAGCAGTGTGTTTATGCTAATAAAAATAAATCCACTAATGTTGCTCATTTCAAACAGTTGTGAACATTACTTAGATCTGCTTTAAAACCTGGCAACACAGAATATGAGTATCAGATATCAGCTTCATAAAAATTGTGAATTTTGTAACTGCAAATTTTTTGCTAAATTTGCACGTTCTCCTTTTATGTCTTTATTTTTTACAACAAGGAAATTAGTTCACGTTGAGCTCAAACATTTTTTGTCCCCGACCTGTTTGGGCTTTGACCGGTGGGGGATTATGTTATGGGTCAGTCCGTCTGTCCCACTTTTGTGAAATCAACTCCCCCTACAGTTTTGGTCCGATTGTTTAGAAACTTGGTACCATGGTTTGATATGCTCTGATGATGCACATATTGCAATTTCACTCTCATCGAATGACCTTGAGGTCAAAGGTCAGGTCAGATTTTTCCCTAAATCATTAAACACAATAACTACTGAAAGAAATGATGTCGACTTTTCAAATCAATACAGTAGTTGTATCTAATACACATCTGGGACGACTTCACCTAACTAGGGGTTTGGGGTCAAGGGGTCAAAGTTCAAAGTAAAGATTGTAGTTGCACTATGGTAACTGCTACATTTACTATTAGTAGAAAACGAATAAAGCTAGGGCCACCAGTCCTGGTACAAAGGTTCACCTTGGAATCCTGACTATGGGTTTGGGGTCAAAGGTCAAGGTTAACATTCCTTATGCCTTATTACTGTACAACAAGTAAAGTTAGGGTCACCAAACTCGGTACACAGGTTCACCCTGTGACCCTTAAGTGTGACTATGTTTTTGGGGTCACAAGGTCAAAGGTCAACATCAACATGGCTTATAAACTACATCTCAACAACAAAGAAAGCTAGGGTCACCAAACCTGGTACACAGGTTCACTCTCAGACCATAACCTCTGACTACAGGTTTGGGGACAAAAGGTCAAGGTTGGCACTTCCTGTGATCTCTTACTATAGAAGGTGTAAAGCTCTCTAGGGTCACCATACTTGCTACACAGGATCACCTCAGGATCCTGACTGCCAACTAGGGGTTGTATATCCATGGATGATGGTTTATCATAATTTGGTTCTGCCACAGTAATTATATTGAAAAGCTGAAAACTGCTCTGTCAGTAAGTATTGGGATCTTCAAAGAAAACAGGCGGGGGATATTGTGCTGACCTCAGAGTGCTTTTGATACAAACAAATGTGCAGCTTTTTAAACAGATTTATCTTTTTTTTTGGGGGGGGGGGGTAAATTATTATCCATCCATCCATCTTCTACCGCTTTTCCAGAGGTCCGGGTCGCGGAGGCAGCAGCTCAAGCAGAGAAGCCCAGACTTCCCTCTCCCCAGCCGCCTGCTCCAGCTCTTCAGAGAGGATACCAAGGCGTTCCCAGTCCAGCTGGGAGACAGTCTGTTCGGCGAGTCCTGGGTCTGCCCCAGGTCTCCTCCCAAAAGGACGTGCCTGAAACACCTCAAGTGGGAGGCGTCCAGGAGGCATCCTAATCAGATGCCCATACCACCTCAACTGACTCTTTTCAATGTGGAGGCGCAGCGGTTCTACTCTGAGCCTCTCCCGGATGACTGAGCTCCTCACCCTATCTCTGAGGGTGAGTCCAGCAATCCTACGAAGGAAGCTCATTTCAGCCGCTTGTATCCGCGATATCATTCTTTTGGTCATTTCCCAAAGCTCATGACCGTAGGTGAGGGTAGGAACATAGATTGACTAGTAACTCCTCAGCTTTGCCTTAGAACTAAGCTCCCTCTTCACCACAACAGAACGGTACAACGTCCGCATCACTGCAGATGCTGCTCTGATCCGTCTGTCAATCTCTCGCTCCATTTTACCCTCACTCATGAATGAGACCCCAAGATACTTAAATTCCTTCACTTGGGGCAGGAGCTTGTCCCCAACCCAGAGAGAACAATCCACCTTTTTCCGGCTGAGGACCATGGACTCTGACTTGGAGGTGCTGATTCTCATCCCAGCCACTTCACACTCGGCAAACCGTCCCAGTAAGAACTGTAGGTCATTGCTGGATGAAGCCAACAGGACAACAACACCACCTGATCCACACAGCACCGGACCCTCATGATCCCTCCTGCAGGTGGTGAGCACACTGGAGGGCAGACCCATGTAACTCTTTCAAGCTGAGCCCGGCCAGGTCCCATGGGCAGAAACCCAGCCACCAGATGCTAGCCAACGAACCCCTCCCCCAGGCCTGGCCCCAGAGTGGGGCCCCGGTAACCCCATACCGGGCGGGGTACACTGAATCCTTGTTCTAGCATTCATCATGAGAGTCTGTTGGATCGTTCTTAGTCTGGCCCTTCACTCAGGACCAGTTTGTCTTGGGTGACCCTATCAGAGGCAAATTGTGCCAGACAACATAGCTCCTGGGATCACTGGGGCACGCAAACCCCCCACCACGATAAGGTGACGATCCATGAGGGATAAATTATTATTTTAATGTTTAATTATTTAATGTAAATTTACTACTTTTTCTTGGAAATGTTCAACGTTTTACTGGTGAATTGGAGTTTTGGGTTTTTCTCACAAATGTGCCTTCTTCTTATGTACATTTTCTACTTTTTCTAGTAAATTTGCCATTTTTTGTAATTAATTTTCCTTGCAAATTTAACACTTTTTCCTCAAAAATTTTCATGTTTTTCCTTGTAAATTTTCCACTTTTTTGTCATCAATTTGCCACTTTTTTTGGTAAATTTTCAATATTTTTCTTGAATATTTGCCACTTTTTCCTAATAAATTTTCAACCTTGTCCTTTCACATTTGCCAGTTTATCTTTGTAAATTTTTCTCCTTTTTCCTTGTAAATTTGCCACTTTTTTCTCACAGTATTACCAGTTTTTCTTTGCAGATCTGTCACCATTTTTCCATGTAAATGTCCGAGTTTTTTTGCCGGTTTTCCTGCCGGCTCCAGAAACCGTGTAATAAACGTGTGTTTTGTGGCATTTTAGTTGTTGACCAGCACAAATGTTCCTGTCATCTAACCGCTGAGTGCAGTTATGATTTATTCATGTTCCCAGAGCAGATGGTCGGGCCGTTGTCAACATGGTGGTGTCTGTGTGATGTCATCGGTCATTTAGGACTTTAATCACACATTTTAACCTGATGGACGTTTCCTGATGGGGGTGGGGGGGCATCAGGCTCGTCAGAGGACACCACAGACATGTGAAGGACCCTAAAACCAGGAGTCGCAGTTTGGTTCAGAAGAATAAAAACACAAATCGTTTATTCTCATCATTCATCCATTTTTCCTTCGTTTTGAGGCTCCAACGCTGAATACCCGTTAAGAGTTCTGGTTCAGTGTAACCTGACTCACTCTCTGTCTGAAGGCGGGGTCCATCATGGTCCCACATCAGGGTCTGTTCCTCACCACGTGCCTGATGATTTCTGGTGTTTCCTCCAGCTGCTCAGCTTCTCTCTGTCTGCCTCTGCTCCATTTCCTGTCATCTTTCCAGTAGTGACGAGCCATTCGGACTCTTCTCTCCTCATGAACGATACTCACCCTCTTCTGATATCAGAGGGTTCTCTTCTGCTCCCCTCTTCTCAGTTTTTCTTCACCCTCTCAGATGTCAGATCTTTGTGAGGCACCACATTTATGATTCAAAGATTTCATTTGTCAATACTACGATATGTACAGAACTTAGAGGAGAATTGAAATGCTGTTTCTCTCTCTTCAGTGATGTGTGCAATATAAAAAAAGCAATAAGGCTGGAAAAACTAGGTACAATAATGCTACCCTAGTGCAAATAAAGATAAAACCCAGCAATCCTATATACAGAAAAGTAGAGCAGTAATACTCGTAGTTGCAAGTTCAATGTGGTAGTGTAGGTGCAGACAGTAACAGGTAGGACTGCACATGATCAGTATTGCAATAACAGCAGCAGGTATGGTATTTGTGCAAATGGTTGCAGTAAAGTGCAGACATATAACAGCAGATGTATTACTGTTGGTGTGCCAGTCTTTCTGTGCCAACAGCTGAAGTAGTTATTGTGCGGGTGAGTGCGTTACAGTTCCGGGGGGAGGGGGAGTAGACAAAGTTCAGGGTCCTGATGGTCTGGTGAACAACGCTGTTTAGCAGTCTTGTGGAGCGGGACTGGAGGCTCCGGTACCTTTCCCCAAGGGCAGGGGGCTGAAGAAGGAGTGTGAGGGGTGGGAGGTGTTGCCTGCAATGTTGATGACTCGGCGGGTGAGGTAGATGTCCGAGGGGGTTGCAGAGGGGCACCAATGATCTTGCTGGCTGCTTTCACTGTGCACTGTAGTGTCTTCTGGCAGGAAATAAGATAAGATAAGATAAGCCTTTATTAGTCCCACAATGGGGAAATTCCAGGATTGCAACAGCACAGGGATAGCAACACTCAGAGCAACAATCAGAAGGCAAGAGAAAAAAAAAAAACAAGAGCAGCAAGTATACATATGTACATATAACTATAAATATATATATGTGACACACAGTGCGGAGCATTGTAGCTGGATGGAATAAATATATGAGTATATAAACACACAGTGCGGTGCATTGTAGCTAGATAGAATAAATATGTAGATATATAAACACACAGTGTGGAGCATTGTAGCTAGATGGAATAGATATATGAATATATAAACACAGTGCGGCACATTGTAGCTAGATGGAATAAATATGTAAATATATAAACACAGTGTGGAGCATTGTTGCTAGATAGAGTAAATATATAAATATATATATATATACTGTATATACACACAGTGCGGAGCATTGTAGCTAGATGGAATAAATATGTAAATATATAAACACACACAGTGCAGAGCATTGTAGCTAGATGGAATGAAACAGCACAACCATCTACTTAGTTATCCTACATGGTATGATTATGTACCCATACATACTCTCACCCTCCATAGCGACCGGTATTTTCCTAGTTGTATGCCGGAGGGGACCATTGTATAAGTCTATTGCGTCTTTTGCATTCAAAACTATTAGGTTGTCATGTCTTTTTGCTATCTCGGCGAGCAGCCCTGCTTAGGTTGTACAGTCTGACAGCCGTAGGTAGGAAGGACCTGCGAAACCTCTCGGTTGTGCACCTAGTACACAGTACTAGTATTTCGGTTGTGAAATGGTGCAGCTTCCATACCACACCGTTATGCAGCTGGTGAGGATCCTCTCAATCGTCGGCCTCCATCGGTCTATGATGACCATGGAAGAGAATCCTAAACGTCTACTCTGCTGGAACAGCACCGCCTGTGGCTGAACAGGCCGATGCACGAATGGCAGTCCCTGTCACACAGGTCGCACAGGGTGGTCTCCGTGCTGCTGGGTCTGTGGCGGTTCTTCCTGCGGGTCCTTTTTTCATCTGCTGCAGCAGTCAGTCTCTCTTCACCCGCCTTGAGCTGTCTGGTCAGGGTGCCTCTCCATTTGGAGCGGTCCGTTGCAAGGTCCTCCCAGTGCTCTGTGTTGATCTCCAGGGCCTTCATGTCTCTCTTGCAGACGTCTCTAAAGCGCAGTTGTGGGCGGCCAACGTCTCTCCTGCCAGTCGCCAGTTCTCTGTAGAGGACGTCTTTGGGGATTCTGCCATCCTCCATACAGTGAACGTGGCCTAGCCAGCGGAGCCTGTGCTGCCTGAGTAGAGTGAACATGGAGGGAAGGCCGGCGCGTCGTGCCAGGATATGTCCAGGATGTGACGAATGCAGCGCAAGTGGAAGGAGTTCAGTCTATTTTCCTGCCGGGCGTATGTTGTCCACGTCTCACTCCCATACAGCAGTGTGCTGATGACGCAGGCGTTGTACACTGCCATCTTCGTCTTGACAGAGCGTTTGGGATTCTCTCACACTCGTGTGGTGAGGTGAGCGAGTGTGAAGGCTGACTTTCCAATCCTCTTGTCGATCTCTGTATCAAGGGAGAGGTTGTTGCTGATCGTGGACCCCAGGTACGTGAACTGAATCACGACCTCCAGCTCGTAATCGTCGATGGTGACGGTTGGTGGTGCTTCCGTGCCTTGCGCCAAGACGTTAGTCTTCTTCAGGCTGTTGGTAAGCCCGAAGTCCTTGCATGCCTGGGAGAAGCGGTCCATCAGGGTCTGAAGCTCCTGCTGTTTGTGGGTTGTGACTGCAGCGTTGTCTGCGAACAGCATGTCTCTGATTAGAGCCTCGCGTACTTTGGTTCTGGCTTTCAGGCAGGCGAGGTTGAAAAGCCTGCCGTCAGCTGTGTCCAACTCACCCACTCCACCCAGCTCCACTGCCTCCTCGGCCCCTAATTCATCAAAAGCGGTCCCCCCCTCCTCCTCCTCCTCCTCCTCCTCCTCCCCCCCTGCCCTTGTCATCAGTGAGCAGGACGTGCACAGACAGTTCTCCAGACTGAACCCGCGCAAGGCCCCTGGGCCGGACGGTGTGTCTCCCTCCACCCTGAGACACTGTGCGAAAGAACTGGCTCCTGTCTTCACAGACATTTTTAACACCTCCCTTAAGCAATGTCACGTGCCGACCTGCCTCAAATCCTCCACCATCATCCCTGTCCTCAAGAAGCCACGGATTACTGGACTTTAACGACTACAGACCTGTAGCGCTCACCTCTGTAGTCATGAAGTCCTTTGAGCGCCTGGTCCTGTCTCACCTCAAGTCCATCACCACTCCCCTTCTAGACCCGCTGCAGTTTGCCTACCGTGCTAACAGGTCTGTGGACGACGCAGTCAACCTGGCCCTCCACTCCATCCTGCAGCACCTGGACTCCCCGGGAACCTATGCCAGGATTCTGTTTGTGGACTTCAGCTCCGCATTCAACACCATCCGCCCCGATCTGCTCCAGGACAAGCTGTCCCTGCTCGATGTGCCTGACTCCCTCTGCAGGTGGATCACTGACTTCCTGACGGACCGGAGGCAGCATGTGCGGCTGGGGAAGTCTGTCTCGGACTCTGTTAGCATCAGCATTGGATCACCCCAGGGCTGTGTACTTTCCCCCCTACTCTTCTCCCTTTATACCAACTCCTGCACCTCCTCCCACCAGTCTGTTAAGCTGATTAAGTTTGCGGATGACACCACCCTCATCGGGCTCATCTCCAATGGCAACGAGTCCGTCTACAGGAAAGAGGTGGCCCAGCTGGTGTCCTGGTGCAGCCACAACAACCTGCAGCTGAACGCTCTGAAGACAGCGGAGATGATTGTGGACTTCAGGAAAGTCACAACCCCCCTGCCCCCCCCTCACCATCACAGGCTCTCCCATCACCATTGCAGATTCCTTCCGCTTCTTGGGCACCACCATCACCCGGGACCTCAAATGGGAGCCAACCATCAGCTCCCTCATCAAAAAGGCCCAGCAGAGGATGTTCTTTCTGCGGCAGCTAAGGAAGCTCAAGCTACCCACCAAGATGTTAGTGCAGTTCTATACGGCCATCATCGAGTCCATCCTCACCTCCTCCATAACTGTGTGGTATGCAGGAGCCACTGCCAGGGACAGACTAAGGCTGCAGCGCGTCGTGCGCACTGCTGAGAAGGTGATCGGCTGCAAGCTCCCATCTCTCCAGGACCTGTACATCTCCAGGACCCGGAGGCGTGCTGGCTGGATCATAGCCGATCCTTCACACCCTGGTCACGTACTGTTTGCCCCCCTCCCCTCAGGTAGAAGACTTCGGTCCATTCGGACTAAAACCTCCCGGCACATGAATAGCTTTTTCCCCTCTGCCATCAGACTGCTGAACATTAAGTGACTTATTGACTCTCGTGCACTATGTACAGCAGCTCAACCAGACTCATGACATTCATCACTGTTTTTCTGTTGCATTATCAACTGCACTGTGGTACCCCATATTATCTGCTACTTGCTAATTTATTTAAAACTGCCTTGACTAGTATTACTCATTATTACTATTATTATTATTACTATTATTATTACTTATTTTTCTACACTTATTGCACGTTTTTAGTCCTTTAGTTTTTTAGTTTATCTCTTTATCTCATCATGTTTTTAATGTTGCAGCATGGCACCGAGACAAATTCCTAGTTTGTGTACTACATGAACAATGGCAATAAATCTGATTCTGATTCTGATTCAGATCTTGTGTGCAGGTAGATTCCCTCTGTTGCTGTGCTGAGGGCATGCCTCAGGAGCATAGCAAAGAAAATCCCAAAGAGGGTTGGCACAAGTACACAGCCCTGTTTCACTCCGCTGCGTATGTTGAATGGCTCTGAGACGTTGCCGTCGTCTTGCACTATCCCCTGCATGTTGGTGTGTAACAATTTGATGAGGCTTTGCAACTTTGGTGGGCATCCTATCTTTGGCAGGATCTTGAAAAGGCCCTCTCTGCTGACCAGATTGAACGCTTTGGTGAGGTCTATGAAGGCGACATACAGGGGCATGTTCTGTTCTCTGCATTTCTCCTGGAGTTGGCGGATGGAGAATATCATGTCTACCGTCGATCGCTCAGCACGGAAGCCACACTGAGACTCGGGGTAGACACTTTCGGCAAGCTTCTGTAGACGAACAAGAACAACTCGTGCATAGACTTTGCCAACAACGCTGAGGAGGGAGATGCCCCTGTAGTTGTTGCAGTCGCTTCTCTCCCCTTTGTTTTTGTAGAGGGTGATGATCTTGGCGTCCCTCATATCCTGTGGTACGGCACCTTCCTTCCAGCACTGGCAGAGGACGTCATGCAATGGCAGCAGTAGGGCGGTCTTGCAGTGCTTGATCAGGTCGGGGGGTATGCCGTCGTTGCCGGGTGCCTTGCCAGCGGCCAAGCTATCAATGGCCTTGCTGAGTTCGTCGATGGTTGGCTCGGCATCAAGTTCGTCCATGGATGGCAGGCAGTCGATGGCATCAAGGGCCGACGGTGTCACGGTGTTCTGTCTGGAGTAGAGGTCGGAGTAGTGTTCCACCCATCTCTCCATCTGCTTGTTCTTTTCTGCGATCATCTCCCCAGTGGAGGATTTGAGGGGGGCCGTCTTGCTCTGAGCCGGACCAAGTGCTTTCTTGATGCCATCATACATACCACGGATGTTCCCTGTTATGGCAGCGGTTTGAATGTCTTGGCTGAGCTGAATCCAGTACTCGTTGGCACAGCGCCGAGCAGTCTGCTGAACTTTGCTTCTCGCAGCCCTGAGAATCTGGAGATTCTTCTCGTTTGGGTACTTCTTGTACTCAGCAAGTGCTGAGCGCTTGGCTTCAATGACGGGGGTCATCTCGGTCAACTTGGCATCAAACCAGTCCTGTGACTTCGAGGTCTTCCTCCCAAAGGTAGCCAAGGCTGTGCGGTGGATGGTGTTTCGCAGCTCTTCCCACTTCTGCTTTGCAGATTCTCCTTCTTGTGGTACACCAAGTTCCTTCTCAAAGGTGGAGGCAAACTGCTCAACAAGTTCTGGTTGGGCCATCTTGCTGGTGTCAATCCGTGCCTTTCCAGGCTGTCTAGCACAATGGAATTTCTTCAGCTGCAGCTTGACCTTGCAACACACCAATGAATGGTCTGTGTCGCAATCTGCACTCTGGAACGAACGGGTGATTAGCACGTTCTTCAGTGAGGTGCGCCTGGTCAGGATCAAGTCCAGCTGGTGCCAGTGCTTTGAGCGCGGATGTCGCCAGGAAACCTTATGTTGGGGCTTGGTCTTGAAGAACGAGTTTGTGATGCACAGATCGTGATAGGTGCAGAACTCGAGCAGCCGCTGTCCGTTGTCATTCATTCTGCCCACACCAAGGGGCAGAATGGTGAGGATCCTCTCAATGGTGTTTGGTAAAATGAGCACATGATGGGGAGTGGGACTCATGCTCTCCTCAGTTTGCAGAGGAAGTGGAGATGAGTTTGAGCCTTCTTGGCCAGTGATGTGGTATTGTTGGACCAGGAGAGGTCCTCAGAGGGCTCATTTCCACCAAAATAGGAGCCAGTGCTAGTTTGGTTCTGGGGCTGGTGTTAGTGCTTAATCAGTTCAACTGTAGTGCCTCATAAGAACCAGTTGGTTTTCCACCGATATGGAGCTAGTCGGGGATTACGTCAAGGCTACGTCATTACGTAGTATGAAGCGCCTTTATGCAACCCCGCAGAAAACCACAGTACACACCCTTGTACAGTAGGTGGTGGTATGCACCTTTCAGTTGTTTGCTATGCGCCAGTAACCGAGAGAAGAAGAAGAAGAAGAAGAAGAAGAAGAAGAAGAAAGAGTAGAAGAAGAAGAAGAGGAAGATGAGTAGCAGCGCTAGCTTGTCAACATGTAGGATTTTGTTGTCTCTTTGGGAGCACTGCTTTTATTATTCCAAACCTGTAATACCATCCAAGAACAGTTTTATTCTTAATGGCAGAGAACGGTGGCTACATTTAAGGAGAGCAGTAATTATCAATATTTCAGTTATCAGCCGTTGTTAGATCAAGTCTGTAGCACGAGCTTTGACTACACTTTTAAACATATTTATGTCAGTTCTGTAATAGGTGGTGTTAAGGTGCATTACAAAACAGAGGTTGCCTGTTCTGTCCTGCCAAAAAGTGATCAGCTGCCCAAAAAATGATCACCAGGGGCCATATTGTTATGGGTTCATATTAGCCGTTAAATATATATTTCAACAGATAAACAGTACTTAGTTAGGTATAACAAGATATATTTAACACTTATGGTGCATTTTGAACCCTAAACAAACTTGATCTAGGATTAAAAGCAATTAAAATGTGTGGTTTGCTCTCCTCACTCTCCTGAGGTTTTTGCTTTTAATTGTATTTTAATCACTTTTTTCCATCTACCGTTAGTTCTCATTTCTGTTTATCAAGCCTCTTGCACCTGTGTGCGCACTCAGTGTCACCTAATCACCCTCTTTAACCTTCTGTTCACCTTTCATCGGTGTTGTGGAGTGTGTCAAATAAGAGGCAGATTCATGGCAGACGGTTTATTACACACTTCACATCTCTCAAGCACAGAACAGAATGAATGATATCAACAAGCTCTCCTTTCTTCACTCAAGTCACTCTTCATACGTTTCATGGCAATTTACATTACACTGCATTCAACCCCCTATGTCCCTGACTACTTCCAGCTATCTCGCCAGGAACTCCCTGGGCATTGTTCTCCCATGCTTATTCGCTGTCTCCCTCTGAGATGCTCAATAATCTGACTTCCCCAAGGTCCCACACCGCCCCCCCCCCCCCACCCAGCATCTTAGATAGAACAATAGAATATCAGTCCACCCGCTGTTTTGGCCTCTGTCTCCTCCCATATCTGCTGTAACTGGGTTTTACCGCCTCCGTGGTACTGCTGTGCCGGTGGGGGGGTGTTGGGAGTGTGTCTGGCTGCGGGTGGGCCGTGGCGAGGGGGGGGGGACTTCCCTCTGTCCGTGTGACTGCCCTGGTGAATGGTTTCCCTGGAGAGCTCTCCATGGGGGTCTTCA
This sequence comes from Pholidichthys leucotaenia, assembly GCA_020510985.1. Classification (NCBI taxonomy): domain Eukaryota; kingdom Metazoa; phylum Chordata; class Actinopteri; order Cichliformes; family Pholidichthyidae; genus Pholidichthys; species Pholidichthys leucotaenia. The sequence goes on along the minus strand of CM035838.1, from coordinate 484,676,542 downwards.
ACGCCGAGGGGCCCCAGCCAACAGCACTTGCTCGTCCGCTGCTACAAAGGCGGGTTTGAGTCTGTCTATGCCAATTTTCTCCCGCCTACCCCCCAAGTCTAGCAAAAAATGCTTATCCCCTGTTTCCAACACTCTGAACGGTCCATCAAAGGGTGGGCGCAATGGAGGGCGGTGGGCGTTGTATCTGACGAACACGAACTCCGCGTTCCTCAAACTTTTAGGCATGAAAGCACACGGAAAACAGTGGTGGGCTGGGCCCGGAAGCGTTCCTGTGTTTGCGCTCCGCTGCAAAAGCTGAGACGGGCAGCTGTCCGGCACGGGATTATCTGGCAGAAATTCCCCGGGCAGCCGTAGGGGCTGCGCGAAAACAAGCTCTGCCGGGGAAGCTTCCAGATCCTCTTTTGGCGTGGAGCGCAACCCCAATAAAACCCACGGCAGCCTGTCCACCCAATTTGCATCCGTCAGTGAAGCCCTGAGTGCTGCTTTCAGTGATCTATGAAAACGCTCGCATAACCCATTGGCCTGTTGGTTGTACGCGGTTGTGCGATGAATTGCAACCCCCAGGCTGCGGGCTATTGCGGACCAGAGTTCGGAAACAAATTGAGGGCCCCTGTCGGACGTAATGTCCGACGGGACTCCAAAACGCACCACCCATGCTGTTAAGAAAGCATGTGCTACGTCTGCGGACATGGTTGCCGCCAGCAGGATTGCTTCTGGCCAACGCGTGGTGTGGTCCACCACTGTCAGGAGGTGCGTGCACCCCTGTGATGGCGGGAGGGGGCCCACGAGGTCCATGTGAACGTGGTCGAACCTCTTTGCCGGTACCCGAAACGGCTCCAAGGAAGCCTTCGTGTGTCTGTGTAACTTTGCTCGTTGGCACGCCACGCAGGCTGCAGCCCACTCTTTTACTTGTTTGCGTAGGCTCGGCCACACAAACTTCTCTCCCACCATTTTGACTGACGCGCGCACTACTGGGTGCGCCAGAGTGTGAACCGTCTCAAACACGCGGCGGGGCCACGCGACCGGGACCACCGGACACGGGCATCCTGTGGAGACATCGCAGATTGGGGGGGGCATGCCGTCTTGCAGCACCCTGCTCTCCAGCCTTAACCCTGTTGGACCAGACCGGAGCTCGTGCACGTCTGTATCGCTAATCTGCTCCGCGGCCATGGCTGCGTAATCTATCCCCACGCAGACCGGGGCCACCACGGCGCGTGAGAGGCAGTCTGCCACCACATTCAGTTTACCCGACACATGCTGAATATTGGTAGTAAACTCTGAGATCGCGGCCAGTTGTCTCTGCTGCCAGCCTGACCACGGTTCTGAAACCTTGGCCATCGCGAACGTTAGTGGCTTGTGGTCCACGAACGCGGTGAAGCTGTGCCCTTCCAGCCAGAATTGGAAGTGGCGTATGGCCAGGTGGAGGGCCAGTAACTCCCTGTTGAACGCGCTGTATTTACGTTCGCTGTCGCGCAAAGTTCTGCTGAAAAAAGCGAGCGGCTGCCAAGCTCAGGCGACGCACTGCTCCACGACAGCCCCTATAGCCACGTCTGAAGCATCGGTGGTGAGCGCTATCCGGGCCCCCGGGTCCAGGTGCGACAGCAGTGCGGCGTTTGCCAGGGCTGCCTTAACATCCGAGAACGCCCACTCTCGCTCCGGGGTCCATTCGACCCCATCCGCGGGTTTCCATCTCTTGAGCGCAGCGTACAATGGTTGCATGAGCTGCGCCGCGCGGGGAAAGAAACGGTTATAAAAGTTCACCATCCCCAAAAATTCCTGCAGCACCCTGACCGTCTGAGGCCGGGGAAAATCCGCCACGGCACGCACCTTGTCGGGCAACAGGATTGCTCCTTCCAGAGAGACGCAGTGCCCCAAAAAAATCAATCTCCGTCATGCCGAACTGTCATTTCGCTGGGTTGATTATTAACCAGTGCTCCTCCAACCTCCGTAAAACCGTCCTGAGGTGTGTTTCGTGTTCGCCTTCGGACACACTGGCTACCAGGATATTGTCCAGGTAGACGAACACGAACGGGAGATCGAGCAGCACTGCATCCATCATGCTCTGGAACGTCTGTGCCGCGCCTTTTAACCTGAATGGCATGCGCAGGAACTCGAATAAGCCGAACGGAGTTATTACCGCTGTTTTGGGTACGTCCTCCGCGCGCACTGGGACTTGGTGGTAACTGCGGATCAGGTCTATTTTGGAAAAAATGCATGCTCCGGCGAGGTGAACGGAAAAACCCTGTATGTGGGAACTGGGTAGCGGTCATGCGCTGTGGCGTTGTTCAATCTGCGGAAATCACCGCACAGTCTCCACGATCCCTCAGCCTTAGGGACCATGTGTAGCGGGGATGCCCATGGGCTGTTTGAACGCCTGATGATGCCCAACATTTCCAGGTTGGCGAACTCCTCACACGCTATGGTCAGTTTAGCTGCGTCCAAGCGCCGAGGTCTTGCAAAAACGGGCAGCCCAGTGGTGGTGATAAAGTGCTCCACCCCGTGTTTAGCGATGGCCGCCGAAAACGTCGGGACCGTGAGTGCTGGGAACTGAGTGAGCAGTGCGTGGAACTTACCGCCTGTAGCTATGACGGCTTGTGCTGTTGGCTGGGTCCTTTGAGCTGTACAGGGGAGAGAGTCAAAGGACAGTGCATTAACCAGGCACCTGTTAGCAACATCAACCAGTAAACCATGTGCACACAGAAAATCAGCTCCCAGGATATGGTAATTCAGTGTTGCTACGACAAAAGTTCACTCGTATGTATGACCGTGTAGAGATAAGATCAGTGTCCTCTCACCAAAGGTTCCAAGGTTGTCATAGCCAGGAGCGGCACTGGGGTTAAGCTCCCAGTGCTCATAAAATGCTCCTTACGGCGTGCGTCTCGAAAAGCCTCTGACAACTAAGTCCAACTCCTAGCCTGCCCGTGTGGTTTAGTCTCTAAGCCCGGCGGAACTGCTTTTACTAATAGGAGAAGGGGCGAGGGCGGATCTCTGGTGCCTTAAAACCAGATGCTTCGGGTAGATGGTGGCTCGTCAACCTGGGAAGGTAGCCCATCTAGGGGAAGGTAAACCCTGATTTCAAACCTCTGCTGCCTTGCGGCACACCCGGTCATGGGAAAGGCTTCGGGAGTCAACTCTGAGGAAAAATCCGGAGTCGGAGCCCCTAAGGCAGTTCTCTGTTGTGCTCAACATCGTTCTGGCAGCTCCTGCGATGGCACTGGTGCCAAACTGTAGCAGCCCTGCTCTTCCTTTGGATTCATCAGTGACGTGGAGAGGGGGGACATGCTGCATGGGCAACATCTTGTCCTCCATATCTTCCTGCCCAGGCTTGAATCCTACCAACGGCCAACGCTGGAAGGTAGAACACTGGATCACTGGAGAGGACACTCCAGCTTCGCCTTTGGTGTAGACAAAACACGGGGAATGACAGTTACCGGTTATAAGCCACCGCTCAATTGGCGTAGAGCGCAGCGCCAGGGGTTGTTCCCGACGGTGGGAGGGATCATCGGATCTCACTGGACAGCTACCGCCCACCTCAAGCTGGGCAGCCCCCAGCCAATAAGGTGTTGTCCCGCCACAGCTTGCTTTCCTCATTGGGTGCATGGGGATGAGGAGAAGTCCGAACAGCAGGCTGAGAACCTTCGCACCAGGCAAGACAAAAAAAACAAAAGAGACCAACTCTAAAACTGGGAACTTGGAACGTCCGCACTATGATGACAGGACTCACGGCTAACCTCAAGGACATCAACAACACCAGGAAGACTGCCATCATCAATAATGAGCTGAAGAGACTGGGAGTGGATATCGCCACTCTCCAGGAAACATGGTTGGCTGACGCAGGCACACTGAGAGAGAAGGACTACACGTTCTACTGGCAGGGAAAGGGCAGTGACGAACACAGGGAACACGGAGTGGGCTTCGCAGTGAAGAACACCTTGCTGAAGATGGTGGAACCGGGCAGCAATAGCTCTGCACGACTCCTCACCCTCCGCCTGAACACCACTCAAGGCCCAGTCACCCTCGTCAGTGTGTATGCCCCAACACTGACAGCCACACCAGAGGCAAAAGACGAATTCTACAAGAATCTCGCAACAACTGTCAGGATCATCCCCAACTCTGAACAACTCATTCTCCTTGGAGACTTCAATGCCAGAGTGGGTGCTGACCACGACTCCTGGCCCTCCTGTCTTGGACCATTTGGCGTGGGCAGAATGAACGACAGCGGACAGCGGCTGCTCGAGTTCTGTACATATCACGATCTGTGCATCACAAACTCATTCTTCAAGACCAAGCAACACAAGGTTTCCTGGCGACATCCGCGCTCAAAGCACTGGCACCAGCTGGACTTGATCCTGACCAGGCGCACCTCACTGAAGAACGTGCTATTCACCTGTTCGTTCCAGAGTGCAGATTGCGACACAGACCATTCATTGGTGTGTTGCAAGGTCAAGCTGCAGCTGAAGAAATTCCATTGTGCTAGACAGCCTGGAAAGGCACGGATTGACACCAGCAAGATGGCCCAACCAGAACTTGTTGAGCAGTTTGCCTCCACCTTTGAGAAGGAACTTGGTGTACCACAAGAAGGAGAATCTGCAAAGCAGAAGTGGGAAGAGCTGCGAAACACCATCCACCGCACAGCCTTGGCTACCTTTGGGAGGAAGACCTCGAAGTCACAGGACTGGTTTGATGCCAAGTTGACCGAGATGACCCCCATCATTGAAGCCAAGTGCTCAGCACTTGCTGAGTACAAGAAGTACCCAAACGAGAAGAATCTCCAGATTCTCAGGGCTGCGAGAAGCAAAGTTCAGCAGACTGCTCGGTGCTGTGCCAACAAGTACTGGACTCAGCTCAGCCAAGACATTCAAACCGCTGCCATAACAGGGAACATCCGTGGTATGTACGATGGCATCAAGAAAGCACTTGGTCCGGCTCAGAGCAAGACGCCCCCCCTCAAATCCTCCACTGGGGAGATGATCACAGAAAAGAACAAGCAGATGGAGAGATGGGTGGAACACTACTCTGACCTCTACTCCAGACAGAACACCGTGACACTGTCAGCCCTTGATGCCATCGACTGCCTGCCATCCATGGACGAACTTGATGCTGAGCCAACCAGTGACGAACTTAGCAAGGCCATTGATAGCTTGGCCGCTGGCAAGGCACCCGGCAACGACGGCATACCCCCTGACCTGATCAAGCACTGCAAGACCGCCCTACTGCTACCATTGCATGACGTCCTCTGCCAGTGCTGGAAGGAAGGTGCCATACCACAGGACATGAGGGACGCCAAGATCATCACCCTCTACAAAAACAAAGGGGAGAGAAGCGACTGCAACAACTACAGGGGCATCTCCCTCCTCAGCGTTATTGGCAAAGTCTAGACACGAGTTGTTCTCTTTCGTCTACAGAAGCTTGCCGAACGTGTCTACCCCGAGTCTCAGTGTGGCTTCCGTGCTGAGCGATCAACGGTAGACATGATATTCTCCATCTGCCATCTCCAGGAGAAATGCAGAGAACAGAACATGCCCCTGTACGTCGCCTTCATCGACCTCACCAAAGCATTCGATCTGGTCAGCAGAGAGGGCCTTTTCAAGATCCTGCCAAAGATAGGATGCCCACCAAAGTTGCTAAGCCTCATCGAATCATTTCACACCAACATGCAGGGGATAGTGCAGCATGACGGCAATGTCTCAGAGCCATTCAACATACGCAGCGGAGTGAAACAGGGCTGTGTACTTGCGCCAACCCTCTTTGGGATTTTCTTTGCTATGCTCCTGAGGCATGCCTTCAGCACAGCAACAGAGGGAATCTACCTGCACACAAGACCTGATGGCAGGCTTTTCAACCTCACCCACCTGAAAGCCAGAACCAAAGTACGCGAGGCTCTAATCAGAGACATGCTGTTCGCAGACAACAATGCAGTCGCAACCCACACACAGCAGGAGCTTCAGACCCTGATGGACCGCTTCTCCCAGGCATGCATGGACTTCGGGCTTACCAACAGCCTGAAGAAGACTAACGTCTTGACGCAAGGCATGGAAGCACCACCAACCATCACCATCAACGACTACGAGCTGAAGGTCGTTAATCAGTTCACGTACCTGGGGTCCACGATCAGCAACAACCTCTCCCTTGATACAGAGATCGACAAGAGGATTGGAAAATCAGCCTTCACACTCGCTCGCCTCACCACACGAGTGTGGGAGAATCCCAAACTCTCTGTCAAGACAAAGATGGCAGTGTACAACGCCTGCGTCATCAGCACACTGCTGTATGGGAGTGAGACGTGGACAACATACGCCCGGCAGGAAAATAGACTGAACTCCTTCCACTTGCGCTGCATTCGCCACATCCTGGACATATCCTGGCAGGACAAAGTGCCCAACACAGAAGTTCTGTCCCGCGCTGGCCTTCCCTCCATGTTCACTCTACTCAGGCAGCGCAGGCTCCGCTGGCTGGGCCACGTTCACCGTATGGGGGATGGCAGAATCCCCAAAGACGTCCTCTACGGAGAACTGGCGACTGGCAGGAGAGACGTTGGCCGCCCACAGCTGCGCTTTAGAGACGTCTGCAAGAGAGACATGAAGGCCCTGGAGATCAACACAGAGCGCTGGGAGGACCTTGCAACGGACCGCTCCAAATGGAGAGGCACCCTGACCAGACAGCTCAAGGCGGGTGAAGAGAGACTGACTGCTGCAGCAGATGAAAAAAGGACCCGCAGGAAGAACCGCCACAGACCCAGCAGCACGGAGACCACCCACAAGTGCGACCTGTGTGACAGGAACTGCCATTCGCGCATCGGCCTGTTCAGCCACAGGTGGTGCTGTTCCAGCAGAGTAGACGTGTAGACGTTTAGGATTCTCTTCCATGGTCATCATAGACCGACGGAGGTCAATGACGACCTCTCACCAAAGGTCTTAATTTCCGAGCCATTTGCTGCCAACATCCCGGGGCCGCTAGGTCCTGCCAGCTGGTCAGCGTAGGTCGGCAGGATGAAGCTCCTCTGGGCTCCAGTGTCCACGAGGAAACGCCTCCTCGAGCGCGCGTCCGTCATGTGGAGCAGCTTGTTCTCTTCACCGAGGGTTGCAGCTGCTGCCGACTGCCGGCCTTGGCGTTTTCCCGAGCGCTTGATTTGGCACGGTGGCGCACACCTGCGTGCGTTCTCTCCGAAGCGGTGGTGGTAGAAACAGAGCATGTATCTCTGGCGCTGCTTGACCCTCGCTGCTGCTACCGTCTGTGGCTCCTCGCCTCCTCTGGTCATCTCGCTGGGCTCCGCCGCCGCCGCATTGACTGTGATCGCCCTGGTGGTGAGGATGATCCTGTCTGCCTCCTGGGCTATCGCACAGTAGTCACGCGTGGCCAGCAACGGCGAATTGGCCAGAACCGCTCTCGCCTCTGTTGGAAGGTTCCGGAGGAAAAGGTGGGCGAACAGAAAGTGCCCGTCGTCTGTGCCCATTAACGCCAGCATCTTCTCCATCAGGTCGATGGCCAAACCATCTCCTAACTCGGTCCGTCTCAGAAGCCTCTCCACTCTCTCACATTCCGAGAGTGTGTAGCGCTGGGTGAGCGCAGCCTTGAGCGCCTCGTATTTGTTGCGGGCTGGCAGCTGATCGAGCAGGCTCGCTACCTGCTGAGCTGTGTGGGCGTCCAGCGCTGCGACTACATGGTAGAATCTGGTGTCGTCTGCCGTTACTCCCCGGAGGGCGAACTGGGCCTTGGTGTGGTGGAACCAAGAGCGCGGGTTGTGCTGCCAGAAGTCCTGTAGCTTGACTGAAACTGCACATGCGTTGCTGGGGGCTCCAGTCTGGGCTGTCTGTGGGATGGCTGCTGCATCGCTGGGGCTTCCCGACCGGGCCGGCTCCGGGGTTCTTGCCTCGTGTTCCATAATACGTCTTGGGTCACCAGTGTGGAGTGTGTGAAATAAGAGGCAGATCCATGGACAGACGGTTTATTACACACTTCACATCTCTCAAGCACAGAACAGAGTGAATGATCTCAACAAGCTCTCCTCTCTTCACTCAAATCACTCTTCACACGTTTCATGGCAATTTACATTACACTGCATTCAACCCCCTATGTCCCTGACTACTTCCAGCTATCTCGCCAGGAACTCCCTGGGCATTGTTCTCCCATGCTTATTCGCTGTCTCCCTCTGAGATGCTAAATAATCTGACTTCCCCAAAGTCCCACAGTGTTTTTGTTAGCTTTGGGTTAGCCAATAGCTATGGCTACTAGCTCTCCTTCCTCTCCTCCTCTGGTGTGCTCTGTCTGTCAGATGTTTAACTACACCCCTGCCTCTTTTAGTGATAACGGTAAATGTAATAAATGTTGTCTTTTTGAGGCGCTCGAGGCGAGGTTGTCTGATTTGGAGTCCCGGCTCCGCTGCATTGAAACACCGTCTGCGCCATTTACTCTCGACGGACGACCCCTAGCTGCAGCGGAGCTCGCTAGCATAGGCCCTGTTAGCGGTCCTCCGGCTCTCCTCAGCAGTGAGGAGACTGGGTGGGTAACAGTGAGAAGGAAGCCTAGTCTCAAAGCCCCGGTTCACCACCAACCTGTTCACGTTTCTAATCGTTTTTCCCTTCTCAGCGACACACCCGCTGAGGAAAAAACTCTGATCATTGGCGACTCCGTAGTCAGAAACGTGAACCTTAAATCCATAATAAAAGCAAGATTTAATCTTAATCAGACAAATTTAGAAGTACCAGTTAAGGTGGCAGAGTTTCTAAATCGCCGTTCCCCAAAATTGATATCGAAAATATATGGACTATTATCAAAGTTGGATGAGTCCATATCTCTTCCAATATCAAAATGGGAGACAGACATCGATTAATAAGGAGGAAAGTTTCTGGACACAAATATGTTTAAACACTTTTAAGATGACTAAAAACTCTAACTTACAACTTATACAGTATAAAGTTCTACATAGAATTCATTATACAGGACAAAGGATGTTCAAAATGGGCCTGAGTCACACAAATATCTGCTCTCACTGTACTAGCAATGTCCCGGATAGCTATATGCATGCTATGTGGTCCTGTGCACCGGTTCAAAAGTTCTGGCAGAAGACATGTGAAGACCTGTCGGCGTGGCTTGGGTATAGTGTCCCACCCTCACCCACACTTTGCATATTAGGTGATTTAAGTGAAATAAATATAGATGCAAGGATGTCACACATGGTTCTCACTGCCTTATGCATCGCAAAGAAAGCTATCCTCATGAACTGGAAAACAAGAAATAACTTATGCACGACTTACTATAATAACTTACTATTGGATTATATTAGCCTGGAAAGAATGTCAGCCTCTCAAATAATCAATTGGCAGAATTCAATTCTCTCTGGTCCCCGCTTATTAATTCTATAATCTGAGGGGTGGTGGGCGGTGACTCACTCTCCTTGGCACCTCTGGTGGCTGGCTGCGCCCCGACCGCAGGTGTCCGGGGGGCCTGTTCCGGGGTGGCCGTCTGTCTGGCCCTGGGGGGGGGGGGGGGTTGGTGGGGGGGCTGTGGAGTGGGCCGGGGGGGTTGGGCTGTGGCCCCTGGCTGGCTGGCCTCGCCCCTCGGGGGGGTCTGGGTCTGGCCCTGGGCCCCTGGTGCTGGGGGGGGGGGGGGGCGTCCCCCCGTCCCGGGCCGGGGTCAGGTGTGCGCCGGCGGTGGGGGTTGTCCCTGATGCATCCTTGCGCGGTGGGGTTGTGTGTTTCCTGGGGCCCTGTGCCACCCTGGGGCTGGTGCCTGCATCCTGGGTCGCCCTCCCCGTTCACTGGTGTCTGCGGGTGGGGGTGTGTGTGAGGGTGAGTGCAGGCTTGTGTGTGAGTGGATGTGGTAGTGGGTGTGTGTCAAGTGGGCAGGTGGGGTTGTGTGTTTGTGTAGGTGGGTATGTGTGATGGTGGGTGGAGTTATGTGTGTGTATAGAAGCGGTTACTTGTGGGTAGATATCTAGGGGGTGGAGGATGTGTGTATGGGTAGGAGAGCTTTGTTGGGTGGCAGGGGTTGGGCAGTCCATCTAGTGGCATGGGGGCTGGCATTTCGGGGCTTGCTTGTCCCGGCCGCCCTGCTGTTGTGTTGGGGGGTGAGGCACTTTGCTACATCGCCCCTGGTGTCATTGGCAGCGGGTGTGTGTTGGTGCTTGGGGGTGGCTGGGGGGTCATTGGTGCGGGTTGCTGGCCGTGTTTCCATTGGGTTGTTCCGAGGTGGCTGTGGTTGCAGGGCGGCCTGCAGCTGTCGGTGTGTGTCTGGGGTGGGTGGTCGTGGGCGCTCGGGGGTGTTTCCTGGCGTGTTGGGCGCTGTGTGGGTCCGGCCCATTGTTCACTATTGTGACTGTTGTTGTCCATGTTCGTGTTTGTAAGATGAGTGGAAGTATGTTTGGCTGCACCGTCATGTTAGTGGTGCTGGAGCGCCGGGGCGTGATGCTAGTGGGTCCTGGGCTGTTTCCACTGGCGGCCCTCGCCCTGGGTTGGGATTTGGGGGCAGAGGGTGGCCTCATAAACCAGTCTGCAAGCTGGCTTCTAGGGGGGGACGGCCTTGTTTTTAGACCGCCTACCTCCCAGTCTTATTTCCCGCCCTCCCCCTCCCCCTGATCTTTTTTGTTACATTTAGGGCTTTGGGGTGGGGGTGTGCCGCACTGTGTCGGTGAAGGGGATACATTTGCTGCGTGGTGGGGCTGCACTCACCTCAAGTTTAATTGCATTTTAGACACTGAGGGCTTGGGGGGATGGGGGCTCTGCTGCCCATCACAGTGGCTAACGATGATTCAATCACTATCCCCCCAATTTTAATTGCACTTTAGTACTCCACACATTGATACACAATTATATCATATAACCGACACACCCCCACCATGTTCTGTGCGGGGGGAGGAGGTGGGGATCTTCCCCCACCCCTGTTGCCCTGCTCTTGCTGGGGGCGTGGGGGCCTGGTGGGGAGCCTGGGACCTATCATGTCAAAATCCCTGGATGCTACTAAATATATAGATACAACCAAGGAAGTGACGGGGGGCTGAATATCAGTCTAAGTGTGAGTGAGAGGGTGATGAATGGAGGTGGTGATGGTGGGCCGGTTTTGTGCGGCGCTTTGCATGCCGGGTGGCATCTTGGGGCGCCTGCGGTGGTCTGCTGTTTGTTCGCTCAGATGGGCGCCGGGGGGTGGGGGTCTGCTTCTGTGGCCTGCACCGGTGGCCTCCCTGGTCACTGCTGGACACTGGTGCATGTTCAGGCTAGCTGCATCTGCTTCGCAGCCGCCTTTTGAAATAAAGGTGAATGAGGAGTGAATTTGAGTGGGTACTGGAGTGAGAGAGAATGGGTCGGTCTGGCTGAGTGAGAGGGGTGTGCATGGGAACATGTGGGTGTGAAGGTATGGGGAGGGGTGTGCCTGCGAGTCGGGAGGTGCTGGATTAAGGGGGGTAGTGCCTCTCGGCAACGTGGGCTCACCTGTGCGAGGGGACTTCTTTGGACGTGGGGGTCCCCGGGGTGTGTGGCCAAGGCGCTGGGGCGGGGCCGCTGTGGGGGTGCCTGGGGGGGCTCGCGCCGGGGGGCGCTGGCTGGTCTCTGTCCTGGGGGCTGGGGTCGCTGGCCTCCTGGTGCCTGGGGCCCGGGGGCAGATGTTGGCCCCGCTGGGGGCGTGGGGGTTGAGCGGGTCCAGGGGTGTGGGCTCACCGCACCGGCCGCCGGGTGGCCTGCCCTCCCTTAATCGTCCCTCCGGGGGTGGATGCCTGGCTTTCCTGGGGCTTGCTGACCTCGGGGCTGGGGGTTGGTGGCGCTGCCTTGCCTGCTCGGAGTCCTCGGGGGGAGAGCTGCTGCGACCGGCCCTCTGCTCGTATTTTTCCTGACAAACCACTCACATGCACACACTTATTTTGCGCGCGCTCTCATATATAGGCATACAGACATACATGCACAAGTGTCTCTCCTTTAACAGGTGCAGAAACCAGACTCGTGTTGAGACATCTCCGGTGGAAGAAGCAGTTTGTCTTTTGTTTGTTTTAGTTGTAGGTTTTTTGTTTTGTTTTTTTTTGTCTGTTCCCCTCCCTTTTCTTTCCCCCCTTCACACACCTCCTTTCCCTCTTCCCCATCCTTTTGAGTCTTCCATGGGTAAAACAATTTAAATAAAGTATTAAAAGTTATTACAGGAGGAGTTTACAACAATATACAGTGCAAAGTTAGGTACTGTATAGGCTCCTCTTGGCAAAGTAAATCTGTTTTGGCACAGTAAGGGTGACAGATCCCTGCTCTGTTTGCCTAGCTGCCTGACAGGACAAGGGGGAAAAAAAAACAAAAACAAAAAAAAATCATTAACCTAGAGACTCCAGCGGCCATAGTCAAATGTATTCCTGGGGCCAGAGCAGGCGACATCAAGTCAAATTTGAAAATGCTGGCTAAAAGTAACTGTAAATACTCCACAATTGTTATCCACGATGGGATTAATGACGTCCGTCTCCGGCAGTCGGAAGTCACGAAACTTAATGTAGAATCGGTGTGTGACTTTGCCAAAACAATGTCGGACTCTGTAGGATTCTCTGGGCCCCTCCCCAATCTGACCAGTGATGACATGTTTAACCGCTCGTCATCCTTGAACCGCTGGCTGTCTGTGTGGTGTCCTGCAAACAACGTGGGCTACATAGACAATTGGAGCTCATTTTGGGGAAAACCTGGTCTTATGAGATGAGACAGCGTCCATCCCACTTTGGATGGTGCGTCTCATTTATCTAACAATCTGGCATCTTTTTTATCCAAATTTCCAAAATCTTGACAACTCAAGAGTTGGGACCAGGAAGCAGAGTCGCAGTCTTACACGCCTCTCTGCAGCTCCTCTTCATCCGCCACCCCTCAACTTAGCCCCTGTCTTCCCCATCAGAGAATCATTGTCTGCTCCCTCCAAAGCAAATAAAAATATAATATATAAACATCCCAAAGTGATTAAACAAAAAGTTGGTAAAACTCAAATTAAACATGAAGCCTCTAAATTGAATGATTTGGCTTCTGTTCTTCCTTATAATTTAAAAATTAAATGTGGTTTTGTGGTGGGTTTGGGAAAACCCCCACAACAGACTAAGGACAGTCAGCTCGCTACTTCTGGTTTTTTCCGCTGCATGCTGTGATGTAATCTGCCATTCATGCATTGTTTCACTGCTGTGATGCTAATGTGCCATTCATGCATTGTGTTCATGCATCCTGTCATGTCTGTGCCTCTCATATGCTAATGCCCATATCGACTGCTGTGAATGTCTTTGATGTATTGTCTGAGTTGGGTATATCAGAATCAGAATCAGCTTTATTGGCCAAGTATGCACAACACATACAAGGAATTTGACTTTGGCTAAAAACTTGCTCTCGTTGTTCAGGTGGAGGATTTAAATAAGGATTCAATGACAACAGAGTATGTACAGTAAATTACAGTCTGTCCACGTTTCTATAAAAGGATGCAAATATATACAGGAATATATGCAGTTATTTACTCGGACTAACCACACTTTGCAGAAATATATGAAAAAATATACAGTCACACAGTATTTCAATGTGAACTCAGATTCAGTGATATAATGTGAATGAAGTAAAAAGCAGTGTGAGAGTTATGTGCAATGTAATAATGGATGAAAAGTCATGAGTACAGCAACAGGTAGGACTAGGTGAATGTTAGGGGTTCATCAGAGTGATGGCTTGAGGAAAGAAACCGTTCCTGTGACGGGTGGTTTTGACCTTCAGTGATCTGTAACGACGACCAGAAGATAGAAGTTCAAACAGTTTGTGGCCGGGGTGTGATGGGTCAGCACAGATGTTTCCCACCCGTTTCCTGGTTATGGACCGATATAAGTTCTCAATGGAGGGTAGGTCGGTACCAATGATCCTCTCCGCAGACTTAATGATCCGCTGCAGTCTGGTCTTGTCCTGTTTAGTGGCAGATCCAAACCAAACAGTGATGGAAAAGCAGAGGACAGATTGGATGATGGCGGTGTAGAAGACAACCAGCAGCTCCTGAGGCAAATCAAACTTCTTGAGCTGACGCCGAAAAAACAACCTCTGCTGGGCCTTTTTCCGGACAGTGTCTATATGGGAGGACCACTTCAGGTTCCGGGAGATTGTGGTACCCAGAAACTTGAAGGAGTCCACAGTGGACACTGTGCTGTTGAGGATGGTGAGTGGGGGGAATGAAGGGGGGTGTCGCCTGAAATCCACAGTCATCTCCACCGTTTTGGCTGGGTTAAGTTCAAGATGGTTCTGGCTGCACCAGAGGATCAGTTGCTCCACCTCCCGCCTGTATGCAGACTCATCATCATCCCGGATCAAACCGATGACTGTGGTGTCGTCCGCAAACTTCAGGAGCTTCACTGAAGGGTCCTCTGAGGTGCAGTCGTTGGAGTAGAGGGAGAAGAGCAGTATATGCTGCACTGTTCTGTAAATCTGCCTCTCACTTTCACTGACTCCTTCAACTGCTGCAGACACGCACTTTGTGTCTCCTCTCTGAGAGCCTGAGGAATCCCGCTCCAGCCTGCTCACACTATGGGCTGGAGCGGAGTTCCTATGAAGGCGGTATGATTTAGTAAACCTGCTTAAAACTCTCATCGCTGCCTTTATTTTTATCATCCGCTTCAGTTTATTAAATATTAGGTCTCAAACTCCCAAGTCTCTGTTAGTCCATGATCTGTTAATTGATCATCAGATTGGTTTAATATCCCTGACAGAGACTTGGTTAGGGCAAGAGGATTATGTTGGTTTAACCTCTTGCACTCCAGTGTACCGCGGGCGGGCACGTCTCTGCATCCTAGAGCGCACGAGGGCGCACGAGTGCGCATGAGGGCGCTGCGTCCTAGGAGGCACTGAAAAAAAAGCTGCATTTCCGTTCTTCCACTACAGACACAGCCGCAAACAGAAAGCCAAAGGAGTGCTTTCATTGGTTTAGATGTGAATGACCTCTCATTCGACTAATAAGAGCCTTGAATTGGGTTTCTGAAACCTTGAAGAACCAATGACTGAAAACCTAGCAAGAAGGTCCAGCCTACCAACGGCTGTGAATGCAGCGAGCCAATTGAAGCACAGAAGTTCGAAAGCTGTTTTGTGTAAGGCTGGGTGAAGAGAGACTGACTGCTGCAGCAGATGAAAAAAGGGCCCGCAGGAAGAACCGCCACAGACCCAGCAGCACGGAGACCGCCCACAAGTGCGACCTGTGTGACAGGGACTGCCATTCGCGCATCGGCCTGTTCAGCCACAGGCGGTGCTGTTCCAGCAGAGTAGATGTTTAGGATTCTCTTCCATGGTCATCATAGACCGTCCACATGCTGTTGTGAACAGGTAAGTGTTATAAGCTAAATTATTCTTTATCCCTGAAAATTGTAATCAAAAATGACTTTTGACCAATCGGTAAATTACAACTGTGCGGCGCACGAATTCTGAAGTCCGTGCGCCGCGGTACACGGGTGGGGGGGGGGGGGGCGCGGGGACCGCGGGGACTGTGTGCCGCGGTCGCCACATCGCCACATGACTATTCCGTCATGTAGCGATGGCCGATGTCCGTCCTCTGTAGCGGGGGGGGGTGGGGGGGTGGGAGTTGTTATCTTCTACATTACAAATATTTTAGAATAATTTTTAGTGCACTGTAGGTTATTTTTTCTTGGAAAAAAAAAGCCACACATTTTTTACATGGCATGCTTCTTTGTGTGTGGGGGCTTGTTTGTTCATTCATTCATGAATGAATAAACAACCCCCCCCCACACACACACAGAGCCCTGAGTGTCACCTTTCATTAGAGCCCAAGATGAAGCTTCTATATTGAATCATTCAAAAGTTACAGACGTTTTTCCAAACTGTGCCATTTGGCACAATTTGGCACAGTTCAAAAACACCTGGGAACAACCTGAGAACAAAGCTGTGAAATATATTCATTTTTTGTGGTATTGTTACAAAATTTTGACCTCAGCTGGATAACACTTGGTTCTACATTTCTGTTGCATTTTCCAGCCCAGATCTGAAGCTGTGTGTTATTTGCAAGCATTTGTATCCAAAAAAACACCCAGGCGAAATTTATTTTCTTCAAGTTCACTATGTTTAGATGACTGTTACTCAGTGGCTGGAGCACTTAGAGAGATTATGACTGTTTTGCCCAAAAATTCAAAGTGTTTTCTTTTAAATGAGACCAACCCCATGAAGATGCTGCAAAGGGTTGAAGAACAGCTTTTGATTTACTTTGGGCACGTTATTTTTTGGCGTTTTTAGGGAAATTGACCAGAGTGCAAGGGGTTAAATGAATCAACTCCCTCTGGTTATTTAAACTGTCAAAATCCCAGAAGTTCTGGTCATGGAAGAGGAGTAGCAACAATTTACCATTCCAAATTACTTGTTAAAGCGTACCTGTGGTGGTCGTGAAAAAAAGCTATTATATTGAGCCCCTGTCTCACGTTCTAGTTCAAGTTCAAGTTCAAGTTCAAAGCAATGTGATATAAATCCATTGCTGATGTGCTGGTTCAGTTATGTCAGCAAAACATGGGTGCAGCCATACTAGCGGCTACATGGCCTGCCAGGACGCTTCCTGTGACGTAATATCGTGGCTACCGCGACCTGGATCAATATTGGCTGAGCCTGGAGTGCCCGGATGAGCAGTGGCTTTCGGGATATTCAAATTCAAATTCAAACGTTTATTTCAAACTCAGGGTTCATATTAAATGCAGAACTAAAACGAGTAGAAAATAAATAAATAAATGCTTAAATTCAGCGGGTCGTCTCGTCTGATCTGAGGTCGTAACGGCCGCCAGAGTGCCGATGATTCTACAGAGCAGCAGACACTCGGCGCTCTTGTAACAACAAAAACATACAATTTGATATGGATATCGCAACATGGCGGAATGTAAAGCCTTTGGATGTCTCAATAATAAGCGAAAAACAAAGATAAACACTTCTTTTGTGTACCCAAACCCAGCTCACCTTGTCAGAAGATCGTAGCGGAAAAGTGATTGCGCAATCTCGGAGCAGGGCACAGACGAATCCTTTCAGACGAAATTGCATTGTGTGTGAGGACCACTTCGTCACTTTTACCCTCAAAAGACCTTTCGGGCTCAAACCTGTAGCCATATTGGATGAATTCTTCCTCAGAGTCCGACAATTCAGCCATAATAGAATAAAAACACTCACAACAGCACCCTAGTCGCTCATACAGACGGAGTATTGACTTTGACTTGACTACTGATTTTCAGTAGCAACGTAATGACGTCACATCCGCATGTGTCATGGCTGCGCGCAGAGTTTTCATTGGCTGGCCATGCCTGCGGTCGTATTTGCATATTTCTCTGGTGGTATATGGCTGGCAATAATTATTTAACCAAATAACGAATACTTTGCCTAATGTTTTCAAGTTGAATGCGTTTAGACGACCACCACAGGTACCCTTTAATGTAAAGCAAAAAACATGTTATAATTCCTTTGCGGGCCTGGTCCTCAGTATTGGGCACTTTAGCAATTTTAGGCTAAACCCAATTTTATTTGCCATAGTTTATCATCCTCCATCAACCTACTCAGAATTTTTATCCGAATTTGCTGATTTCTTAGCTGATTTAGTGCTGAAATCACATAGAATAATTATAGTAGGGGACTTTAATATACATGTAGATGTAGGTAGTGACTGCCTTGATGTGGCATTTAATTCAATATTAGACTCGATTGGGTTTTCTCAGAAAGTAGGAAATTCTACTCATTATCTCCACCATACGTTGGACCTTGTTCTGACATATGGCATAGAAATAGAAAATCTTGTAGTGTCTCCTCATAACCCTGTACTGTCAGACCATTGTCTGTTAACCTTTGATTTTACTATTTCTGACTATTTGGCTCCTAAAGAAAAATATTACTACAGTAGATGCCTCTCAGATGATGCTGTTAACAAATTTATGCAGATTGTTTCCTCTATGCCATGTGTCAACACAACGGAAATAAGCTATACTAGACAGCTTGCTCCTTCTGTAATTGATAGCATGATAGATAGTGTTACAGCTTCTCTGCATCAGACTCTAGACTTGGTGGCCCCCTTAAAAAAGAAAAAGTCTAATCAGAGATTTCTAACTCCTTGGTTCAACACAGAAACTCGTAGCTTAAAACAGAAGACTCATCAATTAGAAAGAAAATGGCACTCCACTAATTTAGATGAAATCTATTTAGCTTGGAGAAATCATCTTTTAATTTATAAAAAAAAATCTCTTAGAAAAGCTAGAACAAGTTATTATTCTGCATTAATAGAAGAGAACAAGAATAATCCCAGGTTTCTTTTCAGTACTGTAGCCAGGTTGACAAAGAGTCACAACTCTGTCAATCCGAGCATTCCCTTAGAGCTTACTAGTCAGGACTTTATAAACTTTTTCAATAATAAAATTTCATCCATCAGAGATAAAATCAATCAGATTCTTCCCACAGTTAACTTAAATACTGTAACTACTACAACTCCTTCAATTGATGTCTGTCTTAATGAGTTTACTCCAATCGACCTTTGTGAGTTAGACAAAATAGTTTCCTCATCCAGACTTTCAACTTGTCTTTTAGACCCTATTCCTACCAGGTTATTTAAAGAAGTCTTCCCACTTATTGGTAGCTTTATTCTTCATATAATCAATTCTTCATTAACTTTAGGCCATGTACCGCAGGCTTTTAAAACGGCTGTAATTAAACCCTTACTCAAAAAGCCAACGCTAGATCCAGGAGCTTTAGCTAACTATAGACCAATCTCTAATCTCCCTTTCATTTCAAAAATCTTACAAAGAGTTGTTGCTACGCAATTATTTGACCACCTGCAGGGAAATGGTTTACTTGAAGAGTTTCAATCTGGGTTTAGAATCCATCATAGTACTGAAACAGCCTTAGCGAAGGTCACTAACAACCTCCTCATCGCATCTGATAATGGACTAGTTTCTGTACTTGTCCTTTTAGACCTTAGTGCAGCTTTTGATACTATCAATCATAATATTCTACTTGATAGATTAGAACACTATGTTGGACTTAATGGAACTTCGTTGCAGTGGTTTAGATCTTATTTATCTGATAGGTTCCAGTTTGTTCATGTAAATGATGAGTTTTCTTTCAACTCAAAGCTCAGTCATGGAGTTCCACAGGGATCTGTGCTAGGCCCTACTCTTTTTAGTTTATATATGCTTCCGTTAGGCAACATTATTAGAAAGCACTTTATACATTTTCATTGTTATGCAGATGATACACAATTATACCTGTCAATGAAGCCAGATGATAGTAATCAATTAGCCAAGTTAGAAGCCTGCCTTAAGGAAATCAAAGCTTGGATGACTTGTAATTTCCTGCTATTAAACTCAGATAAGACTGAAGTCATTCTTGTTGGTCCAAAAAGCCTTAGAAATACCTTTCCAAATCAAACTTTCAGTTTGGATGTGGTTACTCTTTCTCTTTATAGCTCTGTGAAGAACCTTGGAATTATTTTTGATCAAGATCTGTCCTTCAATTCACATATTAAATTTGTTTCTAAGACTGCCTTCTATCATTTGCATAATATTGCCAAGATTAGGAGTATCTTGTCTCAGAGTGATGCTGAGAAACTGATCCACACTTTTGTTAGCTCGAGATTAGATTATTGTAATTCTTTATTATCAGGCTGTCCTAAAACATCTTTAAAAAGTCTTCAGCTGATCCAAAATGCTGCAGCAAGAGTTTTAACAGGTACTAGAAAGAGAGATCATATCTCTCCGGTTCTGGCTTCCCTTCATTGGCTTCTCATAGAGTTTAGAATTAAGTTTAAAATCCTTCTTCTTACTTACAAAGCTCTAAACAATCAGGCTCCTTTTTATTTAAAAGATCTGATACTACCGTATTATCCTAACAGAGCACTACGCTCCCCAAATGCAGGATTACTTGTAATACTTAGAATCTCCAAAAGTACAATGGGAGGCAGAGCCTTCAGTTATCAAGCTCCTCTCCTGTGGAACCAGCTGCCAATCTGGATTCGGGAGTCAGACTCGATCTCTGTTTTTAAGAATAGGGTTAAAACCTTCCTTTTTGATATAGCCTACAATTAGGGAGGGATCATGTGTTTCTGAACCCTCCCTTAGTTATACTGCTAATAGAGTTAGTCAGCCGGGGGACCTCCAGTAATGCACTGGGCCTCACTCCTTTCCTCACTCTCAATGAAATATTTTTTTTTGCTGGTCATTAACATCTGTTTGTTCTCTCCCATACATTGAGTCCCCATCGTGCTGTTTGCCCTCTACATGTCTGTTCTTTTCATCTTCTCTGTCCCCTCACCCCCCAGCCAGTCGCAGCAGATGACTGCCCCTCCCTGAGCCTGGTTCTGCTGGAGGTTTCTTCCTGTTAAAACAGAGTTTTTCCTCTCCACCGTCGCCAAGTGCTGCTCACAGGGGATCGCCTGATTGCTGGGGTCTTTCTGCAACTGTGGGGGTTCCCCCTACAGTTGAAAGTGCTATGAGATGACTGTTGTTGTGAAATGGCGCTATATAAATAAAGTTGAATTGAATTAAAATAATCCAGTCACAAGGACACATGGAAAAATGCATAGATTTACTGCATATATACATGAAGATACTGTATAAATACATATTCTGTGTACCTCCAAACAACGATGTTTTTCCATATAAATATTGCAATGGGATAAATTCTATATGTTGTTTTTTAACTGCAACACTTTGGCCAACACTATAATTTTTCAGATATGATAAAACCTCAAAACATTTAGACACATAGTAGGTGGACTGAGACCATGCAGTCCACCTTTAACACGCGGCGCTCCTGGCTCCTGCAGACAGTGATCAGTTTTTGGCACGACACCGGATTTCACCACCCAGCCGACCCCACGCAGAAGTGGCTGATGAAACCCTTTTTGGATACAGGCAGACTTACCCCTGAACAACGGAACTGTAACTGCAGATGAGCCGTGCACGTTCAGTTGTGGAAATGACTTTCGGCTGCTTGAAAGGACGATGGAGGTCCCTCCTGACAAGGAATGACTGCAAACTGGAGCTGAGCAAGAAAATGGTGCTCACCTGCTGCATACTTGATAATATTTGTGAGGAACACGGTGACAACTTTGGACTCCCAGACACACCTGATCACAGCCAGCCTCCAGTTCAACCACTAGCTGACTGTGCCAGTGTAGAAGGGAATGACATTAGGGCAGCTTTAATGGAGTATTGTAACAGTGGGCAGCAATAACCTGTTTAATGGCTGCCATATCATTTACAAAATATAATGTGAAGTAGTTCAAAATAATTAATGAATAAAAAAATTCAGCTTACAACTGGTCTTCAGTATACTCTGTTTTCAAGTATTTATGGTGTATTTATATATTTTATAGGAACATTTACAGAGCTGTTAAAGGTATACTCCTTACGTACTTAGATGTAATCTATTCTTGTTAAAGTACTGATTCAAGTTTTTATCCATGTAGCGGTAACCAGAGACAGACTGTAACGTGTACAAGTTAAAAGTTCTTTCCCCAGAAATGATCTTGTCCAGAGCTGACAGAATGTCATGTGGTACGTTGTCAAGACAATATAAACTCATTATTTATCATTTTTGAAGCTGGCAACTTGGAACATTTTCCACACAAAGTTTATAGATTTAAAGTTTGTTGCTGCTTGTTCTTTAGAAAATGTGAAAAAAAGTTGTCAAAAATAAGTGAGTCAAGTCCACAAATACCTGATATATTGTCCAATACCTGAAAAAATGAACGTAAGTGCAGTAATTCAGTACTTGTACTTTCACTTCCCACCACTATAATGTAATAGTGATTTGCATTGTTTGTCCTAAATCGCTTTACATTTCATGCATACGTTGGTGTGAGGATAACAATTAATGTAGACGCAGAAAAACATTTAAGGAAAGAAAGCTTTTATTTACAAAATGTGCAAAAACTTCAGGCTGCTACGTACATATGAAATATTATGTACACGCAGCCAAAAATATCAATGCTGTGATAGTTACTTTGTCTGCAGTCCCTTAAGCACAGACGACGTGTCCCATCAGTCCAACAAGGGTGTTGGTCCTGTCCTCCATCTTCTGGATGCTTTGCAGCAAAGCGGAAGTCAGCTGCTCCTCCCTCCTGCTCTGCTCCTGCTGTCTCTCCTCTGACCTCTCCAGGGAGTCTAGAAGGAGGTCCATGTTTGTGTCCCACTTCTGTTTCTCTGTTTTAAAGGACAAAAATAAGAAGCAATATAAAATAACCACACAGTGAAAAATGCAGGAATCGTCAATCCAAGACTGAATGTGTCTATTCAACATCCATTTACTGTTAGTGGCATCACAACATTCAATTCAAGTGTATCATTGGTTTAATTCACTCCCTCCTTTGTGTGATTGGGTCATGATCTGATCATATATGACCTAATCTGGTCTGATGAGAAGAGGAGGAAGAGCAGGAGGAGGACAAGCTTGGTGCTGGTGAAGGTGAGCTGGACACCACAGGTCTAGCTGGTTCTCCCTCATCGTCCAGCTGTGATAAATCTGTAAATACAAAAAAAAAGTGTTTTAGTTTGTGCAGTGTCCAACTTAAGCCTTCCATTAAATGTTCAGACATAGAAGGCAATTTTTGTCACGCCGCGCCGCTCATCAACGGCGCCACCTGCTCACACACCTGTCAGCCATCAGCGGCGAGGGATATAAGCCGCCTCGCCCTGAGCTTCGGTCTGAAGCCGTAGACTTCATTTCCCTTCCATGGGCTTCTACCACATTCTCTTCAGCATCCTCGTCACCGGTAAGAAAATCGCTTACCTCATCTCTCCAGTCTGCTCCCCTGTGCACAGGTGGATTCCTCGGCGGCGGACAATCCCGTCCCTCGTCTCTCCTCGCTGCTGCACCGAGCCCTGCAGGTGGCTGTCTCCCGGGCTTCCATCCTTGAAGCGCCAGTCATCTGTCCTAACAAGTAAGCTTCTCTCCCTCGCCTATTCTCCTCCTGTGTTGGTGTGTGCTCATCACCCTGTGTCTGATTTCTCCCATAGGGTTGCCGGCTGAACGGTCTCCTGCCTCTGGGTCCGAAGCAGACGCCACCACCAACACATTAACATTCCGCAGACACGCACCCAAACATCCCTGTTGTTAATAAACAGTTTGAACTACTCTGAGCCTGTGTGTGTGCGTCTCCTGAGCCGAACGTTATGTCAGTACGGCTTCAGCAGAGCGGCTCGGCAGACGGCGGGCTCGGCAGACGGCGGGCTCGCACACCGGTTTACCATCCTCGAGGCTCGGGTGGATCAGATTGTTTATCAGCAACAGGTGGTTCTTAATCAATTATTAGAATTAACTAACCGATTGAACCGCTTGGACCCCCAACAGCCGTTCCTCCCGACTCGCCAGGGTGGCGCGGCTCCTGCTGTTCCAGCGGCCGTCCACCCTCACCTATGATCAATTCGTGAGGCGCTTTCTGGAGGTCTTTGACCATTCTCAAACCGAAACGGTCCAGGTCGATCGGCTTCTCGCTCTCCAGCAGGGAAGCCGGTTGGCAGCGGACCACTCGGTCGACTTCCGGGTAGCGGCGGAGGAATTGGGCTGGGAGGAACGCTCCCTCTGTGGCCTGTTCCTCCGCAGCCTCAATAGTGATCTGAGGGATGAACTGGCTGGTCGGGATATCCCTGGGACGCTAGCGGAGCTGACGTCCTTAGCGGTAAGTTTGGATAACAGGCTGCGCGAGCGCTCCTCGGGGCGGAAGTCTTCTTCTTCTCGCCCTCGTGGAGCCTCGCCGCACCTGTTCCAAGCTCGCCCCCTGGTGGCGCCGCCAGCATCGTGCCCCGAGGAGTCGGAGCCGATGGTGACGGGCTGGACTAAACTTTCCCCTGTGGAGAAACAACGCCGCCGTGAGTTGGGCCTCTGCATGTATTGCGGAGGCGACCAACACACCGTGGAGCGTTGTCCACGGAAAGCCAGTTGGTGGGGTCCGCGAGTCACTGTTGGAAGCCTCGCGGACGTTAATCGGTTAGGATCACTCACCCAATTGAAGCTGCCCATCCGTTTCTGCCATAACCCCACTGGGCACCTCACCCACGCACTGGTGGATTCGGGCGCAGAAGGCAGTTTCATTTCACAAAGCCTGGCAACCCGATTGGGCATCCGCTGCCAGGCACTCAACACTCCCATCTCCCTAGTCCACCTCTCCCGTGCCACCCTTGGGAGAGTGACACATCAAACTGTCCCCCTACCGGTCATCATCTCGGGAAACCACCGGGAGGAGATGACCTTTTACGTCCTTCCCAACTCTGTGTCGCCCGTCATCCTGGGGTATCCCTGGCTCTGCCTTCACAATCCGGTCCTGGATTGGAGATCAGCTGGGGTATCGGCATGGAGTACATTTTGCCTGGGCACCTGCCTCCAGTCCACTGCCTGCTCGCCGTCCGCTCCTCCCCCCGCGACGGACGCTGCACCCCCGGACCTGTCCCTGGTGCCCCCGGAGTTTCACGACCTGGGTATGGTGTTCAGTAAAGCGAAAGCTATGTCTCTTCCCCCTCATCGGCCCTACGACTGTGCCATCAACCTCCGCCAGGGGGCGCCGTTACCTTCTGGTCGGCTCTACAGCCTGTCAGCGCCGGAGAAGGAGACGATGAACACATATCTGAAGGAGTCATTAAACGCCGGGATAATCCGCCCATCATCGTCACCCGTGGGGGCAGGGTTCTTCTTCGTGGGAAAAAAGGATGGGTCCCTCCGCCCTTGTATCGACTACCGGGCCCTCAATAATATCACGGAGAAGGACCGTTACACCCTGCCTCTCATGGACACTGCTTTCCACTCCCTCCAGGGGGCGACCTGGTTCACCAAGCTGGACCTACGCAGCGCTTACCACCTCGTCCGGATCCGGGAGGGAGATGAGTGGAAAACGGCCTTCCGTACCCCGAACGGCCACTTTGAATACCTGGTGATGCCGTTCAGGTTGACCAACGCTCCTGCAGTCTTCCAGCGCCTCATTAATGACGTCCTCCGGGACTTCATTGGCCTTTTCCTGTTCGTCTACCTGGACGATATTCTCATCTTCTCCAAGTCCAGGGATGAGCACCAGGTCCACGTGAGGCGGGTCCTCCAAAGGCTGCTGGAGAATCGTCTGTACGTAACGGCAGAAAAGTGTGAATTTTACGCCAGGAGTACGTCCTTCCTGGGGTTCATCATCGCCCACGATAAGGTGCTCCCTGACCCAGAGAAGGTAAAGGCGGTGGTGGAATGGCCTACACCTGCATCCCGGAAGCAGGTGCAGCAATTTGTTGGCTTCGCCAATTTCTACCGCCGCTTTGTCCCCAACTTCAGTACCATCGTTGGACCACTGACCCGCCTCACGTCCCCGAAGGTCCCGTTCCGGTGGACCGAAGAGGTCGCTGCCGCCTTTGAGGCGCTGAAGGCGGAATTCTCCTCCTCCCGGGTCCTTCGCCAGGTCGACCCCGCGCTGCAGTGCATCGTCGAGGTAGACGCTTCGGACACGAGAGTGGGAGCAGTGCTGTCCCAGTGGTCACTGGACGATGGCGCCAAACGACCGTGCGCCTTCTTCTCCCGGCGCTTGTCCCCGGCGGAGAGGAACTACGATGTGGGGGACAGAGAGCTCTTGGCCATCAAGCTCGCCCTGCAGGAGTGGCGCCACTGGCTAGAGGGGGCGAACCTGCCGTTTGGAGTATTTACGATCAGCCAAGCGCCTGAACGCCCGCCAGGCGCGCTGGTCTCTGTTCTTCGCCAGGTTCCAATTTTCTATCACCTTCAGGCCTGGCTCTAAGAACGGCCTGCCTGACGCCCTCTCTAGGCAGTTCACTCTTGTGGAATCGGAGGAGACGCCCCACTCCATCCTGCCCAGGTCGTGCGTCGTGGGAGCCATCTCGTGGGATATCGAGGCAAAGATCCGGAAGGCACAGGAGGTGGAACCTGATCCTGGCGGCGGACCGGAGGGAAGACTGTTCGTCCCATCTGCGGTCCAAGGAGAGGTCATCCACTGGCTCCACACCTCCCGGCTCACCTGTCATCCCGGCACCTCCCGGATGATCAGCCTCCTCCAACGGTCTTTTTGGTGGCCAGGCCTGCGGAGGGATGCAGCCCGCTACGCCCGGGCTTGCCCAGTCTGTGCCACCAGCAAGTCAGGAAATGCCCCTCCAGCGGGTCTGCTCCAGCCTCTGCCCGTCCCCGGCAGGCCCTGGTCGCATATCGCACTGGATTTCGTCACCGGACTCCCCGTTTCCAGCTCCTTTAACACCATCCTGACCATCGTGGACCGTTTCTCCAAGGCGGCACACTTCGTCCCCCTGCGAGGTCTCCCTACCGCCCTGGAGACGGCGGGCCTCCTCATCCAACACGTGGTCAGGCTGCACGGGATTCCGGTGGACGTGGTCTCGGACCGGGGTCCCCAATTTTCATCCGAGGTTTGGAGGTCCTTTTGCAATGCCATCGGAGCCAAGGTGAGCCTCTCCTCCGGCCATCACCCCCAGTCTAACGGGCAGTGTGAGAGGACCAATCAGGAGCTGGAGGCTGCGCTCCGCTGTGTTGCAAGATCCAAGCCGACATCATGGAGCAACCATCTCGCCTGGGTGGAGTACGCCCACAACACCGCCCGCTCTTCTGCAACGGGGATGTCCCCCTTCAAGGCGTCCCTGGGTTACGACCCCCCGCTGCTTCCAGCGCAGGAGAGCGAGGTAACTGTCCCATCAGTTAGGGCGCACGTGAGGCAGTTCCGCTCCACCTGGGCCGCCGCGCGTCATGCGCTTTTACGCACAGCGGAGCGCAACAGGACCGTGGCGGACCGGCGTAGAAGACCTGCCCCGGCGTACAGAGTTGGGCAACTTGTCTACGTTTCCACCCAGGACGTCACCCTAAAAGGCGAGAGGAGAAAGCTGGCACAGCACTTCATGGGTCCCTTTCCCATCACCCGGATCATCAACCCGGTGGCTGTGCGCGTGGCTATTCCCCCCTCCCTCCGCATCCATCCCACTTTCCACGTGTCGAAGGTGAAGCTGGCAGTTACCGACCCCCTTTGCCCTCCTCCTGCAGCGCAACCCGCACCCCGGATGGTTGGTGGCCATCCGGCCTGGTCCGTCTCCTCCATCCTGGACTCCCGGCGCCGGGGTCGTGGGTTGCAATACTTGGTGGACTGGGAGGGCTATGGGCCCGAGCATCGACAGTGGGTGCCCCCGTCGTTTGTGTTGGACCCATCGCTCATCGCGGACTTCCACCGAGCGCACCCGGATAAGCCATCGCCAGGAGGCGCTGCTAGAGGGGGGAGTACTGTCACGCCGCGCGGCTCATCAACGGCGCCACCTGCTCACACACCTGTCAGCCATCAGCGGCGAGGGATATAAGCCGCCTCGCCCTGAGCTTCGGTCTGAAGCCGTAGACTTCATTTCCCTTCCATGGGCTTCTACCACATTCTCTTCAGCATCCTCGTCTCCGGTAAGAAAATCACTTACCTCATCTCTCCAGTCTGCTCCCCTGTGCACAGGTGGATTCCTCGGCGGCGGACAATCCCGTCCCTCGTCTCTCCTCGCTGCTGCACCGAGCCCTGCAGGTGGCTGTCTCCCGGGGTTCCATCCTTGAAGCGCCAGTCATCTGTCCTAGCAAGTAAGCTTCTCTCCCTCGCCTATTCTCCTCCTGTGTTGGTGTGTGCTCATCACCCTGTGTCTGATTTCTCCCATAGGGTTGCCGGCTGAACGGTCTCCTGCCTCTGGGTCCGAAGCAGACGCCACCACCAACACATTAACATTCCGCAGACACGCACCCAAACATCCCTGTTGTTAATAAACAGTTTGAACTACTCTGAGCCTGTGTGTGTGCGTCTCCTGAGCCGAACGTTATGTCAATTTTATTCAGTATCATTATTAGCAAAGCTTACATGTCTGATTATGGAATAGAAGAATAGGAATAAAACAGGCTTTACTGTCATTGTACAATTGTACAGTACAATGATGTAGGTGCTCCACCAGGCTACTGCGCAATATAATACGTAAGAAGGAGAAGGATTAGATAAAACACGGTTACACAATACACAATTAAACGAGTGAAATTAAAAAAAAATTGCCCAAGATTATGGAAATATTACCAAAATAGTAAAAAAAGACGACGTTACTAGTGTCTGGTAGAAAAATCTCCCATAACACAACGCAAGGCACCCATTCATACACAGTATTGATACTGTAGAGGCTGGGTTAATCATCTCAGACTGGATGCAGAGGGTAAACAGAGAAGGACAATAGCTATGGAGATCATGGTGAGGTAGCAAGAAGAAGGAGTTGGGGGGAGAAGGGATGAATGTATTGTGATGTGAGATGTCATGCAGATGTGAGATGGGCGGTTGGTATAAAAGGAGAACCCATGGTGTATTGAGACATTCTTTTCTGTGTATGACTGATGTGAGAGTGAATAAAATCGTCTGCTGCAGAAATCAGTCTTGTTATTTCCACTCTCCACACTGGTGACCCCTTGACAAATTATGGAACACGAGGCAAGAACCCCGGAGTCGGCCCGGACGGGAAGCCCCAGCAACGCGTGCGCTGTTTCGGTCGAACTACCGGACTTTTGGCTGCACGACCCACAGTCTTGGTTCCACCACACCGAGGCTCAGTTCGCCCTCTGGGGAATAACGGCAGACGACACCAAATATTACTATGTGGTCGCAGCACTGGACGCTCACACATCTCAGCAAGTAGCTAGCCTGCTCCAACAGCCTCCAGCCCATGACAAATATAGGGCTCTCAAGGCCGCGCTGACCCGGCGCTACACGCTCTTGGACTGTGAGAGAGCACAGAGGCTCCTGAGGCGCTCCGAGTTAGGAGATGGTTTGGCGGTCGAACTGATGGAGAAGATGTTGGCGTTGATGGGCACGGACGACGGGCATTTTCTGTTTGCCCACCTTTTCCTCCGGAACCTCCCAACAGAGGCGAGAGCGGTTCTTGCCAACTCGCCGTTGCTGGCCGCACGTGACTACCGTGCGCTAGCCCAGGAGGCAGATTGGATCATCCTCACCACCAGAGCCCTCACAGTGAACGCTGCGGTGTCGGAACCCAGCGAGACGACCAGTGGAGGCAAGGAGCCACCAACGGTAGCAGCAGCGGAGGCCAGGAAGTGCCAGAGAGACACGCTCTGCTTCTACCACCGCCGCTTTGGAGAGAACACACGCAGATGTGCGCCACCGTGCCAATTCAAGCGTTCGGGAAACGCCAAGGCCGGCAGTCGGTAGCAGCTGCAACCGCCGGTGAAGAGAACAAGCTGCTCTACGTGACGGACTCGAGCTCGGGGAGACGGTTCCTCGTAGAGACTGGAGCCCAGAGGAGCATTATCCTGTCGTCCTACGCCAACCGGCTAGCAGGACCTAGCAGCCCCGGGCTGGTAGCAGTAAACGGCTCGGGCATTAAGACTTTTGGTGAGAGAACACTGACTTTATCCCTACATGGCCGTATGTACGAGTGGACTTTTGTCATAGCAGCACTGAGTTTCCCAATCCTGGGAGCTGATTTTCTGTGTGCACATGGGTTGCTAGTCGATGTTGCTAACAGGCACCTGGTTAATGCAATGTCTTTTGATTCTCTCCCCTGTACAGCTCGAGGGGCCGGGCCAATAATGCAAGCCAACGTCACAGCTCCAGGCGGTAAGTTCCACACACTGCTCACTTAGTTCCCAGCACTCACGGTCCCGACGTTTTCGGCGGCCATCGCTAAGCACGGGGTGGAGCACTTTATCACCACCACCGGGCCTCCTGTTTTCGCACAACCTCGGCGCTTGGACACAGCTAAACTGGCCATAGCGCGCGAGGAGTTTGCCAACCTGGAAAGGTTGGGCATCATCAGGCGTTCGAACAGCCCATGGGCATCCCCGCTACACATGGTCCCTAAGGCTGAGGGATCATGGCGACCGTGCAGAGATTTCCGCAGGTTGAATAACGCTACAGCGCACGACCGCTACCCAATTCCCCATATTCAGGATTTTTCTGTTCACCTCGCTGGAGCATGCATTTTTTCTAAAATAGACCTGGTCCGCGGTTACCACCAGGTCCCAGTGCGTGCGGAGGACATACCCAAAACAGTGGTAATAGCTCCGTTTGGCTTGTTTGAGTTTTTACGCATGCCCTTCGGATTAAAAGGAGCGGCACAGACATTCCAACGCATGATGGATGCGGTGCTGTGCGATCTCTTTGTGATCGTCTACCTGGATGATATCCTGGTGGCCAGTGCGTCCGAGGACGAACATGTAACCCACCTCAGGACAGTTTTCCAGAGGTTGGAGGAGCACAGGTTAATAATCAACCCGGTGAAATGCCAGTTCGGCATGACGGGGATTGATTTTTTGGGGCACCGCGTCTCACCGGAGGGAGCGATAACCTTGCCCAACAAAGTGCGCGCCGTGGCGAATTTTCTCCAGCCTCAGACGGTCAGGGCGCTGCAAGAATTTTTGGGGATGTTAACTTTTATAACCGGTTCCTCCCCCGTGCAGCTCAACTCATGCAGTCATTATACGCCACGCTCAAGAAACGGAAACCCGCGGACAGAGTCGAATGGACTCCAGAGCGGGAGCAGGCGTTCTCTGAGGTTAAAACAGCCCTGGCAAACACCACACTGTTGGCGCACCCAGACCCAGCGGCCCGGATAGCGCTCACTACCGATGCCTCAGACGTGGCCATAGGGGCTGTCGTGGAGCAACGTGTCGCTGGTTCTTGGCAGCCGCTTGCTTTTTTCAGCAGGGCTTTGCGGGACAGTGAGCATAAATACAGCTCGTTCGACAGGGAGTTGCTGGCTCTCCACCTGGCCATACGCCACTTCCAGTTCTGGCTGGAAGGGCACAGCTTTACTGCGTTCGTGGACCACAAGCCGCTAACGTTAGCGATGGCCAAGGTTTCGGAACCATGGTCGGGCCGGCAGCATGACAGCTGGCCGTGATCTCGGAGTTTACGACCGATATTCAGCATGTGTCGGGTAAACTGAATGTGGTAGCGGACTGCCTCTCGCGCGCAGTAGTGGCCCCGGTCTGCGTGGGGATAGATTATACAACCATGGCCGCAGAGTAGATGGGCGATACGGACGTGCGTGCACTCCAGTCTGGACCAACAGGGTTAAGGCTGGAGAGCAGAGTACTGCAAGACGGCAAGCCCCCCCTAACCTGCGACATCTCCACGGGACGCCCGCTCCCGGTGGTCCCAGTCGCTTGGCGCCGCCGCGTGTTTGAGTCAGTTCACACTCTGGCGCACCCAGGAGTGCGCGCGTCAGTCAAAATGGTGGGAGAGAAGTTTGTGTGGCCGAGCCTACGCAAACAAGTGAAAGAGTGGGCTGCAGCCTGCGTGGCGTGCCAACGAGCCAAGGTACACAGACACACAAAGGCTCCCTTGGAGCCGTTTCGTATTCCGGCTAAAAGGTTCGACCACGTTCACGTGGACCTTGTGGGCCCCCTCCCGCCATCACAGGGGTGCACGCACCTCCTGACAGTGGTGGACCGCACAACGCGCTGGCCAGAAGCAGTCCCGCTGGTGGCAACCATGTCCGCAGACGTAGCGCGCGCTTTTTTAACAGCATGGGTGGCGCGTTTTGGAGTCCCGTCGGACATTACATCTGACAGGGGCCCTCAATTTGTTTCCGAACTCTGGTCCGCGATGGCCCCCAGCCTGGGTGTTACAATTCACCACACAACCGCGTACAACCCGCAGGCCAATGGTTTATGCGAGCATTTTCATAGATCACTGAAAGCAGCACTCAGGGCTTCACTGACGGATGCAAATTGGGTAGACAGGCTGCCGTGGGTTTTATTGGGGTTGTGCTCCACGCCGAAAGAGGATCTGGAAGCTTCCCCGGCAGAGCTGGTTTTTGCGCAGCCACTACGGCTGCCCGGGGAATTTCTGTCAGATAATCCCACGCCGGGCAGCTGCCCGTCTCAGCTTTTGCAGCGTAGCGCAAACACAGACATGCTGCCGGGCCCTGCCCACCACAGTTTTCCGCGTGTTTTCGTGCCTAAAACTTTGAAGAGCGCGGAGTTCGTGTTTGTCAGACACGACGCCCACCGCCCTCCATTGCACCCACCCTATGATGGACCGTTCAGAGTGTTGGAAACAGGGGATAAGCATTTTTTGCTAGACTTGGGGGGTAGGAGGGAAAAAATTGGCATAGACAGACTCAAACCCGCTTTCGTTGTGGCGGACGAGCAAGTGCTGTTGGCTAAGGCCCCTCAATGTGGAAGACCCCCACGGAGAGCTCCCCAGGGAAACGATTCACCAGAGCAGCCACACGGGCAGACCGAAGTGCTCCCCCCCCCCCTAGTCACAGCCCACCTGCAGTCAGACACACTCCCAGCAGCCCCCCACCGGCACAGCAGCACCACGGAGGCGGTAAACCCCAGTTACAGCAGATACGGGAGGAGACGGAAGCCCAAGCAGCATGTGGACTGATGTTCAATTGTTCTATCACAGCATGTGGACTGATATTCTATTGTTCTATCTTAGATGCTGGGGGGGTAGTTTAGCACCTTGGGGGAGCCAGATTATTTAGCATCTCAGACAGGAGACAGTGGATAAACATGGGAGAACAATACTCAGGAGGTTCCTGGCGAGATAGCAGGAAGGAGTCAAGGATGTAGGGGGTTGAATGCAGTGTGATGCAAATGTCATGTTGTGTGTGGAGAAATGCCATGAGACTTAAGAGGAGAGGGCCTGCTGAAAAGTTCAGTCTGTTCTTTGCTTGTGAGATGTGAGTGTGTAATAAATCGTCTGAAATGAATCTGCCTCTTCGTTTACACACTCCACAGTATACATATATTCGTTAACGTTTGGCATTTTAAAGACAATACACTTATCAGTGTGTTTTGAGCAGTTTGCTGTCCAGACTCATCCATGGCTGTTACGATGGTCCAGCTGGCTGGCCTGTCCCCCAACACAGTTCATCAGATGAGTGGCCCCCTCCAGCTGATCTTGTGCTACTGTTTATGTCCATAGAGCCAAGAAATGTGTCTTCTCTTTGCTCTAAATCTGTTTGGTTTTGGAATCCGTTGCTTGCTCCGCTGTTTAGAAAGCAACATGGCGGTCAGTAATGTTTTGAAGCTGGTCAGTTAACCACGCCCATGGCTGTGGACGTAACCAACATAAACTGGTGCTGCTGGTGGCCCAGCTAGGAGTTGGGGCCACGATAGCTCCACTTTTGAGAGCCTGGGAATGATGCTTTCGTCAGTGGAAAACCAAAGAACTGGTGCTAATCAGGCTCTGGCTCCAGTTAAGCACTGGAACCGGTTTGGTGGAAAAGACCTAAGAGATGTGCACCCCCAGGAACTTGGTGCTGCTCACCCTTTCCACAGTTGCTCCATTGATGACCAGAGGGGAATGCTGTGTGCGTTCCCTCCTGAAGTCAACCACAATCTCCATGGTTTTTCCCATGTTCAGGAAGAGATTATTGTCTTTATACCCCAGGACCAGTTGACTCACCTCATTTCTGTAGTTGGCCTCCTCATTTTTTTTTTTTTTTTTTGTTACTTATTTGTACCCGTAGGTAGATTTGGTTTGCAGTCTGGTGACAAGCCACTGGCTGCCGGTCGCTGCGTGCGCGAGCGCCCTAAACCTACATGTTTTTGGTATGCGGGAGGAAACCGGAGAAATCCCGGAGTAAACCCACGCAACACGGGGAGAACATGCAAACTCCACACAGCTCACTGTTGGCCGGGGGCTGCGATCGAACCCACGATCTCATGATCCCCGCGATCCCCCGGCCGAGGGTAAACTGTGCTGCCACAGTGTTAAACCACTGCGCCACCGTGCAGCCCATATTCATCACCAACATCATTGTTGGTGATGAGGCCCACCACTGTCATGTTGTCCGCAAACTTGACAATGTGGTTAGTGTTGTAGACAGGTACTCAGTCATGGGTCAGCAGGGTGAAGAGCAGCAGGTTGAGCACGCACCCTTGTGGGGCCTCTGTGCTCAGTGTGATGGTCTTGGAGGTGTTGCTGCCAACCCGCACGTCCTGTGGCCTCCCTGTGAGAAAGTCCAGCACCCAGTTACAGAGAGAGGTTTTGGGTCCCAAGTGTCTGAGTTTTTGTATCAGGTGCTGGGGGATGATTGTGTTGAATGCTGAACTGGAGTGCAAGAACAGCATTTGCACATAGTCCAGGTGGGTAAGGGCTGGATGGAGAGCAACAGAGATGGCATCTTCTGTGGATCTGTTTGACCTGTATGCAAACTGAGATGGGTTGTGGGAGGGAAGGGAAATGACCGGCCGCTCAAAGCATTTCATTATGATGGGGGTCAGTGCTACGGGCCTGTAATCATTGTCACTGGATGGGAGGGGTTTCTTTGGGACTGGTGTTATGGTGGCAGTTGTGGAACATGTGGGGACAACAGCTTGAGACAGGGAAATGTTGAAGATGTCGGCCAGGACATTCTTGAACTCCTCTGTACAGTCCTTCAGAATGCAACCTGGTATGATGTCTGGTCCCGCTGCCTTGCATGGGTTGATCCTGGAGAGGGTCCTCTTCACGCTAGCCAGATCCAGACTCATGGCCTGCTTGTCTGGAGGAGGAGTAGTCTTCTGTGCTGATGTGCTGTTTTGTGCTTCAAACCAGCAGAAAGTGTTCATTTCTCACCAGTCACAGCCTAAACAAAATAAAAATCTGGCAAATTATGTTCTTAACACACTAAAACTTGCTTTTTTAAATAGTAGGTCTTTGGCAGGAAAAAACATTTTAATTAATGATCTCATTATAAAACACAAACTGGATTTTACAGTGGGGCAAAAAAGTATTTAGTCAGCCACCAATTGTGCAAGTTCTCCCACTTAAAAGATAGAGAGGTCTCCAATTTTCATCATAGGTATACCTCAACTATGAGAGACAAAATGAGAAAAAAAAAATCCAGAAAATCACAATGAAGGATTTTTAATGAATTAATTGGTAAATTCCTCGGTAAAATAAGTATTTGGTCAATAACAAAAGTTTATCTCAGTACTTTGTTATATACCCTTTGTTGGCAATGACAGAGGTCAAACGTTTTCTGTAAGTCTTCACAAGGTTTTCACACACTGTTGCTGGTATTTTGGCCCATTCCTCCATGCAGATCTCCTCTAGAGCAGTGATGTTTTGGGGCTATTGCTGGGCAACACGGACTTTCAACTCCCTCCAAAGATTTTCTATGGGGTTGAGATCTGGAGACTGGCTAGGCCACTCCAGGACCTTGAAATGCTTCTTACAAAGCCACTCCTTCATTGCCCGGGTGGTGTTTTTGGGATCATTGTCATGCTGAAAGACCCAGCCACGTTTCATCTTCAATGCCCTTGCTGATGGAAGGAGGTTTTCACTCAAAATCTCACGATACATGGCCCCATTCATTCTTTCCTTTACGTGGATCAGTCGTCCTGGTCCCTTTGCAGAAAAACAGCCCCAAAGCATGATGTTTCCACACCCATGCTTCACAGTAGGTATGGTGTTCTTTCTCCTCCAAACACGACAAGTTGAGTTTTTACCAAAAAGTTCTATTTTGGTTTCATCTGACCATATGACATTCTCCCAATCCTCTTCTGGATCATCCAAATGCTCTCTAGCAAACTTCAGACGGGCCTGGACATGTACTGGCTTAAGCAGGGGGACACGTGTGGCACTGCAGGATTTGAGTCCCTGGCGGCGTAGTGTGTTACTGATGGTAGCCTTTGTTACTTTGGTCCCAGCTCTCTGCAGGTCATTCACTAGGTCCCCCCGTGTGGTTCTGGGATTTTTGCTCACCGTTCTCGTGATCATTTTGACCTCACGGGGTGAGATCTTGCTTGGAGCCCCAGATCGAGGGAGATTATCACTGGTCTTGTATGTCTTCCATTTTCTAATAATTGCTCCCACAGTTGATTTCTTCACACCAAGCTGCTTACCTATTGCAGATTCAGTCTTCCCAGTCTGGTGCAGGTCTACAATTTTGTTTCTGGTGTCCTTTGACAGCTCTTTGGTCTTGGCCATAGTGGAGTTTGGAGTCTGACTGTTTGAGGTTGTGGACAGGTGTCTTTTATACTGATAACGAGTTCAAACAGGTGCCATTAATACA
The DNA here is from genome assembly GCA_020510985.1 of Pholidichthys leucotaenia. Lineage (NCBI taxonomy): Eukaryota > Metazoa > Chordata > Actinopteri > Cichliformes > Pholidichthyidae > Pholidichthys > Pholidichthys leucotaenia. The sequence continues at coordinate 484,640,601 of CM035838.1, read as the reverse complement.
GGTAACGAGTGGAGGACAGAGGAGCCTCTTAAAGAAGAAGTTACAGGTCTGTGAGAGCCAGAAATCTTGCTTGTTTGTAGGTGACCAAATATTTATTTTACCGAGGAATTTACCAATTAATTCATTAAAAATCCTTCAATGTGATTTTCTGGATTTTTTTTTCTCATTTTGTCTCTCATAGTTGAGGTATACCTATGATGAAAATTGGAGACCTCTCTCATCTTTTAAGTGGGAGAACTTGCACAATTGGTGGCTGACTAAATACTTTTTTGCCCCACTGTATGTTTTTAACAGAGACTTGGTTAGATAATAACGGTGGATCTCTTCTTATCAAAGCAGCCCCTCCTTCCCCCGATCTTCACACCATCCACCTCCTAGTCTCCAGTGGTCAGGAAATCTCTCAAGGCCATCTCCTTGAAACAAAAGGCCAGATCTCACACCCTCCCGTTACCTCTGGAAGGCTCAGTCCCTTTGTTCCCCTGAGACGTGAAGTATACAATAAGCATACAGTGATATATCTGTGGAGCATCTGAAACCAATATATGTGCATATATGTGTGCCACATGACACCCCCCCCCCCCCCCCCAACGTCTAAGATGGAACAAATGTGATACAGTTTGCAAGTCATGGTCACATTATTACACATCAGTCCAAATGTTGCTTGGGCCTCAGTCGCCTTCCATATCTGCTGTATGCGGGCTTTACCACCCCCGCGGCGTCTTCCCGCTGTGGAGCTGCTGCTTGAGGATTAGAACTATTAATCAATCTCTGTGGGTGTTCTGGGGAATTCTCTTTAGGGGGTCTGCCGCGCCGAGGAGCCCTCACCAACTGCACCACTTCGTCAGCCAGCACAAAAGCGGGCTTGAGCCTGTTTATACCAATCATTTCTTTCCTGCCCCCCAAATCTAGCAAAAAAATGCTTGTCCCCTGTTTCCAGCACTCTGTATGGTCCATCATAAGGTGGACGTAAGGGTGGGCGGTGTGCATCATGTCTGACAAAAACAAACTCCGCATATTTTAAAGCTTTAGGCACAAAAATGCGCGGGAAGCTGTGATGAACTGGGCCAGGAAGCGTGCTCGCTCCCGTGTCGCTCTGCAACTGCTGAGCGGGGGGGGGCACTCTGGCGTAGAATTATCCGGGAGAAACTCCCCGGGCAGCCGGAGTGGCTGTGCAAAAACTAACTCAGCTGGGGAGGCTTTTAAATCCTCTTTAGGTGCAGAACGCAACCCCAATAAAACCCATGGTAGCCTGTCCACCCAATTTGCACCCGTAAGCGATGCTCTGAGGGCTGCTTTCAATGACCTATGGAAACGTTCGCATAAACCATTAGCCTGCGGGTTGTACGCGGTAGTGCGGTGGATCGTTACCCCCAGGCTGCGGGCCATTGCTGACCAGAGCTCGGAAACAAATTGAGGACCTCTGTCAGACGTAATGTCCGACGGGACTCCAAAACGCGCTACCCATGCTGTTAGAAACGCGCGGCGCCACCTCCTCGGCTGTGGTTGACAACAGTGGGACCACTTACGGCCAACGCGTGGTGCGGTCCACCATTGTCAAAAGGTGTGTGCACCCCTGTGATGGCGGGAGGGGGCCTACGAGGTCGACATGCACATGATCGAACCGCTTAGCCGGGATGTGAAAAGGCTCCAAGGGAGCTCTAGTGTGTTTGTGTATTTTGGCTCGCTGACAAGCCACGCAGGCTGTTGCCCACTCCTTGACTTGCTTGCGCAGGCACGGCCATACAAATTTCTCTCCTACCATTTTGACCGACGCGCGCACCCCCGGGTGCGCCAGAGAATGGATCGAGTCAAAAACGCTGCGGCGCCACACGGCTGGTACAACCGGATGCTGTCGTCCAGTGGAGACATCGCAGATTAGGGGGGGCATACCATCTTGTAGCACCCTGTTCTCCAGCCTTAACCCTGTTAGTCCAAACTGGAGCGCACACACGTCCGCGTCAGCAACTTGATCTGCGGCCATGGCTGCATAATCTATCCCTACGCGGACTGGGGCTGCGCGCACTTCCGCGTCGCTAACCTGGTCCGTGGCCATGGCTGCAAAATCTACCCCTGCGCGGGCTGGAGCCGCCACGGCGTGCGAGAGGCAGTCCGCCACTACATTAAGTTTACCCGCTACATGATGGATATCGGTAGTAAACTCCGAGATGGCGGCCAGCTGTCTCTGCTGCCGGCCCAACCACAGTTCTGTAATCTTGGCCATCGTGAAAGTCAGCGGCTTGTGATCCACGAACGCGGTGAAGCTGCGTCCCTCCAGCCAAAACTGGAAATGGCGAATGGCCAAGTGGAGAGCTAACAACTCCCTGTCGAATGCGCTGTATTTTCGTTCAGTAGTAGTAGATTAGTTTATTTGACAGGGACAGTGCAATAAACATAGACAATTAATCAAAGACAATCAATCTGATGTGTTGCACATAGAGTGTATAGCTATTAGCTAATTCGCAACTCTTGTCCCTGGATGGGCTTTAGAAAAAAGAATCAAGATAAAAAATATACACAATAACCACATACATCAATGCAGAAAAATTATAAATACACAATTATAAATATTATAAATATTATAAATACACAAATGTAACAGCCTGACTCACATTTAACATAAATATTATAAATATTATAAATACACAAATATAACAGCCTGACTCACATTTAACACATATAACATAACTCACATTTGCCTATTTCAGGCCTCCCTCCCTCCGTCACTCACTATAAACAAACACATTTATTCCTTCCCTTCATTCACTCTCACTTTGCAGACAATTAATTCATACATGAGTACATTCTTGTTTATTTTTCAGCCAGTTTTTAACATTTTTAGTGAATGTTTTAAAGTCCGTTATTATTTTAATTTCATTTGGCATTGTGTTCCAGATGTGACTGCCCTTTATAGAGAAAGCTGTTTGTCCAAATGTGGTTCTGCGGTGGAATATTTTACAGTTATTGTTAACAGAACTCCTGGTGGCTCTGCTGCCTCCTGTCTTTGGACGAAACCAGCAAGTGGCTCGGGTGCTGATTTATGGAAACATTTGAACGTTAATTTCAGAAGACAGAGGTCAATGAAGCTCTCAAAACTCAATAGGTTGTATTTTTTTAAAACATTACAGTGATGCCACCTAATGGGCTTTTTGTCCAAGATTTTTAGGGTTTGATTATATAATGAACCTATATGTCTTATTGTGGAAGGGGCTGCTTGAGCCCAGACTGTCAAACAGTATGATATATGAGAAAAAACCATAGAATGCATATACAGTGCAGCTGCTTCGTAAGGTATGTAATATCTAATTAATTTAAAGCAGTTCAGATTTTTTTTTACTGTTTTTGAAATTTTCTTTATATGAAGATTAAATTTGAGTTGAGGATCTAGTACAATGCCAAGGTATTTGAATTCTGTAGCTAAACTGATGTCATGATCATGTATATTAACTTTAAAATGTTGCAGGTTACATTTTTTGATTGAAAAGCACATTGAGACTGTTTTCTGAAGGTTCAGCAATAGATGGTTCTTGAGGAGCCACTCTTGGACATCAACCATACTTGTAGACAGTACATCTGCAGCCTGTGCTGGAGTCTTGGCAGCTGTGTAAATAACTGCATCATCTGCATAAAGTTGGCATGTTGCAGCTGAGCAGTGTAACGGCAAGTCATTAATAAAAATGCTGAAAAGTAAAGGACCAAGAATGGACCCTTGTGGGATACCCATGCGGTTGTTTAAAAATGAGGATTTATCCTGGTGAACTTTTACACACTGTTCTCTATTCTGGAGATAAGATGCAAACCATTCTAATGTATTTGGGGAGAAGTTAAAAGATACCATTTTGGATAAAAGCAAACTGTGGTTTACAGTATCGAAAGCCTTTTTGAGATCTAGAAAAACAGCTCCTACCACATTACCCCTGTCCAAGGACTGTTTGACGTTTTCAATAAGGCAACAATTTGCTGTTTCTGTTGAGTATCCTGGTCTAAAACCAAATTGATGTGGATGAAGAAGTTGACTGTCTTGTAAGTAGTCTATCAGCTGTGTAGCTACAACTTTTTCAAGAACCTTAGATAGGACTGGTAAAATAGAGATTGGGCGGTAATTGCATATATCGTCTTTACTGCCTGATTTATGAACTGGTATGACGACAGCTTTTTTCCAGCCTGATGGAAATGTACTAGACCTAATGGAGAGATTAATGAGGTGAGTCAGTGGTTTGATTAATATTTTGCTGTGCATTTTGAGAAAGGAGGTGCTCATATTGTAGATATCATTAGTTTTTGAGTTTGACAGTGTTTTAACAATACCAGCAATTAACTTCTCATTTACATCATCGATGTGAAAAGTATCTGTTGGAAGTATGGATTTTGTGTTGTTGAGCACATTTGGCAGCACAAAATTTTTTGTTAAGTCTTCCACAGAGCCCACAAAGTGTGAATTAAATTCATTTGCCAAAGTAGCCTTGTCACTGACGGTCTTGCCATTGATTCTAAGTTCCTTTACCCCCTTCTGATCGTTTTTTTTTATTAGTTAAGTTATTTAAATGCCTCCATAGGAAACTGTTGTTACCCTTTGCATGATCTATCAGTTTATTGTAATAAGATATTTTTGATTTTCGCAGCTCATGTACCACTTTATTTCTTAAACTTTTGTACACAAGGTGATCATTTTGTAGTTTGGAGGTTAGTGATGTTTTCAGTGCATAGTCTCGCCTCTTCATAAGTTTTCTTATTTCATTATTTAACCATGGTAGGCTAATCTTCTGTTGTCTACTTTTAATTTGCTTTGAAATTTTTTCTATAGACTTTGTGATTGTTGCAGTTATAAAATTACAACAATCATCTACTTCACATGTTGACATGAGCTGCTCCCAATTTTGATTCTCTAAGTAATGTTCAAACTCCTCATTTTTTGATTTGGGGATAATAAAATTTGATTTGTCAATATCGACTCCCCCAAAATACTGTAGTCGCTTTTTAGTAAGTTTCCTGACAGCAAGAACCATGTTATGATCTGAGAGACCAGTTACAAGATTATAGGTTCTGGTTATTCGTTCTGGTTTATTAGTAAATACCATGTCAATAAGTGTTCTGGATTGTTTGGTTATCCTGGTGGGTCCTTTGATGATTTGCTGGTAATTAAATTTAGTCATGAGGCTTTTCAGTTTCTGTTTGTCTTTTTTATCAGACCAGTTGATATTAAAGTCACCATGAATTATTGTTTCTCTGTTCTTCTCAAGTTGTTTAACCAGATCACTTAATTCATTATAAAAGGAAGAGTTGTGTGACGGTGGGTTGTACACTACTGCAATGTTGAAATTCATTACCGGACAGAGACATACATTAACAGCTAAACATTCAAGTGAAGTATTCAAATCAACCAGTTGACATTTATATTTCTCTTTGATGTAAATTAAAACACCTCCTCCCCTCCCTACCTGCCTGTCTTTTCTAAAACACTGGTAGCCCACAATATCGATCATATTAGTGTCTATGTTCCTGTGTAGCCAGCTTTCTGAGAGACAAAGGTAGTCCAGATTTGAGTCCAACAACAACACCGAAATCTCATCTCTTTTGGGGATTATGCTCCGTATGTTTAAATGACCGCCGAGGATCCCCTTTGGTTTAGCCTTGGTGTCCCAAAGAACTCGTGCATGATTAACAGTTTGGAAAAATAAATGTTGTTTTTGCTTTTGTACAGCTCGGTTTTGTGCTAACCCAGTGGTCTGCTGTTTAATAGTGGCAGGTCCAGGGTTAAGGTGAATATCTCCCTGGACCTGCCACTATTAAACAGCGAAGGCGAAGCCATACATTCACTATCGCGCAAGGTCCTGCTGAAAAAGGCGAGCGGTTGCCAAGCTCCTGCTACATACTGTTCCACGACTGCTCCTATGGCCACGTCTGACGCGTCAGTAGTGAGCGCTATGCGGGCCATTGGGTCTGGATGTGCCAACAACGCAGCGTTTGCCAGGGCTATTTTGACTTCAGCGAATGCGCGCTCCCGCTCCGGAGACCATTCGATTTTGTTTGTGGGTTTTTGTTTTTTAGTGCAGCATACAATGGTTGCATGAGCTGTGCTGCGTGAGGGAGGAAATGGTTATAAAAATTCACCATTCCCAAAAACTTCTGTAACGCTTTGACCGTTTGTGGTTGGGGAAAATTTGTTATTGTGCGCACTTTGTCGGGCAGAGGAACCGCTCCTTCTGGAGAGACGTGATGCCCCAAAAAATCAATCTGCATCAGCCCGAACTGACACTTCACTGGGTTGATTATTAACCCGTGCTCTGCCAACCTCCGGAAAACTGCTGTGAGGTGGTTTTCGTGTTCGTCTTCGGACGCGCTGGCTACCAATATGTCGTCCAGGTAGACGAACACGAAGGGGAGGTCGCGCAGAACCGCGTCCATCATGCGCTGGAACGTCTGCGCTGCGCCTTTAAGCCCAAACGGCATGCACAAAAACTCAAAAAGCCCGAAAGGAGTTATTACCGCTGTTTTGGGTATGTCCTCAGTGCACACTGGAACCTGGTGGTAACCGCGTACCAAATCAGTTTTAGAAAAAATGCACGCCCCCGCCAAATGCACCGAAAAATCTTGGATGTGCGGGATCGGATAGCGGTCGTGCGCTGTAGCGTTATTCAACCTGCGGAAATCACCGCAAGGTCGCCACGAGCCATCAGCCTTTGGGACCATATGGAGCGGCGAAGCCCAGGGGCTCTTTGACCTCCTGATGATGCCCAGTCTTTCCAGGTTGGCGAACTCCTCGCGCGCTATGGTCAGTTTAGCTGAGTCCAAGCGCCGAGCTTTTGCAAAAACGGGTGGGCCGGTGGTAGTAATAAAATGTTCCACCCCATGTTTAGCCACCGTCGCCGAAAACATTGGGACCGTGAGTGCTGGGAACTGAGTGAGGAGTGTGTGGAACTTACCACCCGCGGCTGCGACGTTGGCTTGTGCAGTTGGCGGGGCCACTCGAGCTGTGCAGGGAATAGAATAAAAGGAGAGTGCATTAACCAGGCGTCTGTTAGCAAGATCAACCAGTAAACCATGTGAGCACAAAAAATCAGCCCCTAACATGTTGAAATTGACTGCCGCTACGACAAAAGTCCACTCGAATGTACGGCCCTACAAAGACAGAAGCAGAGTCCTCTCACCGAAGGTCTTAATCGCTGAGCCGTTCGCTGCTGTCACCCGGGGACCACTGGAAGGCGCCAGCCGGTCCACGTAGGAAGGTGTGATGAAGCTCAGCTGGGAGCCTGTGTCCACGAGGAATTGCCTCCCCGAGCGTGTGTCCTTCAGGTAGAGCAGCTTGTTCTCTTCTCCGAGGGCCGCGGCTGCTACCGACCCCCGGTCTTGGCGTTTCCCGAGCGCTTGAAGTGGCACGGTGGGATGCACTTGCGTGCCCTCTCTGCGAAGCGGTGATGGTAGAAGCAAAGGACGTCGTCCGCTCCGTGTCGCCTGGCCCTTGCTGCTGCCGTCGTCGGTGAGTCTGGTGCTGCAGCCTCTGGCCCCATGCCGTCTCCGGATGTCGCGCCTAGCTCTGCTGCTGCGGCCGAAGCTGCACTCCATTTGTGGGCGTTGACGAGTCACTGTGCCTCCTGGCTCAGCTCGTGGTAGTCTCGTCGGGCCAACAGCGGTGAACCGGCCAGGGTCACTCTCACCGCTGACGGTAGGGTCCTGAGGAAAAGGTGGGTGAAGATAAAGCTGTCATCATCGGAGTCTCTCAACCTCAACATCTTCCCCATCAGGTCTGCGGGCCTGTCGTTCCCAAACTCCGTCAACGCCAGGAGCCCCTCTGCTCGCTGTTGCATTGAGGGGGTGAAGTGGCTGATAAGCGCAGCCTTCAATGTGCCGTACTTGTCGCTGTCCGGTGGGTGGTTGACCAGGCTCTCCACCCTCTGGACTGTGTGGTTGTCCAGCTTCGCCACCACAATATAATGTATTCTTCTTTTTACATGCATTTATTAACCCCTTGGCGACCCAAGGAATATTTACCTCCGCCAAGGAGGTTATGTTTTCATCAGCGTTGGTTTGTCTGTCTGTCTGTCTGTTTGTTTGTTAGCAAGATAACTCAAAACGTTATGGACGGATTTTCATGAAATTTTCAGACATTGTCATAAATGGGGTATCCTACAGATGATTAGATTTTGGTGGTGATCTGGACCACCGTCTGGAAAAAAAAACACAAAAAAAAACAAGCATCACAGTATAGCTAATATATACCACTTGTGAATGGCATTTTTTTCATGGTCAAGGAATCTATAAAGTTAGACAAAATAAATGTAGGATTAATATTTATGATGTTAAACACTGTATGGGGGGAACTGTGGCACTTGGCGGAGGTCTGCACTCTCCGAGTGCTTTTCTAGTTTTGTTTTGTTGTCTGTTACTGTATTGTTTTATAGGACAGTTTTTATTGTACAATGATTGAAATATTTGTAAAAAAAATTATCATATGCTTCATTTATATCATTTTCATCATAAACTATCTTCCAGTCTTGTATTAATAATTCCTTTGTCATAGATTCTTCGGTTCTTATTCTTTTATATTTAATATTTTTGGTATACTTTTTCTTCCTATAATCACATTGATAGACAACAAAAATCGGCAGGTGGTCACTGATATCGTTCAATAAAAGCCCACTCCTGATATTATTTTCCATAATGTTTGTGAATATGTTATCTATTAGTGTGGCACTGTGTGACGTGATTCTGCTAGGTCCGGTAATTGTTAGATGTAAGCCCATACTGTACATTGTGTTGATAAATTCTTCTGTTAAACTATGTTGTTTTGAATTCAGCAGATCTATATTGAAATCCCCACAGATGAACATAACTTTATGAGTTAGTTTTGCAAACATTTTTCCATCCAGTCCTTAAATAAGTCAATGTTTGATCCAGGTGTTCTATATCCACAGCTCACTACTATATTCTTCACATTGTCCAGACAGATTTCTATTGTAATACATTCAAATAAATCATCCACAGTTACTGACAGATTTTCAACAACCTTGTATTTCAAGCTCTTGTCAACATAAATTGCAACTCCTCCTCCTTTTTTCACTTTTCTATTTATATAATTTAATTCATAGCCATCCATGGTAAAATCCACTCCTTTCTCTTCACTGAGCCACGTCTCTGATATTGCCACAATATTGAATGGCTCTTTTAACTGATGTAAATAATCTTTAATGTTATTAAAGTTGGCATAGAGACTTCTGCTGTTGAAGTGGATCATAGAAATATTGAAATCAGATGTGACCATTGTGTTAAACTGTTCATCCGTGTAGTAACTACAGTTATCATTGATGGAGGTAAATAAATTATTATCAGGGTCTATGTTATATTCCACACCCTGTGGGTTGTGATCCATACCGTATATTCAAAAACTTTTAGTTCCTGATACATACAACAGAGGACACAGTCTGAACTTGGTCATCTCCGAAGGTCTGAACATCTCTAAGGTTATTGTGATATCCTACCGTGTAGCAATGATCACACTTGAGTTATTTCTTTGGCTAACTCTGCCATTTATTCTGTAACACACATAATAAGACTGAACATGGATTCTGCGCGGGGTTTTCACACTCTTACTCTAATGTGTCCCCTTAGTAGCAGTGCTGAACAATAAAGGTAGTTCCCCCTAGAGGCATGTGCCAGTAATGATTTATTTTAGACTTGCAGTCTACCACATCCCTCCCCTCTAGATTAAACTACTCTTAATTACACTAGCCAATTACTAGACATCCTGGAACTCCCATTTAACCCTAAACAATCACAGTTACTTTTAACTTCTTAAACACATGTGTCATACACATAATTTCTTTCTCTTTTTTTTTTTTTTTTTTTCACATGTATAACACACATAACAGTCTAACTGGGGATTTGGTTTGACTACCGCATCCCAGTGAGGTTCCAGGACGCATTCTTGTCCTGTGGCTGGGGAACTCACTACTGACTAAGTATAGTCCTTCAAGTAGTCTGGAGCTTTCCTAGCTCGCTGAGATCTTCTCACGGCTGGTGAGCCAACTGCAGGTGAAGACTCAGACTGCTCCACTGTTTCGGCTGCTGCAGTGCTGCCCGTAGAATCTGCAGAGACGGTTACCTCAGGTTTCACCTGAAGTGGTGGTTCGTTGATGCTCTCCTCAGGATGGGTGTCAGACAACACCTCTGGTGCCATCGGCAGGGGAAAGGAGCTCCTACCACGAACTTGGTCGATGTGTCGCCTCACCACTTGTCCATGACCTAATGTCACCTTGAATGACACAGGGCCTGTCTTTTCTGTTATTTCTCCTGGTACCCAGGCTGGTCCTGAGCCAAAGTTGCGGGTGTAGACCACGTCTCCTTCTCTCAGTATTCTCTCTCTAGCATGCATGTCATGATAACCTTTTTGTTTCTCTTGTTTATCATGCACTTTGTTTCTGAAGTCTGGATGTATTAAGTCAAATGTTGACCTCAACTTCCTTCCACACAACAGCTCAGCTGGTGACTTGCCAGTTGTAGATTGGGGTGTTATTCGATAGCTGAACAGAGCTCTCGACATTCGGGTTTCAATAGAGTCTCCTGTCATCTTTTTCATGAGTGACTTGAATGTCTGCACGGCCCTCTCGGCTAAGCCGTTAGAAGAAGGATGGTATGGCGCAGTCGTGATGTGACGTATGCCATTCTTTTCAGAAAACTCTTGGAACTGTTCACTCGTAAAACATGTACCGTTATCTGATACTATGATTTCAGGTAGCCCATGTTGGCTGAAACTCTTTCTAAGACATTCAATGGTAACAGTAGAAGTAGAGCTACTCACAGAATATGCATCGATCCACTTTGAGTATGCGTCAACTATGATCAGGAACATTCTTCCCATCCATGGACCTGCGTAGTCAATGTGAATTCTTCTCCATGGTTTATCTGGAACTTCCCAGGGATGTAGTGGGGCTGCTGGAGGACTGTTCCTGTTCTCCTGGCATGCCGCACATGACTTCACAAGCGCCTCCACCTCTGCATCCATGTTGGGCCACCACATGTAACTCCTCGCCAACGCTTTCATGCGAGTGATGCCAGGGTGTGCTTGGTGTAGTTGTTGCAGTAAGGCATTCCTACCAGGTGGTGGAACAACCACGCGTCCTCCCCACAGGATACAACCTTCCTGGGTGCTGAGCTCATCCTGTCGTCGGGCATAGGGAATGAACTCAGGACTGTTCATCTTCGGCCATCCTCGCAAGATGTATTCTCGCACTCTTGCTAGAACAGGGTCTTTGTCTGTCCACTTCTTTATTTGTTGTGCGTTCACCAGGGGCACGCCGATATCTTCAAACAATAGCACTCTCTCCTCCTCCTCAGGCGTGCTGTCTCTTCCTCCATCCAAGGGTAGCCTACTCATCGCGTCAGCATTCGTATGGTCCCGTCCGGCTTTGTAAACGATGGTGTACTCATACGCTGCTAATGTAACGGCCCATCTCTGAATTCTCTGAGATGTCATCTGGGGTATGGCTCTCATTTCACTGAACAGTGAAATTAGTGGCTTGTGGTCAGTCACTATAGCGAACTGTCTCCCATACAGGTATTTGTGGAACTTTTTTACACCAAATACTACTGCAAGGCCCTCCTTGTCTAGCTGGGAGTAGTTTTTCTCAGCTGCACTAAGAGTTCTTGAGACGAACCCTATGGGTCTCTCTGAGCCATCCTCCATACGATGAGAGAGTACAGCACCCACACCGTAGGGTGATGCGTCACACGCCAGGATGAGTGGTTTGTTTGAATCATAGTGCACTAACACACTACAGGACTGAAGTAGCGCTTTGGACTCTTCAAACGCCTTCTGCTGCTTGACCCCCCATGACCATTTTTCTTCCTTCTTAAGTAAGGTATGTAGTGGTGCCAGCAGCGTGGAGAGCTTTGGGAGGAACCTATGGTAATAGTTCAACAAGCCCAGGTAGGCTTTTAACTCAGTAACATTTTGTGGCTCAGGTGCCTCCGCAATGGCTTCCACTTTGTCTGTTAGAGGGTGTAGACCACTGGCGTTGATCTTGTGGCCTAGGAACACCACCTCTTTTCCCATGAACTCACACTTGCTTCTTTTCAACCTCAGACCGCTTTTCTCCAACCGTTGAAGCACTTCCTTCAGCGTTTTCAGATGTTCTTGTTCATTTGGTCCTGTACAAAGGATGTCATCCAAATAAACGGCAACATTCGGAATTCCACCTAGGATGCCCTCCATAGTTCTCTGGAATATAGCAGGACTGGAAGCTACTCCAAATGGTAAGCGTGTGTAGGTATATAAGCCTTTGTGTGTATTGATGGTTACATACTTTCTTGATTCTTCTTCCAGGACTACTTGTTGGTAGGCGTGACTCATGTCTAATTTCGTGAAGTGTCGGCCGCCATTCAGCTGTGCGAAGAGGTCCTCCACTTTAGGAATTGGATACTGATCCACCCGTGATGCTCGATTGACAGTGAGTTTGTAATCTCCACATATTCTAATGGAGCCATCCGGCTTTCTCACTGGGACTATGGGCGCCGCCCATTCTGCAACCTGCACTGGCTCAATGATCTTGTCATCCAGCAGCCTCTGTAGCTCGCTTTCGACCAGTGGCTTGACTGCATAGGGTACCGGTCGGGGTTTGCAGAATCGTGGTTGGGCCTCCTTGTCCACATTAATCTTTGCAGTGACACCTTTTAGCTGTCCTAAGCCTTCTTTGAACACCTCAGCGTGTCTTTCGAGGATCTCCTCCAGCTGCAATTTGGGCTGAGATTCCACTTTATTCACCAACTGATCAATCATGGCCAGTTCTTGTAGCCAACTTCGCCCTAGTAGATTTGGTCCTTCGCTCCCAACTACTACTACAGGTAAGTCCTTTTCTTTGTTTTCGTGCTGCACCTTCACTTGTGCCATGCCTAGCACGTCTAGCTTCTCTCCTGTGTATGTTTTTAATTTTAATGAACAGGGATTTAATTCTGCTGTGTCTGTTTTCTTCCACAGTTGTGTATATTGCTGTTTACTTAATATGGTTACTCCACAGCCTGTATCAACTTCAAATGTTACTTTCATTCCATTAACATTCATGGTACGCGTGATGGGCGCTACCTTGGTCAGCTCCTCTGACGTGTTGTAAATTGTGTGAAAACCCATGTCTTCTGTATCACTTTCTCCCTCCCCTCTCAGTTGATTCGCTTGCTGTTCCTTTCCTGGGCCCTTGTTTTCATACTTTTGCCCATTAACTGTCGCTTTCAGCACCTGTGCGCTGTCCACCTTTATTCTACATGCTTTCTTAATGTGCCCTCGCTTGCCACAATTATGACACAGCTCAGTGGCAAATTTGCACTCGGCGGCATTGTGCTGGCCTTTGCAGCGATAACAACTGGGGAATTTGTGATGATTTTTATCAGTTGACACTTTGTGGACACCTACTTGGGTCTTAGGCACACGAACATGCGTTGCTGTGTCCTCTGTTAGCTTCCCTTGCATCTCTCTCACATCTTTAGCTGCTGTTTCCATTGCTTGGCATAATTCCAAAGCCTTCGCAAAAGTGAGTTTTGTTTCAGATAAAAGTCGCCGTTGCATTCGGTCATCATTCACTCCACACACAAGTCTGTCTCTTAACATTTCTTCCAATGAGTCTTTGTAATCACAGTGCAGTGTTAATTTCTTCAGTTCTGCCACATACTCTGCTATGGACTCAGTGTTCCTCCTTATGCGTGAATTAAATTTGAATCGTTGCACGATTTCACTCGGTTTGGGGCTGAAGTGCTTCTGAAGCTCAGCAGTAAGCTGGTCGTATGTTTTATCTTTCGGTAATGCAGGGCTTATTAAATTTCTCAACAAGCTGTAAGTAGTTGCACCAACTCCACTCAACAGTACAGCCTTCCTTTTGTCTGGCTCCTCAATGTCATTAGCTTGGAAGAAAAAGTCCAACATTTCACTATATTCTTCCCATGACTGAGTCGAGTTATCAAAAGGGGTTACCGTTCCGATTACAGCCGCCATTGCTCGTCGTGGTGGGGAAACCTCGTTTTTCCTCCTCTGAACTTGCACTCGAACTACTGGAGTCACTTGAGTTCGCCACACTTGCAATGTTCTCTGTTTCTCGCCGCTGATTTTTTTCTTTTAATCCTCGTCGCCAATTGTGTGATATCCTACCGTGTAGCAATGATCACACTTGAGTTATTTCTTTGGCTAACTCTGCCATTTATTCTGTAACACACATAATAAGACTGAACATGGATTCTGCGCGGGGTTTTCACACTCTTACTCTAATGTGTCCCCTTAGTAGCAGTGCTGAACAATAAAGGTAGTTCCCCCTAGAGGCATGTGCCAGTAATGATTTATTTTAGACTTGCAGTCTACCACAGTTATGGTGATGGATGATGCTCTGTCTGACCACTCTTGTGTTTTGTTTGAGAGTCCTACTAATGTCAACAGAAATATCCAGACAGAAGTCATCAAAAATGGTACATCAGTGATAATACCAGTGAAACATTCATCCAAGCTTTCTCTTCCTCACCCCCCCACACCTTCAGTAAATGAGCTTGCAGAAAATTTCAATGGTAAAATGACAAATAATATAATATAATATAAGTCTTTATTAGTCCCACAATGGGGAAATTCCAGGATTGCAACAGCACAGGGATAGCAACACTCAGAGCAACAATCAGAAGGCAAGAAAAAACAAGAGCAGTGAGTATACATATGTACATATAATATATATATATATATATATATATAGACACACAGTGCGGAGCATTGTAGCTGGATGGGATGAAACAGCACAACCGTCTACTTAGTTATCCTACATGGTATGATTATGTGCCCATACATATTCTCACCCTCCATAGCGACCGGTATTTTCCTAGTTGTATGCCGGAGGGAACCATTGTGTAAGTCTATTGCGTCTTTTTCATTCAAAACTATTAGGTTGTCACGTCTTTTTGCCATCTCTGCGAGCAGCCCTGCTTAGGTTGTAAGCTTATCCAGGACTTCGTGGACTGGTGCCATTGGAACTGCCTCCAGATCAACGCGAGGAAAACTAAGGAGCTGGTGGTGGACTGCTGCAGGCAAGGACAACCCCTCACAGCACCAGTAAATATACAGGGAACAGACATTGAGATGGTGACATCCTATAAGTACCTGGGTGTTCATCTGAACAATAAACTAGACTGGTCACACAATACTGACGCACTCTACAAGAAGGGACAGTGCAGGCTGTTCCTACTGAGGAGACTCAGGTCTTTTGGTGTACAAGGGGCGCTGCTGAAGACATTCTATGACACGGTGGTGGCATCAGCCATCACTTTTGGAGTGGTCTGCTGGGGCAGTGGCATTACTGCAGCCAATAGGAAGAGACTGAACAAACTGATCAAGAAAGCTAGATCTGTCCTGGGGCAGCGCCTTGACCCGGTGGAGGAGATAGGAGAGAGACGGATGGTGGCTAAACTGTCATCTCTGCTGGAGTCCGAGTTCCACCCTATGCAGGACATACTGAATGCACTGAGGAGCTCATTTAGCAGCAGACTACATCATCCCAGGTGCACAACCGAGAGGTTTCGCAGGTCCTTCCTACCTACGGCTGTCAGACTGTACAACCTAAGCAGGGCTGCTCGCAGAGATAGCAAAAAGACGTAACAAACTAATAGTTTTTGAATGCAAAAGATGCAATAGACTTACACAATGGTCCCCTCCGGCATACAACTAGGAAAATACCGGTCGCTATGGAGGGTGAGAATATGTATGGGCACATAATCATACCATGTAAGATAACTAAGTAGACGGTTGTGCTGTTTCATCCCATCTAGCAACAATGCTCTGCACTGTGTGCGTTTATATATTTTCATATTTATTCCATCCAGCTACAATGCTCTGCACTGTGTGTCTGTGTGTATACATATATATTTATAGTAATATGTACATATGTATATTAGCTGCTCTTGCTTTTTTTCTTGCCTTCTGATTGTTGCTCTGAGTGTTGCTATCCCTGTGCTGTTGCAATCCTGGAATTTCCCCATTGTGGGACTAATAAAGGCTTATCTTATCTTATCTTATCTTACAGTCTGACAACCGTTGGTAGGAAGGACCTGTGAAACCTCTCGGTTGTGCACCTAGGATGATGTAGTCTGCTGCTAAATGAGCTCCTCAGTGCATTCAGTATGTCCAGCATAGGGTGGAACTCGGACTCCAGCAGAGATGACAGTTTAGCCACCGTCCTTCTCTCTCCTATCTCCTCCACTGGGTCAAGGCGCTGCCCCAGGACAGATCTAGCTTTCTTGATCAGTTTGTTCAGTCTCTTCCTATCGGCTGCTGTAATGCCACTGCCCCAGCAGACCACTCCAAAAGTGATGGCTGATGCCACCACCGTGTCATAGAATGTCTTCAGCAGCGCCCCTTGTACACCAAAAGACCTGAGTCTCCTCAGTAGGAACAGCCTGCGCTGTCCCTTCTTGTAGAGTGTGTCAGTATTGTGTGACCAGTCTAGTTTATTGTTCAGATGAACACCCAGGTACTTATAGGATGTCACCATCTCAATGTCTGTTCCCTGTATATTTACTGGTGCTGTGAGGGGCTGCCCATGCCTGCAGCAGTTCACCACCAGCTCCTTAGTTTTCCTTGCGTTGATCTGGAGGCAGTTCTGATGACACCAGTCCACAAAGTCCTGGATAAGCCCTCTGTACTCAGCTTCATCTCCATTGGAGATCAATGCCACTGTTCCCATCAAGGTGAAGGTGGTCACTATTAAAAAGAAACCTCCATGGAGAAATGCCAAACTAGTCATCATCATCATCATAGCAGTCTGTCATGGGTGACAATGACTTTCATTTAGATCTGATCAGATTCCTCCACACAGTTCTGTCCTTAGCCTTCCGCTGCCAGGAACTCCTGTCTATAGCCAAACTAGTAAGAGCTGAAAAAAGAGAGTGTTGAAAAGCTGAAGGCAGGTGGTGAAGAACTAAATTACAGGTTCATTATGAAATCTGTAATGAGAGATTGAGCATTTATAATTTGGAGCTGAGAAATGCAAGACAAGCATATTCTTCTGACATCATTACTGAAAACAACAATAATGCACGCACCTTGTTCACTACTGTTGACAGGCTAACAAATCCCCCTGTGTCAGTAGCTCCTGAACTTCTATCCAATCGTGCCTGCAATGACTTTGACTTTTTCTTTACTGACGAAATTCTGAAAATTAGTCAGTCAGTCAGTGCTCCTATGCCAGGTGCTGGACGTGTGCTTCCTCTGTGTTCACATAGAGATGACGTAAACACCATCACAAAAATTTTCCAATCATAAAATCTTGGATGACATCACATTTCACCTGAAATCCACTATCTGCTGCCTTGATCCCCTCCCAACAGGGTTTTTAAAAAACGTTTTGCTATTGTATGGCCTCAGATCTACTACAGATCATAAACATGTCTCTGCATTCAGGTGTTTTCCCTCAGTGCTTTAAAACAGCTGTTATCAAGCCACTTCTAAAAAAAAAAGCAGCCTAGACATCCAACTCATGTACTACTATAGGCCCATATCAAACCTCCCCTTTCTTAGTGAAATAATAGAAAAGCTGTTTTTCAGCAATTGTACAACTTCCTGATATTTAATCACTGCTTTGATGTCTTCCTGTCAGGTTTTTGGCCACATCATAGCATTGAGACAGCTCTAGTTAAGGTCCTTAATGACATCCACTCCAATACAAATAATGGCAACATTTCAGCCTTGGTTCTACTGGACCTCAGTGCTGCATTCAACACATCTTACTAAACCGGCTGAAAAACTGGGTGGGACTTTCTGGTACAGTACTTAGCTGGCTTGAGCCCTATTTAAAAGGCAGGGACTATTTTGTGTCAATAGGTAACTACAAATCTGAGCGAACAAAAATAACCTGTGGAGTTCCCCAAGGTTCCATTGTGGGACCTTTGCTTTTCAAAATCTATATGCTGCCACTGTCTCAAATCACAGAAAACAACAAAATATATTACCATAATTATGCAGATGATACACAAATCTAGCTTCATTCCATGATGATTGAAACCACTTCCAGTTGTAGCATGTAGGGTGAGGACGCACAGGTAAAGGCTCCCAGTTCGTTTTTTGCTATCTTCCTTTTTAAAACTCAGTTTAGAGCTAGCGTTTTTAGCTGTTGCTTTGTCACTGCTGCTGGAGAATAAAAACGGTACACCTGCTCATGCGAAAAAAGAGAGAAATTGCCAGTCTCATAACTTAATATTGCAGTGGCTGGTGAAATACGTATATCCTCAGCAATTCATCAGTCCCCTCACACTCCGGGAGAACAAAGGGACTTCTCCCACATGTTTTCTTTTCTACGATCACAGAGCCTGAATCAACGTACATCATCTGGGATCATGGGTCCCAAGAAAGCGTGGCAGACTGAGGAGGTGGACGATCTTAAAAGATCGTTCGACTTCTTGGCTGAAGAGATTTCTGCTGTTAAGCTGCAGCAAAAAAACATCCTGGGCTTGCTCGAGGAGGTGAAAGTGCTGCGGATCCAGATTGCCGAGAAGGACAAGAGGCTGGCGTATCTTGAGAGCAGAGTGTCGGACCTGGAGCAGTATACCCGGGTGAACGATGTGATCATCACTGGGCTCCACATTAAACCCCGATTGTATGCTCGGGCGGTGGCCCCGGACAGCGGAGGGAGGCTTGACGCGCTGGAAGACGAATCCACGGAACAACAAGTGGCGGCCTTCATGCAGTCCAAAGGAATCCAGCTGGACTGTAACACCACTGAGACCTGCCACCCTCTGCCCAGGAAAAACAGTGACAAACTGCACGGCTGCACGGTGGCGCAGTGGTTTAGCACTGTGGCAGCACAGTTTTACCCTCGGCTGGGGGATCGCGGGGATCATGAGATCGTGGGTTCGATCCCAGCCCCCGACCAACAGTGAGCTGTGTGGAGTTTGCATGTTCTCCCCGTGTTGCGTGGGTTTACTCCGGGATTTCTCCGGTTTCCTCCCGCATACCAAAAACATGTAGGTTTAGGGCGCTCGCGCACGCAGCGACCGGCAGCCAGTGGCTTGTCACCAGACTGCAAACCAAATCTACCTACGGGTACAAATAAGTAACAAAAAAAACAACAACAACAAAAAAAAAAACCGGTTGTGATCATGAGGTTTGTGAATAAAAAACACAAGACTGCGCTGCTAAAACAAGGTAGGAAACTGAAAGGAATGAACATCTATATAAACGAGCACCTCACAAAAGAAAACACAGAAATAGCCAGAAAAGCAAGATACCTGAGAAAGCAGAAAAAGATTCAAAACACCTGGACGTCAAACTGTAAAATATACATAAAATTAAATGGATCACCTGAAGAAGTCAAGGTTATTAACATCCGAAATATTATGGAACTGGACAAATATCAATGAATATTATGAACTGGAGTCGACAGCAACAAGAGACAACTGTAGGACACTGAAGGATTATACTCATCTGCAACAAGACATTTAATAATATGAAACAAAAGATTAACTAACAGGAACAACAGGAACTGAAAGTTTTTGAATATACAGATCACAACCCACAGGACGTAGAATATAACATAGACCCTGACAATAATTTATTTACCTCCATCAATAATGACTGTAGTTGCTACACGGATGAACAGTTTAACACAATGGTCACATCTGATTTCAATATTTCTATGATCCACTTCAACAGCAGAAGTCTCTATGCCAACTTTAATAACATTAAATATTATTTACATCAGTTTAAAGAGCCATTCAATATTGTGGCAATATTAGAGACGTGGCTCAGTGAAGAGAAAGGAGTGGATTTTACCATGGATGGCTATGAATTAAATTATATAAATAGAAAAGTGAAAAAAGGAGGAGGAGTTGCAATTTATGTTGACAAGAGCTTGAAATACAAGGTTGTTGAAAATCTGTCAGTAACTGTGGATGATTTATTTGAATGTATTACAATAGAAATCTGTTTGGGCAATATGAAGAATATAGTAGTGAGCTGTGTATATAGAACACCTGGATCAAACATTGACTTATTTAAGGACTGGATGGAAAAAATGTATGCAAAACTAACTCATAAAGTTATGTTCATCTGTGGGGATTTCAATATAGATCTTATGAATTCAAAACAACATAGTTTGACTGAAGAATTTATCAACACAATGTACAGTATAGGCTTACATCTAACAATTACCGGACCTAGCAGAATCACGTCACACAGTGCCACACTAATAGATAACATATTCACAAACATTATGGAAAATAATATCAGGAGTGTGCTTTTATTGAATGATATCAGTGACCACCTGCCGATTTTTGTTGTCTATCAGTGTGATTATAGGAAGAAAAAGTATACCAAAAATATTAAATATAAAAGAATAAGAACCGAAGAATCTATGTATTTACTGACAAAGGAATTATTAATACAAGATTGGAAGATAGTTTGTGATGAAAATGATATAAATAAAGCATATGATAAATTTTTACAAATATTTCAATCATTGTACAATAAAAACTGTCCTATAAAACAATACAGTGACAGACAACAAAAGAAAAATATTCCTTGGGTCACCAAGGGGTTAATAAATGCATGTAAAAAGAAGAATACATTATATAAACAATTCAATAAGTTCAGAAAGGTGGAGGCTGAGATCAAGTATAAAAGATATAAAAATAAGCTTACTAATATAATGAGGACCTGTAAGAAAGAATCCTACAACAGAATATTAGAGGATAATAAAAATAACTTAAGAGGAATATGGCAAGTACTCAATGGGATTATTAGTAATCGAACTAAGAATGCTAATTATCCAGAATATTTTATTGAAAATGGCAATTTGATAAATAATATGGAGGATGTGGTCAGTGGTTTCAATAAATTTTTTGTAAACGTTGGTCCTGAATTAGCAAAATCAATAGTGACACCAGAAACAAACAACAGTGGTTCTGTAAATGAAATAGAAGATAGAAATCCAAACACAATCTTTTTAGGTGCAGTTACTGAAAAGGAAATTATCGAGACTGTGAGTTAATTTAAGAACAAAAAATCAACGAATGAAATTGACATGACAATAGTGAAAAAAGTAATTGAAGGAATTGTTAAGCCACTCACCCACATCTGTAACCTATCATTTCAAACTGGTAAATTTCCAAACAAAATGAAAATAGCAAAAGTAATACCTCTATACAAAACAGGAGACAGTCATTGTTTCACAAATTACAGGCCAGTCTCTTTCCTCTCACAATTCTCCAAAATACTTGAAAAAAATCTTCACTAAGAGACTGGATGATTTCATTGAAAAACACAACCTCCTTACAGACAGCCAGTATGGTTTTAGAGCAGATAAATCTACATCTTTGGCACTGATCGAACTTATTGAAATTACTAGTTGTATATATTAAAAAAAAGTTTGCTGTGGGAGTATTTATAGATTTAAAGAAAGCTTTTGACACCATTGACCACAGAATTCTACTAAGGAAACTGGAAAGGTATGGGATAAGAGGGGTCGGACTGAGTTGGGTGGAAAGTTATTTAAGTAACAGACAACAATTTGTACAAATTGGTGAGCACAAATCACCCTTCATGGACATCACTTGTGGTGTGCCCCAGGGGTCAGTTTTGGGACCCAAACTCTTTATCTTGTATATAAATGACATATGCCAGGTATCAAAAATTCTGAAATTTATTTTGTTTGCAGATGACACAAATATCCTTTGCACTGGTGAGAATCTGCAGCAGGTTTTAGAGGTGGTCACAACTGAAATGAAAAGGTTAACGCAGTAGTTCAACAAAAATAAATTATCTCTAAATCTGAAAAAAACAAAGATTATGTTGTTTGGAAATTATAAAATAAATCATGAAATAATGGTAACGACAGATGATACCAGAATAGAAACAGTACAGGAAAATAAGTTTCTGGGGGTGACGCTAGACAATAAAATCTGCTGGAAACCTCACATCAGTCACATCCAGGCCAAGTTGGCAAAATGTATAGGCATACTGGGGAAGACAAGACACATCTTGGACTATAAATCATTGTTCTTACTGTACAATTCACTGTTTCTACCTTATCTTAACTACTGTGTAGAGGTCTGGGGAAACACCTACAAGATCAACCTACAGCCAATATGCACATTACAAAAAAGAGCTATAAGGATAATAAATAGTGTAGGATATAGAGACCATACCAATTCGTTGTTTTCAAATTCAAATTCAAATTCAAACGTTTATTTCAAACTCAGGGTTCATATTAAGAGCAAAACTAAAACGAGTAGAAAATAGATAAATAAAAGTATATACAGATCAGCAGACACTCGGCGCTCTTGTAACAACAAAAAAAACAAAAAAAACCCCCCAAAAACATAATGGGCTCAGTATAAAATGGAACGCCACCACTTCCAAATGCTGGAATGAAGTGTGAGTGACGAGTTGACAATTGCTGATATAAGATGATTGTTACATTCCAGCAGTCTTCTCAAAAAACTGTAAACATTCTTACGTATCAATTCTCCAAAAGACGGAATGTTCACAGACACAAACAACTTGCTTGCACTCGACCTTCGTGGTACATCTAACAACCTTCTTAGGGAGTTATTATATGCAATGCGGATTTTGTTCCTAACAGCAACATTGCTATTAAATCATAAAGGCGAGCAGTACATTGAGGTACAGAAGGTCTTGAACAACATACATTTGACATCAGGAGAACATCTATGGAAATTACGCAACAGTAAATTGGTTTGAGCATACAGTTTCCTGAGATGCCTGTTGCAATCAGCATTGGTCTTATCAGATTCAATCCACACACCTAGGTATTTGACTTTTTCAACAAAGTTCAAGCTATTACCACAAAGTGACATAACAGGATTCGACGTATTGACACCCTTTGGTTTGAAAGCCATACACATAGATTTAGTACAGTTGAACAGGATGTCATTTTTTTTACCAAATTTTTCACATACAGAAAGGAGATGTTGCATCGCTGCGGTAGACAAACTTAACAAACAGAGGTCATCAGCGTAGAAAATGTGATTTAACAGTGCACCGTTAAAGGAGCCGCCCACATTAGTATTGTTCAACAGTACACTGAGATCATCAACATAGACATTAAACAACAAGGGTGACAGTATACCACCTTGTTTAACACCGTTGGTCACATGAAATTTGGATGAGGTGACATTGCCCCATCTAACAACCATAGACTGCCTTCTGTACCAGTATAGCAGGATGCTAACAATGTAAATAGGGATACCTCGATCGATCAATTTTCTGAACAAACCCCAGTGGTTAATCCTGTCAAAAGCTTTGCTAGCATCTAGGAACGTAGCATAGACACTAGTGGAGTGGCTTCTGAAGTAGTCAACAAATTCATGGAGTAGGTAAACAGCCTTGTCAGTTGAAAGAGCTGATTTGAAACCAAACTGATTGTCGTTTGTCCACAGATAATCCTCAATTCTGTTCAGGAATAAACCCTCTAACAGTTTAGATATAACATTAGCAATAGCTATAGGTCTGTAGTTGTTCATGTCAGAAAGACTGGCACACTTGTTTTTCACCAAAGGAATAATAACAGAGTCCATCAACATGTCTGGCATGTAACCATGAACAAACATACAGTTAAAACACAATGACAACAAAATACACAAGTTGAAATCGGCGTTGATGAGGCATTCACTGGTGAGACAGTCAGGGCCAGCTGATTTGCCTTTCTTGAGAACTTTGATCAGTGAATCAACTTCAACAGGAGTAACAGCAGAAATATCAGAGGCATCAAACATGTCGTTATACAGACGAATATCATGCATAACAGAATCCTTCATTGAAACATTCTTGACTGAGTTGAAAATAGCTTCATAATGACTTTTCCACTTTTCAGCAATATTAACGTCACCAGTCACACCATCAATATTGTTTGATCTGACAGACCGGTGGGAGCTCATAGCCTTCATTTGTTTCCAGAATTCTACCATGTTCAGTTCACTCATGTGATTAGCTAGCTGGTCACATTTGATACTTTCTTCATTGCGCCTGCATGCTCGTAGAGCATATTTGAACCTAGCCCTGCAATTTTTCATGTTTTCAAATATTGGACCAGAACGTGGTTTGCTATTACTCCTCCACCACAAAAAAGCATCCTGAGCAGCTGTGTGAGCCTCGCTAACTACATCATTCCAGCCTGGGACGTTATATTGGGTGGCCACACTGTGACTAGGAATGCATTCAATCACACAGTAATTTAGAGCATCAACAATATCACTGTAGAACCTGTCAATATCGTCCCTGTGTGCCACACAATTACGGTCGTGACACCTGATGGCGTCCATAGGAGCATGGATGTTACAGAGTTTCCTACGAGTAAGTTTCTTATATCTGGACAGGTCTGACGCTGTGGCATCACGCCATTTGTATGTTCTACTGCTCGTTGTGGCTGAGGGAGCTTCCCGGGGGCCACTTACAGCACTAGATACCTCAATATCTATGGATAAAGGTACATGATCAGAACTCACATAGTCAAGCAGAACTTTGATATTGGATACGTTATCATGGCCTGAGGATGTAGTCACACAGTGATCAAGCCATGATGTAGAGCCATGAGCCAGGCTAATATGAGTAAAGGTATCACCTGGTAAGATAATCCTGTCCGAGATGTGTAGGGAGTAACTCTCACAAAAAGACACCAGTTCGTCTCCAAAACAACTTGAACGTGCTGTATTAGCGTTGAAGTCACCAATTGTGAACACATATGGAGTTGGAAAGTCCTCAGTTTTAAAGTCACATGTCACATGTCTAAATTCATGGATTTAGTTAAATTTAAGACAGCACAAGTAATGTACAGGGCAATTAATAATCAACTCCCAACTAATATACAAAAAATATTCATAAAAAGAGACAATGATTATAATTTGAGAGGAGACTTAAACTTTACAAAACCCAAGATACGAACAACTAAGAAAAGTCTGTGCATATCTGTCTGTGGGGTGGATTTGTGGAACAGTCTGGAGCTGGAGCTGAAACTATGTACAAACAGAAATCAATTAAAAAATAGGTATAAACATTATTTGCTTAAAGAATATATGTTAGAAGGGTACTATTTATATGTACGATTCACTATGCTCACTCTGGGACACTATGGAATGCTGGGTGGGACAGCACTGTGTAAATCTGTGTTGTTTGGGGCTGGTTTTGATGTATGGACTGTATGTATGTCGGGATGGATGGATGATAATGTTGATATGTACAAAATATAGTTAATTGTTTACTTGGGGTCTTAAATGTGGTAATTTGTATATAATTCACATGGGTTGTATTTATGGAAAAGAGGAGTTGGAATTAATAAGTGTTCACTTCTTCCTTCTCCCTTTCGAACACTGTATACTGTCACTTTATTGCACTTGTCATTTGTTTTGTTTTTGTTTTACTTTTTTGTTCAAAATAAAGTATCTATCTATCTATCTATCTATCTATCTATCTATATGTAAGCAGCAGTCCAACACAATGGTGCAACCTCTGACAAACTTAAGATAAGATAAGATAAGCCTTTATTAGTCCCACAATGGGGAAATTCCAGGATTGCAACAGCACAGGGACAGCAACACTCAGAGCAATAATTTAGAAGATAAGAAAATAAGAGCAGTGAATATATATATGTACACATAAATATATAAATATATATACACAGTGCGGAGCATTGTAGCTAGATGCAATAAACAGCAAAACCGTCTACTTAGTTATCCTACATAGTATGAATATGCACCCATACATACAGTATTGTCACCCTCCGTAGCGACTGATATTGTCCTAGTTGTATACTGGAGGGGACCATTTGTGTAAGTCTGTTGCGTATTTTGCATTCAATACTATTAGGTCGTCACTTAACATCAGATGTGGAGTCAAACAAGGATGTGTTCTATCTCCCATTCTTTTCTGCATTTTTTTTTTCTCTGCAGTTCTGAGACATGCTTTTCCACACCCATCTGGAATTGCTCTGCACTCTCGTAGCTCTGGAAAACTCTACAATCTAGCAAGACTTCGAGCAAAAACTAAAGTCAGTTATGTCCTGGTCAGAGAGTTTCTTTATGTGGATGATATAGCTTTTGTTGCTCACTCAGAATCTGATCTCCAAAACATGCAATGCATTTGCAGCAGCCTGTTGTGAGTTTGGCCTCCATATAAGCCTACCAAAAACTATTTCTGGTGCAAAACACAGACACTATCCCTGCTATCACCATCTATGGTATAAACTTATCTGTTGTAGGCCAGTTCACGTACCTGGGATCGACAGTAACAGCTGACAACTCCCTTGACACAGAAATAAACATCAGAATTGGCAAAGCTACAACATTGTTTGACTGGCTAACGGACAGAGTTTCAAACAATCGGCAACTATCCATAAAGACAAAGGTGAAAGTCTACTCTGCCTGTGTTCTCAGTACTCTTTTGTATGGCAGTGAAAGTTGGTCTACATACAGGAGACAAAAACACCGACTAAATTCATTCCATCTACACTGTCTGCATTCAATACTTGGAGTCTCCTGGTCTGACTATATGCCTAACAGTATTGTCCTTCAATTAACAGGGTCCTCTGACCTGTACGCTTTGCTACGCAATTGCAGACTAAGATGGGCTGGTCATGTTGGAAGGATGGAGGAAAAACTTCTCCCCAAAACAATTTTCTATGGGGAACTAGTAAATGCTCCCAGAAAACATGGTTGACACCAACTCCGTTACAAATATGTGCTGAAACATGACCTACGGGACTTTGGCATAGACATTGCCACCTGGGAAACCATAGCCTTGAGTCAATCTAACTGGTGTAGTCATCTTATCACAAGCAGAAACAACTCAACGGAGAGCTACCTCCGCATGTGTGAAGAAAGGAGAGATCGACGTCATCACAATCATCGCATGCAATGGGGAGGGCCATAGTACACAAATCTACATAACCATCTCACCAGGAGACTACGGTCCAATTAAAACCCTTATCAAATGCAGTGGTCAAATTAAAGAGTGGATGTACCAGAATTTTCTTCAATTAAACGAAGACAAAACTGAAATAATAGTTTTTGGAGCCTAAGAAGAAAGACTCAAAGTTAGTACTCGGCTTCAATCAATGATGCTGAAAACCAACAGTCAAGCCAGAAATCTGGATGTGGTTCTGGACTCAGACCTGAATTTTAACAGCCACATTAAGACAGTAGTGAAGTCAGCCTATTATAATTTAAAGAACATAGTGAGGATTAGAGGTCTGATGTCTCAGCAGGATCTAGAAAAATTTGTCCATGCATTTATCTTCAGTAAACTGGACTGCTGTAATGCTGTCCTCACAGGTCTCCCTAAAAAGTCCATCGGACAGCTGCAGTTGGTTCAGAACGCTGCAACTTGAGTCCTCACTAAGACCAAGAAAGTGGATCATATAACTCCAGTTCTCAGATCTTTACACTGGCTTCCTGTCTGTCAAAGAATAGATTTCGAAATACTACTGTTGGTTTATAAAGCTCTGAATGGTTTAGGGCCAAAATACATTTCAGATCTGCTAGCTCATTATGAACCACCCAGAGCCCTCAGATCATCAGGGTCAGGCCTACTATCTGTGCCCAGAGTTAGAACCAAACATGCTGAGGCAGCGTTTAGTTTTTGTGCTCCTCACATATGGAACAAACTCCCAGAAAGCATCAGGGCTGCTGAAACTCTCAGCTGCTTTAAATCCAGGTTAAAAACTCCCTTAATTGCTGCGGCCTTTCAGTAGTCCACAATGTACTGTTACTTTTATTTCTGTTGTATTCTATTTTAGCATGTTTTTGTTTCTCTTTAATTTACTTTTTAGTTTGCTTTTAAATTCTTGTTTTTGTAGAATATATATTTAAACTTTAAGGGAGGGTTTGAGCCCCCCCTCATAAAAGAAAAGGAGTGAGTTAGAGGCCCCCCTGATAAAAGGAGTTTGAGGCTCTTTAAAGGGATTGACAAAACCTAAGGCTATGTGGATTAGTCAAAACATTGTCTGTTTTTTTTTCCACATATAAAAAATAAAAGGAAAGGAAAGGAGGTTCAAGGCCTTCTAGTATGTAGATTCCTTTTGCACCTTGCTGTAATGCTTTAATGTTTTTATATAAAGCACTTTGAATTGTCTTGTACATGAAATGTGCTATTGTGGCCGACACACATTGTGGGCTCACGCTGCCACAGAGACAAGACTGAATGTGTATTGTGGGGTGTCACGTCTGCAAGGACTGAGGACTCGAATCTACAGGAGGTAACAAGGAAGTGTGAGATTTGTCTCTTTGTCCCACAGAAGATGCCCCGGAGGGTATTCCGGTTCATCAGGAAATGAGAGACAATGGTGAAGCTTCAAAGGGATGCTTTGTAACTGTATGTTGACTGAAGACACCAAGTGACTTGAATTCTGATGCTGGAAATGTATAAAAGGGTGTTGAAGGATAATTCTTTCTCTTTCCTGCTTTGAGAATGCTAGAAGCTGCGTTCTGTCAAATAAAGCTGGTTTTATGACTGAAACTCAGCCTCGTTATTTGAGCATGCTTCTACACTGGTGACCTACGACGGAGAATGAACAGACTGAATTCTCCCGAGCGGGGCTTGGTGGAAGCCAGCCTGATGGCCGCCTCCACGATCCAGCTGCCCGATTTCTGGCAGCACAGCCCGCGCTCATGGTTTAGCGCAATCGAGGCGCAGTTCAACCTCCGGAGAATCTTCAACGATGACACAAGATTCTACCACGTGGTAGCGAAGCTGGACAGCGACACGGTCCAGAGAGTGGAGGATCTGGTTAATCATCCACCAGACAGCGACAAGTACAGCGCATTGAAAGACGCGCTGATCAGCCATTTCACCCCCTCAGTCCAACAACGAGCAGAGGGGCTCCTGGTGCTGACGGAGGCAGAAAACGATAGACCTGCGAACCTGATGGTGAAGATGCTGCAGCTCAAAGCCTCTGAAGATGGCGAATTCATTTTCGCCCACCTTTTCCTTCGAACCCTACCACCAGCAGTGAGAGTGGCCCTGGCAGAGTCACCCCGATTGGCCAAGCGAGACTACCATGGGTTGAGCAAGGAGGCGCAGAAGTTGGTCGACGCCCACAAGCGGAACGCGGTCTCGGCCGCGGCGGCCAGTCCGGGAACGGCGTCCGGAGACAGTGCGGGTCCAGCGGCCGCGGCGCCAGACGCACCAACGACGGCGGCGACAGGAGCCAGACGACGCGGAGCGGAGACCGGCTCGTGCTTCTACCACCGCCGTTTTGCAGAGAGAGTGCACAGGTGCGTCCCACCGTGCAATTTTAAGCGCCAGGGAAACGCCAAGACCGAGGGCCGGTAGCAGCTGCGACCCTCGGCAAAGAGAACAGGCTGCTTTACCTGACGGATGCACGCTCGGGGAAACAGTTCCTCGTGGACACGGGCTCTCAGCTGAGCTTCGTCACACCCACCTACGCGGAACGGCTGTCGCCTTCTAAAGCCCCCTGGGTGTCGGTGTCAGCAGCGAACGGCTCCACGATTAAAACGTTTGGTGAGAATACCATGCTTCTGTCCTTACAGGGCCGTTCATTTGAGTGGACATTTATTGTAGCAGCAGTCAGTTCCAACATGTTAGGGGCTGATTTTTTGTGCTCACATGGTTTATTGGTTGACCTTGCTAATAGACGTCTGATTAATGCACTGTCCTTTCATTCTATTCCCTGCACAGCTCGGGTGGCCCCGCCAACTGCACATGCCAGCGTCTCAGCTGCGGGTGGTAAGTTTCACACTCTGCTTGCTCAGTTTCCAGCACTCACAGTCCCCACGTTTTCAGCAACGGTGGCCAAACATGGGGTAGAACATTTCATAACAACCACAGGCCCTCCCGTTTTTTGCAAAGGCTCGGCGCTTGGACCCAGCTAAACTGGCCATCGCGCGCGAGGAGTTCACTAATCTGGAAAAACTGGGCATTGTTAGACGTTCCAAGAGCTCTTGGGCTTCGCCGTTACACATGGTCCCAAAAGCTGACGGCTTGTGGCGACCTTGCGGCGATTTCCGCAGGTTGAACAACGTTTCAGCTCATGACCGCTACCCGATTCCGCACATTCAGGATTTTTCTGTTCATTTGGCGGGGGCGCGCATTTTTTCGAAAATAGACTTGGTGCGCGGCTATCACCAGGTGCCAGTGCGCGCGCAGGATGTACCCAAAGCAGCGGTCATAACGCCTTTCGGCCTTTTTGAGTTCTTGCGCATGCCTTTTGGCCTCAAGGGGGCCGCGCAGACTTTCCAACGCATGATGGATGCAGTTTTACGCGACCTGCCTTTCGTGTTCGTTTATTTGGACGATATTTTGGTAGCCAGCACGTCCGAAGGCGAACATGAAAAACACCTCACAGCAGTTTTCCAGAGGTTGGCAGAGCACGGGTTAATAGTTAACCCAGCGAAGTGCCAGTTTGGGGTGGTGCAGATTGATTTTTTGGGACATCGCGTTTCGGCAGAGGGAGCAGTTCCTCTTCCAAATAAAGTGCGTGCCATAACGGATTTTCTGCAACCTCAAACGGTCAAGGCGCTTCAGGAGTTTCTAGGGATGGTTAATTTTTACAACCGTTTCCTCCCAAGCGCAGCACGACTCATGCAGCCATTGTACACCGCGTTAAAAAAAACAAAAGCCCGCAAATAAAGTTGAATGGTCTCCGGAGCGGGAGCGCGCTTTTGCCCAGGTCAAATCAGCCCTGGCAAACGCAGTTTTGTTAGCGCACCCAGTTCCAATGGCCCGCATGGCGCTCACCACTGACGTTTCCGATGTAGCGGTGGGGGCGGTAGTTGAACAGTTTGTGGCAGGTACCTGGCAACCCCTCGCGTTTTTCAGCAGGACCTTGCGCGATAGTGAACGGAAATACAGCGCGTTTGACAGGGAGCTTTTGGCCCTACACTTGGCCATCCGTCATTTTCAGTTCTGGTTAGAGGGGCGACGTTTCACCGCTTTTGTGGATCATAAACCGCTAACGTCTGCGATGGCCAAAATTTCAGAACCCTGGTCAGGCCGGCAACAAAGGCAACTAGCCGCAATATCGGAGTTTACTACTGATATTCAGCATGTCGCGGGTAAACACAATGTTGTAGCAGACTGCCTCTCGCGTGCAGTAGCACCGCCAAGTCCCATAGGGGCAGACTCTGTAGCCATGGCCGCGGGCCCGGGCAGCGACGCGGGAGCGCGCGCAGCCTCGGTCTGTGTTGGGTTAGATTATGCAGCCATGGCTGCGGAGCAGGTTAACGACGCGGACGTGTGCGCGCTCCAGTCTGGACCAACAGGGTTAAGGCTGGAGCACAGGGTGCAACAAAACGGTTTACCCCCGCTAATCTGCGATGTCTCCACGGGGCGGCCCCGCCCTGTGGTGCCAACCGCGTGGCGTCGCCGTGTTTTTGACTTGGTCCATTCTCTCGCGCACCCGGGGGTGCGCGCATCGATCAAATTGGTGGGGGAGAAATTTGTTTGGCCCGGGTTGCGCAAACGGGTCAAGGAATGGGCAGCAGCCTGCGTAGCGTGTCAACGAGCTAAAATACACAGACACACTAAGGCCCCGTTAGAACCTTTCCACATCCCCGCTAAGCGTTTTGATCATGTGCATATTGACCTGGTCGGCCCGCTTCCGTTATCACACGGGTACACACATCTTTTGACGATGGTAGACTGCACCACGCGCTGGCCAGAGGCGATTCCTCTTACATCAACCACAGCGGAAGAAGTTGCGCGAGCATTTTTAGCAGCATGGGTTGCGCGTTTTGGTGTACCGTCAGACATAACGTCCGACAAGGGTCCCCAATTTATTTCCGAGCTATGGTCATCGATGGCCCGCAGCTTGGGGGTGAGGATTCATCGCACCACCGCGTATAACCCCCAGGCTAATGGTTTATGCGAACGCTTTCACAGGTCATTGAAAGCAGCCCTCAGAGCGTCGCTAACGGATACAAATTGGGTAGACAAACTTCCATGGGTTTTATTAGGGTTGCGTTCTGCACCTAAGGAAGATTTGCACGCTTCCCCGGCTGAATTAGTTTTCGCTCAACCGCTCCGTTTGCCCGGGGAATTTCTTCCTGATAATCCCGCATCTAATGGCCCCCCCGCTCAGCCGTGGCAGAGCGGCTCAGGAGCAAACACGCTTCCTGGCCCAGCCCATCACAGTTTCCCACGCGTTTTTGTGCCCAAGGCTTTAAAAAATGCAGAGTTTGTTTTTGTTAAACATGACGCCCAGCGTCCAAGTTTGCGGCCGTTTTACGACGGACCGTTTCGAGTGCTGGAGACCGGGCAGAAGCATTTTCTGCTAGATTTAGGGGGCAGAAGGGAGCTGATTGGCATTAACAGGCTCAAACCCGCTTTTGTTCTGGCTGACGAGGAGGTGCAGCTCGCGAGGCCCCCCCGCCGGGGCAAGCCGCAGAGGAGACATTCTCCAAAGTCTTCACAGAGAGGTGCTAACAGCTTTAATCCACAGGTGCAGAGAGATGTTGCAGGTGCAGCCAAGCCAGGTTGCAGCAGATTCAGCAGAAGATTAAAACCTAGGCAGTTGGTGGATTGATTAGCGATGTATGGAATGCTTTGTGTTTCTCTTTTTGTTATGCCATTTAGATTTTGCCTTACTAGACGTTTGGGGGGGGTAGTGTGGCCGACACACATTGTGGGCTCACGCTGCCACAGAGACAAGACTGAATGTGTATTGTGGGGTGTCACGTCTGCAAGGACTGAGGACTCGAATCTACAGGAGGTAACAAGGAAGTGTGAGATTTGTCTCTTTGTCCCACAGAAGACGCCCCGGAGGGTATTCCGGTTCATCAGGAAATGAGAGACAATGGTGAAGCTTCAAAGGGATGCTTTGTAACTGTATGTTGACTGAAGACACCAAGTGACTTGAATTCTGATGCTGGAAATGTATAAAAGGGTGTTGAAGGATAATTCTTTCTCTTTCCTGCTTTGAGAATGCTAGAAGCTGCGTTCTGTCAAATAAAGCTGGTTTATGACTTAAACTCAGCCTCGTTATTTGAGCATGCTTCTACACTATACAAATAAACTTGTCTTGCCTTATCTTGTAGTTGGTGAGGGTCTGCATGCCATGCCCAAGGGAATGTGCATCTCTGGTGTTGCTTAAGTGGCCGGATATTTTCTTGCCGTACTGTCATTTTGCCTCCTTGATGCCACAGGACAGGTTGGCCCTAGTTGTTAGACCTGCAGTGTCACTGGCCCTGAAGGCTGCGTCCCGAGCCCTCAAGGGCCTGTGGACCTCTGGTGTCATCCATGGCTTCTGGTTGGCACAAACAGTGATGGTTTTGCAGTAAATGACGTCATCAATGCATTTAGCTATGTATGCTACAGCTACCTCAGTGTACTCTAGGTTTGTGTGTCCATTGTGAGTGGCTGCGTGCTTGAAAGTGTCCCAGTCTGTAGTGCTGAAGCAGTCTTTCAAAGCATCAGAGGCCCCCTCTGGTCACACATATACCTGCTTTTATGTTGGTCTGATTGTTTTCACTCTGGGTTTGTATACCGGCCTTAACAGGATGGTGATGTGATCAGAGAGACCCAGGTGGGGAAGAGGGGAGGCTCTGTATGCCTTCTTGTGAGCTGTGTACACCAGGTCCAGCAAATTGTCTCTTCTTGTTGGAAAGTCTACATGTTGGTGCAGTTTTGGTATAGTCGTCGGCCTCCGTCGGTCTATGATGACCATGGAAGAGAATCCTAAACGTCTACTCTGCTGGAACAGCACCGCCTGTGGCTGAACAGGCCGATGCGCAAATGGCAGTCCCTGTCACACAGGTCGCACTTGTGGGTGGTCTCCGTGCTGCTGGGTCTGTGGCGGTTCTTCCTGCGGGTCCTTTTTTCATCTGCTGCAGCAGTCAGTCTCTCTTCACCCGCCTTGAGCTGCCTGGTCAGGGTGCCTCTCCATTTGGAGCGGTCTGTTGCAAGGTCCTTCCAGCGCTCTGTGTTGATCTCCAGGGCCTTCATGTCTCTCTTGCAGACGTCTCTAAAGCGCAGCTGTGGGCGGCCAACGTCTCTCCTGCCAGTTGCCAGTTCTCCGTAGAGGACGTCTTTGGGGATTCTGCCATCCTCCATACGGTGAACGTGGCCTAGCCAGCGGAGCCTGCGCTGCCTGAGTAGAGTGAACATGGAGGGAAGGCCGGTGCGGGACAGAACTTCTGTCTTGGGCACTTTGTCCTGCCAGGATATGTCCGGGATGTGGCGAATGCAGCGCAGGTGGAAGGAGTTCAGTCTCTTTTCCTGCCGGGCGTATGTTGTCCACGTCTCACTCCCATAGAGCAGTGTGCTGATGACGCAGGCGTTGTACACTGCCATCTTCGTCTTGACAGAGAGTTTGGGATTCTCCCACACTCGTGTGGTGAGGCGAGCGAGTGTGAAGGCTGATTTTCCAATCCTCTTGTTGATCTCTGTATCAAGGGAGAGGTTGTTGCTGATCGTGGACCCCAGGTACGTGAACTGATTCACGACCTCCAGCTCGTAGTCGTCGATGGTGATGGTTGGTGGTGCTTCCGTGCCTTGCGCCAAGACGTTAGTCTTCTTCAGGCTGATGGTAAGCCCGACGTCCTTGCATGCCTGGGAGAAGCGGTCCATCAGGGTCTGAAGCTCCTGCTGTGTGTGGGTTGCGACTGCAGCGTCGTCTGCGAACAGCATGTCTCTGATAAGAGCCTTGCATACTTTGGTTCTGGCTTTCAGGCAGGCGAGGTTGAAAAGCCTGCTGTCAGATCTTGTGTGCAGGTAGATTCCCTCTGTTGCTGTGCTGAAGGCATGCCTCAGGAGCATAGCAAAGAAAATCCCAAAGAGGGTTGGCGCAAGTACACAGCCCTGTTTCACTCCGCTGCGTATGTTGAATGGCTCTGAGATGTTGCCATCATGCTGCACTATCCCCTGCATGTTGGTGTGAAACGATTCGATGAGGCTTTGCAACTTCGTGGCCATCCTATCTTTGGCAGGATCTTGAAAAGGCCCTCTCTGCTGACCAGATCGAACACTTTGGTGAGGTCGATGAAGGCGACGTACAGGGGCATGTTCTGTTCTCTGCATTTCTCCTGGAGTTGGCGGATGGAGAATATCATGTCTACCGTCAATCGCTCAGCGCGGAAGCCACACTGAGACTCGGGGTAGACACGTTCGGCAAGCTTCTGTAGATGAACGAGAACAACTCAAGTGTAGACTTTGCCAACAACACTGAGGAGGGAGATGCCCCTGTAGTTGTTGCAGTCGCTTCTCTCCCCTTTGTTTTTGTAGAGGGTGATGATCTTGGCGTCCCTCATGTCCTGTGGTACGGCACCTTCTTTCCAGCACTGGCAGAGGACGTCATGCAATGGCAGCAGTAGGGCGGTCTTGCAGTGCTTGATCAGGTCAGGGGGTATGCCGTCGTTGCCGGGTGCCTTGCCAGCAGCCAGGCTATCAATGGCCTTGCTGAGTTCGTCGATGGTTGGCTCAGCGTCAAGTTCGTCCATGGATGGCAGGCAGTCGATGGCATCAAGGGCTGACGGTGTCACGGTGTTCTGTCTGGAGTAGAGGTCGGAGTAGTGTTCCACCCATCTCTCCATCTGCTTGTTCTTTTCTGTGATCATCTCCCCAGTGGAGGATTTGAGGAGGGCCGTCTTGCTCTGAGCCGGACCAAGTGCTTTCTTGATGCCATCGTACATACCACGGATGTTCCCTGTTATGGCAGCGGTTTGAATGTCTTGGCTGAGCTGAGTCCAGTACTCGTTGGCACAGCGCCGAGCAGTCTGCTGAACTTTGCTTCTCACAGCCCTGAGAACCTGGAGATTCTTCTCGTTTGGGTACTTCTTGTACTCAGCAAGTGCTGAGCGCTTGGCTTCAATGATGGGGGTCATCTCAGTCAACTTGGCATCAAACCAGTCCTGTGACTTCGAGGTCTTCCTCCCAAAGGTAGCCAAGGCTGTGTGGTGGATGGTGTTTCGCAGCTCTTCCCACTTCTGCTTTGCAGATTCTCCTTCTTGTGGTACACCAAGTTCCTTCTCAAAGGTGGAGGCAAACTGCTCAACAAGTTCTGGTTGAGCCATCTTGCTGGTGTCAATCCGTGCCTTTCCAGGCTGTCTAGCACGATGGAATTTCTTCAGCTGCAGCTTGACCTTGCAACACACTAATGAATGGTCTGTGTCGCAATCTGCACTCTGGAACGAACGGGTGATTAGCACGTTCTTCAGTGAGGAGCGCCTGGTCAGGATCAAGTCCAGCTGGTGCCAGTGCTTTGAGTGCGGATGTTGCCAGGAAACCTTGTGTTGGGGCTTGGTCTTGAAGAATGAGTTTGTGATGCACAGATCGTGATATGTGCAGAACTCGAGCAGCCGCTGTCTGTTGTCGTTCATTCTGCCCACGCCAAAAGGTCCAAGACAGGAGGGCCAGGAGTCGTGGTCAGCACCCACTCTGGCATTGAAGTCTCCAAGGAGAATGAGTTGTTCAGAGTTGGGGATGATCCTGACAGTTGTTGCGAGATTCTCGTAGAACTTGTCTTTTGCCTCTGGTGTGGCTGTCAGTGTTGGGGCATACACACTGACGAGGGTGACTGGGCCTTGAGTGATGTTCAGGCGGAGGGTGAGGAGTCGTGCAGAGCCAGTGCTGCCCGGTTCCACCATCTTCAGCAAGGTGTTCTTCACTGCGAAGCCCACTCCGTGTTCCCTGTGTTCGTCACTGCCCTTTCCCTGCCAGTAGAATGTGTAGTCCTTCTCTCTCAGTGTGCCTGCGTCAGCCAACCGTGTTTCCTGGAGAGTGGCGATATCCACTCCCAGTCTCTTCAGCTCATTATTGATGATGGCAGTCTTCCTGGTGTCGTTGATGTCCTTGAGGTTAGCAGCGAGTCCTATCATCATAGTGCGGACGTTCCAAGTTCCCAGTTTTAGAGTTGGTCTCTTTTGTTTTATTGTCTTGCCTGGTGCGAAGGTTCTCAGCCTGCTGTTCGAACTTCACCTCATCCCCATGCACCCAATGAGGAAAGCAAGCTGTGGCGGGACAACACCTTATTGGCTGGGGGCTGCCCAGCTTGAGGCGGGCGGTAGCTGTCCAGTGAGATCCGATGATCCCTCCCACCATCAGGAACAACCCCTGGCGCCGCGCTCTACGCCAATTGAGCGGTGCCTTATAACCGGTAACTGTCATTCCCCGTGTTTTGTCTACGCCAAAGGCGAAGCTGGAGTGTCCTCTCCAGTGATCCAATGTTCTACCTTCCAGCGTTGGGCGTTGGTAGGATTCAAGCCTGGGCAGGAAGATATGGAGGACAAGATGTTGCCCATGCAGCATGTCCCCCCTCTCCACGTCACTGATGAATCCAAAGGAACAGCAGGGCTGCTACAGTTTGGCACCAGCGCCGTTGCAGGAGCTGCCAGAACGATGTTGAGCACAACATAGAACTGCCTTAGGGGCTCTGACTCCGGATTTTTCCTCAGGGTTGACTTCCGAAGCCTTTCCCGTGACCGGGTATGCCGCAAGGTAGCGGAGGTTGGAAATCAGGGTTTACCTTCCCCTAGATGGGCTACCTTCCCAGGTTGACGAGCCACCATCTACCCGAAGCATCTGGTTTTAAGGCGCCAGAGATCCGCCCTCGCCCCTTCTCCTATTAGTAAAAGCAGTTCCGCCGGGCTTAGAGACTAAACCACACGGGCAGGCTGGGAGTTGGACTTAGTTGTCAGAGGCTTTTCGAGACGCACGCCATAAGGAGCATTTTATGAGCACTGGGAGCTTAACCCCAGTGCCGCTCCTGGCTATGACAACCTTGGAACCAAGTTTTGGTAGGAGGGCCTTTAAATCTGCATGGTTGAAGTCTCCTGCTGTGATGAAGAATCTGTCTAGATGTGCCGTTTGTGTTTCACTGATGGCCTGATAGAGTTCATTTAGTGGCTTTACTCCTCTCGCCGATGGCGGTGTGCAGGGCATGCACGGCAACTAGTAGGACAGATAAAAATTCTCTTGGTATGTAAAAGGGTCAGCACTTGATGATCATAAACTCTAGCAATGGAGAACAGTGTTTATGCACAACAGTTGCATCTCAGTGCCAAGCATCATTGATGTAACCACATATGCCTCCTCCGCAGGTCTTTCCTCCTTCAATAAATACCCGATCAGCATGATAGCATGTTAGCCCTGCTAACTGAATGGCAGAGTCTGGGATATTGTTTTTTAACCATGTTTCCGTAAAGATAAAAACACAGCAGTACCATGCATCATGTTGCGTAGTTTTCAGGAGCTGTATGTGGTCTATTTTGTTGTCTAGTGAGCGTACATTGGCCAGAATGAGGGAAGGAATCGGGAGTCTGTGTGGGCTAGCAGCTAGTGCTGATGGTATTCCCAGCTGTCCTTTTGTAGGCCCAAGCCTCATTGTTGTATTTCCTGATGTAACAATCCATTAATTAATTTACTGTTTCTTTTTTTAATCAGACAAAAAGGTAGAAGATGTTTGTTTTTTTATCTTGACATGTTTCGACTGACACCTGCAGTCTTCTTCAGAAGTGTTGCTTGACCACCTGACAACGGGAGGCGATGTAACAATCCAGCACTCTTCTTCTGCTCTTCAATGAGAGGTTGGGTTGGTGAGGACCTTTGACAGGTCCATGGAAGCTCTCGTTGCCTGGGCTCTTCTTAATTCAAGTATTTGATGGAATTTTTGTCACTGCCGATGATAGAACTGAGATCTTTGAAGCGCTCATCTTGTTCCAAGATGGAATTCTTGATTGTGCCGTTACATGTTGGTGCATCTTTGCTTCTTGGAGAAGACCGTAGTTATCAGGAGATAATTTATTTTTCAACAATGGGGCATGGGGGGTGTTCACAAATGTAGCATGAAGTACAAATGTAAATCAGGTACAAATTTACAAAAATAAAGGTGGAAAACATGATAAAAGATGCCAGTTTAAAAGGAAAAAAGTTGATAGGTTACTGAGGGGGAAAAATGCAAATTTGTGAGGAAAAAGTTGCAAATCTGAAAAAAAGTTGTATAGTTACAAAAAAGTTACAAAATTTTCCCCCAAAATAGAAAATTTACAAGAAAAAAGTTCCCAATCTTCGAAAAAGGTGCACACTTATGAGAAAAAGTTTAAAAATTAATGTGTAGAAATTGAAAATTTAAAGGAAAAAGTTGCAAATCTGCAAGAAAAAAAATGCAAATTTTTGAGGAAAAAAGCACGGTAGTACAGTGGTTACCACTGTTGCCTCATAGCTCAAAGGTTCCAGGTTCGAATCCCCAGGCTGGCAGGAGTGGGAGCCTTTCTGTGTGGAGTCTGCATGTTTTCCCTGTGCTGCGTGGATTTACTCCGGGAGCGCCGGTTTCCTCCCACAGACATGTTTGCTGGGTTAATTGGTGATTCTTAAATTATCCCTAGGTATTTGTCTCCTATAAGCCCTTAGAATAGAGGGTTAGTGTACCTACTCGTCAAGCGCTTTGAGTAGAAAAGCACTATATACTGTAAGTACAGGTCCTTATTCATATCCTTACAAGAGAAAAAGTTGCAAATTAGTTGCAAATTTTTGACAAAAACTGGCAACTTTACAGAAAGAAAGGTGCATATTTATGAGGAAAAAGTTGCAAATCTTTGGGGAAAAGTTGCAAATCTACGAGAAAAAAAAGTTGCATAGTTACAGGAAATAAATTGCAAGTTTAAAGGAAAAAGTTGCAAATCTCTGAGAAAAAATGGTAATTTTTGAGGGAAAAAGTTGCAAATTAGTTGCAAATTTTTGACAAAACTTGCAAATTTACAGGAAAAAAGGTACATATAATATATGAGAAAAAATTTAAAAATTTATGAGTAAAAGTTGCAAATCTATGAAAAAAAATTGCATAGTTACAGGAAAAAAGTTGTAAAGTTACAGGAAAACTCCATGCCCTCTTTGCTGCAACCCATAAAAGATGAAGGTGCTCTTCACCAGAACATTGCCTTCCTGTCTGGCCTGCTAACCTTCTCTTCAGGGAACTTCATATCAGCCTCAGCATCCTGTTGTGCTGCCATGGACTCCAGCACATGTCAGCATCTTCAAGAATGAGCTTCCTCAGCATGGCTCCTCCACCTCCTACACAGAAGCCAAGACTGTCCTGAAACAGAAGTATAAAGCAGACAGGAAGGATTCAGGTTACGACCCTTAGAAAGGCCAGAGAACACCAGCCATCATCTTCCACCTATCAACTGGTCACCTGAGAAGACACGGCCCACTATAACCGTGGCTCAGAAGAGCAAACTCCTGCACACATTCTCCAGACTTGTCCCCTTCATGAAGCAGTAGGTCAGGCCTTCTGGTCAGAAGATATCTGCTTTGCCAAGAAGTTATGGGGAATGGCTGATGACCCGCAGAGGACAGTGGACTTCTTGGCAGCCATGGGTCTGAAGCCCTAGCAGCACGGCAAATGGACATGGACCACGGAAGAAGAAGTTTCTGTAATTCTTCCTCAGTTGTGACAGAGAGCACTGTGTCGTCGGCGTATCGGCGGTTGTAGACGTCATGGCCACCAACGCTGATTCTAGGGAGTCCTTCAATTCCTTGATGATGTGTTTGCTGTACAGGGAGAACAAATCTATTGACGAGACGCATCTCTGTGGGACTTTTCTTCTCATCTTCAGTGACTGATCCAACTGATTCTCACACCTGATGGTTTCAGTCTGCTCCCAGTGTAGGTTCTTGATCTTTTCCATGGATGTTCTAAGCTTTCAGTAACTTGATCAGATGCCCATGCTTGATGATATCAAAGTCTATGAAACCAGGGTGAAGATCTTGTTGCACTTCCATGGCTCTTTCAGTGATTGTCCTCAGGATGTAGATGGCCTTCCTTGAACCCTTACCCTCAACAAAGCTACATTGGTCCTCTGCTACTTCGGGACCATCTTGTTCCTGTTTCTCATCATGATGTTTTTCAGTAGCTTCATTACGTGGCTTATGAGGCTTATGCTGACCACACTTCTTTGGTGAAGATGTGAACGTTGACTTACGCACATCTTCCAGAAGATGTCCTGTGTAAATTTTGTTCAACATTCCTGTGAGATATTCCACACTGAGCTCTTCTAAAGCTTGAATCTTTTCTACTGCCATGCCATCTGTCCCAGTCGCCTTCCCAGATCTCATCTTCTCTGTTGCTGGACTTCATCAGCCATGATGTTAGGGCCTTCACCACTGAAGTCAGTTCCAAGGTATCCATCTCTGCTGCCGTTCCTTCAGTGTGTGCAGCAAGATGCTGGAGCTCTCCTACCAGACTTGTTGCCAGCGCCATCCTCTCTGCTGCTGTTTACTTGGGTAGCAATATCAGAGCCAGCGACACCAACAGACTTGACAAGATTTTCAAGAAGGCTGGCTCTGTAACTGCTCTCAAGCCGGAGACCTTTGAGACAGTGG
The DNA here is from genome assembly GCA_020510985.1 of Pholidichthys leucotaenia. Lineage (NCBI taxonomy): Eukaryota > Metazoa > Chordata > Actinopteri > Cichliformes > Pholidichthyidae > Pholidichthys > Pholidichthys leucotaenia. Next base: position 484,599,317 of record CM035838.1, on the reverse strand, counting down.
TGAAGAGGAGGACACTGAACAAACTGTTATCCATCATGGACAATCCTGATCACTCCCTCCACCACACACTGGACAGACAACGGAGCACTTTCTCCAATAGACTGCTACAGCTTCACTGTTGAATGGTCAGATACAGGAAATCTTTCCTGCCACATGCCATTTCACTGTACAGTAACTCACTCTGTTGAATCTTGGTCATAAGAATGCTGCCAAACTGCATCTGCAGTCTAATTCAGGAGTGTCCAATCATGTGCCATGGAGGGCCAAGACCCTGCAGGCTTTACTTTCAACCAGTATTTTCTACAGCAGATTTCAATGAAATCTTCATCTTCTTCCCACTGATTGCTGATAAGTGAAAACACCTGCTGAAGGGACTGAATAGAAGTGAAAACCTACAGGGTCTTGGCCCTCCATGGCACATGATTGGACATTCCTGATCTAACTGGTACCTCACGTTTCACTCTGTGCATTATAATCCTTTGTACAATCAGTACTATCCATAGATTCATACGGATCATCTATTTAACCTAGTCGTAGTCTATGTAGTATATAAAGTTATCTAAGCATTTTTCTTCTCTGGGTAATTCCTTTTTCTATTATGCTGTGTGTATTTCTGTTGGTATGGTCGTCTACTGTCATGCTGCTATTACACTATAATTTCCCAGTTTGGGATCAATCTATCTATCTATCTATCTATCTATCTATCTATCTATCTATCTATCTATGTGTCCGTCTGTCTGTCTGTTCAGATCTTGAATGTTCTCAAACCATCACTCTCTGATCTTATCTTTCTCCATGATGATTTCTCCATTTTTTGATTGGATGAGACATCTTCATGATCTCTCTGTTTGGTTCTACACATTGATTTTTCTTTTTGCCCTTTCTCCTCTCATTCATCTTTTCAAGGATCTCCTCTGTCATCCTCTTCTGTTTGTGGTGCGGTCCTTTCTGCTGCTGCCACCATAATCCCCTCTACCAGGATTTTCCACTCCACCTCTAGATTGCCTTTTTCTGAGAGAGCTTGAAAATGAGCCATGATTTCCTAAACAAAGTCATTCTTGATTGCTGGGTTGATCTACAGTTGTTGTAGATCAAGGTTTGTGTTTGGTTTTCTGTTCTTCAATCTTCTGAGCTTCACCTGTATCTTCTTCTGAACACTTCTACAGGCTTTGGCTGATTTCAGAGCATTTCTGAACCTCTCTCTAATCAGGATGTAATTAGTTTTGTTCCTGATGTTGTGCCCGGGGTTTCTCCATGTCTATCTGCTACATCTGGGTACTCTGAACCAGATGTTCTCCTCAGTCATTTGAGGTTTCCAGGCCTCATAGTCCAATGATGTTCTCTTCTCCTCCTTCTTGAAATCATTTAGGATGATGGTGTTCTCCTGGGATCCACACAGTTTTGTTGCTTTCTCGATATTCTCATAGAACTCCTCCAGTTCTTCTTCAATGATGTTCATGTCAGAAGGTTTAGCCTGCAGCTTGATCATGATGACTGTCAGAAAGAGCCCAGAATCCTTTCAGCTCTTTGGTCCAGGATGACTCCAACCCCTCTTCCATGATGTTGACCTCCTGAGTAAATGACCAGACCCTCGTCTGCTGCTGTTGTTTGACCTACACTGGTCCACCTTACTTCTGAGCATCCTAAGATGTTGACGGTCCATTTCTTTCCAGATGTTGTTCAGTTTACCACTATGGTACATCAGAGGGACGTTCCATGTCCCCGTGATGAAGTTCTTTGTTCTTGTTCTTCATGTTAAACAGAAGAAGAAATAAAAGGAAAATTTGAGGGAGACAAGAATTCTGCGGAATATTTAGGTTTTAAAATATCAAAGTTTTTCCCCTTGGTTGATTGGTTGTTTTTTAAAAAAATATGAATATGTTTAATTTGTCATTTTTTCTTACAAATTTTCCACTTTTTTATGAATTTTCCAGTTTTTCTTAGTAAATTTGCATCACTAGTTTTTTCTGACTTTATTTTCAGGACCCTGATGAGTCATATGAACAGGAATGTGTGTGTGTGGGTAGGTGAGTGTCCTGGTAAGTACTCACAGACATGAACCTGTGTGTGTGTGTGTGTGTGTGTGTGTGTGTGTGTGTGTGTGTGTGTGTGTGTGTGTGTGTGTGTGTGTGTGTGTGTGCGTATTAAAATACAGGAAGTATTCTGGTGAGTACAGTTGACCTGTGAGTGTCTGAGTGTCAGACCTGATTAAACATTAAAGCCATGGAGATCTGGATCAGCTCCAAATGTTTTCCCTGAAGCTCCAGGAGGCCCCTGGGGTCCCGTAAAGGCCCTCCATCCATCCATCCATCCACCACAGAGGACGGTGAATGCTGGTTGATGTTGGACCTAAAAGCCTCCACTCCTGTGGTTTCTGCTCTCACTCACAGATCAGACTCTGCAATAAATAAATAAATCTACAGTGATTAAGACGTCAAGATCTTCTGTTGGTGCTAGGCTGCTAACAAAGTTTTTATTTTTAAAGGAAGTCTGAAGTTTACGAGCTGAGACTTTCAAGTGCATGAAAAAAATCTGATGAACTTGCAGCCATTTTCTCCGAAAATGTGACTCATTAAATTATTTTCTTGTAAATTTGTACGATTTTTCTCCATTAACTCTTGTCGAAAAGACTGAATGATTGTCTGTCTGTCTCTGTGTTGGTTCTGTCATGGATGGCTGATCCATCCAGGGTGACCCCCACCTCTCGTCCAGAGACGCTGGGATAGGCTGTGTCCCCACCACCAAAACAAACAGAATTAAAGGGCTCACTGACTGCATTTTTTCCACATTTTAACAGTTCAGGTCTTAATGAAGTATTTGTGACATATTTTGTTCACATTTTCTTTCATTTTTTATTCCCCGCCAGTCTCCGCCCAAAGGGCTTCAACCAGTGGGGGAGTGAGATGAGCCTTTATGTACCTTTTGCTCAGCAGTGATTTTCATCTTGGAACTCTGCCATGCAGGCCATTTTTGCCCAGTCTCTTTCTTATGGTGGAGTCATGAACACTGACTTTAACCCCTTGCACTCTGGTCAATTTCCCTAAAAACGCCAAAAAATAACGTACCCAAAGTAAATCAAAAGCTGTTCTTCAACCCTTTGCAGCATCTTCATGGGGTTGGTCTCATTTAAAAGAAAACACTTTGAATATTTTGGCAAAACAGTCATAATCTCTCTAAGTGCTCCTGCCACTGAGTAACAGTCATCTAAACATACTGAATTTGAAGAAAATAAATTTCGCCTGGGTGTTTTTTTGGATACAAATGCTTGCAAATAACACACAGCTGTCAGATCTGGGCTGGAAAATGCAACAGAAATGTAGAACCAAGTGTTATCCAGCTGAGGTCAAAATTTTGTAGCAATACCACAAAAAATAAATATATTACACAGCTTTTTTCTTAGGTTGTTCCCAGGCGTTTTTGAACTGTGCCAAATTGTGCCAAATGGCACAGTTTGGAAAAACGTCTGTAACTTTTGAATGATTCAATATAGAAGCTTGATGTTGGGCTCTAATGAAAGGTAACACTCAGGGCTGTATGTGTGTGTATGTATGTGTGTGTGTGTGGGGGGGTTGTTTATTCATTCATGAATGAATGAATGAACAAACAATCCCCCACACACAAAGAAGCATGCCACGTAAAAAATGTGTGGCTTTTTTTACAAGAAAAAATAACCTACAGTGCACTAAAAATTATTCTAAAATATCTGTAATGTAGAAGATAACAACTCTCACCCCACCACCCCCGCTACAGAGGACGTACATTGTCCGGTGCGCCGCGGTCTACTACGCACAGTTGTAATTTACCGATCGGTCAAAAGTCATTTTTGATTACAATTTTCAGGGATAAAGAATAATTTAGCTTATAACTGACATAGCGCACAGCTCAGGAGACGCACACACACAGGCTTAGAGTAGTTCAAAGAGTTTATTAACAGCAGGAGTGAATGAGTGGGTGTCTGCGGGATGTAAATGTGTTGGTGATGGCGTCTGCTTCAGGCACAGAGGCAGGTGACCGTTCAGCCGAGCAACCCTATGGAGAGAGCACAGGGAGAGGATGACGGGCATACACCAACACAGGAGGGATTTATGTCGAGAGAAGGACTTACTTGGTTTGTCAGGATAGCCGGCACAACAAGGGGGCGAAGCCCGGAAGACAGCCACCTGGAGAGCTCCGTACAGCAGCGAGGATTGGGCGATGGAGTGGAGATGTCCGCCGCCGGGGAATCCACCTGTGCACAGGGGAGCAGACTGGGAAAGAGAGGTAAGGGTTCTTACCCAAATAATGTTGCTGAAGAGAAGTAGCTCACAACGGTGAGGGACGAAGTCTGACGGCTTCAGGCCGAGCCTCCGGGCGAGACGGCCTTTATCCCTCGCCGCTGATGATTGTCAGGTGCGTGAGCAGGTGGCGCCGCTGATGAATGGCGCGGCGTGACAATAACACTTACCTGTCCACAACAGCAGTGTCGCTGGCGAACTTCTCTTCCTCATTGTCAGACGAACATGACGCTGGTCCGCTTGTTACGGACTCGTGGTTCTGGTCACGCGACCCGGTCAAACCATAATTCCATTATTGCGGTTTTGTGCTTCCATGATTGCGGTTTTGGCGAACAATTTTTCAAAACAAATAAGAAAAGTAGTAATAAAAAAAGACTGGCGAACCCGTGTGTGTCACCCAGCGGCTAAAACAAAATAGATTTTGCAAGGGAGGCACGCTTTCGAACTACTGTGCTTCAATTGGCTGGCTGTATTCGCAGCCGTTGGTAGGCGGGTCCTTCTTGCTAGGTTTTCAGTCATTGGTTCTTCAAGGTTTCAGAAACCCAATTCAAGGCTCTTATTAGTCGAATGAGAGGTCAATCACATCTAAACCAATCAAAGCACTCCTTTGGCTTTCTGTTCGCGGCTGTGTCTGTAGTGGAAGAACGGAAATGCAGCTTTTTTTTTTTTTCAGTGCCTCCTAGGACGCACAGTGTGCATCCTAGGACGCCCTCGTGTGCCCTAGGACGCAGAGACGTGTCCACCCGCGGTACACCGAAGTGCAACAGGCTAACTGAGGCAAGTGAGGCCTGCAGATCTTTGGATGTTGTTGTGGGGTCTTTTGTGACCTCTTGGATGAGTCGTCACTGCATTCTTGGGGTAATTTTGGTCGGCCGGCAACTCCTGGGAAGGTTTACCACTGTTCCATGTTTTCGCCATTTGTGGATTATGGTTCTCACTGTGGTTCCCTGGAGTTCCAAAGCTTTAGAAATGGCTTTATAACCTTTTCCAGACTGATAGATCTAAATTACTTTGTTTCTCATTTGTTCTTGAATTTCTTTGGATCACAGCATGATGTCTAGCTTTTGAGGATCTTTTGGTCTACTTCACTTTGTCAGACAGGTCCTATTTAAGTGATTTCTTGATTAAGAACACTTGTGGCAGTAATCAGACATGGGTGTGGCTAGAAAAATTGAACTCAGCTTTCCAAAGATGTGATAAACCACAGTTAATTTGTGTTTAAATGGGGGGCAATCACTTTTTCACACAGGGCCATGTAGGTTTGAATTTTTTTTTACCCTTAATAATAAACACCTTCATTTAAAAACTGCATTTTCTATTTACTTGTGTTATCTCTGTCTAATATTTAAATTTGTTTGATGATTTGAAACATTTAAGTGTGACAAACATACAAAAAAATGAGAAATCAGGAAGAGGGCAAACACTTTTTCACACCACTGTAGATGTACTTTATTGATCCCGAACTGGGAAATTACAGAATTTCCCATTACAGAATTTAACAAGGCAACAACCAACAATACAAAAAAACCTGTAAGTATTTTAATAATTGACTGTCACAACTACATGCCCCCTGGACCCCATCCCCTCCCCCCTTATCAAAGCCTGTCTCACCCCTCTTGCCCCCCTTATCATCGACACTATCAACTCCTCCCTCACCACTGGCACTGTCCCCCCATCACTTAAGATTGCTGCCATCACCCCCCTCCTTAAGAAACCTGGCCTGGACTCTGACGACCCCAACAATTTCAGACCTATCTCCAACCTCCCATTTCTGGCTAAAATATTGGAAAAAGCTGTCGCCACCCAACTCAAGAAACACTTCCTCTCCAACAAACTCTACGAAACATTTCAATCTGGATTCCGTTCTCACCACAGCACTGAAACTGCCCTCCTCAGGGTCACCAATGACCTCCTGCTCGCCTCTGACTCTGGCTCCCTCACCATTCTTTTCCTCCTCGATCTCAGCGCTGCTTTCGATACCATCAATCATTCCATCCTGCTCCGTCGTCTGCTTTCTATTGGCATCACTGACTCCGCCCTCTCTTGGTTCACCTCCTACCTGTCTGAGAGATTCCAGTACATCTCCATCAACAATCATAAATCATGCACCACCCCCGTTTCACACGGTGTCCCTCAAGGCTCTGTGCTCGGTCCAACCCTTTTCACTCTCTACATGCTTCTGCTTGGTCACATCATCCATCAACATGGTCTTCACTTTCACTGCTACGTCGACGACACCCAGCTGTACATCTCCTCTAAATCCATCACCCCCGCCATTCTCTCCACTATCACCAACTGCCTTACAGACATAAAAACCTGGATGACTAACAACTTTCTCAAGCTAAGCAGCAATAAAACAGAAATCATCATTTTTGGACCAAAACCTCTTTTACCCTCTTCCCTGAACTTTTCATTCCAAATCGATGGTCACTCAGTCACCCCCTCCCCCCTGGCCAGAAACCTCGGCATTATCATGGACCCCACCCTCTCCTTCAAATCTCACATCAACCATATCACCAAAACATAATTTTTTCATCTTCGTAATATTGCACGCCTCAGTCCCACCCTCTCACCCTCTGCTGCTGAAATACTCATCCACGCCTTCATCACCTCCAGACTTGATTACTGTAACAGCATTCTGTATGGACTTCCTTCCACCATCCTCCAAAAACTACAGTATGTCCAAAACTCAGCCACCCGCCTACTTACTCACTCCCGCTCCAGAGACCACATCACTCCTCTCCTCCGTCAGCTCCACTGGCTCCCCATTCAACAGCGCATCAACTTCAAGATCCTCCTCATCACCTATAAAGCTCTTCATAACCTCGCCCCCTCATACCTAGCGGACCTTCTGTTTCGTCATTCTCCCACTTGTCTCCTCCGCTCTGCTGACACTCACCTTCTTACCCCCATCACCAAGACAAAATTCCGCACCCTGGGTGATAGATCATTCGCCATCGCCGCACCAACCCTCTGGAATTCCTTGCCCCTTCACATCCGGTCTGCCAACACACTTGCTTCTTTTAAAAGTCAACTCAAAACCCATCTTTTCAAATCTACCTATAAAAACTGACTGCCTCTTCTACCTATGTGTACCTACCTTGTCTGTTTACCCGTTCTCTGTATGTTTGTCCCTATGCTGCTTTGTAAAGCTTCTTTGAGTATTTAGAAAAGCGCTATATAAGACTGATGTATTATTATTATTATTATTATTACAACTCACCGTCCTCTGTCATCTGCCTCAGCTGCACGCACACCTGCGCCTCGTCAATCACAGGATATTTAACCCACTCGGCCCAGAGCATCGGTCTGGAGCCGTCTGTTCAGCAACGCTCTCAATTTCCCGCAGGATCGTTCCTTCCCAACCTGCAACATCACCTACCAGCAAGTAAGCTGCATTACCTCTCACCTGTCTTCCAGTCTCTCCCCTGTGCACAGGTGGATTCCCTGGCGGCGGATTCCTCCCGTCCTCGCCTCCTCGTCCTCCTCCTCATCCACTCCTCGTCGGGCGCGCAGCAAGGCGTTGTCTCCCTGGCTAGAGTTCCTTTGCCAACGCCAGCCACCGTAACATCTGCAAGTAAGCAACATTCGATACTTTTATCCCGCAGGGTGAAGGGTAACTCATATACCTGTCTCTGCTCTATCCATAGGGTTGCCTGGCTGCACGGCGTGCCAATCTGCCCCCGGCGCTCCTCGTTCACCCACAGACCATTCACATTCCACCCATACACCATTTTTTTTTTCCAGTTCCAGTTCCGCCGGACCGGCGGTGCCACACGAGTTGGCTGCCGTTTGCAACTGCCCTTCTCTTATCTTCCTTCTTCTTTCTACACCTTTCACTCTATATATATATCACGGACCCACAGATCGCCCCAAGGGTCTCCCGAGTCGGCGGACAGAGCCGCTGTTTGCAGCGGGGGACGGAGCTAGCTGGCTAGCTAGCTCCAACCGCCACCCGGTGCTAACGGAGAAGCTCGACATGCCGAGGAACTGTGGCGAAAGCGACACAGGTGCCGGGCTGGAGTTTAGACGGCGTGCAAGAAATATAAGACAGAATAATAAAGAGCGATGGCAAGAACCAAGCAGACCGCCCGTAAATCTACTGGAGGAAAAAGCCCCCCCAGGAGCAGCTAGCCACCAAGACTGCTCGAAAAAGCGCTCTGGCCACCGGCGGAGTGGGGAGGCCTCACCGTTGCAGGCCCGGTGCCGTGGCTCTGAGAGAGATCCGTCGCTACCAGAAATCCACGGAGCTGCTCATCCGTAGGCTGCCCTTCCAGCGCCTGGTGAGGGAGATCGCTCAGGACTTCAAGATCGACCTGCGCTTCCAGAGCTCCACTGTCATGGCTCTGCAGGAGGCCAGCGAGGCCTACCTGGTGGGTCTCTTCGTGGACACCAATCTGTGCGCCATCCACGCCAAGAGGGTCACCACCATCATGCCCAAAGACATCCAGCTGGCCCGCCGCATCCGCAGAGGGAGAGAGAGCTTAGACTTTCTGCTGCACATTCACCAACCACAATGCTCCGCACTGTGTGTCTATATATACAGTATATATATATATATATATATACTGTATATACTGTATATATATATATATATATTTATAGTAATATGTATACTAGCTGTTCTTGTTTTTTTCTTGCCTTCTGATTGTTGCTCTGAGTGTTGCTATCCCTGTGCTGTTGCAATCCTGGAATTTCCCCATTGTGGGACTAATAAACGCTTATCTTATCTTATTGTTGTTGAATAAAGCTTTTAAATCACACCTGAGCCTGCGTGCTTGTCTCCTGGGCCAGTAATTATGTCAGTACGGCTCCAGCAGGGCGGCCCAGCGGACAGCGGGCTTGCACACCATCTTTCCACCCTCGAGGCTCGGGTGGATTTGATCGCTCATCAACAACAAGTTATATTAAATCAATTAACAACTATTACTCACCGGCTGGATCGCCTTAACCCTCCAACAGGCGTTCCCCCCGGCTCATCTTGGCGGATCAGCTTCCGCTACTCCCTCGGCTAGTCAGCCTAGCTCGGGAGCATCAACCCGGCTCACTCCTATCCCTACACCCGCACACTTTAACGGGAGACTTGGTGAAGCGCAGGGGTTCATCTTGCAGTGTGAGTCGGTGTTTCAGCACGTTCCCAGGGATTTTCCCTCAGACCACAGCCAGATTGGGTACGTGGTAAATCTCTTGGAGGGGGGAGCGTTAGCTTGGGCTTACGCCGTCATGGCGAAGCCCGGCTACGCAAACCTTTCCTACGCCCAATTCGTGTGGGATTTCTTCGAGGTTTTTGACCATTCAGATCGTGACAGCGTCCTAACCGATCGGCTCCTTAACCTTCGCCAGGGTAGCCGGTCGGCGGCCGATTACGCTGTTGACTTCCGGGTGACAGCGGAGGAGGTTGGCTGGGGCGAGGCATCTCTCTGCAGCATCTTCCTCCGCAGCCTCTGTTCTGGTCTGCGAGATGAGTTGGCTCGCCAGGATCTTCCGGGGCGGTTATGTGAATTAATCTCCCTAACCATCAGTTTAGATAACAGGCTGCGAGAGCGGGCCACCGAGCGGAAGTCCCACAGCCGCTTGTGCAGAATCCCGGCCCGCGCCTCTCACTCTCACCCCCTGGCGTTACCCGCTCCGGAGTCCGCCGATGAGCCTGAGGCGATGTTGGTCGGGCGAACTAAGCTCCCTCCAGCGGAGAAACAGCGCCGCCGGGAGCTGGGCCTCTGCATGTATTGTGGAGGTGACCAGCATTCCGTGGAGCATTGCCCGATCAAGCCAAATGGGGGGGGTCCGCGAGTCACTGTAGGGGGCCTCGCGGACGCCAACCAGTCAAATCCCCTCTCAAATTGTTCACTGCCCATTAGGTTCTGTCACAACTCCACCGGGCACCTCACTCACGCACTGGTGGACTCGGGGGCAGAACAAAACTTCATTTCTAAGAGCCTGGCACCCCGTTTAGGCATCCCGTGTCAAGCATTACCAGCTCCCCTTAACCTCGTCACTCTCTCCCGTTCCCCCCTGGAAGTAGTGACGCATCGCACTAAGCCGGTGCCAATCACTGTCTCAGGCAACCATCGAGAGGACCTCAGTCTGTTCGTACTGTCCACCTCGGCGTCCCCCGCCATCTTGGGCTACCCGTGGCTGTGCCTCCACAACCCCGTGCTTGATTGGCGTTCTGGCAGCGTCCTCTCGTGGAGCTCGTTTTGCCTGGGTACCTGCCTCCAGTCTGCGGCTTGTGCCCCATCCTCTCCTCTTCCTGCTCCAGACTCATCTCTCCCGGACCTTACCCTGGTGCCTTCGGAGTTTCATGATCTGGGGCTCGTCTTTAGCAAATCCAAGGCTATGTCTCTTCCCCCCCACCGCCCGTATGATTGCGCCATAAACCTCCGCCCGGGGGCGCCGTTACCATCTTGTCGCTTCTACAGCCTGTCTGCCCCGGAGCGGGAGGCCATGGACACATACATCAGGGAGTTGCTCAGCGCTGGCATCATCCGCCCCTCCTTGTCTCCACTCGGAGCCGGGTTTTTCTTCGTCTCCAAGAAGGATGGGTCCCTGCGGCCGTGCATCGACTTCCAAGCCCTGAACGACATCACGGTGAAGGACAGTTACACCCTTCCGCTCATGGACACTGCCTTCCACTCCCTCCAGGGGGCCACCTGGTTCACCAAGCTGGACCTCCGCAGCGCATACCATCTCATTCGGATCCGGGAGGGCGATGAGTGGAAGACGGCTTTTCAGACGCCCAGCGGCCACTTTGAATACCTGGTCATGCCGTTTGGGCTCACCAACGCTCCTGCCGTCTTCCAACGGCTCATCAACGACGTCCTGTGAGACTTCCTGGGGGTCTTCGTATTTGTGTACTTAGATGACATTCTGATCTTCTCCGGGTCTCGGAAGGAGCACCAAGCCCACGTGAGGCGGGTTCTGCAGCGGTTGTTGGAAAACAGACTGTATGTAAAGGCTGAGAAATGCGAGTTCTTCGCCAAGACGACCTCTTTCCTGGGTTTCATCATCTCCCACGACCAGATCCTCCCCGACCCCGCCAAGGTCAAAGTGGTGGTCGAGTGGCCCATCCCGGCAGACCAGTGAGTTTGCGTTATTGCAATAAGGGGAAAGGAACAAAGGAATAGGGCCTTGTGGGGCCAAAACACAAACGATGACACAAGGGTAAACACTTACACATGATGCAGAATGACAGAAGGATGGCTGGCGCCGGACGTAGGGGTTCCAGCCTTACCCACGCCGGAGAGGAGCGTGGATAATCGTGCGCGAGGTCACAGCCCCAAGTGATTGGAGCTGCTCCCTTTTATAATGGTTGACAGTGCCTCAGCTGATGAGAGGTAATTGGGTTCCAGCCGTCCCGTAGAGCTTGACAGCTGGAAGCCTGCTGAGACGCTGTCACAATAAGAGCTGGGCTGAGGAGGAATATGGCCTGACTACCGGTAAGAACGGCGAGTGTGACAGTATCTCCCCCTCCAGGCCGGGCTCAGAACGGCCAGTAACACCCAAGCCCCTCCCCCCCACCTAGGGTGGGCGGATGGGGCGCAGGCCAGGAGGGTGAGAATCAGAGAAAAAAAAAAAAGAAGGGAAGAGGAAAAACAACAATATTGGCAGGGACAATGAAGCAATTACAGAGTACGGAGAAAAAAAAAGCCCAATACTCCATGAAATGCTAACATGTAGACAGAAAGAAAAAAAAAACACAACATAGGCAGAGGACAAATGAAGCAATTACAGAGTATGAGGAAAAAAGAACACAATACTCCATAACAGGCAACAATATGCGGACGGAAGGAGAGAAAAAAAAACACTACTTAGGCAGGGGACAAACGTGGCAATTACAGAGAATGAGGAACGGGAAAAAAACCCCCACAATACTCCATGAAATGCCAGTAATAATATATAGACAGACTTAAAGAAAAACAACCCAGGAGACCTTAAAATGAGAGCAGAGGCTCCTAAGGTGAAATCTAACAGATACATGGCATCCCTCAAACAGGAGGGGAAGGAAAAAAAAGGCACGCTAAACGCGAAACAATTATGAGAATTTACATGGCTGCACCCACACAAAACACAAAAGACTAGGCACAGAAGAGATAATTCAGTTTGGGGGCTCTCCCCGCACCCAGCGTTCAAACCGCCAACAGGGGTGACGGGAAATGTTCAGGCGGCCTACCCGAATCCCAGGCCAGAAAAAGCAGTATCTCGGGCGGCCGGACCAGATCGCCGAACAGAAAGTCCAATAAGTCAGGCAGCCGAACCAAAGAACCAAATGGGCACGGCAGTCCCTCTGGCGGCCGACCCGCATCGCTCAGCCACCAGGCCCGTAGGGGAGAGAGGGGCAACGGCTTCCCTGTGGAGAGAGATAGTGAGGGCGAGCCGGGCCTACAGTGAGAGGTCCATATGGGCCCTGGTGGAGAAAGCTTGGGAGGAAGATGAGGGTGACTCAGATGACGACGGTGAAGAGGGGGATGAAGATGATGATGAGCCGGTCCAGTGCCCGATGGCAGGGGATCTGCAGCTCCCTCACCGGACCTGGATGCCACTGATGCTGCACCCTCGTTGAACCCCGATTGGGTCGCGGCTGCTCCCGTGACGGACCCCGATTGGGTCTCGGTAGCACCCGCGTTGGACCCCGATTGGGTCTTGGTAGCACCCATGTCGGACCCCAATTGGGTCGGCGCCACACCAGAACCAACCTCCAATCCCGAACCAGGAACCTCTGGCACAGCGGGCAAAGGCATCTCCTCGCCGGCGACCCTGGGAGAAGGCTCAGGAGAGAGAGCAGAACCGGGATCAGGATCACCGGCAGCACCAGAACCCAGCGAGATAAGCTTGGACGCAGCGGGCGGCTGCACCCGGCTCATCTCCCCTAGAGACAGGCTAAAATGCTCTAATATATGAAGGAGAAAGACAAAGTAGAGCACTTGCCTGATCTCGGGTTCTGACGCCGTCCATGACTGCGACGATCCAGGTTCAGACGGCAGGAAGTCGTCTTCAGGCTCCCACTCAGCTGCGTCGGGCTCCGCAGCTGGCATGATGGTGTGTGCAGCTTGCGAGTCCTCCAGCACTGGTGCCCACGCCGATGGCCCACACGGCATGGTGGCAGGAGAACCTCGTCCCGCTGGACCAGACCGCTCCTCCGTGGAGACCCGGGGACGCTTCATCGTCGGCGCAGGTTCCACGCTGCAGTCCGCTCTCCTCCTCCACCCACGGCGTAGCTGCGGAGCCGGAACCAGGCTCTCCAGAACCGCAGGCCCCCTCCTCATCCCACGACGTTGGCCTGGTGTTGAGGACCGTTCAGCAGAGGGAGACACAGAGGATGCGGGATTAATAATTACAGCCACAGCAGGTGGTGGGAGCTCGAGGAGCTGCGAACCCCGAACTCCACCTCCAGGAGTCTGACAGAGCAAATCACAATGAGTGGATGAATTAACTGGGACTTGCCTGTCTCCTGGAGGCTGGGTGGTGACCGTTGTGGCGGACGTTGCTCCTCTCTTTCCCCGCCGGACGGTAACGGAGGACCCCCTGGAAGGACGTCGGGGAGCCGCTCGCAATGGTTCCGGGACGGAGCTTGCCAAGTCAGGACTCTGGGTGCACACAGCAGCCGGGGAATGCGTCAAGGAGGAGGGAGCGACAGCCGAGATGAGTCGGGCCCGGAGTGCTGACGTAACAGCGGGGGAAGATGGCTCGGGAGACGAGGCTGCGGGGTTTCCCCTCTGATGAGGCGCAGGAGTGACAGCTGTGCGGGGAATTGAGACCTTCCGGCGACCCGGAACTGGATCCGGATGGGGTTCGTGCTGAGGTTGACGACCGGTGTGACGACGGCTACTTGCAGGGGGCGAGGCGAAAGTAAGGTTCGGGAATCGCCACTCCTGTGCCGAGACCGAGGCGAGGAGGTCGGCAAACTCCGGGAAGTCACTTAATCTAGGATTCCTCTCCACCAGTCTGACTGCCGCCGTCACATGATCAAAAGCCAGAGAGGGATTTGTTGCTGAACAAGCAACCGCCACGTGATCCCGGATGGAAGCAGCTGCGAACTGGAGCTTCTCCAGGGGATTCCCGAATGACGAAGCTCTCTGGTGGGGATCACTTGTGGACCGAAGTGGAGGCAGGAATGGGATCCGGACGTGAGGAGCGGGGATGCCTCCTCTTCGGCTTCCTGCCGGGATTTCCCACCAGCCCACAGAGTGTCTTGCGCTGCGCGGCGAGTTCAGCCCTCCTCATCCTGACCTCCGGGTGGACATCGTAGTGGAGAGGAAGGTCGTCCAGCAGAACCTCAGCGTAGTCTAGGTGCCAGCGAATTTGGTTTGGGTCGTCGTCGAGACTAGCGGCGAACAGCGTCCCATTGACCTATTCCAGGGTGCTGGCTAGCTCACTGCCCAAGCGCCGAGCGCGGCTCCTGGGAGACGGCATGCTCCCAGCGTTGACACTCAGACTGGGAAGAACAAAGTCCAATACTGCAAACTCACGGCCACCGGCAACTCGCGGGGCTGTGACCTACTGTTACGTATGGCTCTCGTGAGCCATACAATGAGAGCCAAGGGCAGACCAGTGAGTTTGGGCTATTTATTGCAATAAGGGTAAAGGAACAAAGGAACAGGGCCTTGTGGGGCCAAAACACAAACAATGACACAAGGGTAAACACTTACACACGATGCAGAATGACAGAAGGATGGCTGGCGCCAGACGTAGGGGTTCCAGCCTTACACACGCCGGAGAGGAGCGTGGATAATCGTGCGCGAGGTCACAGCCCCAAGTGATCGGAGCTGCTCCCTTTTATAATGGTTGACAGTGCCTCAGCTGATGAGAGGTAATTGGGCTCCAGCCGTCCCGTAGAGCTTGACAGCTGGAAGCCCGCTGAGACGCTGTCACAATAAGAGCTGGGCTGAGGAGGAATATGGCCTGAGCGCCGGTAAGAACGGCGAGTGTGACAGTTTCCAGAAAACAAGTGCAACAGTTCATTGGGTTTGCCAATTTCTACTGCCGTTTTGTGCCTAACTTTGGCGCCATCGTCACCCCCCGACCCGCCTCACCTCTCCTAAGGTGCCCTTCCAGTGGACCGAGGAGGCAGCAGCAGCATTTGAGACCTTGAAGACGGAGTTCTCCTCCTCCCGGGTCCTGACCCAGGTTGACCCCGCGCTGCAGTGCTTGGTTGAAGTGGATGCATCTGATATGGGGGTGGGGGCAGTTCTTTCCCAACGTTCTCCGGTGGATGGGGTGAAGCGCCCCTACGCCTTCTTCTCCCGGCGCCTGTCTGCGGCGGAGTGCAATTATGACGTCGGTGACAGGGAGCTTCTGGCAGTGAAGCTCGCGCTGCAGGAGTGGCGTCACTGGCTGGAGGGAGCAGCGCAGCGCAAGCTTCCGACTGCCGGAGTCAGACATCATTAATGCCAGCGTGGATAACAATTATGGAGTATTTACAGTTACTTTTAGCCAGCATTTTCAAAGTTGACTCGATGTCGCCTGCTCTGGCCCCAGGAATGCATTTGACTATGGCCGCTGGAGTCTCTAGGTTCACGTTTCTGACTACACAGTCGCCAGTGATCAGAGTTTTTTCCTCAGTGGGTGTGTCACTGAGCAGAGAAAAACGATTAGAAACATGAGCAGGTTGGTGGTTAACCGGGGCTTTGCGACTAGACTTCCTTCTTACTGTCACCCACCCAGTCTCCTCGCTGCTGAGGAGGACCAGAGGACCGTTAACAGGCTGCCTTATGCTAGGGAGCTCCGCTGCAGCTAGGGGACGTCCATCAAGATTAATTGGCGCAGACGGTGTTTCAATGCAGTGGAGCCGGGATTCCAAATCAGACAACCTTGCCTCGAGCACCTCAAAAAGACAACATTAATTACATTTACCGTTATCACTAAAAGAGGAAGAGGTGTAGCTAAACATCTGACAGAGAGAGCAAACCAGAGAAGAAGGGGGAGAGCTAGTAGCCATAGCTAGTGGCTAACCCCAAGCTAATAAAAACACAGATGAAAGGTGAACAGAAGGCTAAAGAGGGTGATTAGATGACATTGAGTGCGCACACAGGTGCAAGAGGCTTGATAAACAGAAGTGAGAGCTAACAGTAGATGGAAAAAAGTGATTAAAATACAATTAAAGGTAAAATCCTCGGGAGAATGAGGAAAGCAAACCACAGACAGTCAGCAACACAAGAAGTGACGATACGTTACCACAGGAAGGTCTCGATTTATGCCTTTAATTGCCTTTTTACAAATTCCCAATGCAGGCGATCATGTCAAAGTGAAAAGACAGGCGCAGTGCCGCACTCTGCCACTAGGGGCATGCAAATTCACATACTCAAAGGGTTAACAGTCCCTTTTGCTGGTTTCCGTTCCTCCCTGTCAAAATTGCTGCAAACCCTGGCGAAATGATGGAGCAGACCACACCGTCCACAACGCTTGCCCCTCGCTGTACACTCCCTGGCTCAATAGTGGTGCCTGCTGGATCCACAGCTGTAGCATTGTTGTGTCCCCGGGGTGGACCGTATCTTGATAATGGCCACGTACTCATCATCACTGCCATCGTCCGAATCCAAGGCCAGGGCCTTCCCATGTGTCTCGCTCTTCTACAAAGTGTCGTCGCAGCCGAGATGTTTCATCAGCCGCTCCATTGCCTCGTGCTGTTGCGCTACCTCCATAGCTGCTAGCAAAGTTAGCTCACCAGCGTGAATTAGCAGGCGAACCCTTGCCAAGGAGTAGGCCACGTGCTCGGCCAATTGGTCTCGGACCACCTCCTCCTCTTGGGCCCCAAACCTGCACTCACCCACCAGCTGTCGGAGGTCTGCCACGAACTGCTGGACCGATTCTCCAGGTCGCTGGCGCCATTGTTGGAACTGGATGCACCGCATTATGATGTTTTCTGGGGCACGAAAGTAGCCGGCCATGAGCCTCACAACGTCGTCGAAGCTGTCACCTCTTCCCAAGATGCTGAGGATTTTCTGGCCCTCCATGTGTACTCCAGGTGACGCCACCCCCCAAAGGCGGGGCATCACCCCTCCCTAGCCTAAGGCACCGCCATACTAATATTATATATATATATCACGATCCTACAGTCATCCTTGTAGTCAGAACTTTTCTTTGACTTTTTAGGGTTCTATCTTTTCAATGGAGTATGCTATCGGCTTGGTAAGAAAGGAGCCAGTCTCGCTGTTGGGGACTTTTTTGTCTTCTTGTTTCATGCACTCCGTGTCGTTATCACATGCTAGCACTGAGTGGCCGTGCTCTTTGCTAACATTGGCCATGGCTGGTACTCAGAGTAAAAGAGGGAGCAAAAAGGCCCAGAACCCTTCACAATATTAAACAAAAAAAATTATCATGATGGCTTATTAAAATGTTGTGGAGGATACGAATAAGAGTTACCAGTGTGGAGGCAAGGCTCAAATAAGTGCAGGCGGACACGATGAACTGAAGGTTAAAAGGGTGCTTTATTCATCCTCCATCACGAGGCTCACTCAGCGCTGTGGCAGCGCGCTGGAGTGAGCCCTGCGTCTCTAAGTCAGCAACAAGCAAGTGAGAGAGCTCTAGTGAGGCATATACAGTCAGCTTATATACTCAGCCACAGACAATGCATGCATGGCATATTAGCATCACAGTACAGCATGAATGCATGGGACATTTACATGAGAGTCACACCTATCAATAGCAGGATTACTGGCGCCGGAATTCCTCTCTTCTCTGGAGTTGTAGGACAAAGGAGGCTGCAAGGCACATCTACATATTGATATCAGTCCATACATCTCATTGTTCTGTCAATTGCTCAAGCTGAGCACTCTGCCTGTCCCATAGGTTATGGTGGGTCACTATACCGCTCCCCCCCAGAGGGCTCAGCAGGGGGCCGAGGCGTCGTTCGGCCGGCTTTGGAAGCGAGCTGCGGGAAAAGCTCTGTGCAGGAGAAGGTGGAGGGAGGGTGGGGGTAGCAAGTGCCGGCCCGGGATGGCGAAGTTGTCCGGGCCGCGCAAAAATTGCATGTGGATCCGCGATGTTGAGGGGCTTTCCCGTTAAACGTGGCGGAGATCCACAGCGGCTGTGAGAAGAAACATTTGTCTCTGACTCCTCTCGCGGCTCAGTCCTGCGAGGATGCGTAGCGGCCATGAAGAAAAAACAAAAGCTGGAGCTGTGTGAGGGACTTGGCGTGTTGGCTTTAGGTGCGAGCGCAGTCCTAAAGCCCTCGGGGACAACAGACGGCTGAATTCCCATGTGCGCCGTGGCTGAGACCCATACAAAGTCCTGCGTGCGGGCTGCGAGTCTGCTTCAGGTGCGTGGGCAGCCCTGAAGGTTCCGAGGATGGTGGTCGGCCGTGTTTCTCGGGCATGTGCCGCGGCGGAGGACGATGGCAGTCTGTGGAGCCGGATGGTCCCTGGTGCGTGGGCGCTGTCCTCGTAACCCCCCGTGCCCGTGCGGGGGTTCAGTGTGTGGATGGTCCGCTGTTGAGAGGTGAGTCAGGGTCAGGGAGCTTGCTGGAAATCAGCGTCGTCGGCGCCGATGGTCTTCCCTGTTCGGGCTGTTGTTGTCGTTCACTCGTGCTGGGTTATGGTGCGTTCTGGTCCATGCGCTGCGTTCTCCCTCTGGCCCTGGAGGTCGCCGTCGTAGAGAGAAGACGAGGTGCGTGCACGCTCGTGTGGATGCGGAGGATGTGAGCGATCCTCTGTCTCTGTAATCCACAGCGTGGTGAGAGGGAGCAGACGTTCTTTGTCCCTTGGCAGGTCCCAGCGTGGAGGTCCCAGATCTCAGGCGAGGGTCGCACCATGACGCTTTCTGCAGCTTTCCCGGTCGTGGATGATCTCCGGGGAGTTCGCCTGGTGTTGGTTCTGCGTCGAGGTCTCCCGTGTGGCAGAAGGGAGGGCAGATCACTCGCATCAGGCAGCTGCGTTCGTTCGGCGTCGGAGTCACCATCGGGGGCTGCGTTCGTTCGTCGTCGGTGTGTTCTTTTTTTCGGAGTCACCACTCCGGGATGTTCTTTTCTTCGGGGTCACCAGTGTGGAGGATACGAATAAGAGTTACCAGTGTGGAGGCAAGGATCAAATAAGTGCAGGCAGACATGGCGAACTGAAGGTTAAAAGGGTGCTTTATTCATCCTCCATCACGAGGCTCACTCAGCGCTGTGGCAGCGCGCTGGAGTGAGCCCTGCGTCTCTAAGTCAGCAACAAGTAAGTGAGAGAGCGCTAGTGAGGCATATACAGTCAGCTTATATACTCAGCCACAGACAATGCATGCATGGCATATTAGCATCACAGTACAGCATGAATGCATGGGACATTTACATGAGAGTCACACCTATCAATAGCAGGATTACTGGCACCGGAATTCCTCTCTGCTCCGGAGCTGTAGGACAAAGGAGGCTGCAAGGCACATCTACATATTGATATCAGTCCATACATCTCATTGTTCTGTTAATTGTTCCAGCTGAGCGCTCTGCCTGTCCCGTAGGTTATGGTGGGTCACCATAATGTACCTGTTTGACTGTTGCTTAAGTAATTTCGAAGGTCTAAATCAGTCAAGCCAGCAGAGCCTGCACAAAGTACATCTGCTTACTCCACCATCTTGACATGTCCCCCCAAGTCTTACTGAGCGGAGGAAGAGATGAAGCTACTTTGTTTCTGTGGACATACACAGATTATTTTTCCTTTGTCACGGTTAAGGACAAAAGCATAGTGGTGGGTTGCAAACTAAGTGCTGATGGAGTCCTCTTCAGAAGTGCCTGAAAACAGGAACAAGCTCCGACAAAGCTAGGGCTAAGTAACTGTTAGCTATGCTAACAACTAGCATAGCATTCTGAAGTGGATCTCACAGCAGGATGTAAAGTGGAAATACTCTTATCTGAACAGCCACAGATGGATTTCAATCACAGGTATGCATCTGGACAGTTTGTGACCTAGCAAGAAAAACTGACTGATTGCCAGATACTGTACGTTGTTACAGACTGAAGACGTGATAACAGTCACTTTCCATCAAACAGCTGGACTGTGACCCATTGACATTAAAACACATTTACCTGCTACCTGGATAAAGATTATTCAAAAATGGATTTTGATCTCCAAAAGGAGTTTGAGGGACTGGATCATGTCTCTGTCAGAGCAGATGCTTGTGGAAAATTAATGTTTTCTTTGGATCACTGCACATTGGAGGAATCCATAACATAAAGGTAAGATAAACATGGACATTTTTCATGTGCCACACTGACACATGTGCAGCAACACCAGCATTAAAAAACTGTGAAGTTCTGTCTGAAACAGTCTGTTTTCAGCCTTACATTAATAAGCCCGTTGTGGTGGAACACTGGGAGGTCCTACTCTCACCCAGTGACTTTGGGAATAGCGGGAAGGGGCGAGAAATGTAAATGTGTGCACCTCAGGCAGAAGAAGCAAATATAGGTGGGGGTGGGGGGATGGTGTTAAGATATGTGCCTTAACACCTGGGGTACCAGGTGTGAATGTATTGTGAATGTATGTGCTCTTGGTGCCAAGGAAGAGGAGTGTAGACAGTATAAAGGTTTTCACCTTGGTACCCGGAGAGTAGTCTTGTTTTGTTTTTGGAGGAATAAAGTCTCAATCTGCAATGCTCGTGGCTCATCTCATCATTCCTCCACACTGGTGACCTACGACGTGAGAATGGAAGACGAAGCAAGCCCCTCTTCAGGAACACCCCCCCTGGGATCCCGGCTGCATTCGCCATGGCGATCAAGCTCCTGGACTTTTGGCTGCATGACCCGGCTGCCTGGTTCATCCATGTGGAAGCTCAGTTTGCTCTCCGTGGAATTTTTACTGACGACACAAAGTACCATTACATGGTGGCTTCGCTAGACCCGCACTCCACTCAGCATGCCAAAAGCCTGCTCCGAGCCCCCCCCCCCCCCCCAGCCCAGGGAAAGTGCAACACTCTCAAGCAACTGCTGTTATGATGTTACACCCTCTCCACCAGAGAGAGAGCAGAGAAGCTCCTCTCACACTTGGAGTTAGGGGATGGATCGGCTGTGGAACTAATGGAGAGTATGCTGGTTTCGCTAGGTGCAGATGACGGATCTTTCCTCTTCGCCAATCTCTTCCTGAGGAAACTGCTGGTTTTGGCAAGGACAATTCTGGCCAATTCACCGCTGCTGGCTGCCAGGGACTACCGCTTGCTGGCAGAGGAAGTGGGCTACATTGTCTTGGCGAGTAGGAGTTTCGGAGTCCAGGCGTTGAGACTGGGATCTTCGGCAGAGCCCACCGAGGTTGAGGAGCTGAAGGTTGTAGCCGGGACAGCCACTCGGGGACACCAAAACAAGATGGTGTGTTTCTACCATCAGCGTTTTGGCGCAGACGCGCAGTAGTGTCTCCCACTGTGCCACTTCAAGATGCCGGAGAAACAGGCCAGCCAGTGGTCAGTAGCAGCTACAACCACTAGCAACAGGGAGAAGCTGCTTTTCATCAAGGACACACGTTCCGGGAGATGGTTTTTGGTGGACTCTGGTTCCCAGAAGAGTCTTATTTTGCCGGTCTGCACTGACAGACTGGCGGAAGGCTGTGGCCCATCATTAACGGCCACCAACGGATCCCCTATCAAGACTTTTGGAGAAAGGTTAGTGACTGTATGTTTGTATGGTCGCAACTACAAGTGGGACTTTGTGGTAGATGCCTTTTTGGTTCCTGTCTTAGGTGTTGATTTTCTGTGTGCTTATGGTCTCCTTGCCGATGTTGCTAACAGACATTTAGTGAATGCTTTGTCTTTTTCTTCACTGCCTTGTATGACTCGTGGAGCTGGGCCACTAACACATGCTAATTTTTTAGCCTCGGGGGATGTGTATCAATGTTTGCTTTCCGAGTTTCTTGGCTCACGGTACCCACCTATTCCGCTGCTGTGACCAAGCATGGGGTTGAGCATTTTATCACTACAAAGGGACCACCAGTTTTCATGTGTCTGCGCTGCCTGGATGTGGCTAAGCTAGCCATCGCATTGGAAGAGTTTGCTAACTTGGAACGTCTGGGGATTGTTAGGCATTCCAATAGCCCTTGGGCGTCCCCGCTGCACATGGTGCCCATGTCCAATGGTTTGTGGCGACCGTGCAGTGATTTCCATCACCTGAACAACGTCACTGAACACA
Source organism: Pholidichthys leucotaenia (assembly GCA_020510985.1). Classification (NCBI taxonomy): domain Eukaryota; kingdom Metazoa; phylum Chordata; class Actinopteri; order Cichliformes; family Pholidichthyidae; genus Pholidichthys; species Pholidichthys leucotaenia. The sequence goes on along the minus strand of CM035838.1, from coordinate 484,576,967 downwards.
ACTGCTACCCCATCCCGCACATCCAAGATTTTTCGGTGCACCTGGCCCGAATGCACATTTTTTCTAAAGTGGATCTGGTCCACGGCTACCACCAGGTCCCGGTTTGCGCCGTAGACATCCCAAAAATGGTGGAGATAACACCTTTCGGCCTCTTTGAGTTTTTATGCATGCCGTTCGGGGTGAAAAGCACAGTCCAGATGTTTCAGAGGATGATGGACGCAGTGCTCTGTGACTTGCCATTCATGTTCATCTACCTAGATGACATTCTGGTGGCTAGTGCGTCAGAGGAGGAGCATCTGAAACCATCTGAAACAAGTTTTCTGTCGGTTGGAAGCACACGGGCTGATAGTTAATCCAGCAAAGTGTCAGTTCGGGCTGCCGGTGATCAACTTCTTTTGCCACCGCATCTCGTCGGAGGGTGCAATTCCACTGCCGGATAAAGTACAGGCGGTTTCAGAGTTCCCTCGCCCGCAGACTGTGAGGGCACTTCAGTAATTTTTTGGGATGGTCAATTTTTACAACTGTTTCCTTTCCCGGGCAGCCAAGCGGCTGCAACCGCTGTACGGAAGGCTCAAGAAGAAGACACCCGCGGATAGCGTCGACTGGACCCCCAATTGAGTCCAGGCTTTTACAGACGCTAAAGCTGCGCTCGCCAATGCAGCTTTGCTGGCCCACCCATCCCTGTCAGTGTGAATTGCGCTCACTACAGATGCATCTGACATTGCGGTAGGAGCAGTGGTGGAACAGTACGTCTTCGGTTTGTGGCAACCGCTCACCCTTTTCAGCCATACTCTCTGTGACAATGAGCGTAAGTATAGCACTTTCGACAGAGAGCTGTTTGCTTTCCACCTGGCCATGCGTCATTTCCAGTTCTGGCTTGAGGGTCGTGAATTTACCACATTTGTTGACCACAAGCTTCTAACCTATGCGATGTCCAAAGTCTCAGAACTGTGGTCCGCTCAGCAGCAATGGCACTTAGCTGCAATATTGGAGTTCACTACCAGCATTCAACATGTGGCCGGAAAACTCAATGTCGTGGCTGACTGCCTGTCATGCGCACTGGTTTCCCCGGTCTATGTGGGTATTGATTTTTCTGCCAAGGCTGCCAACCAACCAGGGGACGCAGATATTTGTGTGCTCCAATCCACGGGTAGCGGACTAAAACTGAAGAGCAGGGTGGTACAAGAGGGTTGCCCCCCCTTGCTTTGCGATGTTTCCATCAGCTGTCCCTGCCTGGTGGTTCTGAGCTCTTGGCGCCGTTGCGTTTTCGAGTCTGTCCACTCTCTCTCACACCCTGGCGTACGGGCTTCGGTTAAGCTGGTGGGGTCTAAATTCATCTGGCCCCGCTTATGCAAGGATGCCAAGGAGTGGGCTGTGGCGTGCATTGTGTGCCAACGGGCTAAGGTTCAGAAGCACACCAAGGCCCTCCTCGAACCTTTCTGGATTCCAAGTAGGAGGTTTGACCACGTCCACGTGGATTTAGTGGACCCCTATCCTCCGTCGCAGGGTTTCAAGCACCTTTTGACAATAGTGGACCACACCACGCGTTGGCCAGAGGCAGTTCCACTGGCTTCCACCACATCCGCCGACGTTGCCCGCGTGTTTTTGTCATTCTGGGTCACACGTTTCAGCTCCCCATCAGATACCACTTCCGACGGGGGTCCCCAGTTTGTTTCGGAATGCCGAGAGCCTCTGGGTTAAAATCCACCGCACCACCGCATACTACCCACAGGCTAATGGTGTGTGTGAGAGGTTCCACAGGTCACAGAAAGCCATGCTCAGAGCCTCATTGATGGACACAAATTGGGTTGACCGCTTGCCTTGGGTCCTACTGGGGTTGCGCTCCGTGCCCAAAGAGGATTTGGCAGCTTCCCCAGCTGAGCTTATTTTTTATCAGTCGTTATGGATCCCAGGTGAATTTTTGCCGGAAAGTCCCGTGCCCAGTACAGACTCGTCCATACAACTTTTTCCCAGGGCAGAGGCTAGCAGCATTCCGGGGCCAGTGCACCATTGTTTTCCCAGCACATTCATTCCGAAGCATTTGGAGAATTCCAAGTTTGTTTTCATTAGACACGACGCCCACAGAACCCTGCTGCATCCGTCTTACAAGGGCCCTTTCAGAGTTTTAGAAATGGGGGCGAAACATTTTGTGTTGGATTTTGGAGGACGTAGGGAAACCATCTGTATAGACAGACTTAAGCCCACTTATGTGTTGGCAGATGAGCAGGTGGTGCTGGCCCAGGCTCCCCGGTGTGGATGCCCCCCGGCAGTGGGTTCACAGGTTAGTTTTCCCCCTTCAGAGAACTGTGCTCAGGAGACCAAATCTTTCCCCTCCCCACCCTTTCCCCCTTCAGAGGACTGCTCGCTGGAGACCGAGTCTTTTTCCTCCCCTCCTTGACAGGAAGGTCCTTCAGTCGGTTCGGTGGCTCCACATTATAGCCGTTACGGGCGATTGCTCAAGCCCAAGGTACCGGTCAGTTAAGGCAGCTTCTGGGTGTTCGGGGTGGGGTGGGGGAGTGTGTGGTGGAACACTGGGAGGTCCTACTCTCACCCAGTGACTTTGGGAATAGGGGGAAGGGGCAAGAAATGTAAATGTGTGCGCATGTAATGAAATGAGGAGATGCAAATGTAGGCGCCTGAGCACCAGGGGGGAGAAATGATGTTAAGATATGTACCTTGACACCTGGGGTACCAAGTGTGAATGTATTGTGAATGTATGTGCACTTGGCGCCAAGGAAGAGGAGTGTAGACAGTATCAAGGTTTTCACCTTGGCGCCCAGAGAGTAGTCTTGTTTTGTTGTTGGAGGAATAAAGTCTAAATCGGCAGTGCTCGTGTCTCAACTCATAATTTCTCCACACCGTAACATTAATTAAATTATCTTGCAGTGTGTGCAAGATGATTTAAGTAGCATTTAAAAGAAACATGAAAGTTACTTTTTCAAGTAACTAATTACTTTAATCATGCAGTAATTGGTAAAGTAACTCAATTACTTTTGAAAAGAAGAAACTAGTAACTGTAATTAGTTACTATTTTTAGTAACTTATCCAACATTGGACTTCAGTCAAATCTATTTTATCCAGGAAATTCAGAGTGCATGATGGATGAAAAGAAGGTAAAGGTGAGTTTAAAGAAAAAAACAAACATTTTCAATCTGCAACTTAATAAAGTGATTTAAAGTAACTTAAGGCCGGCTATGTGTTTGCTTTAACTTACTCAAGACTTTGATGTAAACTGTAACATAAGACTAACAAACCCAGATGTATTTTCACTCAAAAATGTGCAACTTTTTCCTCAAAACAATCCAGCTTTTTTCCTTTGTAACTTTTTCCTCCAAAGTTTGAATTGTTTTTCCTGTAAATTTGCATCTTTCTTCTCAAAAATGTGCCACTTTTTTTCCTCAGAAATGAGCATCTGTTTTTCTGTAATTTTGCAACTTTTTTCCTCAAAAATTTGAAAACTTTTTCTTCAAAAATTTGCATTTTTTTCCTCAAAAATTTCCAACTTTTTCCTCAAAAATTTCCAACTTTTTCTCCAAAAAATTGCATCATTTTCCTCTAAAATGCGCATCTTTTGCTGTAAATTTGCAACTTTTTTCCTCAAAAATTTGCAACACTTTTCTTCAAAAATTTGCAACTTTTTTCTTCAAAAATTTCAACTTTTTTCCTAAAAAATTCCAACTTTTTCCTCAAAAAATTCCAACTTTTTTCTTCAAAAACTTGCATCTTCTGTCAGGAGCCGAGCCAGCTTGGCTTTCCCCCGGCTCGGCCCTGATCTCTCGGTGGGTTTGGTTCGACAGTTTATGTGCATTTTGTGTGTTTCTGTACTCATCCCCTTATCCACAGCCACTGCCTGGCCGGCAGCTGTTAGACAGCCTCTGTGATCTATTTTCTCCCGCTCTGCTGAAAGTCCACGCCCCCCTCGCTCTCCTGAGTTCCATCAGCTGTTCCCAGCCCCAGTAATTATCTTTCCCGCGCCTCGCCCAGGTGTGCCCAATTTGTTTGGCCAGCGGTGTTTGTATTTAAGTGGCTCTTTGCTAGACAAACACCGCTGGACCATTGTACGAGTCACACTACCGTTCTTCATGGTGTGACCGTCAGTCATCGAAGGTTTGTGCTCGCTGTTCAACTGGGAGGACCTGGAGAGCTAAGGGCTATGAGTACTGTAGCGTTTCCTTGTGCGGCACAACTGCTACACTTTCTCCCCATGCAGCCGAGCGTCTTAGAGGACTCTTTGTTAGCCCGAGCTGCCTTGCTATTTTGTTTGGTTTCCCTCAACCTGTGTTTAATAAATGTGTGTTTGGTAACCCCCGTGTTTAAATCCTCCTCCTTCCTTCTCTTCCTCGGTGCACTGTGAGAAGCGCACGGAGAAGTTTATGACATCTTTTTTCCTCAAAAATTTGCATCTTTTGCTGTAAATTTGCATTTTTTTCTTCAAAAATTTGCATAATTTTTCCGGTAAATTTGCATTTTTTCTCAAAAATGTGTCACTTTTTCCTTCAAATATTTGCAATGTTTTCCTCAAAAATATGTATCTTTTTTCCTCAAAAATTAGCAATGTTTTTCCTCAAAACTTTCCAACTTTTTCCTCAAAAAATTGCAACTTTTTTCTTCAAAAACTTGCATCTTTTTCCTCAAAAATTTGCATCTTTTGCTGTAAATTTGCAACTTTTTTCAAAAATGTTTTGTCAAAAATGTGTCACTTTTTCCCTCAAAAATTTGCGTTTGTCTTGTTCGTTTTGTTTTCCCTGTAAATTTGCATTTTTTTTTCTCAAAAATGTGCATCTTTTTTCCTGTAAATTTGCAACTTTTTTTTAACTGTGAACTTCAGTAATTTAATGCTGACAGTCGGAGCACGCGCCCATCAGACCATCTTACAGAGCAATCCCACTGGCTGCGCGCAGACTCTAAATGTTGGTCACCCGTGTAGGTCGTTTCCTCGTGTGTGGATGACCAGAGCCTTCACAGATCCTGCTGTCCACACGTCCACACACTGATGGAAGGTTCTGGCCTGACCCACCAGGACCAATTGGGAGTTCAGTGCTTTGCTGAAGGACACTTCCACACTCAGACTGCAGCCAGAGTGGGAATCGAACCCCTGACCCTCCACTACACCTGTGCCACAGCTGCATCTATAAGATTCAATTCAATTCAATACAGCTTTATTTATATAGCGCCATATCCCAACAGAAGTCATTTCATAGCACTATCAAAAGTAGGGAAAACCCCACAATTGCAGAAAGACCCCAGCAATCAGGCGATCCCCTGTGAGCAAGCACTTGGCAACAGTGGAGAGAAAAAACTCCCTTTTAACAGGAAGAAACCTCCAGCAGAACCAGGCTCAGGGAGGGGCAGTCATCTGCTGCGACTGGCTGGGGGGTGAGGGGACAGAGAAGAAGAAAAGAACAGACATGTAGAGAGCAAACATTAATGGTGAGAAACCAAGTACATTATTGGAGGTCACCTGGCAGTCTGAAGCTACAGTATTAACAGCAAAACAAAGGGGGGTTAAGAGACACAAGATCCCTCCCTAATTGTAGGCTATATGTCATGCGGCGACCCTCGCGGATCACCATAAGACGCCAAGAGTCCACTGGTGAGTTTTGCAATGATGGTAATTTATTAACAAGACACAAGACGTAACACAAGACTATGATAGACTGAGACGAAGATACAGTAAACATAGAGCATGGGACCGTAAGGCTAACCCCAGCCACTTACGATCTAAGACGTGACATGACAAGAGCAAGCATAAGCACGAGAATATACACACTAACCTGACATGACGAGGTTTAGACGATGTCTGACGAGGATTGTTTGACGATACTCCAGCAACCTAACTGCCGTCAGTGCCCGCCTTATAAAGGCGAGCACTAACGAGCAGTGATGACAGACAGCTGACCGATTTTGACAGCCGGAAACCCCACCGAGCGCCTTCACAATAAGAGCCCGGTGAAGCCAGAATATAACCCACAGCTGTCAAAGCCGGCAGCGAATATACATAGGCCGAGTGTGGACAGGACTGGCGCTCGGGTCGTAACACTATATTTAAGAGGAAGGTTTTTACTCTATTCTTAAAAACAGAGATCGAGTCTGACTCCCGGACCCAGATTGGTAACTGGTTCCACAGGAGAGGAGCTTGATAACTGAAGGCTCTGCCTCCCATTGTACTTTGGAGATTCTAAGTATTACAAGTAATCCAGCATTTTGGGAGTGTAGTGCTCTGTTAAATTAAATTAAAATTAAATTAAATCACCCTTATTGTCATTCAACCGTACAACCAATCATGTACAGTAGAAGGAGATTGTGTTTTACCTATCTACAGTGTCAATCACACACACCCCAGTGCAGAATCAGAGGGCCGCTGCCATGCAAGGCACCGCCACAGATTTCCCTCCTCCATTCCATTATTGCTGAGCACCAAGCTGGACGGCAGGAAGTTCCACTTTTATATGGTCT